>CAUEEP010000736.1:1237500-2437500 GCA_958450365.1 Mesorhabditis belari
GTTCAGGGGAGGAGAAGGGATTCCATGAAATGGATCGAAAGGAATGGACATTCCTCTTTCTATACCACAGCAATAGTATGACACATTTGATGAGATAAATTTGAACTTTAAGCGACTTTTAAAGCTATTGCAAATAAGAATCGTTTAGTGACCAATTCTGGGCCCGATTTCGTCTCATAACGATTGAAATTCTCTTCAGTTTTACTTTGTAAAAATTTCTTTGATATTAAACTGTGAAATTGAAATGAAATTGTTAGCCCTTAGAAAGAATTCACTTTCTTAAATAGTTTTTGCAATATATCATCTTAAGAAAATCTTACACAGAGTTAATGTTAATCTTATAAAACCCTAGATGCTACTTGCAGTGAGACCCTTCAATACCTGCCATCCTTCACCATTCTTCCTTTTGTCTTAAGAAAATCTTATGCAATGTTAATGTTAATGTTAATCTTGCAAAGCCCTTGATGTCACTTACAGTGAGATCCTTGAATGCCTGCCATCCTTCACCATTCTTCCTTTTGTCTTAAGAAAATCTTCTACAATGTTAATGTTAATGTTAATCTTGCAAAGCCCTAGATGCTACTTGCAGGAGTGAAACCCTTCAATACCTGCCATCCTTCACCATTCTTCCTTTTGTCTTAAGAAAATCTTACATAATGTTAATCTTATTCAAAATGAAATCTTTCACAGAATCTTTTAGATCCTATTTGTTTTTTCAAAAGTTTGTACACGTGGATCGAATTATCAAAAAGAAATTTGAGATTACATTGAGATAATCGAAAGTAAGACAAATAAAGAAATAAACAATTTTGTGAATAAGCAATTTATAAGCAAATGATTGGAGCAAATGATTGGAGCAAATGATTGGAGCAAATGATTGGAGCAAATGATTGGAGCAAATGATTTATTGAGTCTATCAATTGGAATTCAATTGGTTTACCTTTTAAACAAATTTTAAAACTTATTAGCTTATCTTGGAGAGAAGAAACGCAGCTGATATAATAAATGGTAAAAGTTATGCTAAAGATATGGATTAAATGGAAAGTAAAATGAGAAGCACAAAAGATATATAAAAAGCAGCATTTATATAACCTACAAGAAATCTTACAAAGCCCTAGATGCCACTTGCAGGAGTGAGACCCTTGAATGCCTGCCATCCTTCCCCATTCTTCCTTTTTTTCCTTTCAAGGGGCACTCATCACTGTCACCAACATAAACCCCTATCTAAAGGCTTAACAAAGATCTGAATTCTTTTTTGTTCCCTTTCCTTTTTCAAGATTTTCTCAAGTGATACTTCTATTTCTTCTCATCCTCGAGATTCATTCAATCTCGGGGGAAAAGGTGAACCAAAGGCTGACAACTATACGAGAAAGGAGATCAGAGAAATGGCTCAACGCTTTCGTAATTCATTTGTCTATCAGAGAAATGGCTCAACGCTTGCATAACTCATTTGTTTGACTAAAACAAACAAGAACTTAAAAATTGATTTGTATCAGCAAATCATTGAAGCTATTCATTTTATAAGTCTATTCATTGGAATTCAAGGCTTACTTTTTAAATAAATTTTGAAACTTATTAGCTTATCTTGAAGAGAAGATTCGCAGGTGATATAATGGCTTAAATATACAAGAAAGGAGATCAGAGAACTGGCTCAACGCTTTCATAACTCATTTGTTTGACTAAAACAAACAAGAACTTAAAAATTTATTTGTAAATATGAATTTGTCAAAATTCAATTGGAAGTCTGTGAATTTGTTTGATTTGTTTTATTTTAAAGTGGAAGAAAAAGAAAAAAAGGAAAAAGAAATGTTCAAAAAATAGCAGATTTAGAAATAGTTTTACAGGCAATAGTACTACTGAAATGTTTAAAACAAGAAAAAGATTGATTTACGTTTTGAGCAGTTGTGTAAAACTGATGGCAGTGGTGTAAAACTGATGGCAGTTGTGTAAAACTGATGGCAGTGGTGTAAAACTGAGTTGTCTAACTATGGATTGGAAAGGTTTAAAGATTGCAAAGCTAAAGGCTGCAAAGGGTTAAAGCTGGCTTGTTTCAAGAAAGAAGGATCAATATTTTTAGCTTTTTATAGAATCTCTAATATGCTATTCAACCCTCTAGTGTCGAATTAGCAGCTGGTGAATGGTTGAATGGATAAATAGAGAGTAGGATGACAATGTGACAAGTAAAGGACTCAAGTTTTATGAAAATCAGATTTGAAACTGAAATTTTTATTTATTTATATAAAACTTGTATAAGCTTCTCAAGTTTTTTTGGCTTTAAAGCCTGATCATCTATTAGGTTGTTCGGATATAAACAAGCGTTACTAAACTATATTGTTGTGAGGGAAGCTTTTAAAGTATGTCTTTTTGTATTTAAAAGTA
Organism: Mesorhabditis belari; assembly: GCA_958450365.1. Lineage (NCBI taxonomy): Eukaryota > Metazoa > Nematoda > Chromadorea > Rhabditida > Rhabditidae > Mesorhabditis > Mesorhabditis belari. The sequence goes on from CAUEEP010000736.1 coordinate 1,239,880, forward strand.
CGTTATCTTGTATAGATTTGGAATCTTTTTAAACGGATAACTTCTTATTTTTAAGATCTTTTTTCTTGCTTTAGATGACCGACTTTAAATATTAAGTCCGCGACTGCCTCCTTTACGACTTCAGCTTTAGATGACCGACTTCAAATATCAAGTTCGCGTCTGCCTACTCTACGACTTCAGCTTTAGATGACCGACTTTAAATATTAAGTCCGCGACTGCCTCCTTTACGACTTCAGCTTTAGATGACCGACTTCAAATATCAAGTTCTCGTCTGCCTACTCTACGACTTCAAACTGGGCAAAAAAAGTCGCAGAATCCCATCGAGATTTGGTCAAAGCATTTGGGAATGATGTATTGTTCAAAAGCCGATGCCGAGCCTGGTTCCAACGCTTTCGGAATGGTGATGAAAGTCTCGAGGATCATGAACACTTTCGTCGACCTCAAGCAGTAGACAACGATATTTTGAGGGCTGCAATCGAATCGGATCCATGTCAAACGACGCATGAACTTGCTCAACAGTTTCTATGTTCAAATTCTACCATTGATGAGGATCTCCACGCCATTGGAAAAGCGATCAGATACGGGAATCAAGCGATCAGATGGCTTCCTCACGAGTTAAGCAGTGCAAAGGCTCGTTTATACCCGAACAACCTAATATTAAAGTTACTTAAATTAACGAAACCCAAGATCCCTCCATTTTCTTTGACTATTCGATTTCAATAGATTAACCACCCAAAAACTCATCTATATTTCATAACTAAGCGTAATTGGGATTTCCAAGTGAGTCGATTTCGTTTAACATTTATTAATGCATATGAATGTACTGTAAACTGATAGAAATTAAGATCAAAACTTATACTTAGATTAGATATATAAAGTATGAGCACTTGAAAAAGCTTCGGACGTTGTTCAGTGCTAGATCTAGAGTTTTACCTGATTTACATAATATATAGCTGTTCTGGAAATTTATTTAGATAAAACTTGTAGCCAAATATAGCCATTTTCATAGCAGTTGAAACATGGAATGGCGAAAGAACGCTTACACTTCATCCCCAGGGAATAGGAAACACTTTTAAACGACTAGGCAATAGATCCCATCAACGGTTGCTGAAAACTTGTGTAAACTTTACTATATGAAAGTTTAGAGAAGATTTTAAACTTCTACTTCTTTTATCATCATCAACATTACTAGAAAATTGACATTAGCTTTTAAAGAAGTATTTAAGTATTGATAAAACTATTTACAAAAGAAATTTTAAAGTTAATTGTAAATAAAATTAGAGAAAGATATTGAAGAAGTATTGATAAATTGAATAAAATCAAAAAAAAGAGCCTAATAAAGAGTCCGAAAGCCTAATAAAGAGTTTGAGCGAATTTTCTATGCTTAAACCATTTCCTTATAAGTATTAAATGCTTCAAATAAACTGTCAACTCTTGAACTTCTTTATTTTATAAAGATTTGAAAGCTTTATCTCTTTGTTGTTATTGTTGTTGCTTTATTGCCAGGATAAGTATACAGCCTTGTATTTATAAAGAAGTGTTCGGAAACAAATTAGCGCAAACACAGCTGAACCTTCATTTTTTATCAAAAGAGTGAATAGGAAATGAGAGAAAATGAGAGAAAATGGGATGAATGATGACCGTTATGTGGTTGAGAAAAGGGGTAACGGATATTAGTCCAACTAGCCGCCAGATGCTCCCCGGATTTCGACTGGGTGAAGAGGGAAAAGAGGGTGATAGGTGGGACTTGTCATTACCCACTCCACCCCTTTCCAAGAGATTTCCTCAAAGAGATTTCCATTTCCGTGGATTGTCCTTTATCCTCTAAAGCTTTCCCTTCCACAAGACTTCTTCAAATATCACCTAACTTGCTCTAGAGCTAACAACTCACTGATGTTGAACAATACAAAACGCTTGTTCAACTTGAGCGGCTTGATAAAAGGAAAAGATTAGATGAATAAAGCAAATAAACAAATAAATGATTAGATCAGATGAAAAGATCAAATCAAAATTGTTTTAAAACCTATATAAACCTATATGAATTGTTTAGAAATCTATATGTCGTAGCCGTTTACGAAATTCAGCCGCTAACGAATGTTTCATTAGTGGCTGGCCGATTACAAATGATTCATTAACGGCTAGCCATTTACGAATCATTCGTTAGCGGCTGAATTTCGCAAACGGCTACGACATATGAAATATCATATTTGAAAAAAGATCATCACTTTCGCCCGTCTATAACTCCCTTGTCTTTACCGTATTTCTAAATATTAATATTACCATTGTGTAGCCATTGAAAAGAGCTTTCAGAAAATGTATAACACTAATAGTTTAAACTCAAAGACAACGGAGTTACAGACGCGCGAAAGTGACGATCGTTTTTCAAATATCATATTTCATTGTCCAGTACTGCATATAAAGATTAAACTTTTCTATCAATAAATTCTACTTCAAATATCTAATAAACCTATATTTATTTATAAGTTTTAAACTTTAACTTGAACTAACTCTAAGACTTAGTTAATAGATTTCAAATTTATAAGTCTATCATCAAAATCTATCTTTAAATCCGGCAATTAAATCACTTCAATAGCTCTCAATTCGATCTAAAGTAAAAACTATAAAGGAACTAAATAGGAAATATAAAGGAACTATAAAGGAACTAAATAGGAATGATAAAGGAACTAAATAGGAACGATAAAGGAACTAAATAGGAACTATGAAGGAACTATAAAGGAACTAGGAACTATAAAGGAACTATAAAGGAACTAAATAAGTTCTAGATCTAAAAAGAAAGCTAACAATTGTAAAGAATAGGTTATTGGAGATTTAAAATTTATATATCTATCATAGAAACTTTAAAAAAACTAACTAATAGTATGTTTTTTCTGGAAATTGTTTGTTAGACAGGTATAATACTTGTTAAACAAGTATCTAAGGAGCTAAAATATTGTATAAAAAAGATTACCGTCAAGCTTATTATTATTCACAGGGTGTGAAACGATTGAATTTTGAAAAAAGAAAAGAGAAAACGTTTATTGAGGCGGGTATTGTTGAGCATTGACGGAAAAAGGGATGGGAAACCACTGTCAATCCCCGAGGGAACACCCCCCGACCCATATTTGCATTCAATTCGCGTGTCGACCAAAAATTTTGCGAGCTAACAATTGCGATTAACCTATACTTTATTAAATGAATGATATACTAGATTTATGGTGATGAATAAAAGATTGTATCAGATAGTATACATCCAAATAGATACCGTAAATACTGTAATAGTACGCCACCCTCATAATGACGGTGCGGAGCGTTGCGCAGTCTAGTTTTGAACGAGTTTTTCTCGACATTGGTTCTATGCTACAATGCGCGTTTAGGTATCAAAAAATAGCCCTGAATTTCAGCTATTTTTTGATACCTATGCGCCTTGTAGCATAAACCAGTGTCGAGAAAAACTCGTTCAAAGCTAGACTACGCAACACTCCGCACCGTCATTATGCGGATGGGGTACTATTACTGTATTTACGGTATGTAATGTACATATCATTATATTCTATAAATGTAGTTGAAGTTGGAGGATCTGTTATCGATTGCTTTATTTGCAAAACTTTTACAATAATCAGATAAAAGCTTTCATTAGTTCAATGAATTTATGTTTTAACTTTGAAAATGAAATAAGCTTGATCAATTGAGATATCGTATTTAGACGTTAATGAGATGAGCTTTAATTTTGACTAAAGCTTTAGTCAAAACCTTTAGTTCAAGCCTTTAAACTTTAGCCTTAAGCTTTAGCCTTAAGCTTTAGTCTTAAGCTTTAGCCTTAAAACTTTAACCTTAAGCTTTAACCTTAAAGCTTAGTTGCCGAGTTCTAGAGCAACAAATAGCCCAACAAAGCCAACTTTAAACAACAGAATTCTTTAAATATTTGAATCAATCCAACAAATCACAAATCACAAACCAAGCTTTAAATCCAGGTTAACATCGCCTGTAAAACCAATAAAAAAGTAATTTGAGTGAGAGTGAAGTGAGAGTGATGACCTAGAGGAGAATCGCTGCTCCAGTCGATTTCCTTTCCTCTCTTTTCCCTTCATTCATCCTTTCGATCACTTTGTTGTAAAATCTCTTTTTCTCTTTTTCGACAAAATCTTAAGCTAAGCTTGATCTCTTTCTTTTTTTCAAGAGATCACTTTCAATCTTCACTTTTCTTTTTCATTTCATCATAGCATATGCTTAGAGGTCACATGGTGAGCGTCTGTTTGTAAACTTTGAGAAAAAAAAACTGGCATTTGTTTTGATGGATTAAGTGATAGGGTTTTACAGTCAATTTACAGGTTTTACAATTAGTTACAAGCTAAAACTTTGACTGTAGATAGTAAAAGTTAGAGTGTGTTCCTCGGGAGTAAGTAATTACTCGAGTAACATTTACACGAGTAATCTTTACTCGATTAATAGGCGTTTTTGGTAGAGTAACTACGAGTAAATCCTCTTTACACTTCGAGTAAATTGAATATCTTTATGTTTGAAGGGAATTTGCCACCAAATCAGTTGAACGGTTGAATATCTTTAAAAGGAGTCGTATATAAAAGGAGCGCTCGTGATTTTCGTGCCAAAATCATTACGTTGGAAGAGAATTCCCCACCAAATCAGTTACACGGCTGAGTATCTTTAAAAAGTCACGTATATAATGCCCAGCTCGTCATTTTTTTTGCAATAATTTTCGCTAAAAGTATGGTAATTTTTCTTAAGCGTGCGCTTTAAAAAAAAGGCATTACTCGCAAGGAACACACCAAAAAGTAACTATAAAGGAACTATATAGGAGCTAAATGGGAACTAAATAGGAACTATAAAAGAACTAAATAGGAACTATAAAGGAACTATAGTAAAAGTAAAAGTAGAACTTGTTTAACTATTTGTTAACACTAAATTTGTTTACAACGCGAATAAAATGCTTGTAAAGTTTTTTTTTTTCCGTAGATTTTGTTCAAAATAACAATAAAATCTGTGGAATTCTTTATTTTCTAGTAAAGCACATATTCAAAATTGAGTCTGAACTTGCAATCAGGTTCTTTTGTCAAACTGTCGCAAACAGAAGTCGAGTTTATGTCTGCTGTATCGTCAATTGCCTAGAAATTTGTGAAATAAGAAATAAACAGTCATTCTTGACTTTGTAAAATCATCGATTTCTATAGAATTCCGTTCTAATAACACCAAATTACAATCTAAAATTTTACCTCGTGTGCAATCTCATTAACATTCTTGATACAGAGATTTCCAAAAGTTCCATTACCGAATTTTTCCTGGCAATACTCATCAAGTTTCTCAGCGAGTTTTTCCTAAACACTTTTATCAATGTTTAACAATTATTTCCACCTCTCCACACTCCTCATAGGTTTTAAGGATCTCAGTAATATCCAAACACATCTCACACCAAATATCGGCTTGACCTAAAGTTAAACTTTAAGTACTTAATAGAATTACAGCACTTTAACTAGCACTAATTTCTTTCCTTACAATAAATTCATAACCCTTGTAATAGAACTTTTATCAAACCAGTCTAATCGACATTAATTTGGATAACTTATACTTTATTTTCTAACTTTAGTCTTTTCTTCTAACCAGTCTTCTTCCAGTGTCCCTTCGGTCCAGAAATCAATCCACAATTGTCCGTACCGCGTCTCTTCGGAGCACCAAACACCAAAGCCAAGCACAAAGCTGAAATATCGATCGTTAAGCTTTAAGGGTTTTTTTTACTTAATCTTAAGCTTTCATATTCTGTAATAGCTTTCATGTTCTGTAATATTAAAAACCAACCGGCTCCAATAAGGACATAGAAACGCATGTTTAACAAACTCAAATAAAAAAAGACTATCAATAAAGAAAGATTTATGAGCTCTTCAAAAAATTTTTCTTCAACCCTTCGACCTTGAAATCTTTTGATAAGAAATTTTTTTCCTTTTTTCTCTTTTCTTTGAAAAAAAAAACCATGCGGATTCAATTTTCGTCAGCAATGCAATGTTTTACAAGCATCCTGTTTGTCTCTGGAAAGTTTAAGTCAGAAAAGAGCTTTCTCTTTCTTCACTCGTCACTTATCACCAATTCTTCAAGTACTAGATCTAATACTGTAGATAAATGTTGAAAAAAAAATGGTTTGTAGCATGCTGTGCTTTGCTGTGCTTGTCCGGGTAGTGAGACCCTTCGATGCCTGCAATTATTTGTAACGTGCTATGCTTTAAAATTTATCTAATACTGTAGATAAATGTTGAAAAAAAAATGGTTTGTAGCATGCTGTGCTTTAAAATTTATTACAATCAATAAAGCTTATATTCGTATTTTTCCATTGATTGAATAGTGAGAATCATCGACGTGCAAAACGCGATCACAGTTCATCACGAGTTTAGGTTCTCTGTGTCATTGATCAACTGGAATCTCCTATATATAAAAGAGTGCCTGTCCGGGTAGTGAGACCCTTAAATGCCTGCCATCCTTCCCCATTCTTCCTTTTGCCTTAAGAAAATCTTACACAATGTTAATGTTAATCTTACAAAGTCCTAGATGCCACTTACAGAAGTGCCCTTCAATACCTGCCATCCTTCCCCATTCTTCCTTTTTTCTTAAGAATATCTTACACAATGTTAATGCTAATGTTAATCTTATAAAGCCCGAGATGCTACTTGCAGGAGTGAAACCCTTCAATGTCTGCCATCCTTCCCCATTCTTCCTTTTGTCTTAAGAAAATCTTATACAAAGGTGGTGTTAATGTTAATCTTACAAAGTTCTAGATGCCACTTACAGAAGTTCCCTTCAATACCTGCCATCCTTCCTTTTTTCTTAAGAAAATCTTACACAATGTTAATGCTAATGTTAATCTTGCAAAGCCGTAGATGCCACTTACAGTGAGACCCTTCAATGCCTGCCATCCTTCCCCAGTCTTCCTTTTGTCTTAAGAAAATCTTACACAATCTTATTCAAAATGAAATCTTTCACAGAATCTTTCGCAGAAAGAAACACATGTTTAACAAACTCGAATAAAAGAAGACTATCAATAAAGAAATCTCCTATAGAGCAGTGCCTGTCCGGGTAGTGAGACCCTTGAATGCCTGCCATTGTTTGTAACCTGCTGTGCTTTAAAATTTATTACAATCAATAAAGTTTATATTCGTATTTTCCATTGATTGAATAGTGACAATCATCGACATGCAAAACGCGATCACACGTTCGTCCCGTGTTTATATTCTCTGTGTCATTGATCAACTGAAATCTCCTATATATAAAAGATCATTGCCTGTCCGGGCTCTTTCTCAGCAAAAAAACTGAAGTCTTTTCATAAAAGATATACTATATTTGAGCCATTTAAAATAAAAAAGAAAAAGGTTTCAGTGGTACCAAGGAGGGTCGAACCCGAGACAAGCCCGCTGCCGACTACGCCACGACGACAACAGGATGTCACTAATAAAAAGGGGTTTTTCACCTGGTTTTGAGTATAAATGCGAATGTTAACAGTATAAATCTAGCAGCGTAGCTTTTTAATCGATCAGTAACAGCGGGTTTTTCTGACCGAAGAGACTCTATCGCTGTTGCGTAGTCGGAAGCGTGCTTGTCTACAGCTCACACGATCCGGGTTCGACCTTCGTAGAGCAAGAAAGTTCTAACCAAGCCCATGTTCAGGTATTATCCAGCCCAAGCTAAGCTAGAGCTCGACTAGGTCTAGACAAGCTAGCCAACACCAACTGGCTTCTAGCCTGGCCCGGAAATTCCTTTAGCACAACTTTTATTATCAATTTAAACGAGTTAACCCTGTGAAAAGAGTTACAGGCTTAACTCACATCATACATGATCTCGTCAACGTACGACTCGCATAATTTCGTCGGAAGCGTACCATTGCCGAACTTCTTGATGCAATTCGTGTCGAGTTGTCGGCGTGCGGTTTCCTGAATTCTGATTTAAAACTGTTATAACAGAGCCTTTCAAAAGTCGAGCAAACCTCTCCACACTCCTCATACATTTTCGCGATTTCAATCAAGTCAAGACAAAGCTCACAGAACACCGAAGCGGCATTTTGTCCTGAAATCAAGCTTTTCAAAATCCAATCGTTAAAATCAACTCTTAAATCTTTCTAAATGATTCATTTTCGGGCATTACGCGCCATTGGGCAGCTAATTTTTACATCATTGGAATCAGCGTAAAATTCTGCATTGAATGGTCTATATATTGTCGGAAAAGGCCACGGGACCCAATCGGCACCAATCATTCCCTCGTAAATCCAAGCTGACCTGATTTCAAGAACCATTTCCCAGCAGGTTCGGTGATCGCCCCACAATTGTCTCTCTTCACTCGTCGATTTGGTACAGCAAAGACAAGGGCCAAGAAAAAGACTGAATAATTGTACTATTAAATCTTACTATATTTTTTAATCACTTACCTGATGAAATCACAGCGGTTAAACGCAGCATTTCGATCAATGAATTTTGGAAAATGAATCTTCTAGAAAATTTATCAATCCGTTTCCCCTCAAAATCCCCTCGCTGATTAGAAAGCCATGTGCTTTTTGAGGATTTTTTTTGAGAAAAATCTTGATTTAATTGGTAGCGATCAAGATTAATTCCTTTAAAAAACTTGAATCAATTTGCAAATATACATTGACAAATGTTTACTGACAATTGACCGAAAAAAACTGAATTGATCACATCAATCTTCAAGAGTTATGTATTAGATTGAAAGTTCGTGCACTTATTCATTGCACTTTTTGGAAATAATTAGTGCATTAATCTACAGTTTTTACCAATAAAAAGGCCAATTTATTCTCTAAAAAGGCTTTTGACAGATTTAGCTTCAGTTTTGTAGGTTTCTAGGGGACAAGAAGTTGAGAAACCAAAAATAATGAACACTCGATGTAACGATTTGAGCATTTTCTTCTACATAAACCTATTTTAGTGTAAATAAAAAAAAGATAGAGCACAAAAAGTTAGGTATCTAGCCAAATTTTCAGCTAAATATAAGCTCACAGAACATCAAAGCGGCATTTTGTCCTGAAATCGAGCTTTTCAAAATCCAATCATTAACATCAACTTCTAAATCTTAGATATTCATTGAAATTATTCATTGCACTTTTTAGAAATAACTAGTGCACCAATTGATCTACAGTTTTTACTAATAAGAAGGTCTATTTATTTAAAAATTGAATTTATTAGATTGGCAACTTGAGAGTTGGTACACTTATTAAAAAATACCGACTGGGGCTACCAGTGGTGAATTTATCGCATACACGAAATATATCAATCACAATACAACGACACACACAATACTAGGCTATATCTTAACTTAACCCACGTCATGACAGACGGCTCCCTAACCCTAAGCTCAATGGGGAACTAAATAGCTTTTTTGGTGGTGAAGGGAAGATGACGATGAAGGAGTGGCTTGTCACTTTAAAGAACTGGGGCCACAACCACCAGACTGCCCTCCAGAAAACCTCTCAACCCGAAGGGAAAGGAAATCCGAAGGGGGTGACCATGTCGCATGTGGGGTTCGAACCCTCGACCTTCCGATTAAGATAAAAGACACTTAACCAGTCAGCCACACGTGCTCAACTTGAGAGTTGGTACACTTATTCATTAAACTTTTCAGAAATAACTAGTGCACCAATTAATCTACAGTTTTTACCAATAAAAAAGGCCAATTCATACTCTAAAAAGGCTTTTGAAAGATTTAGCTTCAGTTTGTAGGTTTTTAGGGGACAAGAAGTTGAGAAACCAAAAATGATCAACACTCGATGAAGTGATTTGAGCATTTTCTTAGTTCATTCAGATTTCCTTAACTAAACGATTAGATTGAAAACTTGAAAGTTCGTGCACTTATTCATTGCAATTTCTAGAAATAACTAGTGCATTAATCTACAGTTTTCATCAATAAAAAAGGCCAGTTTATTCTCTAAAAGGCTTTTGACAGATTTAGCTTCAGTTTTGTAGGTTTCTAGGGGACAAGAAGTTGAGAAACCAAAAATGATGAACACTCGATGAAGCGATTTGAGCATTTTCTTAATTTCATTATATCTGTGTAGATGCTAAATATTTTAAAACATTTAAAAAGATTTATTGAATTGTACAGATTATTGAGATTATTGAACAAAAACGATTCAATATTTGCAATCATGGCCAAGACGTTTCGAGCAAATTGCTGGCGCGCTTTGATCTTCGGTTTTGTCAATCATCTGAAAGTTCAGTCAAGTGAAATGATAACTTAATAGTTTGTAAATCGAAATGCTTACATCTTCCATGATTCCATCAACAAGTCCTCGACAAGCCTTGTCACCAGCTGAATCAGCCTTGAAATCCTTGTCGCATTCAGATTCCATCTTGTGCTCGACTTTAGCCTAGAATAAGATTTTAACGATTCGAATTTTGTCTTTAAATTAGTACTTCAAATTAGTACTTCAAATTTTATCTCTACTTTTGTTACTTTACAATGTTTAGAAGTAACAAGAGTCGATTAGTTAAGTAGACAAAGCTTGAAGCTTGAATTGAGCAAAGATTCAAGCTGATTCAAGCTTGAATTCACTGATTCAAGCTGATTCAAGCTTGAATTGAGCATTATTTGCCCATTTTGCAACTATTGAGGTCAAAAACCGTTGCATTGCTCATCATCTTTACGCCATTTACTGACAAGTTTTGAATTGAGCAAAGCGAATGTGAAATAGCTGATTTATGATTTGAAAATAATAATCTTAATTGTCTAGAGTTTTACCTCATCACACTCTTCATAAGTCTTCGCAATGTCGACGAGATCAAGACACAATTGACATTGAACGGTGTTTGCTTGTTCTGGTTTCACTAAATGAAATGAAATGAAGAAAGTTTTTCGATAAACGAACAAAGTTTTTCAATTCAACTTTCACTTACTTTGCGAAGCGCGAATTTTGCGAATCTTTGATCGAATTTGAAGTCTCATTTGAAGAAGTGGGCTTGTGATCTCTCCACATTGATCGTCTTTCTTCTCTGGTTGAACTGGCTTCAAGATTTCGTCATTTGAAGCACCACTTTGATCACGAGCGACGACTGAAGAGACGACATCAAAGGGAAGACAGAGAGTTGTTCCAATAACAACACCTGAAATTGATCTATACTAATGACCGCTATAGGCGACTGGCTAATGACCGTCATAGACGACTGGCTTACAAGAGGTCAAGAGTTCAATCCCGTAGGCTAGATTGTCTCCAGTAAGTTTAACGATTTCCAAACTCATAGTCAGCTTCTGGATTCAACAAATAAGCTAATTGTCGCTAATTGTCGCCAATCTAGCCTACGGGATTGAACTCTTGACATCTTGTAAGAGACACTCTTAGCTAATAAGTTAACGATTTTTTTAAGTAAAGTAGATAACATTTAACGTTCATTTTATTAAACATTGTTAAGGTTATTTAAAAAAGAACTTACCCAAAACGATGAGCAACTTCATTGTTTGTAAACGTCAATTGATTCCGGGAAGGGAGAGTTCAGGTGATTTTTTCGCTTTTCAAAGGGTCCACCCGGTCCTTTCGTTGATCGTGTTATCTTTATAAGCATTCCATTTCAAAGATAAGCCCATTGCCGGCCGATTCATCCTTTTTTTCAGTCCAAAGCTATGCGAAATCAAAAGAATTGAGTCGAAAACACAAAAATTGTCAGTAAATGACCGAAAGATGATGAGCAATGCAACGGTTTTTGGCCTCAATAGTTGCAAAATGAGCAAATGATGCTTATTGTAGTCCATAACTGTCGTCCATAACAATTGTAAAACTGGGATTATAAAATCTAAGCCTAGCAGCTATTGAAGAGTTGCGAAATCTTAATGAGAAATCTTTCAGAATTCTGACGAATTTCCTAAGCATCATTTGCCCATTTAGCAACTATTGAGGTCAAAAACCGTTGCATTGCTCATCATCTTTCGGTCATTTACTGACAATTTTTGCGTTTTCTACTCAATTCTTTTGGTTTCACATAGCTTTGGACTGAAAAAAAAAGGAGGAATCAGTTTCTGGAGTTGCTTCATCGCTTTCCGCAGAGCTGTTCGGTGATCTAACAATGGTAAACAAAAATCTGACTGATTTTTGATGCATTTAAACTTCTCAAATACTTATTAGAGTTTTGGATTTAAGAACTGGATAGATGAGTTGAGTTTGAGATGATTTTTGAGTCTACGAAGAAAGATCTCCATTTGCAGCCTCGTTTCATTCGAATCCAATTCCAATTTCAATTCCAAAGACTGATTTTTGCCGCATTTAAACTTCTCGAATACTTATTAGAGTTTTGGATTTAAGAACTGGATAGATGAGTTGAGATTGAGAAGATTTTTGAGTCCACGAAGAAAGATCTCCATTTGCAGCCTCGTTTCATTCGAATCCAATTCCAATTCCAATTCCAAAGTGACTCACTCCAATCACAGCCATTTTTCTCCTTAAAAATTTCAAAAAAAGAAGCCGGATTATGGATGTTCTTCTCGATTTTTCTCATTTCAATCGACGTCCACCGCCCATTTGGTCGCATTTCCGGTGTGTGGGCACTAATATGTATAAAATGTCTTAAAGAATATCACAAATAGAATTATCATTTTTAAAGACAAAACACATCTATTTTCCCTCAATTCTAAACAATTTTGCTGGCTCTTCTTTTTCAGAAAATTCAATTTTAAATGAAAGTGACTCCCACGAGGCGTTTTCCACTTCTTCAACCTTTCAAAAACCCTTTTTTTTACGGGAAACTTTAAATATTTCAAAACTCAAAGAACTCAGAAATTGTTTTACTTTAAAGATTTACTTCACAGCTGTGCACTTTTCACTTGCAAACATTCACCTCCTAGTGCTTCCCAAGTTGCGATTGTATTTGGAATAAACTTACTTTACTTTGTGCTTAAAAGGGTAAACTTACCTCTTATAAAAAGTAGAAACGCACATCTTCTAGTGCACTTCATTTTCGCTTTCTTTAAAAAAAAAATGAAGTTTAATGCACTAGAAAAGGTGCTGTTTAAGTTAGTTTTTGAGCATAAAGTACACTCGGCTCGCTTAAACCATTTGCACACCACAAAACTAACTTTAGAGCTTTAATTCGACTGTAAATTGATAATTTTTTTTTTGAAATTAGCATTTTAGTTTAGTTTCCAATACATTCTTTCTTATGTAATCTATTTTTTTTTTTTTTTTTCACAAAATCTCTTCTAGGAAATGATTCGAAGCTCAAAAGTCGGTGTCACTCGTGTCAACCCGGGAAATCATGTCGAAAAAGTGGGGATTAACTTTTCTCATAGAAAACTCTTATCAAAAAAAGATTTTAAAAAGAATTTTCGAAACCTCTAGCAGCAAAAAGTTGAAACTTTGTCTAAAATGATTTAAATTTAAACTTTAAAACTTTTAGATGAGCTCAACTGATCGAAAGAATTCGACGACCAGTCGAGGGACAATTGGATCGTTTGCACAGGAATTAACACAAGGATTGAGATATACGAAGTAAATTATTGATAATAATTGATATGAATATTAGCTTTGTAAACTACTTACCGTAAATACTGTAATAGTACCCCACTCCCCTCGTACAGTCGCGTAGTCGCAAAAGTTTTTTAGTATTTTTTAGTATTTCATTTTTTTGCAAAGCACCCGTACTTTCAAAAAATGCGTCTTTGATATCAAAAAATAGCTGAAATTCAGGGCTATTTTTTGATACCTAAGCGCGCATTGTAGCATAGACCAATGTCGAGAAAAACTCGTTTAAAGCTAGACTACGCAACACTCCGCACCGTCATTATCTTTGGTATCAAAAAATAGCCCTGAATTTCAGCTATTTTTTGATACCTAAGCGAGCCTTGTAGCACAAACCAGTGTCGAGAAAAATGCGTTTAAAGCTAGACTACGCAACACTCCGCACCGTCATTATGGGGGTGGGGTACTATTACAGTATTTACGGTAATCAACTTTCAAGAGTGATCATTTTTAGAAAAGAACTTAAAGAGTATCGCCAACTCTTTGCAATGTTTGATACTGATGGATCGGGAGCAATTGGGAATCAGGAATTGAAACAAGTAAGGTTTTAAGTTAGTTTTCAAGTTAGCTTTTAAATAATCTTTATTATTTGATCTTTTCTTTTCAATCTTTTCTTTTCTATTTGATCTTTTCTTTTCAATAAATCCTTTTCCAGGCCATGATTAGTATTGGAATCTCAGCGAATGAAACAGAGATTGATAACATTATCAAAGAGGTAAGTGAAGTAATGTATAACAGAAGTTTTTCTATTTTTAAAGCCATAGAAGACTTAAATTCTTAAAATGAGTACAGTGAGAACTGTTTGGAAGCTAAGTTTTTAGGTTGATGCTGACGGAAATGGTGAAATCGATTTCGAAGAATTCTGTGCTTGTATGAAGAAATCGCAAACGATAGCCCGATCAACGAATGAGGAGTTGATTCGAGTCAGTTTTCAAGGAAATTAACTATTCAACTATTAGCTGAAAATCAAGCGATTCAACATCACATCAACTGTTTCAGGAATGCTTTCAAATCTTCGATCTTGATCAAAATGGAGTGATTAGTGAGGACGAGTTTAAGGTAGGAAATTTGATTCTAGGTAGATCTAGATTCTAGATAGATCTAGATTTTAGGTAGATCTAGATTCTAGATAGATCTAGATTTTAGGTAGATCTAGATTCTAGGTGGATCTAGATTCTAGGTGGATCTAGATTCTAGATAGATCTAGATTTTAGGTAGATCTAGATTCTAGATAGATCTAGATTCTAGGTGGATCTAGATTCTAGATAGATCTAGATTTTAGGTAGATCTAGATTCTAGATAGATCTAGATTCTAGGTGGATCTAGATTCTAGATAGATCTAGATTTTAGGTAGATCTAGATTCTAGATATATCTAGATTCTAGGTGGATCTAGATTCTAGGTGGATCAAAGAAAATGAAATTTGTACCTCAACTTCTAGATTTTCTTCATTTCCCATATCCACTTTTAAAATTGTTTATATTCCCAATTTAGTACATTGCAAAAGAAGTCGGCAACTTCGATGATGAGTTAGCGGAAAAGGTGTGTTACTGTTTTGAGATAAAAAAGTACATTTATTCACACGAATTTTGGTACAAATATTGCAAAAACACAACCTTTAAGCCTTAGATTTCTTTCCTAATGTAGGAAAGAAAAAACCTCTATATACAGGAAAAAAAGAGTCAATAATCTAGCAAGGCTTGAATCCTTGACTAAGAAATTGGCCTCTTAGCCAGTCGGTCATGGATAAGATAAGTTTAAAACATTGAATATACCTAATAATATCAATCTGTTCAATTCAAAAGCCCAATTTCTTTAGGTTTTCCGCGAATTGGACATCTCCTCGAATGGCCATTTGACCGGTGATCAATTCGCGAGTATTGTCGAGGATTATCTCTTGAATGATAACAATCGACCGGCTGATGCTCATATATAAATGTAAATAAATGATATCGGTTTATATTAAAATCATTTATTCAAATGCTTTCATCAGCAAAACATTTCACAAGATCTCCCTCCGCCAATGAGTCACCGATTTCACAGCCGACTTGTCGTAGATAGATTCCGAAAGTCATCTGGAATTTTGTATTTGAAATTTTGAAATCTTAAACAAACTATTAGTACATTAGATTAAAAAGATATTACGTTAATGCATAATTTTTTACAAATTTTTTTCTAAACCTCTTTTAAAAACTAATACCGCCATCAACAAAATTTCTATTTGAAATATTAAAAAGATTAATTGTTTCTCTGCAAAATAGCTTTTAAGAAATTCTTGAAAATGGTTGTTTTTGTGGATTTTCAAAGGCACAAAAGTACCCAAAACTGCTGCGATACTAAAGTCGAAATTTTGACACTTTCTTCAACACAAACCTATTTTAATGCGAAAGTAAAAAAGATAGAGCTTATGTGATTACATAAGTCTGTAAAATTTGAAAACGATCCGTTCAGCCATTTTCTTATATTTTGGGTGTTTTGAATTTTCAAATACACAAAGGCGAGTACCCAAAACTGTACTGAAACCGTTCTCTCTATTGAAATCGAAATCTGGGCACTTTCTTCAACACAAACCTATTTTAATGCGAAAGTAAAAAAGATAGAGCTTATTTGATTACATAAGTCTGTAAAATTTGAAAACGATCCGTTCAGCCATTGTCTTTAAAACAGTAATCAAACATTTTACACAAAAAAAGCGTTTTTACCAAGTTGAGACGAGCTTTGAGCTTTCTCTTAAAAGCCATTTTTGTAGAGAAATTTTCTTTTTTAATAGTTTAAAACATAACAAATTTGGTAAAGGATTTGAAAAGTTTGAAAAGTTTGAAAAAAAAATGTTAAGGATTTAAGCACCAAACCTACCGTAAAAACTCTAATATAACGGCGCCCTATAGGAGCGTCGTGTAGTCTAAATTTACTCTCAAACAAACGCTCATATCTTGACACCAGTACGTGTATTTCTGCGCGCTTGGGTATCAAATTAAAGTAGAGATGTTGGGTAATCTTTTAAGATATAACACATATTTTTAACATTAACCAGCGCGTAGAAAAAAAATAATTGAAAATCGGCGAAAATCGGCTCTTTTTTGCCACTTTTCAATCATTTTTTTCTAAGCGCTGGTTAATTTTAAAAATATGTGTTATATCTTAAAAGATTACCCAACATCTCTACTTTAATTTGATACTCAAGCGCGCAGAAACAAATTTACTAGTGTCAAGATATGAGCGTTTGTTTGAGAGTAGACTTAGACTACACGATGCTCCTATAGGGGGCAGTTCTATTAGAGTTTTTACGGTAATAGTTTCCTATTGACTAAAGAATTCTGAAAATCGATTTATGGAAAGTTATGCACAATTGAGATTTGATTAGAACTTGATTGTTTATTTAAGCTTTTTAAGACTTTTAAAGTTTTAAACTTTTAAAGTTTTAAAGCTTTTAACTTTTAAGCTTTTAAACTTCTAAACCCTTAAAACTTTACTTATTAAACATTTACTAATTAGGATTACTGTTTTTAAAAGCCAAATAGTTAACCCTTTGTCGATTTCGATAATTTCTCAACGCCACAATGAGTGCCGGATCTTTCTCGCCGGTTTCCGGATCAGCGCAAATCATCTCGCAACGAGTGCATTTACCAGTAACCTAGAATTCTTCTTATGTACTTTCATTAATAAGATATTCATAAGATACATGAAAGAATTTTATTCTGATCAAAAGCAAGCCTCGTTACTTGTTTCTTCGTCTCAGTCTTTACCAATTCAAATGTTTTATTTATTTATCCATGATCAGATATGATATCATTCTTGTAGTTTTTGATTTAACAATTCTAATTTCCAATCACTTTTCTTACCTCAAACTTATGATTTCCGAGAAGAATTTTTTGAAGACTATCTTCGAGAAAAGCGGGCAATCCAGAAATGACAATATTTGGCCGGAAACGTCGAATTATTTCTTCTCGACTTAAAGAAATTTGATCGGCGAGAATCTGGAACATTTTTTCTATAAAAGCTTTTAAAACTTTTAAACTTTTAAAAACTGACCTGAGCAGACGCCTCGTTGATCAAGAGAAATGGAGATTCGTTCGAGAGACTGCGTTGAGAATCTAAAGTTTGTTGTTAAAGTTTAAAATGATAGCAAAGGTTTGGAAATTTGTACGCTCTACTTTTCATTGAAAGACTATGAAATGTCCGATGGTCTGATAAAATAGTGAGTTTATGTTCATCTCACAAACCATATGTAACAAGATACTCACTCTACACAAACTACACATCTCACAAGTCATTTTATGTTCATCTCATAAACTACACATGTAACAAGATACTCTACACTTTACACAAACTACACAAACTACACGTCTCACAAGTCAGTTTATGTTCATCTCACAAACTACACATGTAACAAGATACTCTACACTTTACACACACACACACCTAACACAGATTATCCAATTCCTACGCTCTACATTTCACCGAAAGACTAACCATCTTCTGCTCGTAACAATCGACAATTGGGCATCTCGAGGACTTGTGAAAGCCAGCGACTCACTTCATCTCCACAATCGTATGTACCAACACTAAAAACGGTGGTTACTCTAGACTCAAGCCACGTCAAGTACTGCAATGTTTTCTTAAACGTGAAACTTTTATGAAGTAAGTTGTTAAAATCTTCTACTTGATACTTTAAAACTATATTGAACAATGATTTTTTTGATATTTTAAAAGAAAACTCTTACCGATCTTCACAAACAATCGTTTTGTTTATGAAGATCAACAAAAACAACAAACGATCGTGAATGAAACCAGAAGGAGAGAGATCGATAAAAAGAAAACTCTTACCGATCTTCACAAACAATCGTTTTTTGAGATGAAGAGGTTGATTCCATTGAAAGCGATATAGATTTCTCGGCTGTAAACAACTCAAGCGTTTGTCCACTGTTCTAGAATTTCTTTCTACTATAAAGACAAAGATTTAAGCAAAACCTTTGTATACAATCTAGCCATACTTGGATTCTTCTTGAGAGTCAATGTGACTCCGAGACTTTGAACAAGAAATCGACGATCATGAATGAAACCAGAAGGAGAGAGATCGGCCCTAAAACTTTGTATAAAGTTTAAAACGAAATATGAATATTATAAAATAGAAGGTGTTAACCTTTTTGTGCAAACTCCATGCCCTGATTTAACTGGATAATAGAATAAATGGGAAATGTGTGGCCGGAAATCGGCTAGTGAATGAGTGCGGTGCTCGTCTTGAGGAGTTGGCAGATTTCCTAGGAAACAGCAATCAAGCACTTGTTCAAAGAGATTCACATCCTAAATTCTATTCTTGATTTCAGAATTTGATTACTTACCGTAAATACTGTAATAGTACCCCAGCCCCATAATGACGGTGCGGAGTGTTGTGTAGTCTAGCTTTGAACGAGTTTTTCTCGACACTGGTTTAAGCTACAATGTGCGCATAGGTATCAAAAAATAGCTGAAATTCAGGGCTATCTTTTGATACCTATGCGCGCATTGTAGCCTAAACCAGTGTCGAGAAAAACTCGTTCAAAGCTAGACTACGCAACACTCCGCACCGTCATTATCTTTGGTATCAAAAAATAGCCCTGAATTTCAGCTATTTTTTGATACCTAAGCCCGCATTGTAGCATAAACCAGTGTCGAGAAAAACTCGTTAAAAGCTAGACTACACAACGCTCCGCAGCGTCATTATCTTTGGCAGCAAAAATGTGTCTTTGGTATCAAAAAATAGCCCTGAATTTCAGCTATTTTTTGATACCAAAGAAACATTTTTTGAAAGTACGGGCGCTTTGAAAAAAATGAAATACTAAAAAATACTAAAAACACTTTTGCGACTACGCGACTGTACGAGGGGCGTGGGGTACTATTACAGTATTTACGGTATATATAGAGATAGAATAAATAGGTACCTCAATCAAAGAAAATCTTCCAAACGAGATCCGAACAGCGCCTAGCGGTTTCCCATTGTGAACATCCATTTCATCACCGCATTTTTTACCACTCTACAACTTTCTATTTACTTATAAATAGTAAATTTTAACATAATTTAACATTTCTTACAGTAATCGAGTTTTTAAAGCATTAAAATTCTATAGTAAAAAGTTCTGACCAGAAAGTTCAAATGCAAATCCTCAGCCGTGATCCCAAGATGTTCCATACAAGCTCCTGAAATGTTTAGATTCAGATTTCTAAATCTAAAACTTAAAATAGATCTATTTTCCTTTGTACACACAAAAGTGACAAAGTAGTTAAAGCAATAAACAGCTACAAATAGAGTGTGCTCCTTTCGACTAATGCACCTATTTGAGAAAACCATCGTAGTCAAACTGCAAATTTACATCCATATCAGCTCAATTTTGGTATTATTTGATGAGGAATTACAAGGCTCTTGCTGTTTATTGATTTAACTACTTTGGCACTCTAGTTACAAAGCCGAGATGCTCCATACAAGCTCCTGAAATCTTAAGATTCAGATTTCTAAATCTAAAACTTAAAATAGATCTATTTTCCTTTGTACACAAAAAAGTGACAAAGTAGTTAAGTCAATAAACATTTAGTTTAGTCGAAAGGAAAACACTCTAGTTACAAACCTATATTGCAAAAACATCCCGTTCTAACGAGAACTCCAAAGAGACCACACATCTTCTCAACCTGAACTTAAAACTTTAATTTTAAAGATATTCAGTTAACCTCATTGTACCCAATAAAAGTACCATCATCTCGTAATAAATTGAAAGTGATTAATGGACCATAATGCTTTGTATCATGTCCATAAACAATCACCAAAGGTTTCCCATTCCAATGGTGTTTTGATTTAAGCATTTTATAAGCTTCTTTCAAAATCTTTTCTCCATTCTCGTTTACACTTTTAATTGAACCGAAAAACTTTTGATTTGAAATGATTAAATTACATTTACCTGATGCATTGAATTCAATAAAAGCCTCTCTTAAAGCAGCTATTGAGTAATAGTTGATTGTACCGTCTTCGAATCTGAAAATCTCATTTTGATCTCAAAGTTGAACAAGGTTATTTGTTCTAAAAGCAATTTACCGTATTCTCTCTAATAGTAGTGCGCATTACTATTTTCTTTCAACCACCTCCTGGACCGCAATTATTAGAGATACTATTAGAGAGAATACGGTAAGCCTGATCAAGAGAATCAAGCCTGATCTTTCCTGATAGTTTGACTTCTAATCTTGTTCTGATTCAAGTGAGACAATGTACTGTATTCCCTAATAGTATTGCGGTCCAGGTGGTTGAAAAAAATAGTAGTACACAATACTATTAGAGAGAATACGGCACATTGTCTCACTTGAATCAGAACAAGATTAGAAGTCAAACTATCAGGCAAGTTCAGGCTTGATTCTCTTGATCAGGCTTTAACCTGGATCCTTTGGAAGCCATGGCTTACAAAATTAACTTTAGATTTATAAAATGAACCTTTCACTAATCTCATCTCTTTGATGTGATGTAAACGAGAATGGATCAGCCATTGCTAGTGTTCCACCAGAAAAATAAACCTTCTTTAAACGATTTTGAGCCTTTTTGAATCAACAAACAGCCGAGTCCTTTAAAGATTTAAAGATTTAAACTTTATTCTGAAAATTAAACCTGTTGGGTAACCAAATATTTTATAGAAAGACATAATGACGAAATGTGGTTGGATTTTGGAGAGATCCAAAGGAGAAGTGGACAAGTAAGCGGCAGCGTCAAGGCAGACACTAAAACCTGAAAGAATAGTGATCATATCAGATAAGAATTCAGTTTTAAAATAAGTCACTTTTAGAGAACGATAGCTTTCATATCATTTGGACAAGTTGTTAAAGCTAGTTATGGTAAGTTTGGCTATGCTTTGGTGGATTGGTTCTCTAAGTCTTGAGCCTACCTTTGTCTTGCAACTTCTTCACATTTTCTAGTGGATATTTTCTGCCAGAGAAGTTGCTCATCGCTGTATAAATGAAGAGACCATTGGAGATTGGTGGAAGATTAGACCAATCAACGCTGAAAATCGATAGAGTACTGTTGCTTTGTCAGGCTTAGAATCGTGTACATTAGATAAGTTCAAGATTAAACTATGTACACAAGTAGTGTTGCTTGTAGCTGTGTTTTGTTGGTTTAGAAATCTAATCGAATTACCGAAATGTCTAACTAAAGCCTAGTCTAGCTTTTCTTTCTTTTGACTATTTATATTGGATTGGTGAATTGAAAACTGCGGGTTATTGTCATATGTGACAGTTTGAGCACTTTCTTCAAAAGAAACCCATTTTGGTATCAATGGAAAAGTTGTAGAGAATCAAAAATCAAGCTTATATCCAAATTTTCAGAACGATTCAAAAACCGGTTTTCAAGAAATGCGAAATTTACGAAACTTTCACAAAACTTGCATTTTAAGCGAAACTACTAAGTGTATCTTTTTGGAAATTTGGCTATAAGCCTAATTTTTGATTCTCTACAACTTTTCTATTGACACCAAAATGGGTTTCTTTTGAAGAAAGTGCTCAAACTGGGACATTGGACTCCAGTCCTCCATTTTTGAGTCTCATACTTGTCTCACACACAAACCAAAATCCTACTACGAAAGAGGAATCCGCAAATTGCCTGTAAAATGGGCAGAAGTCGTCAATAATAATGGAAATTATTTCGAATGAATTCATGGTTTTATGTTGAATCAATTTTAGTTCAAAGTCTCGCAGTTTACCAAACCCAATACATCAAAAATACGACGAATCTGTCTAAAGTTTTCTAGTAGGTTTGAAGCGGCAACTTTCCCTTGCAAAGAAAGGAATGAACGCCTTTCACTAGAGCAATTAAATACTACAAGAAAAAGGCTGATGATGGCACGAATTTTTTTGGGATATTCTAAAGACTGTATATGGAATTGCTTGAGGGATATAGCGAAGTACAGCCTCCACTTCCACAAAAGTCTTCGGTAATTATGTAATTATAAGTCCTGCAGTTTTCAATTCACCAACCCAATAGTAAAAGGTGAGCAGGAAATGCGTAAAATGTTTGTGCAACGGTCATTCGAAACTTGTGCTAAAGTTATTTTCCATAGGTTTAAATGCTATATTAATGAAACTCAACAGTCTTTACATTCTTGACAATCAACGTGGCACTCTCAAAACTAGACTTGTAACGAAAACCTCTGTCAGCTCTTTTTACCGTTAACAATTGAAGGTATTTGTTTTTTTGTTTTTCTCAGCACCAACCATCAAACCAAAAACATTCTTTACTATAAAAAAATTTCATAATAGAAGTCACAAACTTTGAAATGAAAAAAGAAAAAAAGCATTTATTTCGTAGATTTCTGTTAGTCGTCAACCCTTTTCATAGTTGAAATCAGAAAATTTTTTACAAAAGTGTTTTAGGAAAATTTTTGAATGCTATTTTGAAGTGTTAAGATTTTTCTATAAAATAAGCCATAAAGCGAAGAAATAACTTCAAAAATAAAAGATTTCCAAGGGATTTCACGGTGGAAAATCGGAGTTGTTAATTTTAGAGTAAAGCCTTGACACCATTGAAAGAATCGTATAAGAAAGAAATTTTTCAAAGTTAATTTCGGTCTAGAAAAATAAATGTTCTAGAGTAAAAATATGCGAATTTTCCGAAATTAAAGTTAATTTGAAGAATTAACGCTTGTGACGCTTGGAAAAATGATTGTTTACGAAATTTCACGGATTTTCTGGTCACCCTCTATAAAATAGTAAAGGAATTAGCCAAGAAAAGTAGATTTTCGGAGAAGGGATTGAACTCTCAACCTTTTTCCTTACCAAGTAGATGTTCAAACCACTGAGCTATCAAGTATCTTTTTTGCTAGAGAAGGAAGAGGAAATCTTCATTAAATTTGGCTATAGAAAAGTAGAATTTGTTTTGTAGACTTACCGATAAAAATATAGAGAAATGATAAAAACATAGATTTGCTAGCAGAGGGTTTGCTAGCATTGGGTTTGCTAGCAGAAGGTCTGCTAGCAGAGGGTTTGCTAGCAGAGGGTTTGCTAGCAGAAGGTCTGCTAGCAGAGGGTTTGCTAGCAGAGGGTTTGCTAGCAGAAAATCTGCTGGCAAAGGGTTTGCTAGCAAAAGGGTCTCTTTACAACTGTGAGGGTCCAATCCTACTTCAAGATCAGCACACAGGCATTCGTAATAAAGTAAAATCATCTCAAACCAACCTATCATATTTCAAACAAGCCACATTTTTCACTTTGTTTCGAACGATCTCTCGAAGTCCCATCACAGAATTGTGTGAGTCACTGAGATAACAAAAAACTGGTCCTAAGCTGCTCCTTTCTTTTACAAGTTTCAACTGAAAATAAACCTTTTTCTGGCAATGTGTCACTGATGATTTCACATTTTTCTTGAATAACTCCGAAATCAAAATTGTTAGCAATGATTTGTAAGGAATGAGTGGCATTTGAAGTGAAGATTACATCATAATCCTCGGTGTTGAAATATTCCAAAATTCTGAATTGATCAATTTTTGATAAACATGAATCTGATAGACAAGATAAACATGAATCTTATTGTCTTATTGTATTGAAAAACTCTTATTAGGTATGTAGAAAAGTTTCTTTAATAAACTCGCCTCAAACGAGTCTCCTCAACGATTTGACGGGTCGACAAAGCGGTTGTGTGTCTAAAGTAAGTAAAATTCTGAGTTTCATTGTACAGAAAATTCTTTCTTACAATCCTTAAAGAAGATGGATCAAGTTTCAAATGATAAAGAGGTTGATTGGACTAACCAAGCCTGAGAAAATCGAGAGAGAATCGAGACAAACTCTGCAGACTTTGTTCTCTCAGTTTTATAGAAGATTTAAAGCCCGTCCAAAAAGGTAGACCAATTGATAGACTTAATAAAATGAATAGCTTTAATCGATTCCCCGACCTCGAAAACCCCCGGATACAAATTTACAGCTAAATATCTTTTTGTAACATCTGCAAAGCAAAGGGAAATCCCTGGTAAATGACGGGCGTTAAAAATGTTCTTTGTGTGCGCACACAATCGCTCGTCATCTGGCACAAGCCCCCATTAGATATGTCCCTTTCCGAACCCGGTCTTTAAGTGTCCCTTTGCTCAAATCTTTGGGATCAATTTTTGCGTTAAATTTGGCTGAATTCTTGCTAGAATAGAATTTGGCTGAATTCTCTGCATCCTGTCCCACCTAAATCACTAGCTAAACTTGTGGAAAACAATGCGATCTGACCCGAGAGCCTTATCCCCCGGAATCTGTTAGAGCTGTTTGGTTTGTGTGGCTCCAATCAGACAGCAAAAGTTTTTTTGAAATCACCTGGAGTGCGGATTTGCCAGAGTCATCGTTCGAAGCTGTTCAGCCACATTTTCGAGGAGTTTTGGTGATGGAACACCAGCTCCCGCATAGTCCAAATAGGCCATTAGTCAATGTGAAATCTTTAGAAATAAATAAAGCTCAACACTTCAGAAATTCAAATAGAAAAGAGATCTTCAGACTTTTTTCGTTTCCAAGTCTCTTATCAGCACTGATTCCAAAGCCGACTGTGAGAAAACTTTCTGAAATTTATGAAATCCAAAAAAAAAAAGATACTCAAAAGCTAAGACAATTCAATGATAAAAGTTAATTTTAACAATATTTCTCGTTTAAAAATGAGGAATGTAACCATGAAATGAAATGATTTTTCACTAGAAACTAGAAAGTTTTAAGTAAACATTTTCAAAAAAAGAAAGAGAAAAAGGGGGAAAAGGGAACAGTCAATATTCAGCACGGAGTATTATTGTTTTCCCCCAAAAAGAAAGAGAAAAGAGTGCACGGAACAGTGCATTCAATCGATTTCTATCAAAAACTAATTATTTTTCATTGGTTTGCCTTTACTATAAATTTTTAGTGTTTAAAGTTTAGTTGTCATCATTTTGTCCAAAAAGAATTCTTTCATTGACTATTATTTTTGGATTAAAAAGACCGGTTTACTGTTTTGTTTTGATTGTTTCGGTTTTAGATTTGATGATTAGTTTTTGATTAGATGATTACATTTAGATTAGATTAGGTGTTAGCTTAGATGATTAGTTTTAGAGTAGATTAGCTTTTAGATTAAATTGGGTTTAGATTCGATGATTACATTTAGAATAGATTAGCTTTTAGATTTGATGGTTAGATTTAGATTAGGTTAGCTTTTAGATTAGATTGTGTTTTAGATTTGATGATTAGATTTAGATTAGATTAGGTGTTAGCTTAGATGATTAGTTTTAGACTAGATTAGCTTTTAGATTAGATTGGGTTTAGACTAGATGATTAGATTGGATTTTAGTGTTTAGATTAGATGATTAGATTTAGACTAGATTAGCTTTTAGATTTGATGATTAGTTTTAGATTAGATTAGATTTTGATTAGATGATTACATTTAGCTTAGATTGGGTTTAGATTAGATAATTAGATTTAGATTAGATGATTAGATTTAGACTAGATTAGCTTTTAGTTTAGATGATTACATTTAGATTAGGTTGGGTTTAGATTAGATGATTAGATTTAGATTAGATGATTTGCTTTACCCTAGATTAGCTTTTAGATTAGATGATTACATTTAGATTAGATTAGGTGTTAGATTAGATGATTAGATTTGCTAGTTGGGGTTGATTAGTGTTTAGATTAGATGATTAGTTTTAGACTAGACTAACTTTTAGTTTAGATGATTTGCTTTACCCTAGATTAGCTTTTAGATTAGATGATTACATTTAGATTAGTTTAGGTTGGGTTGGGTTTAGATTTGATGATTAGATTTAGACTAGATTAGCTTTTAGATTTGATGATTAGGTTTAGATTAGATGTTTACATTTAGCTTAGATTGGGTTTAGATTAGATGATTAGATTTAGATTAGATTAGGTGTTAGATTAGATAATTAGATTTAGATTAGATGATTAGTTTTAGACTAGACTAACTTTTAGTTTAGATGATTTGTTTTACCCTAGATTAGCTTTTAGATTAGATCATTACATTTAGATTAGATTAGGTTTTAATTTACACACTCAATTTAGATTTATGATTTGTTAATATAAATGCAAATTCTAAATCCGAATCTCTCCTAATTCGATTAAGATTTTTTCATCTTTCAATACAGAAAAGTCCATGTAAGTCTATAAAGGCTAGATTTTTAGTGTTTTAACGAAACCTCTCAATCTATGTTTAGCCGATTTTTAGTGTTTTTCTAATTTTTATTTACAATTATTGTGATTTGATTGTTTTTTCAATTTTGGTTGACATTATAGTTAGAGATAGTTGATCTTTTGGTTTCGTCTTGCTTTGAAAACAGTTTCACCTCTATTATCACACCGCCTTTCATCCAAACAATCAAAGGTCAAGCATCCCAACTGTATTTGATATTTTGATCTTTGTAATTTCTAGTATTTCAATGATAGATGCCTTAAAAACGAAGCCTTATTGGGGTAAACTTTGCTCAAAGTGAAGTAACTTAACACTATCAAAACTAGATTTGTAACGAAAACATCGGTCGGTTCTTTTTACCGTTAACAATTGAAGCTTTTTTTTCGTCTTTTTCTCAGCACCAACCCTTTGATTTTGACTATTTTGACTATGATTCGATGTAGAATAAAATTGCGATACCAAAACTAATTTCAAAATGTAATATCCATGGAAAGTTGTTGGCTAAAAACTTAAATCTCGTTCATAATGAACCAGAGTGAATCTTTTCCCTTATATCTTTTCATGGATATTAAATTTTGAGTTATTTTTAGTATTGCTATTTTGATATTTTGATATACCGTATTTTCTCTAATAGTAGTGCCCACATCGAGCCGAGTTGATGACTATTTTACGGTTTCCTAGCTTTTGCAGAAGCTCAACACTCAAATCCCCCACAAGATCTCATCGTCAGCTACATTTTCCGACCCTACATTGATAGCTTCTGATAAGCGGTTCTCGAGATTACGAGCAATTTAGGCAAACGGCGCGCTACTATTAGGGAAAATATAGATATAGGTTATCACATTCAATATATACCGTATTTTCTCTAATAGTAGTGCACTCCGGCGAGCCGAGTTGATGACTATTTTACGGTTTCCAAGCTTTTGCAGAAGCTCAACACTCAAATCCCCCACAAGATCTCATCGTCAGCTACATTTTCCGACCCCACATCGATAGGTTCTGATAAGCGGTTTTCGAGATTTCGAGTAATTTAGACAACGCTCACAGTGCACTATTATTAGAGAAAATACAGTAGTTTAGTTTATCTAGTTTTCAAGAGGAGATTCAAGGCTATTGAATGATTAGAATACCGTATTCTCTCTAATAGTAGTGCACCTCGCCGAGTTGGTGACAATTTTACGGTTTCCAAGCTTTTGCAGAAGCTCAACACTCAAATCCCCCACTAGATCTCATCGTCAGCTTCATTTTCAGACCCCACATCGAAAGGTTCTGATAGGTGGTTCTCGAGATTTCGGGCAATTTAAATGACGCTCACGGTGCACTACTATTAGAGAAAATACGGTAATTTATTATCAGATAAAGTAAACGAATTTTCTTCCAATTCAGTTTTGTTTTAGGTGAATTCTCTATTTCACTATGATTTCCTAGACATTTTCTATACATTTCTATACCTTTTCTACCGTTATTTTGCTCTCACCCAATCATAAATACAAAAAAGATCAACCGATAAGCCGATTCGCAATTCCCCCAGCTGATCGATTGATGATCCCAGGGAAATTCCTTGAAAACCACATGAACTTTGGAGGCAATTCTCTCGAATGTAAATGTCCCATCAAAACAATTTCTTTCTTTCTATTTCTTTTTCTTTTTCTTATCTCTTCCCCATTATCTGTCACCTCTTAATTTCCCTTTTCTTTTCCCAATCCGATCCCTATCTGCCCATCTTTGGGAGTTCAGCCTTGAACTCTAACCTTCTTTTTTTCTCTCCAAACTTCTCTAGATCTCTTTTCTATTCTATCAACATCAAACAAACATCTCTTTTCTCAATTTTTTTTTCTTGAAATCGGATAAACTGTAATTTCAGCGTTGATCTTTGGTTTTAAAAGTATAAAATGATTTATTCAACTACTCCAAACAATACAGAATACAAATAGAAATTCTATTGAAACTTTAAACTAAACAAAAACAGCTTTAAAAGCTTTAAAAGATCAAATAACCATAATTTTTTCCTTTTTCTACTTTTATTTTGCAAAATAGAGTTAAATTTTTGAGAATTAACAAATTTTGACAATTTTTCCTTAAAAAATCTCATGTTTTAATCCATTTTTTAAACAAAAATATCTCTTTTACTCTTTTTTTTTCTTTTAATTCTTAAACTTTTATTATTTTAAAAGCAAATTTAATCTTTTAAATCCTTTTTAGGGAATGGCCAAGTTAATCAGCGGAAGTGAATACTCGCAGAAAGTGCTACAAGAGGTTTGATCTAATTTTTTTTTTATTGAAAATGTTAATCAATTTATTCAGATGCCCATTTTTGTTCACTTTTTGAATTGAGCTCAATTCATTACAAATTTATGGCCATTCTAAATACGTAATGAGGCAAAAAAAAAGGGAAATTTAGGTGGCCGAGAAATTGAAAGAAACGAAAGAGAAAAATCCGACTTTTCAAGCTTGTTTAGCGATTGTACAGGTGAGGAAATAATTACAATTGTTTACAGATATACGCAGAGTTTACAGATATTACAGATAAGCAGAGACAGACACAGCTCTTTCAGCTCTTTCTATATACCGTATTCTCTCTAATAGTAGTGCACCCCGCCGAGTTGATGACTATTTTACGGCTTCCAAAACTTTCACAGAAGCTCAACACTCTAATACCCACTAGATCTCATCGTCAGCTACATTTTCCGACCCCACATCGATAGGTTCTGATAAGCGGTTTTTGAGATTTCAAGGAATTTAAATGACGATCAAGGTGCACTACTATTAGAGAAAATTGCAATTGTTTACAGATATACGCAGAGTTTACAGATATTACAGATATGCAGAGATAGATACAGCTCTTTCTATATACCGTATTTTCTCTAATAGTAGTGCACCCCGGCGAGTTGATGACTATTTTACGGCTTCCAAAACTTTCACAGAAGCTCAACACTCTAATACCCACTAGATCTCATCGTCAGCTACATTTCCCGACCCCACATCGATAGGGTCTGATAAGCGGTTTTTGAGATTTCGAGCGATTTAGGCAACGCTCTGGGTGCACTACTATTAAAGAGAATACGCTATTGAATTAGCTTAAAACTTTAGAAGTTATTATTTAAAATCTCAATTTCAGGTGGGAAATAGATCCGACTCAAATGTCTACATTGGGGCAAAACTGAAAAAAGCCGCTGAAATTGGAGCTGAAGGTTGAATTTTTTAAAATATTCATTGTGTATTTTCTATTTTTTTAAAACTAATCCAATAAACCCATCTCTTTTACTCAATTACTTTACTCGACTTTGTTTAGGTAAACTGATCAAATTGCCCGAAACGATTACCCAAGGAGAGTTGGAGGCTGAGATCGACAAGTTGAACAACGATGACAATGTTGATGGGATTATTGTTCAGGTCGACAAGAAGACCAGCTATCTTCTAGATATTCTACTTAAGAATTATTTAACTTATTGTAAAATTCTTTACTTTAGCTTTTCAGCTACCACTTGATACCGTAAATGAAATTGATGCCGATTCCGTTGTGGACAGGATTCATCCATTGAAAGTTTGTTTAAATTTTCTTACAAATCTTAAGCTAAACAATTAAACAGTTACCGTATTTTCTCTAATAGTGGTGCCCGCGTCGAGCCGAGTTGATGACTATTTTAATGTTTCCAAGCTTTTGCAGAAGCTCAACACTCAAATCCCACACAAGATCTCATCGTCAGCTACATTTTCCGACCCTACATTGATAGCTTCTGATAAGCGGTTCTCGAGATTTCGAGTAATTTAAATGACGATCAAGGTGCACTACTATTAGAGAAAATACGGTAGTTTAGTTTATCTAGCTTTCAAGAGGAGATTCAAGGCTATTGAATGATTAGAATATCGTATTCTCTCTAATAGTAGTGCACCCCGCCGAGTTGATGATTATTTTACGGTTTCCAAGCTTTTGCAGAAGCTCAACACTTAAATCCCCCACTAGACCTTATCGTCAGCTACATTTTCCGACCCCACATCGATAGGTTCTGATAAGCGGTTTTTGAGATTTCGAGGAATTTAGGCAACGCTCACAGTGCACTACTATTAGAGAAAATACGATAATTCAGAATTCCATAGCAAATGTGGTTATAAAACTAAACAAAAAACAAATAAAACATTTGATTAACAAATGTTAAAGGGAAATTTTCGAGGCTAAGGTATCTATTCAGAAACTAAAGGAAAATTACATAAATTTCTTGCTTTTTAATGTAAATCTCATTGTTCTCTACTAATTCGCATTTCCAGGATGTCGATGGATTGACTCGTGAAAACGCTGGAAGACTTTTTCGAGGCGAGCTCGACAAGACGATTTTCCCGTGTACTCCATTTGGCTGTCTCTACTTGGTTCAACAAGTCACTGGTAGATCTCAAATCACTAATCCTCTAACGTTATTTTCTAAATACAAATTTTATTCAACTAATCATTTACAGGTGATTTGAATTTTGTTGCCGGGAAAAACGTGGTTGTGTTAGGGAGATCGAAAATTGTTGGCTCACCAGCAGCTTCGTTGTTCATGTAGGTATTAGTTTAAAAATCTTCAAATCTATTTTCAACTATTCTAAACTCTAAACTACTCTAAACTCATTCTCATTCAACTCTATTTTCAATTACTCTAAACTCTAAACAATTCTAAATTCTAATTTAGGTGGCATCACGGTACTACCACAATTTGCCATTCGAAAACACAAAACGTTAAAGAACAATGTTTAAAAGCGGACATTTTGATCGTAGCTATTGGAAGAAAACATTATGTTAAAGGTAAAAAGAAGCTGAAAAATTGTAATAGAATTAAAGAATGATTCGTTTAAGGTGATTGGAGTGTTTAAGGTTATTATTTAGGTGATTGGATAAAGCCGGGAGCTGTGGTGATCGATTGTGGAATCAATGTTGAAGAGGCCACTGAACCCGGGAAGAAGAATCGACTTTTTGGTGATGTGGACACAGAGGCGGCTAAACAGGTTTAGAAAAACGATTCAACGTTCACTGACTCTCAGCTTTGAATAGCTGATTTGCTTGGCTTTCTAGAGGAACAATTAAAGAATAGAAAACGCTATTGCACAAGTTTTTATGTCAATTTTAGAAGTGATCATTTTGATTACAGTTTTCCAAACAAAATCGCAATCAAATTAACATTTAATCTTATGAAAATGAAGAATTGCAGCTGCAAAAAAAAAGCATTTGAAGCTTTTTCTATGATTTTCAACAAAATTTCTCTAATAATCTCACAAAATAACAACTTTAAATCCTTCCAATGATTACAATATTATGTCTTATATTTTGACTTACCGTAAAGACTGTAATAGTACCCCACTCCCGTCGTACAGTCTCGTAGTCGCAAAAGTTTTTCGGTCATTTTTAGTATTTCATTTTTTTCAAAGCGCCCGTACTTTCAAAAAATGCGTCTTTGGTATCAAAAAATAGCTGAAATTCAGGCCTATTTTTTGATACCTAAGCGCACATTGTAGCATAAACCAGTGTCGAGAAAAACTCGTTCAAAGCTAGACTACGCAACACCCCGCACCGTCATCATCTTTGGCATCAAAAAAAGCGTCTTTAGTATCAAAAAATAGTCCTGAATTTCAGCTATTTTTCGATACCTAAGCGCCCATTGTAGCATAAGCCAGTGTCGAGAAAAACTCGTTCAAAGCTAGACTACGCAACGCTCCGCACCGTCATTATGGGGCCGGGGTACTATTACAGTATTTACGGTAAGTCAAAATATAAGACATAATATTGTAATCAATATGCTAATTGAGTCTGTTGAATTGAATATTATCAAGGAAACTTATCAAATCTGATCAAATTTAGGTTGCTGGCTACATAACGCCAGTCCCTGGTGGAGTTGGTCCGATGACAGTAGCGATGTTAATCCGAAACACTGTTGAGCAAGCGATTAGAAGGAAATTAAGTGGAGGACAGGTAAGGAAAGCTTTTAAGAGATTACGAAAGATTTACTGTAATCCAAATCGAATTTCAGGGAGGAAACTGGCCGATTACTTATCTCAAGCCAAAACTCGTCACCCCAGTTCCATCAGATATTGCTGTCTCTCGAAGTCAAGTTCCAAAAAATATTGATATGGTTAGTATAGACTTATGATGATAAAAAGCTTTAGATTTAGTTTTGTAATAGATTATATAATGTTATCTAAGTGCTACCACAATTTGCCATTCGAGAACACAAAACGTTAAAGAACAGTGTTTAAAAGCGGACATTTTGATCGTAGCTATTGGAAGAAAACATTAATAATATATTATATAATTATATATAAGTGCTACCACAATTTGCTATTCGAAATAAGTTCCATCAGATCTTGTTGTCTTTCAAAGTCAAGTCCCAAAAAATATTGATATAGATTGATATGGTTAGTATAGACTTATGATGATAAAAAGCTTTAGACTTAGTTTAATAATATATTATATAATTATATATACCGTAAATACTGTAATAGTACCCCACTCCCATAATGACGGTGTGGAGTGTTGCGTAGTCTAGCTTTGAACGAGTTTTTCTCGACACTGGTTTATGCTACAATGCGCGCATAGGTATCAAAAGATAGCCCTGAATTTCAGCTATTTTTTGATACCTAAGCGCGCCTTGTAGCTTAAACCAGTGTCGAGAAAAACTCGTTCAAAGCTAGACTACGCAACACTCCGCACCGTCATTATGAGAGGTGGGGTACTATTACAGTATTTACGGTAAGTACTATCACAATTTGCCATTCGAAATCAGTTCCATCAGATCTTGTTGTCTTTCGAAGTAAAGTCTCAAAAAATATTGATATGGTTAGTATAGAATTAATGATAAAAAAAGCTTTAGATTTAATTTAATAATATATAATATAATTATATATAAGTCTAATCTTTATTTAAAAATGATAAAGCAGTATAAAAAATTCTTGTTTTCAGCTAGCTAAAGAAGTTGGAATCTTACACAGCGAGTTGGACTTGTTTGGGAAAAAGAAAGCTAAAGTTTCACTTGATATTATTAAACGTTTACAACATGTGAAAGATGGACGATATGTTGTAGTAACTGGTGATCAAAAAAAGAATTGTTCGAATTAAATTTGAAACTCTAGGAATCACTCCTACACCTCTTGGTGAGGGGAAATCCACCACAACAATCGGTCTTGTTCAAGCTTTGGGTGCTCATCTGAAAAAGAATGTCTTTGCTTGTGTGAGACAACCATCTCAAGGCCCAACTTTTGGAATCAAAGGTGGAGCTGCTGGTGGAGGATATTCACAGGTTTTTTTTAAACATTTCAAAACAGTTCAAGATAAAGCCAAGTTACAACTCTTAGGTTATCCCTATGGAAGAGTTCAACTTGCATTTAACTGGTGACATTCACGCAATCACTGCCGCCAATAACCTCTTGGCTGCTGCCATTGATGCTCGAATGTTCCACGAAGCTACTCAACAAGATGATGCGCTTTTTAATCGATTGTGTCCACAGAATAAGCAAGGTGTTTGCTTGGATTGATGGCTTGGATTGATGGCTTGGATTAATGGCTTAGATTAATGGCCTGGATTGATGGCTTGAATTGATGGCTTAGATTAATGGCTTAGCTTCTCATAATAGAAAACAATATTTTTAGGAGTTCGAGTCTTGTCAGCTGTTCAAAAGCGTCGTCTTTCTCGACTCGGTTTCCCGGTTGTTGACGATGGAAATTTGTTGACATCAGAACAGAAAGCAAAATTCGCTCGATTGGATATTGATGTTTCGACGATTACCTGGAATCGTGTTATGGATGTGAATGATAGGTGAGTGAAATGAATGAATGGAAATGAAAACATAGCAAGATCGAAGCAAGATCGATCGAAGCAAGATCGATGGAGCAAGATCGGTCAAGCTCGAAGATCGATCAAGCTCCATTGATCAAGCTTGAAGATCGATCAAGCTTGAAGATCGATCAAGCTTGAAGATCGATCAAGCTTGAAGATCGATCAAGCTCCATTGATCAAGCTCCATTGATCAAGCTCCATTGATCAAGCTCCATTGATCAAGCTCCATTGATCAAGCTCCATTGATCAAGCTCCATTGATCAAGCTCCATTGATCAAGCTCCATTGATCAAGATCGAAGCAAGATCGATTGATCGATGACAAGTTTACAGGGGTTTTAAACTTGGATTTTGATCACTTAGCTTTTTAATCAAACACTTGGTTTTTAAAATCTATCTGCTTACAGATTTCTCCGTGGCATTGAGGTTGGCTTGGGTTCTCAAGAGAAGGGGCACACTAGAAAAACCCAATTCGACATTACGGTGGCTAGTGAGGTAAACAAATGGAACAAGACACTTAAACACTTAACACTTAAAGTCTAACTAAATCTCTTTCTTTCTCTTTAGATCATGGCCATTCTGGCACTCACAACTTCATTGAGCGATTTGAGAGACAGAATTTCGAAAATTGTGATTGCTTCGGATAAACAAGGTCAACCAGTGACTGCTGATGATATTGGAATCACTGATGCATTGACGGTAGAGCATCTTCTACAATAACTACAATAGCAACAATTGTTAATATTTGAAGAAGAAATTCTAGGTCTTGATGAGGGATACAGTTCGACCGAATCTCATGCAAACACTTGAAGGAACCCCTGTCTTTGTTCATGCTGGTCCATTTGCTAATATTGCGCACGGACAAAGCAGTATTCTGGCTGATAAGGTAAGGTCGATGTAGCTCATTGGTAGAGCGTTTGCCCGGTAAGAGATCGCAATTTCGAATCCCGGTGCCGACCGATAAAAAACCAATTGTTAAACTTAATTATTAGCTATTAAGCAATCAATTTACTTAATTAAATCCTCAGGTTGCTCTCAAACTTGTCGGTGAAAATGGATTCGTGATTACGGAGGCTGGTTTCGGAGCTGACATCGGAATGGAGAAGTTCTTCGATATTAAGTGCAGGTAAATAAGACAGAAAATCATTCAAGTTAATGAAAGCTGTTATTTTTGATAAAGATAAGAGCTCTTTAGATACTCTGGACTTTTGCCTAGCGCTGTGGTTCTCGTGGCAACCGTTCGAGCGCTCAAGATGCATGGTGGTGGACCGGCTGTGGTTGCAGGTTTGTGCTTAAATCTAAAATTGAATAGATACAAATCTAAACGAGTTTATTTGTTAATTAGAAGCTAATCTCTCAAAATATTCGATTAAAACTTTGTGGTTAAATCGAAATTTCAATAGCTTGAGATAAAATGCAATAATCTAGACCATTCTACTTGTCAATAAGAATTTAATCTTGCATCTTTCAAAATATTATTGGATTGGTGAATTGAAAACTGCGGGCACCGTGTGCAATGTACAATGTGAGAGATTGTTGAAGAGAGAAAGCTTCAAAAACAAATGGAAGAACGATGGATATAATAAAAATGAAAGGCCCATCCAGATATCTCTAACGATTAGCTAAACAAAGAAATGACTAGAAGTTCTTAAACTATTGGGTTGGTGAATTGAAAACTGCGGGCTATTGTCATATGTGACAGTTTGAGCACTTTCTTCAAAAGAAACCCATTATGGTGTCAATGGAGAAGTTGTAGAGAATCAAAAATCAAGCTTATATCCAAATTTTCAGAGCGATTCAAAAACTGGTTTTCAAGAAACGCTCAAATTTACGAATTTTCACAAAACTTGCATTTTAAGCGAAACTACTAAGTGTATCTTTTTGGAAATTTGGCTATAAGCCTAATTTTTGATTCTCTACAACTTTTCTATTGACACCAAAATGGGTTTCTTTTGAAGAAAGTGCTCAAACTGGGACATCTCCAGTCCTTCATTAAATCTAAATTTCAATAGCTACTAATCTAGACCATTCTACTTGTCAATAAGAATTTAACCTTGCATCTTTCAAAATATAATATTCAGGAGCTCCACTCAAACACGAGTATCTCGACGAGAACATCGAGCTAGTCACTAAAGGATGCGATTCGAATTTGAGAAAACAAGTTAGTAAAAAACTTTTGAAACTAGCATTTATAGATTACCATAGAAATATCTATCTTTAGATTGAAAACGCGAACAAATTCGGAGTCCCTGTCGTCGTTTGTGTAAACCGATTCTCCACTGATACGGCTAATGAGTTAGAGATTGTTGTGGAGAAAGTAAAAAGCTGTCATAAAGATCTTTACTCAAAAAAGTTTCTAGGCAAAATCGTATGGTGCTCAAAACGCTGTAGTTTCCGAGCATTGGGCAAAAGGAGGAGCTGGAGCCATTCAATTGGCAAACGCTGTAGTTGAAGCGACGAGCGAGAAGAGTAATTTCAAGTGAGATTTTGAGAATCATAAAAAAAACTAATACAGAACTGCAGTGCTTTAGAATTGTAATAATATTGTATTTTTGTAGCTGCAAAAATTCGGTTAATAAAGTAAGGAGTTAACTCCCTCTGGAGGAAGGGAGAAGAGAGTGCTTTGTGGTGGTTAGCACTATTGTCCGGTAAGCGGACAGGTCGCGGGTTCGAGTCTCAGCGGCGAACAAGTTGCTGCCCTAGTTCCAACTGGCGATCACGGAAGGATGGGCTTTGTAATGCTGGCTAAAGTCTTCAGACCTAGTTTCGAGCGCAACCCAAGCCTATAAAAGAGACGTGTGAAACCGTCTCGTCCAGAGAGGAGGGAAGTTAACTTCCTCTGGAGTGAGGGAGATCAAATGCTTTGTGGTGTAATGGTTAGCACGATTGTCCGGTAAGCGGCAGGTCGCAAGTTCGAGTCCCGGCGCCGCACGATTTTTTGGAATGGCAAAGGAATGGCAAAGAAAGATTTCCGGAGATTGCTCTTGCTTTCCAGGAGGTGCTTTAACCACTGATCTATCATGTTTTTGCCTGAGACGAAAATGGAAATACAAGGAAGAAAAGCCAAGCCAAAAACCTCAAATAGCTGTTAAATTTGTTTGTTTGAAGCGGGTTCTTCAAAGAACAAGTTGATTAAAAAAATTTAAAAGTAAAAGCTATTCATATTTAAGTAAAATAAACTATTCTAGATTCCTGTACCCATTGGACTTGGGTTTAGAGGAGAAAATCGCAACGATCGCCCGTGAAATCTACGGAGCTGACGGAATCGAGTTGAGTGAAGCAGCTAAAGAGGTACATTGACATTGTTGAGGAGAAATAGTTACCCAATCCAAACGGTTCTTAAATACTTTTCTTTCTATTTCAGAAAATTGAGCGTTATACACGACAAGGTTTCTCAAAACTTCCAATTTGTATGGCAAAAACGCATCTTTCGCTTTCCCACGATCCGACAAAGAAAGGAGCTCCTACTGGTTTGTTTTTTTTGAAAAAGAAAATCATTATAAAGTAGAATTACAAGAGAATAACCTGGTTAAGCTGAATGTTAAGCTAAGCTAGAATCATCATAGACAGAATAGACAAGCTTTCTAAGGCCACTTTTTCTCTAGTTTATATTGGGTTGTCCAGTTATGAATGCGCGTTTTTTACTATTTTGTAAATTTCTCAAGATATCGAACAGATGTGTATGAAGTAGAATTACAAGAGAATAATGGTTAAGCTTTAAGTTATATATCATTCGAAAGCTGAAGATCTCCTCTACATTTTGGAATAAAAAACTTTTTGAATTCATTCAACTTTTTGGGAAATCGACTGCTCAAAGGGAGAGGTCGTTTTCGAAAAAAACCCATTCCAGCTTAGCTATTCCTCAAGTTTTATGGTGTAAAATAACCGCCCAGAAAAGTAAAGATGCTCTGAAATTGTTATATTTTTAAAAAAGTTGTATTGGTATATCTATTGGCCAAACATCAAACGGTTAACTCAATTTGAGCGCAGCCAAAACTTGATCCAAAGGCACCCTTCCATTTTTTGGCCACCTCTTCTTCTTTGCAGTCAATTTGCCCAAAAAGCTAAACAAATTCAAAAACTTTTTAGATCAAAATGCAGAGGAGATCTTCAGCTTTCGAATGATAACACTCATATACATCTGTTCGATATCTTGAGAAATTTACAAAATAGTAAAAAACGCGCATTCATAACTGGACAACCCAATAAATCAACACTTGAGCTAGTCAGTAATGAAAAGCCAGACTCAAATCAAATTCTAGACTAAACTTAATCGATCTACTTTATCTAGCTGATTGATAATAAAATAAAGAATGGTAAAGAAAGGTTAATTAACTAAAGAATAGTAAAGGGAATAAATTTGATGATTTTCTTTAGACAAGTTTAGGCTTTAGACAATTTTAAACCAACAAACCCTTCCAGTTTCCGCTTTCTCAGTCACAATGAGTTTGCTATCGGCTTCTAAATCAACTTTAATCAGTAATAAACATCAAATAACCTTGCGGAAGTGTTCTAATCGGTGCTTGCGATCTCTTCGCCGAGCTTCTCCTTGATTTCTTCGATAGTTTCGTTGATGTCTTTGAAAAAGTCGACTTCTTCTCGATTTCTGATTCAGCATCGCTGCTGTCTTTCTTCTCTTGACTAGCATTTATATTTATATAGACAAGCTTCTTCCAAATCCTTACCTTTCCTCATCAGAACTTTCCTCAATCTCGCTCTCTTCTTCCTCTTTCTTTTCAATTTCAGCCTCTTGCAAGTAACGCTCTGTTTCCGGATTTTCCATTAAATTCGCATATGTATCAACATAAGCAATTGTATTATCTAAAAATTTATATACTTAAAACGTTTCTTTGACTATCTGATACACTTGATCTTGACTTGGACTATATAAATCAACACTTGAGCCAGTCAGTAATGAAAAGCCAGACTCAAATCAAATTCTAGACTAAACTTAATCGATCTACTTTATCTAGCTGATTGATAATAAAATAAAGAATGATAAAGAAAGGTTAATTAACTAAAGAATAGTAAAAGGAATAGATTTGATGATTTTCTTTAAACAAGTTTAGGCTTTAGACAATTTTAAACCAACAAACCCTTCCAGTTTCCGCTTTCTCAGTCACAATGAGTTTGCTATCGGCTTCTAAATCAACTTTAATCAGTAATAAACCTCAAATAACCTTGCGGAAGTGTTCTAATCGGTGCAATAGATTCAATGATAGATCAAAGAATACTTTGAGATTAATAGTGAAAGAATAAATCACAAAATTTCCTTTGTTATTGTCTTTTTAGATCTTTTTTAACTTCTAGTAAATCACAAAGTAAACCATAAACAAAGCTACTGGATAAAATCGTTTCTAATTTTGCAAAACAATAAAATTCAGGCTTCATCCTGCCAATCCGTGATGTTCGAGCCTCGGTCGGCGCCGGTTTTATCTATCCATTAGTTGGTGAAATGACGACAATGCCTGGATTATCAACTCGTCCATGCTTCTTCGATATCACCATTGATCCAGAAACCGAACAAATTGATGGACTTTTCTAATCTTTACACTAATTACTTCTCTTTTTGACTTCAAATCCAATAATTCTTACTCGTTACCCTTCTCTGAACATCACTTTTCTAAATCTTCTTGCCAACTTCTTTATCCTAGTTCATTTAGTTTATTTCTTTTTATTTTTATAATAAATTTTCATGTTTTAATAGTGATTTAAGTTTATTTTCGAATTTGATTCATTTATTGGGTTGGTGAATTGAAAACTGCGTGCTATTGTCATATGTGACAGTTTGAGCACTTTCTTCAAAAGAAACCCATTTTGGTGTCAATGGAAAAGTTGTAGAGAATCAAAAATTAGGCTTATAGCCAAATTTCCAAAAAGATAGCTCGAAAGAAAACGGGTACAGCACCGTGTGCAATGTACAATGTGAGAGATTGTTGAAGAGAGAAAGCTTCAAAAACAAATGGAAGAACGATGGATATAATAAAAATGAAAGGCCCATCCAGATATCTCTAACGATTAGCTAAACAAAGAAATGACTAGAAGTTCTTAAACTATTGGGTTGGTGAATTGAAAGCTGCCGGCTATTGTCGTATGTGACAGTTTGAGCACTTTCTTCAAAAGAAACCCTTTTTGGTGTCAATGGAAAAGTTGTAGAGAAGCAAAAATCAAGATTATATCCAAATTTTCAGAATGATTCAAAAACTGGTTTTCAAGAAGTGCCAAATTTACGAATTTTCACAAAAATTGCATTTTAAGCGAAACTACTAAGTGTATCTTTTTGGAAATTTGGATATAAGCTTGATTTTTGATTCTCTACAACTTTTCCATTGACACCAAAATGGGTTTCTTTTGAAGAAAGTGCTCAAACTGGGACATCTCCAGTCCTCCATTAAATCTAAATTTCAATAGCTACTAATCTAGACGATTCTACTTGTCAATAAGAATTTAATCTTGCATCTTTCAAAATATAATATTCAGGAGCTCCACTCAAACACGAGTATCTCGACGAGAACATCGAGCTGGTCACTAAAGGATGCGATTCGAATCCAATAATCTATCGGCTGTGGTTGCAGGTTTGTTACTATTAGTAAAATTGGAACAGAGCTATTACTCTACTCATAACTCTTTTCGATTTCAACAATTGACTACAAAAAACGTTTTCCAGACTCAATTAAAACTCGGTCAAAGAACTCCAAGAAAATCCCAAAAAAAACAATTTTCCCAAGACTTTTCACGTTTGAAAATTTCATTCTTTCTTCTCTCTTTTATTAATGAAAAATTTCAAGTTATTATTACAATTAACGATTCTTTTGCTTATTAAAAGTTTAAAAACAACATGTAATGATGAGGAAGTATTTGAATGCTTTATAACACAAATGAAATCTTTTGATAACTCACTACAATCACTCGTTGATCCCTACGATTCAAGGATTATTGGATCGATTTGTCAAAATCTTGACTCAATTTCGAATCATTGTCAATGTTCGACACAGATGAAAACGAAGTAAGTTTCATTTTCTTTCTTATTTTATTCTAAACGCAAATTTTTAGTCAATTTCCTTTAAAACTAGCGTATTCAAGCACTAGTTTTTAGGAAAATTAGGTCAGAATTTGACCAAAAAACAAATAATCCACATAAATAATAATAAAACCACCAATAAAATCAAAATTTCGTTCATCAAATGAGAGCTAACACTTTGATTACTTTAGAAAACTTTGGCGGTGGGCTAGTTTCCGCAAATTTTTTTTGCGCAACAGGGTCGTTTGCGCAGCGCGCCATAACTTTCTTCTAAGTCCACCAATCTTTATGATTTTGGGTTCATTTTGTAGATCTCAATAAGTGCAACAATCATAAAGAATCATAAAGATTGGTGGACTTAGAAGAAAGTTATGGCGAGCTGCGCAAATGACCCTGTTGCGGAAATTAGCCTACCCCGATCAGTTGCTCGATCAGTTGCTCGATCAGTTGCTCGATCAGTTGCCCGATCAGTTGCCCGATCAGTTGCCCGATCAGTTGCCCGATCAGTTGCCCGATCAGTTGCCCGATCAGTTGCCCGATCAGTTGCCCGATCAGTTGCCCGATCAGTTGCCCGATCAGTTGCTCGATCAGTTGCCCGATCAGTTGCCCGATCAGTTGCCCGATCAGTTGCCCGATCAGTTGCTCGATCAGTTGCCCGATCAGTTGCCCGATCAGTTGCCCGATCAGTTGCCGCTTTTTTTGCCTGTAGCTAGAGAAAAACTGGAAAGTGGTGAAATAATCTTTAAATAATCGAATTTTGTTGAAAATCTCGCTTAAAATAATAAATTGATTCGTCCGTAAACGTAGATCAGTTGGGGTAGGCTGGTTTCCGCAATTTTTTTTGCGCAACAGGGTTATTTGCGCAACTGGGTCGTTTGCGCCAGTTGCCAACTCGCCATAACTTTCTTCTAAGTCCACCAATCTTTATGATTTTGGTGTCATTTTGTTGCACTTATTGATATCTACAAAATGAAATCAAAATCATAAAGATTGGCCTACTTAAAAGAAAGTTATGGCGAGTTGCGGAAACGACCCTGTTGCGCAAAAAAATTTGCGGAAACTAGTCTACCCCAAAACTTTGGTTATCAATTTTCTAGATTTTCTCAAGAGCGATGCAGTGGCGCGACACCGAAACAAAGCTTTCTCCAATACCAGAAATGTTTCCCGAACACCAATGTAGCCGATTTATTAGCTTGCTCACCTCCAAACGAAACTTGTGCTGGTATCGTCAGCGGCTTGCAATGTCAACAAGATGTCTATCAAGAGAAATGCAATGCTTCTTCAGCTTTTGCTGATATTATGTACATTGACGCAGTGAACGGATTTAATAATTTCTCAAATTGTACCACGGAAGTGGCCACGAATTTTCACTCAAAAGTCACGACAAGCAACTTTTGGTTATACATAGCAATTGCACTAGGTGTTTTGGGCTTTTTAGGTGTCATCGCTGCTTCAGTTGCTTACAACAAAGCTCAAATAAATCCACAAACGAAACGCTATTCGTGAAATTTGTCTTTAGTCTAATAAATTCTTGATTGAGATTTGAGAAGATACATATTCAAAAATAGATATTTATTCCAAAAAACAGCTCTAAAAACAGTTCTAATTTGTCAGTCTACTATTGAATTTGATTTAAAATGATCAA
This sequence comes from Mesorhabditis belari, assembly GCA_958450365.1. NCBI lineage: Eukaryota > Metazoa > Nematoda > Chromadorea > Rhabditida > Rhabditidae > Mesorhabditis > Mesorhabditis belari. The sequence continues at coordinate 1,282,984 of CAUEEP010000736.1, forward strand.
AATAGCTTTTGTATTATGAGGTAGAATATTTTTTGAGATGAATGAGTCTTTATCTAGTGTCTAAAGTGGTTTCAAAAATCGATATTTATCGAAAAACAGTTCTAATTGTGTGTCTACTGCTAAATTTGATTTAAAATGATCAAAATAGCTTTTGTATCATGTGCAGAATATTTTTTGAGATAAATGAGTCTTTATCTAGTGTCTAAAGTATTTCAAAAATAGATATTGATTCTAAAAACAGCTCTAAAAACATTTCTGATTGTGTGTCTAATACTAAATCTGATTCTAAATGATCAAAATAGCTTTTGTATCATGTGCAGAATATTTTTTGAGATAAATGAGTCTTTATCTAGTGGCTAAAGTGTTTCAAAAATAGATATTGATTCAAAAAACAGTTCTGTTTTGTGTGTCTACTGCTAAATTCGATTTAAAATGATCAAAATAGCTTTTGTATTATGATGTAGAATATTTTTTGAGATAAATGAGTGTCTAAAGTGTGTCTTTATCTAGTGTCTAAAGTGTTTCAAAAATAGATATTTATTCTAAAAACAGCTCTAAAAACAGTTCTGATTGTGTGTCTATTGCCAAATTTGATTTAAAATGACCAAAATAGTCTCTGTATCATGTGTCGAATATTTTTTTGAGATAAATAATGGCTTATACAGTGTCTAAAGTGCTTCAAAAATCGATATTGATTCTAAAAACATTTCTGATGGTGTGTCTAATACTAAATTTGATTTAAAATGATCAAAATAGCTTTTGTATCATGTGTAGAATATTTTTTGAGATAAATGATGGCTTATATAGTGGCTAAAGTGTTTCAAAAATTCATATCGAAGAAGGAAACTTAAAAATGCGTCTTATTCTCTGTTTGATGTTGTCGATGGCTTTGTTAGCTGTCACAATGGGAAGTCATTTCGGGAAAAGGGTAAATCATTTGATAAAATGATAGATCTTCAGTATAAATAATAAATTTAATGATAAAATTTGATTTCAGGAAGTGCATGCGGAAGAAAACGATGAAATGGTATCATTTGAATCTTATACAAATCTTTACTTCACTTACTTTTAAGCTTTGAAAAGTTAATCAAAACCAGTCAAAATTTTCAGCATCAACGCGTCAAGAATCACATTGTGTCGCATCAGTGTCATCGAAAGTATCACTATGAAAAGCATTTATGTTGTCAACAATTCCCCAATGATTACCATTGCTTATGAATTATTTAAAAGTTTTAAAAATAAAGTAATGCAAAATATTTCTCTACTCAAAAGCACAAAGCGTAAAGTTAAGTTATTTAACTAGTTATTGAAATAGAAAGTTATTGAATTAGTTATTGAACTGGTTATTGAACTAGTTATTGAACTGGTTATTGAACTGGTTATTGAACTGGCTATTGAACTAGTTATTGAACTGGTTATTGAACTAGTTATTGATCTAGTTATTGTTCTAGTTATTGATCTAGTTATTGAACTAGTTATTGAACTAGTTATTGAACTAGTTATTGAACTGGTTATTGAACTAGCTATTAAACTAGTTATTGAACTAGCTATTGAACTGGTTATTGAACTGGTTATTGAACTAGCTATTGAACTAGTTATTGAACTAGAAAGTTATTGAACTAGTTACTAGTCATTGAACTAGTTATTGAACTAAATTTAACTAGAAAAATGGTTATTTCTTTACTTTCTTTTATCATAATCTACATATTTTCAATAAGTTTTAATAAAATTTTGTTTAAATACTTTTTTTGGCATGAATGGTATGTTGAATATTTGAACTGAATCTTTAAATCCAACCAGGAAACTCAAAAAATCCTTCTGTTTGGCTCTGTTGGCTTTAGTGGCTGTCATAATCAGAGCTTCTTTCGAAAAAAGGTAAATCGTTTTAACTAACAAATCAAAGATCAGATATTTTGCTAATAAAAACCAAGTACAAATTTGGAATCAGATCTGCATCGATTGGTCTAAATTTCATTTTAATCGGTCGTACGAATTCAAAACTTCATGACTCAAATGTAATGGTTAGCTGCATGGTTAGCTAAATGGTTAGCTGAATGGTTAGGTGAATGGTTAGCTGAATGGTTAGCTGTATGATTAGCTGCATGGTTAACGGAATGGTTAGCTGCATGGTTAGCTAAATGGTTAGCTGAATGAATACTTAGCTAAATGAATAAAACCGTCACAAGAATCACAGGATCCAATCATGATTATCAAATATCAAATATAATCATAATCAAATCTGACCGTGATTTTAAATAGTCAGAAATTTAAAGTGACTGGAGTTCATAAATATTTCAAGATCTTTCCAATTCAGAAATTGCAAACGAAATGGTGAAAAGGTATTATTTGAATATAAAAGTGGTACTTAAAGTCACTTTACCTTGAAGTCTTGAAAACAAGACTTGAAAAGTAATCAACTTCAGTTAAATTTTCAGCATCTTTATGTGAAGCGTTGCTCGCATGATATTTGTCGTGTCGTTTGGTTATTATAAAACTCCAAAGCTTGAGTCTGAGTCTAGTTCTGGTTTGCCTAAAGCCCCTGGTCAAAAAATAAATCTCTTGCTTAGCTGAATAAATAAAATAATGTAAAACAAATTTTTTTCTTTCCCAGAAATGTAAAAATAACATAGATTTTATGCCACAAAGCAGTTATTTTTTTATTCTATCACGTTTGAGAGTAAAACCTTGTTCTAACTTTAGCTCAGATGATCAAAATAACCCTTTAACATGGTGTAGAAATGTTTTCTAAGATGATAAGCCTTTATTCCTTAACGGCTAGCCGTTAACGAATGATTCGTTAGCGGCTGAATTTCTACGGCTTCGACATATAGAAGCTCGTTATAGAAGCTCGATTGTATTTGCATTTTATTATTTTCAAATATCAATTCTTTTATCTTGATTGAAGAGTGCAAAAGAAGGAGTAGGCTAATTTGCGAAAATTTTTTTTGCGCAACAGGGTCGTTTGCGCAACTCGCCATAACTTTCTTCTAAGTCCATCAATCTTTATGATTTTGGCTTCATGTTTGTTGCACTTATTGAGATCTACAAAATGAAACCAAAATCATAAAGATTGGCCTACTTAAAAGAAAGTTATGGCAAGTTGCGCAAAAAAAAAATTGCGGAAATTAGCCGAGCCCCAAAAGGAACTTTTCAAAATTCCCACACTTTTCAGGTGTTCTTTGGAGTCTTTTGTAGTCTTGCGAAAGTTTAAAGATTTCATTTATTGCTTTTTTATTGTTTAAAATGGAAATTCAACAAACGAGAATCAAACAATTGGTCGCCAAACACTTTACTGAATATTCAAACAATGGTTATTTAATTAAGAATTCTTTTAAAAGAATTAGAATTTTAGAAATTTTCCAACAAGTTACCCAGGCTTTCATCAAAGAGTTCACTGATGATTTTCCGAATTTAGAAAACCTTATCAAAGTTGTTAGTGGTTTGTTTAAAAAGCTTATTTTTCATCTAAACTTTTAGATACACTGAGCTGTGAACAGATGACTGCAAAAGGTGTCATTTTGGAGTTATTAGCATTGGTTGTCAAATGCATTCATCACAAAATTTCCTTCAACAATGAGGTTTATTTATTAAGAATATGGTAGCTGAACATTAATCCCTTAGAATTAGTTCTGAACTTTGTACTTTAGATGAAAATTGAGTTAAACAGCGATTTCATTTAAGCAGAAAATGGATGAAAGTGTCGGATATCCTCTTTGGAATAGAAATGATAAAGTGATTATTGAACTAGAAAGTTATTGAACTAGTTATTGATCTAGTTATTGAACTAGTTATTGAACTAGTTATTGAACTAGTTATTGAACTAGTTATTGATCTAGTTATTGATCTAGTTGTTGTTCTAGTTGTTGTTCTAGTTGTTGTTCTAGTTATTGAACTAGTTATTGAACTAGTTATTGAACTAGTTATTGAACTAGTTATTGTTCTAGTTATTGATCTAGTTATTGTTCTAGTTATTGAACTAGTTATTGAACTAGTTACTAGTCATTGAACTAGTTATTGAACTAGAAAGTTACTGAACTAGTTACTAGCCATTGAACTAGTTATTGAACTAAATTTAACTAGAAAAATGGTTATTTCTTTACTTTCTTTTATCATAATCTACATATTTTCAATAAGTTTTAATAAAATTTTGTTTAAATACTTTTTTTGGCATGAATGGTATGTGGAATATTTGAACTGAATCTTTAAATCCAACCAGGAAACTCAAAAAAATCATTTTGAAGTTATTAGCATTGGTTGTCAAATGCATTCATCACAAAATTTCCTTCAACAATGAGGTTTATTTATTAAGAATATGGTAACTGAACATTAATCCCTTAGAATTAGTTCTGAACCTTGTACTTTAAATAAAAATTGAGTTAAACAGCGATTTCATTTAACCTTAAAATGGATTAAGGTATCGGATATCCTCTCTGGAATTGGAATTCTTTGGAAAGAATTCAAATCTCTCAATTAACTTCATTAAACTTAGGAGTTTACTGATGAACGAATCGCTTTCGTGAAGATTTATCGAAAAGCATTGATGTCTCTCTCAAGAAGCTCGACTTTTCTCTCATATATTGCACAATTTGATACTTATTTTGCTCGTCATCTCATCTCATCGGATTTCCAATTTGAAATGGAGGTAAATGAGTCAGACAAAAACGTTACTAACACTCTTTTTATTGAAAAAAATGATTCTATCTAAACTTTCAAGTACTTTAAATTCAAATAATCTCACGTAAAGCAACAAGAATTCTTTCTTAGGCTTAAGGCTTAAGGCATTAGGCCATATTTTAGTACAACATAGTGCTCTGTGATTGAATTGAAGCTTATCAAAGTCCATTTTGTATCCATTTTGTATACTCCATCATCAAATTGAAGCTTATCATTAGCCAAAGTTTTACAAAGTACTCAAAAATCATTGAAGTCGATGTTTTTCTTAAAAGCTGGATTAAGAAATTGATCGGATTCTTGTAGACAAGTTGAAAGCTTCTGCGTAGCTTTCTTTCTACTTTCTTTCTGCGTGTCCGGGCAACGATTTCACCTAATTGGGCAGCTACGCAGACATTAGGAGCACCTTTTAGAATTTCAAAATCATTATATATGTCGTAGCTGTTTACGAAATTCAGCTTTTTACGAATGATTCTTGCTTAGGCTTAAGGCTTAAGGCATTAGGCCATATTTTAGTACAACATTGTGCTCTGTGATTGAATTGAAGCTTATCAAAGTCTATATTGTAGCCATTTTGTATCCATCTTGTGTACTCCATCATCAAATTGAAGTTTATCATTAGCCAAAGTTTACAAAGTACTCAAAAATCATTGAAGTCGATGTCTTTCTTAAAAGCTGGATTAAGAAATTGATCGGATTCTTGTAGACAAGTTGAAAGCTTTGAAACTCAAGTAATCTCACGTAAATCAACAAGAATTCTTTCTTAGGCTTAAGGCTTAAAGCATTAGGCCATATTTTAGTACAACATAGTGCTCTGTGATTGAATTGAAGCTTATCAAAGTCTATGTTGTATCCATTTTGTATACTCCATCATCAAATTGAAGCTTATCATTAGCCAAAGTTTTACAAAGTACTCAAAAATCATTGAAGTCGATGTCTTTCTTAAAAGCTGGATTAAGAAATTGATCGAATTCTTGTAGACAAGTTGAAAGCTTCCTATGAGCGCTTTTTGTGTGAAAGCATAATCCGTTTTCGAGCGGACATTCCCTATTGCGAGTATTTGGCTCATGAATCGATACATTTAGAAAAAGGGGATCCTTTTGCATAGATATAGAGAAGACGAAACTGAATTGTCGGCTCGTCTCGGCTCCTCACCCCCAGCTTCCATAATTGCATTCTCTCTGTGCCCCCATCTTTCAACCAGTCTTCTCCCACCCATTCCCCATCAACTATATCTCATATTCTTATAGAGAAAATTTTGATAGATCTTTAAGCTATGGAAAATAGATCTTTTGTTTTCTATGAGTGAATCATTTTTGCTAGCAAGAAGCAAAGAAATCTAAGGCTTACAAAGCTGAGCAAATATTTTGGTACATCAGTTAGGCTACTAGTGCACATAGAACAAGTACACATAGTACATATAGTACACATAGTACACAAGAAACAATAGAACAAGCTTGAAAACCAGATTTATTATCTAGTAAACTATAATCCTTGAATCAAAAAAAAACAATTTCAGAGCAAAATCGAGCCCCAAATCGAGATCCGATGGCGAATGAAAATGGATGATGGAGAAGAGAGAGAAGTGATGCTTTCACCGGCAATCATCAATAAAATGGTTGAAGAAACTGGAGCTGCATTGCAAGCAATCGATTCGATCAAAAGAAGGCATTATCTTAAACCGTGAACATATAAATGTGATGAGAAATAAATGGATTTTAAACTGTTTTCCATTGCTAGCTAAGAGCTCTGACTGATCTGATTGGCTTGACTGACTTTACAGCGAGTACAGCTGTTAATCTAGTCTAAGGAATTGAAGCTATGCTAAGTTTGAAGCTAGCTTAGTTTGAAGCTATGCAAGTTTGAAGCTAGCTTAGTTTGAAGCTATGCAAGTTTGAAGCTATGCAAGTTTGAAGCTAGCCTAGTTTGAAGCTAGCTTAGTTTAAAGCTTATTATTTGATTTGAGTAGCTGATAAAGCTTTTCAATCAATTGCTGGAATTGTAGAAGAAGAGAAAAAGATTAGAATAAGTTAAATAAAAATGAAAAACATCGAAATTTTCAATCCTAACTGCTTATTTCAATCCTAACTATCATTTTTCACTTTTTAAAACGTTCTTTGGTAAACTTAATCCATTTTTCTCATACCAGATTTCCGATTTTTATCCATAACTTTCTCACAAACGCGGATCAACGCTCAAAGAGAAGATTTACACTTGACTAGCTTTTAGATGAGATTGAGGGGGAAATCTCGGGTGTTGGTCGTATGCAAGTGGCTTATGGAGTGAGGCATGACGTGAGGCACCCCTTCTTCCCATCTCAGGCATCCACCCCTCCTTCTTCTCCTTCTTCTCCATCTTCTCCTTCTTCTCCATCTTCTCCTCCTCACCCAGCTCAGCCAATTAACGAATGTGGTGTGTGGAGTGGAAAAGGCTTCTTCACTCATCCAACAAAGCGACGATTTCCTTCTCATACCCTTTTTAGTAAAAGAGAAATCTTGGAAATGAGTCAGGAATGGGATAAAACTGACTATAAGGACTGACTATAAAACTGACGATAAACTGACTATAAGGAACCAAATTTAGATAGAAAAGAAACCAAATTTAGATCGAGAAAGAACCAAATCTGTAGAGATAAGGAATAAAATTTAATAAGATAAGGAACCAAATTTAGATAGATAAGGACCCAAAATGGTAGAGATAAGGAACCAAATTTAGATAGATAACTATGACAATGAGTTAAAATGATTCTTTAAGTGAAGCTCATTGATTCAGTTTTTCTCATTATCATAGACTGATTCTTATTCTCGTTTCTCAGAGTTTTAAATGGGTTTAAGCCATTGTGTCATTGATTATAAACTTTCAAAATCCTCCGTTGTAAACAGATTAGCCCTTTGTTTATAGACTTTTTCAAATTTAAACCGCGGTCAGGGCCCAGAAGTGGCTCATTCCTTTTGCAAATTCCCTTTGCTTCCAATGCCTCTTTATCAAATTCATTTCCCGTTAGAGCCGCTAGATTATGGAACTTGCTCCCAAACGACATACGAGAAATTCAGTCGCTTTTCATATTCAAGAAACGTATCGATGCTTTAGATCTAGTGGCTCTTTGCCGTAAGTAATTGGCTTATTGATTTCAGTATGTATTGTATGATTAAGTATCACTGTGCATTTCTCTATGATTTCTTTCACTTTATCGTTTGAATAAAGTATTATTATTATAGAATACTAAAATACATTGAGAATAAGATTCGTACCAAGGATAGAGCAAAGAGGGCAACTGCTCCTTTCTTGTCGCTTCAAAGCAAGATATAGATTGGTAGACATCAATAAGACTAGGTAAATGACTAGCTTGTTCTTCTCTTTTTTTTCTTGGTGTTAAGGACTGAGATTGAGTGACAAAGTCAAGCAATATCAGCAATACTGACAAGAACTCCTAATCGTCTAGCTCAAGGAGCTGTTACTTTACTACAGAAGAGATCTTTGTCATAGTAGCTAATTCTTAGATAGCTGATTTTAACCTACCGTAAATATTGTAATAGTACCCCACCTCTCATAATGACGGTGCGGAGCGTGGCGTAGTCTAGCTTTGAAAGAGTTTTTCTCGACATTGGTTTATGCTACAATGCGGGCGTAGGTATCAAAAAATAGCTGAAGTTCAGCGATTTTTGACGAGAATCCACCGCCATTCTCTCATGAAATGACTGATGCTTTGGATGTGTGCACGAGACAGTGAGTTGAAGCGCTTGAAACAGTTTACAGATTGAGTACTCGGTACTTGTCCCCACAAGGCTTATTGACCAACTAAATTAGCATCAAACTACTTTTTTTATGTAGTTCAAGTTTAGTTATGTCTATTGTAAGTATTCCTTGAACATCTTTAACCTTTGGACTATACATACCGTAAATACTGTAATAGTACCCCACCCCCATAATGACGGTGCGGAGTGTTGTGTAGTCTAGCTTTGAAAGAGTTTTTCTCGACACTGGCTTATGCTACAATGTGGGCTTAGGTATCAAAAAATAGCTGAATAGCTGAATTTCAGCTATTTTTTGATACCAAAGACGCACTTTTTGAAAGTACGAGCGCTTTGAAATGAAATACTAAAAAACTTTTGTGACTACGCGACTGTACGAGGGTGGTGGGGTACTATTACAGTATTTATGGTAAAGAATCTGAATCTTAACATTTCTCAACACTTTTGTAGAAAAAGATTCTAACAATACGTTAAAAGATAAAAAAGATAGCGATAAAACTCTCATTTCTCTTTCAGAACATAACAAAAACATTGACGTCTTTTCAGGATAATGAGCGATATTTAGCAAAATAACAATTGCTCACTTTTGAGACCAATTATACAGCTCAAACTTTTCATTATAGCTCAAAGAAATCCTAGCTTTTCAGAAGTGGATCATCGAAAAGTGAAGAGGGTGACCAGTTGAGTGACCAAGTGAAAAAGAGATCTCATATCCAAAAGAGCTATTGGCGTGGTGTCGGTGCTTCGTCGGTGACACGTATCGATCCCCTTTTTTGGCTAGGGTGAGCAAAAAGAGAGAGGGGAGGGGCCACCGCGGGGAGAAGGGCCAGGGGTGCCCACAAAGAGCCCGGTTTGGCTGCACTAGTCCGTATTTTAAAAAGCGATAATTTTCAAGAACAGCACTTCTATATTTGTTGCTGTGACAGTGCTCTCAGCAGTCGTGCTTTTGGTGGGCGAGTGGGGGACGGCGCCCGGGAGGTGCCGCCTCGTTGATGCTGCTCCCCGGCGCCCACCTCTCCGCCGAGGTTCTTTCAAAAGCAGCGCTCATCGTCGGTGTTGAAGTGAGTGAATGTTAAAAAGTAAAGCTATAGTAAATCTATTAAAGAACCTGGAAAGATTGCAGTTGATGTCCTAGAGTAGTTCTAGAGCAGTTGATTTCCTAGAGAAGTTCTAGAGCAGTTGATTTCCTAGAGAAGTTCTAGAGCAGTTGATTTCCTAGAGAGGTTCTAGAGCACTCCTAGAGCAGTTGATTTCCTAGAGCAGTTGATTTCTTAGAGAAGTCTTAGAGCAGTTGATTTTCTAGAGTAGTCCTAGAGAAGTCCTAGAGCAATTGACTTCCTAGAGCAGTTCTAGAGCAGTTGGTTTCCTAGAGAAGTTGTAGCTCAGATTGTCAATTGAGAACCGGTTTGCTAAAAGATTTGATAAGATTAACTAAATATAAAACATCTACATTATCTATACTAGAACAACAACTTTATCTAAGATCCTTTTTTGATCCCATTTAGGATCTAGAATCCCAATTCCATCACAATATTGACCTACCAGATTCATTTCTTTCTATTCTGTCTTCAGCTATTTGAAAGCTTTTTCTATTGCAATTTTCCGTAACTAGAAACCAAATTTTAAAAGAATTTCACTTTCTATCAAAGCTTGTTGACAAAGGGATTTATGAAATTGCATCAACAAACAACAATTCCATTCCATCATCTCAAATAACAAAGCTAATGTTTACTAAAGTTGAAATAGAATGAAGAATTTCTAGGTTCTTTTACTGAGCACATCACTCCTTTCAATATGTGTCATTTGCACAACGCCCGATTTATACGACGTCATCGGATGCTATTTGGTGAGTGCAATTTGTTTAATTGAAAGGTTTAATTCTGAAAATATTATCAAATTCCACAAACGAATTTCTCAATTGAGACAAATTCTGTGAAACTTTCAAATCTATAACCTGGGGATTTTCCTTGACTCTTAGCATTTGATCTTTAAAGAAATCTTCTTTAAAGGCACATTTTGGGATCTCAAATTTCACCAATATTCAATGAATGTAGATCTACTTCTTGTTAGAATACCAGTACAATCAGTAATGTTTAGAAACTCTAGAAAGCCTTTGAGATAAGTCCCAAGAACTTTCCGAATTTTATTAAGAAAAGATTGAGACGCATCTTCTGATAAAGCGTCTTTCATTACTCCGTATCACAATCACCAATCGCTTTCTGTTTCCCCGTTCCGACCGATCAAAAAAAGCCGCCTAATGTTTAACGAATGTAGATCTACTTCTTGTTAGAATACCAGTACAATCAGTAATGTTTAGAGACTCTAGAAAGCCTTTGAGCTAAGTCCCAAGAAGTTCCCGAATTTTATTAAGAAAAGATTGAGACGCATCTTCTGATAAAGCGTCTTTCATTACTCCGTATCACAATCACCAATCGCTTTCTGTTTCCCCGTTCCGACCGATCACAAAAGAGCCCCAAAAAAGCCGCCCAAAAAACGACTAGTGTAAATATTTAATAAGTGGTCATCTTGCCAATAATATATGAGACCTCAAAGAGACTTTTTCTTTTCTGTTTTCCTTTTTCCCTTTTTTTTTGGCTTTTCCTCTTTTCTTAGTGCTTTCATTTCGAATTCACCGCTCATAAAGGTGTAATGAGAAGGGATTCCCCTAAAACAAAACAAAGTAAAATAGAAATTCTTGATCTTTAAAATACAATTAGATATTGAATGACTAAATAAATCAATTCAGATTCAATATTTTGATTGATAAACTTGTAGATTTGAAAACTTTATAAGTTTTGTAGGTTTAGGAAAGTTTAGGAAAGTTTAGGGAAGTCTAGGGAAGTCTAGGGAAGTTTAGGAAAGTTTAGGAAAGTTTAGGAAAGTTTAGGAAAGTTTAGGGAAGTCTAGGGAAGTTTAGAAAAGTTTAGGAAAGTTTAGAAAAGTTTAGAAAAGTTTAGGAAAGTTTAGGAAAGTTTAGGAAAGTTTAGGAAAGTTTAGGAAAGTTTAGGAAAGTTTAGGGAAGTCTAGGGAAGTCTAGGGAAGTCTAGGGAAGTTTAGGAAAGTTTAGGAAAGTTTAGGAAAGTCTATGGAGGTTTAGGAAAGTTTTGTAGGTTTAGGAAAGTCTAGGAAAGTCTAGAAAAGTCTAGGAAAGTCTAGTAAGTAATTTAGTAAGTATACTTGAACACTTTTTCTTAATAACCATTACTCACCGTTGCCAGCAAAGAGATTTTTTTTGAAAACTCTTTTGCAAAAACTTTGGATATCCATTAGTTGATTAAAATTATTTATGACGTAAAAAAAATGATGGAAATCTATAGATTTAAAGAAAAGAAATTTGTACTTGTAATAGAAGCCTTTTCAAAAAATAAATCATTGTTTTTCCGTAGTTAACTTACGATTTTGATCATTCCTCAAAACAACACGCGATTTTGAAATTGAAAAGTGATTCCTTGTTCAAAAAAAATCCTTGACGACAATCCAGACGACATTTTTATTAAAATCTCTTTCGTTTTTATTCAAATAACTACAGGAAAGTTCAAAAATATCATTTTTTTAGGATTTTAGAGATTAAATTTTAGATTAATCAAGTCAAAATAAAGATTGATTGAATTTAATTGTTGAAATTTGACTTTAAAAGAAGTTTTGATTAGGTTTATTATGAAGTTGTAAATTGCAAACGCAAGTCTTCTAGTGTACACTATGAAAAATAAAGTATTGAGTGTATTTTGATCAAAAGATTTAAAGAATAGACTGAAAGAGCGACTTTTCCGGGTCTTTTTCCGGATCAAATCTATATTGAAATCGACTTCTATAGCTAAAACTTTCCTCTATTTTAGTGGCAATTCTTTGGCTCAAATTCTCTACGATGCAAGTGCTCAGCCTATGCAAATGCTCAGCCTATACAAGTGCTCAGCCTATGCAAGTGCTCAGCCTATACAAGTGCTCAGCCTATGCAAGTGCTCAGCCTAATTTTGATTAGGTTTCTTATGAAGTTGTAAATTGCAAACGCAAGTCTTCTAGTGTACACTATGAAAAATAAAGTATTGAGTGTATTTTGATCAAAATATTTAAAGAATAGACTGAAAGAGCGACTTTTCCGGGTCTTTTTCCGGAACAAATTGATTTCATAGACTTTTCTTCTTTAACTTGTGACTCTAAAATGAAACTTGACTTGATCTATACCTTAAAATCTTCTACAAAAGCCTCATCGTCTTGGCAAAACGTCTTGAAATCGAGTATGGGCAAGCTTAAATCTAAAGGGACGAAGGGGATCCCCTCGGGAGCTCTCCTCCATCCACCCGCAACAATCAATTCCCCTTCTCTCTATTGCTCCTTGCTCTATGCCCCGGTGGGGAGGATAGCGAAGAAGTACTCGGGTTGTGTGTCCTTTTCTAGACCTTTTCTAGACCTTTTCCCATTCTAGATCTTTTTTCTCTTCTCTCCTAAAACCCATCCCGAATGTATGGCCGAACTCGAGGGGAAAATACCTTTTAGTCTCTTAAGAAGCCTGGATTTAGGGATATCTTTCTCAGAGCTCAAAAATCGAGGGATATTTTGGTGAAACTGGAATGAATGAATGAAAGTGGATTGGCTGACTTGGCTGGCTTGATTCAAAGCCAATTTAACACTGTCAAATAGCCTCAAATCTTCAACTCAACTTGTTTATCGTTTTGTAAATGCGCTTTGAATTTTAATAGCTTTAAAGTCTGTGTCAGTCTTCTAGCTATTAGAATTTTGAGTGCTGGCAACTGCTTTTCAATCTTTAGCTGAATTCTATCATAGTTTTTCTGCAGAAAACAAAACTTAGACTCATCTAGATCATTCCCTGCCTAGCTAGATCATTCTTAGACTCATCTAGATCATTCACTGCCTAGCTAGATCATTCTTAGACTCATCTAGATCATTCACTGCCTAGCTAAGTCTATTTTTTAAAACAAATCCTGTTGAAGCCTTTCCTGTTGAAAAGCTCAATCACAAATCCAGTTCAGAACCAGAAATTGACTCGTTTCCTCATTCTCTAGGCGCATTGGAAGGGGTTTTTCCTGTCTTCGTTTTGGTCGTAGGGTTCTACCCAATACTCGTCCCCATGCCAGCCTTCCTTTCCCCCACATATGCATGATTAGCCACCGGAAAGCGCCATTTTCGGTCGATGTCGGCTTCTTTTTTTCCCTTTTTCTTTTCTTTCTGCAGGATCCCAACAAATAAGAGTGGAAATGAGTGAAAAAATGAGGGATTAACGGGGAAATCTTTAAGCTTAGCAATTGTTAACTAACAACTGTTAACAACTGTTAACAATTGTTAATTAAAAAGTCACTAAACCAAAGCTAGACATGTAAAGGTTAAAATGTAACTCATGTACTTGAAATTAGAGTTTTTAAAGATAAACTTTATGAGAAATGTCTCAAAATTGCAAAACAGTATTTCATTTGAATTTAAAATTAAGAAAATTAAAGCAATAATGTTCTAAACTAGTTAAAAGTGATTTCTGTATAGCCAGAAATCAATGGCAACAGTTTTAAAGCCTCTAAAACTTTAAAATCTCAAGATCAATGATAGAATGACTAGAGAACTTGAAGAGATCAGAAAGATCTGGGTCAACATTCCTTTCTCAAATCACCTTCGAAATCCCAATAAACAAGAAAATGCGTAGATGTGATTGAAGAGATCTCTTGCCTCACCGCTTCAATGGTAGAATGACTAGAGAACTTGAAGAGATCAGAAAGATCTGGGTCAAGATTCCTTTCTCAAATCACCTTCAAAATCCCAATAAACAAGAAAATGCGTAGATGTGATTGAAGAGATCTCTTGCCTCACCGCTTCATTCCCTTTCAAAAAGCGCATCTGTTTTCTCGGTGATTTGTGAACGCCTTTCTTCTTTCTCAAATCTTTTTCATCTCTTTTTCATCTCTTTTCTTTTTCTCAAAAACCCCATCTCATCCAAGTTCTGTCAAGTTTTTGTCCTCCATTTTTCTTCTTTTTTTTTGAGATGACATCATATTCACATGAATTGTAAGTCGAGAGAGTCATTCTCTCTGAGAAATTTAATGGCTATTTTGCAAGGAAAGACCAGAGTTGAGATCTAGGAAAATGGCTGTTTTAAAAATAAATGCAAACAACAGAGAAACAGCATGGGAAACCTGTAAAGATACAGAAGATACAGGAACTGCAAAGAACGAAGACCGAATTAGACTTTTGCTTAGACCGAATTAGACTTTAGAAAGACGAAAACAACTTTGCAGATCGTTTCAAACTTTCAGCTGTGCCTATTCAGCTGTAAATTTGTACCCAAGGGTTTTCGAGGTCGGAGAATCGATTGGAGATATTCATTTTGAATGGAACTCAGATTTAGTGATGTCTGACACTCAGATGTCACATTCACGCCTTTTCTAAGCCTTCAATTCATTGATCAATCTCTTCCAAAGAAAAATCTTGTTTACCAGTAATGCAAATTAAATTTTCCCATTCCAGAGCTAAAGATGGGACTTATTCTCTTTCAGTTTCCATTCTAAGCATCGTTTCTTTTCCTCTGTCACCCATCGAAAAGCAAATCCGCTGTTTCTCCTAATTGTGGTTGCAAATCCCGCGGGAATCTTTCAAAGAGAAGAAAATGTTGGAGAGAAGAGAGAAGAGAGAAGATAGAAGAGAGAAGAGAGAAGAGAGAGAAGAGAGAAGAGAGAGAAGAGAGAGAAGAGAGAAGGGAGAAGGGAGAAGAGAAAAGCTTAAGTCATCCTTTCTTCTTTCTATATGGGGATGTTTTACCCTAATAAATGTTTATGTGTAGAGAACAATATATCAATTCAATCACAATTTACAGATATCCTTATCGGTTGCGGATCTTTTGTGTGCTCTGTTCCTGGTCCCTCTGTCGATCTACTCGGCTTTGGATCCACAAGTAAATCCTTGTCTTTACAACTACTTTTTATATCTTGCAACACTTTATAGATACAGTATACTGCAGTACTTTAAAACAATAACACATTTATATAACGATACTGAATAACTTTGAAATTTAGAGAAGTTTTAGTCTAGTCAGCCTTCTGTAGTGAATTGCAGCTTTTACAAGAAAAATTTTTGACATTAGAGTGCTATCAATGACATTAGAGCGCTATCAATGACATTAGAGTGCTATCAATGACATTAGAGTGCTATCAATGACATTAGAGTGCTATCAATGACATTAGAGTGCTATCAATGACATTAGAATGCTATCAATGACATTAGATAACAGATTTTTATTATAATACTTTAAAAGAAATGCGGAAACAAAAAAACAAAAGAAACAAAGAAAGAAATTGCTTGAATATCAGGTAAATGATATTTATCTAACATCGCACCTAATGTCAATCATCAATCAATCAAATTTAAGGCAAATCAATCTAATCAAAAAAATTAAAGTATAATAGAATGTGAAATGACTAAATTCTCGCAGATTTCCCCAACACATTTTAAAGAAATACTTTTATTAATTGTTTCTAGTGAAAATTTATCTAATAAACAGCTTTTACGTCAGCTGTGAAACAAAATATTTCAAACAATAATGATTTTCATAAATGTTTACAATAAAAAACTAATGAAAAGTTAAGCTTTATCGCTTTAACTCAGAGATATTAATAAAAATTCATTGAAATCTTTGAATAAGCATGTTTCTTAAACAATATTAAGCTACCGTAAATACTGTAATAGTACGTAAATACCTCCCTCGTACGGTCGCGTAGTCGCAAAAGTTTTTTAGTATTTCATTTTTTTTCAAAGCGCTCGTACTTTCAAAAAATGCGTCTTTGGTATCAAAAAAATAGCTGAAATTCAGGGTTATTTTTTGATAATTAAGTTTGCATTTTAGCATAAACCAGTGTCGAGAAAAACTCGTTCAAAGCTAGACTACGCAGTCCAAAGGCTAAAGATGTTCAAGGAATACTTAAAATAGACATAGCTAAACTTGAACTACGTAAAAAAGTAGTTTGATGCGAATTTAGTTGGTCAATAAGCCTTGTGGGGACAAGCACCGAGTACTCAATCTGTAAACTGTTTCAAGCGCTTCAACTCACTGTCTCGTGCACAAATCCAAAGCATCAGTCGTTTCATGAGAGAATGGCGGTGGATTCTCGCCAAAAATCGCTGAACTTCAGCTATTTTTTGATACCTAAGCGCACATTGTAGCATAAACCAATGTCGAGAAAAACTCTTTCAAAGCTAGACTACGCAACGCTCCGCACCGTCATTATGGGAGTGGGGTACTATTACAGGATTTACGGTAATAACTTTAACTGAAAAGAAGATCAAAGTTGAGTTTGACTTAAATGATTAAAAAGTTTCATATCAAATAACAAAGTTACCTTTTATTAGCTTTTAATTATAACTTTTAACAAAATAGAAATTAAATGGATGAGAGATTTAGATGAATTAATCATTTCAATAGATTTAATGATAGAAAATCAATGAGAATTTTGAGATTCTCAGATGAGAAAGTTTAGTTTTCTATTTTGAAATGAAAACATTTCTCAAATCTATATTGAAATCGACTTCTATAGCTAAAACTTTCCTCTATTTTAGTGGCAATTCTTTGGCTCAAATTCTCTACTATGCAAGTGCTCAGCCTATGTCCAAATAGCTCTCTTTTGCTCAACAGTCTACACTCTTGCTTGGATATGCATTGATCGGTAGAAAAGCTTGATGAACTTTTTGGATGTACGTTTGGAAGTACTTTTTAGATACTCAGCAATGACAAGACCGTCCCGTTATGCAGATCAATCATTAACGAGATGCAAGTGTTGGATCGTTTTCTCTTGGTTGACATCTCTTCTTCTTTGCTGTCCGATTGTAGTCGCTCAAATGAAGGTTAGAAGTTTAGATAAAGGATTGATAGCTCTTTGAATGCTGTTTGATAGTCATAAGTTCATTTAGCTGTCAACTGAGCTAAAGCTTAATTTTAGGTGATCTACTGGGAAGACGTTGAGTTGTGCGTGCTCGATTGGTCGGCCACATCAGCCTACTCTGGTACGTTAGCTCTACTCGTTTTTGGCCCAGCTCTTTTAACGATCATGAGCTCTGGATGGAAAATCATTCGAGCGATGAGGAGTCCACATTTGGTATGCAAATTTATAACTAATTTAAGAATAAGATTTCAGAGATCTCTGATGCTAAAGTTTAAAAGCAAAAGAACTAGTGAATCAGAAATGTCTCCTTAACTTTTCTAGTATTTCTAGACTTGTCTAGTATGTCTAGACTCGTCTTTCTAGTATTTCTAGATTTGTCTAGTATGTCTAGAATTGTCTAGTATGTCTAGAATTGTCTAGTATGTCTAGAATTGTCTTTCTAGTATTTCTAGACTTGTCTAGTATGTCTAGACTGTCTTTCTAGTATTTCTAGACTTGTCTAGTATTTCTAGATTTATCTAGTATGTCTAGAATTGTCTTTCTAGTATTTCTAGACTTGTCTAGTATGTCTAGACTTGTCTAGTATGTCTAGAATTATCTTTCTAGTATTTTTCTAGACTTGTCTAGTATGTCTAAATTCAAAGGTCATCAAAAAACCTTCAGCTCGAAGACAATCAGAGAACGGTGATTGAAACGGATCCAAATTTTGTGCTCACAATGTTTCTCCTGATAGCTTTCGCTCTCTCATGGTTGCCACTTCTCGGTCTACGAATCACCACTCATTTCATTCATCTCGAAGAACATATGGATGTTGATGTTGGCATGGTGAGTGGGGGTTTTTATATCTTAAGAATAATGTGTTTTACATGTTCAATTCATTTGATAAAAGCTTTGCAAAAGGAAAATCGGAAAATTTAAAATTTAAAATTCAGGTATCGTTCATTTTTATCTGGTTGGCGATTGCTGGTCCATCATCAAAATTTCTGATCTATATGTTCATCAATGGGCACTTTAGGAAAGCTGTTTTTCAGGTGTGACTAGAAAATAATTGGGAAACTTTTCTAAAATCTATCAACTTTTGAATCTAAAGGAAAATTTTGATTTCTAAAATGTGTCAATTTTTGAATTTATCGTTTGAAAAGATTTACAAATGATAAAAGAGTCAAAAGACATAAAGTAGATAGATTACCGTATTCTCTCTAATAGTAGTGCTCACTACTATTTTCTCAACCCCCTCCTGGACCACAATACTATTAGAGAGTGCACTACTATTAAAGAGTTTTATCATTTACCAAAGTAAGACAGATATAAGATTTTGTTCCAAAAATTCTTGCAACTCTTTCACGCACTCCTTTGACTCCTTTTGACATACAGTTGTGGGCCGGCGAGTTGACAATTTGTGTGTTGACAAACAACAGCACTGTTTGCCCTTTGCAAAACAATTTTAGATCTTTTGCTAACTTTTTCATGTGAAGAATAGTTAATAAATGAATAAAAAAAGCCTCACTTTTGCTTGTCACATAAACATAAAGTCAAAAAGGTTTTAAATGAAAAAGAAGCACCAGAAATTCAAAATTTTCGTGGGTGCACTACTATTAAAGAGTGCACTATTATTAGAGAGAATACGGTAAATGAAATTAGAGACAAGATTACGGTAGTTTTGAAGTTGATACGTTTGGGAAACTCTAAAGCTAACGAAGAAACAGAAATGGATGCCAGAGTTGCCAAGTAATTGACTATAATTTGTCTATTTAATACTATACAAGCAAATTCCTCAAATAAGAATACAATTAACTAACAATAAGGATGGATAATAATACTTTTGTGGATAATAACCGTAGCACTAGTAATCTAAGTTTTAAGTTGTCTTGAGAAATTCCGTGTAACTCGTAGAGCCCACAGCTCAAGCTTTCTAGCTTTCAAAAGAGAAATTTTTGCAGACAAGTGTCCATTCAACTACAATTTTCCACAAAAATCAATAGAATCTTTGCTTTTCTCTCGGCTAATCCTTTATGAATACCCGTTTCTTTCAACTCTCTCAATTTTTCAGTGGCGACCATGTCTCGTGTGCTGCTGTCCGGGCTACAATCGACGACAGGAATACAGAAACATATCTTATGAGAATTATTTATAGAATTCTATTTAAATTTCTTGATTTATTTCTAGAATCCTATAGATCTATAGGAAATGGATCTATATGATCCTATAGAGCCTAAAGATCTATAGGAAATGGATCTATAGGATCCTATAGAGCCTATAGATCCTATAGGTTCTATAGATTCTATACATCCTATAAATCCTATAGATTCTATAGGTCCTATAGATCCTTAAGATTCTATAGATTCTATAGATTCTATAGATCCGAAAGATCCTATAGATTCTATAGATTCTAAAGATTCTATAGATTCTATAGATTCTTTAGGTCCTATAGATCCTTAAGATCCTATAGATTCTATAGATCCTAAAGATCCTATAGATTCTATAGATTCTATTGATTCTGTAGATTCTATAGATTCTATAGATTCTATAGATCCTAAAGATCCTATAGATTCTATAGATTCTATAGATTCTATAGATTCTAAAGATCCTATAGATCCTAAAGTTCCCATAGATTCTATAGGTCCTATAGATCCTTAAGATCCTATAGATTCTATAGACCCTATAGATCCTATAGATCCTATAGATTCTATAGATCATATATATCCTATAGATCCTATAGATTCTATAGATTCTATAGATCCTATAAATCATATAGATCCTTTGTTTTGCATTTGCCTACGGGTGATTGTTTGGTCAAGCTAGCACTTTGTTTTCCTTTTCTCATTGATCAGAGCTTTAGATGCATACCTTTAAAGCTTATTAAGAAGTCGTGTGTTTGGGTAAAATTTTAATGACGGCAAGTTTTGCTCAATCATTAACAAGCACAGTTCATGACTGGCTTGTTTTTCGGAAAAACCTTTTCAAAATGTAATTTGTGCTTAGGGATTAAAAACGCACCCTTTCTGGCACACATAGCTTTGATGTTTTTGACAGAAATGCAAGAATTTTGTTTTAAGAAAAAGATGCGTTTTGCATTTAGAAGCAATTTAGACAAAATCGAATTGATTCTTTGAATTGAAATTGGAATAGTTGAAGAATTTTATTCAGTATATTGTAGTAAACTGTTCTAACTCTAAAGCACTATTAAAATAAGACTTTTAACCCAAAAAAAACACACTTCTTCTTTGATTTAAAATGATCTTTGATCTTCACATCACCCTAGTTGACTGCCATTTGTGGATATCATGCTTTGCTCTTTTTGTTCGCTCAACTCTAAATTCACTCTTTAAATTAAAAATAGATATATTATATTATACAAAATGTTATTCTTGTTTATCTGATAAACCCTCACTTTTTTTGATGTTTTTTTTTATTTTTATATTTAGGGTTTTACTCGTAACCAATCTCGCATTGTGATCATCATTTTGCCCTTTTTTTTTCACTACAAATTTCTGATTGATTCAATTCTTTGTGGAAAACTTTGATGGAAAATGGAAAAAGCTTTAAAATGAAAATAATTAGATAAATTAATGAGAAGTTTGAGAAGTTAGAAACTGTTTAAAACTTGATCTAACTTTGAGAACCGGGACAAGCCAAGTTCTGGCTCTGGTTCTGGTTTAGATTAATTATAAGTATGATCTAAGTTAGATTACAGTACTCCCAAAAATTATCTGGCCACCTGTGATAACCTATATCTATATTTTCTCTAATGGAAGTGCACCGTTTGCCTAGATTCCTCGAGATCACGAAAAGCGCTTATCAGAACCTATTGATGTGGGATTGGAAAATGTAGCTGACGATGAGATCTAGTGGAGGATTTGAGTGTTGAGCTTCTCGGAAAGCTTGGAAACCGTAAAATTGTCATCAACTCGGCTCGCCGGTGTGTACGGTGGTCGCCTAAATTAGACGTCGCCTGAATTCCTCGAAATCTCGAGAACCGCTTATCAGAACCTATCGATGTGGGATCGGAAAATGTAGCTGACGATGAGATCTAGTGGGGGATTTGAGTGTTGAGCTTCTGTAAAAACTTTGGAAGCCGGAGAATAGTCATCAACTCGGCTCGTGCATAGAAAACACGGTACTTACAGAGTTTCTTCAAAGGCTATTTGCTAGTTTCTAAATCTCTAGTTTTTCTAGTTTCTAAATTTGCGAAATCTCGACAACCGCTTATTAGAACATATCGATGTGGGATCGGAAAATGTAGCTGACGATGAGATCTAGTGGGGGATTTGAGTGTTGAGCTTCTGTGAAAACTTTGGAAGCCGGAGAATAGTCAACAACTCACCGGGGTGCACTACTATTAGGGAAAATACGGTAATTGTTATATGCTCTTAGAAACTTCAAGTTTTACCTATTATGAAAAAGTTTGTGGAAAAAAAAGAATTAGTTTCCAACTAGAGCTGCTTTATATTAGTCTATTTCAGCCCTTTTAAACCGTTGATATTTTGATTAGAATTTCATGGCTAAATTTTTACGAATAAGCTTTACTTCTTTATTAATTGTTTCTTTAGATTTTTACTAATAAATTTAGTTCTTTACTTTTTCTACTTACTAAAAACTCAAAACTTTAACATTTTTGTGAGAATTTAACTGACATCGAAAAGTTTAGTGATTGTGAAAAAAAAACGAATTAGTTTCCAACTAGAGCTGCTTTATATTAGCCTATTTCAGCCCTCATTTTTCCAAAGGCAGAAAATACAGTACTCTTGAATATAAAGATCAAGACTTAGTAACTTGCCATAAAACCAACTTAAACGTTGGTTTTATGGCAAGCTTATCATGGAAAAGTTTCACTCAGGTGTAACATTGACCTTTAATAACCAGTTTTATCTACACTACTGGACAATGAAATATGATATTTGAAAAACGATCATCACTTTCGCGCGTCCGTAACTCCCTTGTCTTTACCGTATTTCTAAATATTAATATTACCATTGTGTAGCCCTTGAAAAGAGCTTTCAGAAAATGTATAACACTAATAGTTTAAACTCAAAGACAAAGGAGTTACAGACGCGCGAAAGTGACGATCGTTTTTCAAATATTTCATTGTCCAGTACTATAGATAATTTTGGATTCTTTATTTCTTAAAAAATAAAATATAAATTTTGATTGCTAAACTTTAACTAACTAACTTTTCTGTTAAAAAAACCTTTCTTTTTAAGTTTATAAATAAAAAAACGATGTTAATGTTGGGGTAAAATGTTAAAAAAAAAGTATCGAAATGGGTAAAGCCTGTACAATTTCCCCACAAACTTTTTCAGATTTTAAGCTAAAATTTGAGCTTTCTAACAGCAGACAACAGCTTTATCAGGGAGATTTTCAGGGTAAAGCAGGGAAAACATTGTGATAATTCTAATTAAACCGCTTCCCGTAGAATACTTTATTCAGAAAAGTGATAAAGTGTAATCTATTCTGACTTTCAAATGCATCAAAGTTATCCAATAACATTCATGTTGTCTCAAATAAAAAAAAACAAAAAGATTTATCTATAGAATTACCTATTTTCTTTGAAACAACATCAATATTTTACTATTGAATTCTATTTTTTTATTCGATAAAGGTTAAAATCATACTTTAAAAACATTTAAAACTCATCTCAATGTTTTTTTTTGTTTATAAAAAAGCTTATATACATTTTTCGATGATCAAAAATGAACGCTTTTTCATTCAGAAAAATTGTTTACCCCTTTTTAAACAACAAGTTCTATTTGGATTTGTTTCAATCATTTGATTGATTGAAATTCATTTATTTGGTACATGCAAATGCGGATTTCAACATTTTCATAAATTTCCAACGATTGCAAGTGTTAGGCAGGCTTCTCCTTCTGTATTCTAGAATATTCTGCTGGGGACTCATGCTTCCCTAAGTGTTCATTCTGTAGTTAAAAACAATTTCTACCTGAAGTTATTTTCAAATTTTTAAGCCAAAATCGCTGCCACTCATTGACATAAGCTTTTCACGGAAATGCCTTCACATACCGGGCTTTATGGGTCTAGGCAATCAGGGTGAAGAAGAAGGGGAAGGGAAGGGAAGGGGAAGGGGAAGGGGAAGGGGAAGGAGAAGGGGAAGGGGAAGGGGAAGGAGAAGGGGAAGGGGAAGGGGGGGGGGAAGGAGAAGAGGAAGGGGAAGGAGAAGGGGAAGGGGGAAGGGGAAGGGGGAAGGGGAAGGGGAAGGGGAAGGAGAAGAGGAAGGGGGAAGGAGAAGGGGGAAGGGGAAGGGGGAAGGGGAAGGGGAAGGGGAAGGAGAAGAGGAAGGGGAAGGAGAAGGGGAAGGGGAAGGGGAAGGGGAAGGGGAAGGGGAAGGGGAAGGAGAAGAGGAAGGGGAAGGAGAAGGGGAAGGAGGAAGGGGAAGGAGAAGGGGAAGGAGAAGGGGAAGGGGAAGGAGAAGGGGAAGGGGAAGGAGAAGGGGAAGGAGAAGGGGAAGGAGAAGGGGAAGGGGAAGGGGAAGGAGAAGGGGAACGTTCTTTCATGTGATAAGCTTCCAACTTGACAACAATTCCATATTGATTCAAAAAAAGAATAAAATGATTAGCTAGTCTTATTAGGTACATGCAAATGCTGATTTCAACATTTTCATAAATTTGCAACGATAGAAACCTGATATCGATGATATAATCGATGAATGTTATAAACTATTTGAAAGTTGCAAATCTCCTCTACAAAATAGTCAAAAGCGTGTTTCAATTGATCGAAGGATTGAAGAAATTTCGAGGCCGAAATGCGAGTGACCAAAAAAAAGGAATCGAGTCACTTTAGGGACAAGTTTAGTGTGGTCAAAATAGAGTTAGCTTCCCAAAATTGAAGATTTAAAAAAAAGGATAACTATATATGAATTCATTAAAAAAAGTCTAACCGAAATGCATTTACAGAAATTTAGATAGAGCATAAGTTCAAAACCCCCAAAATTATCAAAAAAACTGGCTTTTTCACAAAAAAAAGAAAAATTATTGTAAAAACAAAGTTTTCCCATGAAATGATCCCAACTCTTCATTATTTTGAATGGTATTTTTAGGATAATGATTTTAGGGCGCTCATTTTCCACTATATAGTCAAAACCGAACTCTTGTGAAAGTGGGGTTTTCAAAAAGTGCCCTTTTTTGGTCACTCGCATTTCGCCCTCGAAAGATAAAGATAAATATATAAAGAAAGAAAATGACCGTTTGGGTCATTTTCCACGATAAACGTCCAATTTTGGGAAGCTAACTCTATTTTGACCACACTAAACTTGTCCCTAAAGTGATTCGATTCCTTTTTTTGGTCACTCGCATTTCGCCCTCGAAATTTCTTCAATCCTTCGATCAATTGAAACACGTTTTTGACTATTTTGTAGAGGAGATTTACAACTTTCAAATAGTTTATAACATTCATCGATAATATTCATCGATATCAGGTTTCTATCGTTGCAAATTTATGAAAATGTTGAAATCAGCATTTCTTATGCATGTACCTAATAAAACTAGCTAATCATTTTATTCTTTTTTTTGAATCTATCGAATTGTTGTCAAGTTGGGAGCTTATCACATGAAAGAACGTTCCCCTTCCTCTTCCCCTTCCTCTTCTCCTTCCCCTTCCCCTTCCCCTTCTCCTTCCCCTTCACCCTGATTGCCTAGACCCATAAAGCCCGGTATGTGAAGGCATTTCCGTCAAAAGCTTATGTCAATGAGTGGCAGCGATTTTGGCTTAAAAATTTGAAAATAACTTCAGGTAGAAATTGTTTTTAACTACAGAATGAACACTTAGGGAAGCATGAGTCCCCAGCAGAATATTCTAGAATACAGAAGGAGATGCCTGCCTAACACTTGCAAACTTTTTGCCTGGGATCGCTGTTCTAAAGATTCGTCCGTAACCGTAGATCAGTTGCCGCTGGACGTTACCATTGCTCAGCTCTAAAGAGTGCCCACACTACCGTAGCAAATCAGTTATCGTTACACAAATAGTTTGTACTCTAATCGTAAAGACAATAACAGAGAGACAGGCACTAGATCTGATTTTCAATCTGGCTTTTTTTTAATCGAATTGGCTTGTTTTGAACTGAAAGTCAAGATTTTCTCAAATCGAATTGGACCAAATCGATTCGAAATTAGACCGAATCGATTCAAAAACCAGATCTAATAGGCAATACAAAGATTGAACCTATTTTTTAATGATAGGCTTTCTTTCCAATTCTGATAGCTTAAGCACAAAAGCAAAAGTCGATAGTCGGAAAAAGATTATAAACTTGTAACAAAGCAGATGTTAAGTAAAAGGTAAGTAAATGATTCTTCAGACATTTCTCACAGAATCTAAATAGAATTTCCCTTCTTTTTACGTCATTTGTGCACAGATCTTCTCAAAAACAGAGCAGAAATATGAGCTCCCCTTTCCATAAACCCAAATCTTTCATTTCAACAAGATAATGCCTTCCCTTTCCCCTTTTTGATCTAAGCGATTCGTTGAGTGGGGAAATTTTTTTTCTTTTTTCCAATCAACGGCCATCGATTTGTTTCCAATCAAGAGAAAAGGGAAAAGGCAAAAAAAATGAAGAGAAAACAAAATCACCCCGACCAGCCAAATGACATTTTTAGCTTTTGCTCTCCTCTGTTGGAACTTGTCTCGTGTTTTTTTTGTCGTCACAACTCACATCAAATTTGTCTGTTTACAACTAAAAGTTCTGTTAATGATCTTTTACTTACCTTCTGCTTGACATCTGCTTTGTTACAAGTTTATAATCTTTTTCCGACTATCGGCTTTTGCTTTTGTGCTCAAGCTACCAGAATGCTTTGTTACCAGAATTGGAAAGAAAGCCTATCATTAAAAAATAGGTTTAATCTTTGTATTGATTATTAGATCTGGTTTTTGTCGATCGGATTTAAATTTAAAAAAAAGATAAACAGATGGGGGTGGCTGGGTTAATTTTGTCTGTTTCAACTAAAGGTCTGTTAATGATCTTTTACTTACCTTCTGCTTGACATCTGCTTTGTTACAAATTTATAATCTTTTTCCGACTATCGGCTTTTGCTTTTGTGCTCAAGCTATCAGAATTGAAAAGAAAGCCTATCATTAAAAAAATAGGTTTAATCTTTGTATTGATTAAATTGATTAAAAGATCTGGTTTTTGAATCGATTCGGTCCAATTTGATCTGAGAAATTTGATTTAAATCTTACTCTATTTTTACTTAAACTTTACCTTCTATTAAACGACTTTAAACTTTAATAAGTTTTTTGTTTTGATTCATTAAAGATTTCTTTATTTCTTTTACTTGCGAATGGTCACTTGATTTGCAATAAAAACTTGTTTAATTCAAAGTTATTCCTATCAAGAGATGTCCTCTTGATAGAAATAACTTGAATTAGACAAGTTTTTATTGCAAATTTTCTCTGATTTCCTTCTTATTATCGTTTTAAAAGGTTGAACTAGACTTTTATAATCGTAAAACTTTTAACATTCGATCTGTTATTGAAATGTCGTTCAACAAAGACGCTTATTATTCAATTAGCAACTTCAAAGTTGATACACTTTTTTCTATTTTCTATAAAACATTGAAATAGGCTTCTCTAAATAAAAGTTATATTATCTAATTGTTTAATTTAATTTAAGAAAATGTGCGTTTACACTTTTCAGCTCAAAATAATCGATTGGCAACTTGAAAGTTGATTTGCTTTGCCCAAAAACATATTAATAAACTTAAACATAATTTAGCTTATTAAACATATATTTAATAAGCCAATTGAATTAAAATTCTCTAAATAAAAGTTATATTATCGATCTGTTATTGAAATATCGTTTAACAAAAAGACAAAAGAAAGAACACACAAAAGACAGCCTAATCGTTTGCTCATCGCATTAACACTGACTTTTCGTGCTTTAAATTGAAATAAACTAAATAGATTTATTAAATCAGGAAATGGGGGATCGTTTGCATCACCGTTTCACCTATCATTAACCCTAAACCTAAATAAACTAAATAGATTTATTAAATTTATGTTTAAATTCCTTCATTGTAGTAGTTTGTTTGAAAAGAAGCAATCAAATATAAGGCTAAACGTTTGAATCACGTATCGGATTGAAATCAGGAAATGGGGAATCGTTTGCGTCACCGTTTCACCTATCATTAACCCTCATTGCACCAATGAATACCAAATGAACAAACGATTTTCAAACAATTTTTTCGAAATTTTAGAAAATTAGAAACTATTTGTGTAAAGATAATGTGTTACGGTAGTGTGGGTACTCTTTAGAGCTGAGCAATGGTGGCAAGCGGCAACTGATCATGGTAGGCTAGTTTCCGCAACTTTTTTTGCGCAACTCGCCATAACTTTCTTCTAAGTCAACCAATCTTTATGATTTTGGTTTCATTTTGTAGATCTCAATAAGTGCAACAAAATGAAACCAAAATCATAAAGATTGGTGGACTTAGAAGAAAGTTATGGCGAGTTGGCAACTGGCGCAAATGGCGCAAATGACCAGTTGGCGCAAATGACCCTGTTGCGCAAATGACCCAGTTGACCAAAAAAAATTGCGGAAACCAGCCTACCCCAACTGATCTACGTTTACGGACGAATCAATTTATCATTTTAAGCGAGATTTTCAACAAAATTCGATTATTTAAAGACCATTTCACCAATTTCCAGTCTTTCTCTAGCTACAGGCAAAAAAAAGTGGTAACTGATCGGGGTAGGCTAGTTTCCGCAACTTTTTTTGCGCAACAGGGTCATTTGCGCAGCTCGCCATAACTTTCTTCTAAGTTCACCAATCTTTATGATTCAAATAAAAACCCATTCTCTTGCTTTCTTTCTTTCATTTTCAATAAATTCACCTTTTTTTTTTTATTAGATTTTTTATGTTTTTTTTTTTTTTTTTTTACTTAATTTTTCCATACTTTTTTTCGCTTGGAAATCGAGCCCCGTGCGAATGCAATTAGGCACTTGTTGCACAAAAACAAAAAAGCCTTTTGAAATATAAACGCTCAAAAAAAAAACTCGAAAAGTCGCCAAGCTAATTTTTGATGTTTGATGACATTTTTTTAGAGAAATATATTTAGATTTGCAGAATTTTTATGGAAAAGCCTGAGAATCTTGTCTGAAATACAAACTATATTAAATATTTTTTAAAGCAACAGCTTTAAAAGTCGAGATAATTACTATTTAGAAGCAATTAAGTAAGCAAAGGAAGCAAAGGAAGCAGTTAAATGAATTCTTGGCTTTTGGTTCTAACTTATGTGCTAAAGGGTGTGTGTTTGCGAACTCTTCAAGTAAGTCAAGCTAGATTCAAGCTAGATTCAAGTCTGATTCCTGCCTGTTTCAAGGACTTTTGTAAGCCAAACCTAAAGTCAGCCCTTGTGAGCTAATCAGATGATGCCAACGCCAGAAATCAGCCAGAACCTGACCTTGGTCAGACTTGGTTTACAAGGGAAAATCACGAAATCAAGGTGGCCAATCAAAATAAGACCTACAGCACTGGACAATGAAGTATGATATTTGAAAAACGATGGTCACTTTCGCGCGTCTGTAACTCCTTTGTCTTTGAGTTTAAACTATTAGTGTTATACATTTTCTGAAAGCTCTTTTCAAGGGCTACACAATGATAATATTAATATTTAGAAATACGGTAAAGACAAGGGAGTTACAGACGCGCGAAAGTGACGATCGTTTTTCAAATATCATATTTCATTGTCCAGTAGTGTATATCTATATATATTAGTCCATCTTGCGAAAAGCAGAAAGCGAATCAAATCTGCGCTTCCCAAAAATGCGATTATTTATGAATTCTTTCTTTTCTCATATTTCCTTTTTTTCAAAACAACATCAGAAAACACACTACCCAAAAAGGGTGTTTTTAAAATCTGGCCAATTTGGGGTTATAAAATATATTCAATTATTCCAAAGACTTCGATGAGATGATGAGCTTAGCAAATTGGACCCAAAAAAAAGGAAAAATTGAGCTTTTTCAGAAAAGGCTCATTTCATGATCTCAAATTTCTCCTTCCTCAACATTTCGCTGCTTCTCTCCAATTAGAAGATGCAAAATTTCTATTTTCTAACTAAGAAACTGTTTCAAATTATCACCAATTTTTAAAAACGGAGCTAGCTACAAAACGCCCCCGTAGAATTCTAAGAAACAAGTAGTTTTTATTTTTTTTTCCCATGGGCCCTACCTTTCGAGAAAAACTTGTCTAGAAGCCCCGGCCTCATCTAGAAGAGAGCGCCACGCAAAAAGGCAATAAAAATAGTCTGCTTTAAAACCACTATAATAATCATAAAGAATTTTTGAAAGCTTTCCAAAAAAAAGGCAAAAGATTTGGAGGCAAGTGGAGTTGAACTGGCGAACACAGGTTTTCGAGCCTAGCACACTATCCACTAGACTGCCGCTGCTTTCACTCGCCGACGGCGTGGCGCCCTCTTATGCGGTCACGGTTAGCCAAAAATTGCCGAAACTTTGGACCAGTTTTTCTCGAAAACCAGGACCCATGGGAAAAAAATAAAAACTACTTGTTTCTTAGAATTCTACGGGGGCGTTTTGTAGCCAGTTAGGTTTTTGGGAAGTTGAAGCAGTAACCTCGAAATTGTTTATCTTTCTTGTCTCTTGATTAGACTTTTTCTTGATTCTCATTCTTGTTGATTCTTCGAAATGAAATCCTTAATGAAAGTTCCTGTTAGAGCTAGACAAGTTTGTTTTGATGAAACAGGGAGAAGTTTAAAGTCTTAAAATAAAGATATTCTTTACTCGTTTTAGAAAACCACCGACTTTCATTTTAAAAATCGATCTTTTCTGCTCATTTACCAAAATCTTTTGATTGTGATTTCTTATCAAGAATAGAGTAAAGAAATGGAAAGAAAGTTATCTGTTAAGGGATTTTCCGCCTATAAGCCAGTTGTTTCAAATTTGTTGTAATCGAATTTAAAGAATTGAGCACAGCTACATTCAAATGAGCCAAATGATCCAAATGATTCAAATGATTCAAATAATCCAAATGATTCAAATGATCCAAAGGATCCAAAGGATCCAAATGATCCAAAGGATACAAAGGATCCAAAGGATCCAAAGGATTCAAATGATCCAAATGATCCAAAGGATTCAAATGATCCAAAGGATCCAAATGATCCAAAGGATCCAAAGGATCCAAAGGATCCAAAGGATTCAAATAATCCAAATGATTCAAATGATTCAAATGATCCAAATGATCCAAAGGATTCAAATGATCCAAAGGATCCAAATGATCCAAATGATCCAAAGCAAAGGATACAAAGGATTCAAATAATCCAAATGATTCAAATGATCCAAGGGATACAAAGGATCCAAAGGAATCAAATGATCCAAAGGATCCAAAGGATTCAAATGATCCAAAGGATCCAAAGGATCCAAAGGATTCAAATGATCCAAAGGATCCAAATGATTCAAATGATCCAAATGATCCAAAGGATCCAAAGGATCCAAAGGATTCAAATGATTCAAATGATCCAAATGATTCAAATAATGTTGGCTGTTTCTAAAACTGACCTACAGGTCAGACTTACAGCAAATTCTGGTCTAAAAATGTCTTTGAAACAACTCAATATAGATCAAGAACAATCATGACTTAACAAAATCCCATTTTAGATTAAAAACATTTACCCAATATAAAAAAAGTTTCTTATTTGCTAGCTTTTAAGTGCTTTAATCTATGCAAATTGGAATTTATGAAGAGAAAATAGCTACAGAAATCCCTGACTCAACTAAATCCCCATTCCGAGCAAAGATCCCTCATTTTCTTTCGATAGAAACTTTGAACATTGAAATTTCCGGTTTGATCTAATGGATTTCAGTTTAATCCTCTTGAAACTTTTGCAAACTTTGCTGATAATTAAATTTCTGGCTTCAACATGAATCTTCTCTGAAAAATAAATGATTTCTTAAAACCAATTTCAAAACAAATCACTCAAAATTTCGAAAACTCTTGTCAACATCTCAATCATTCATTTTTGCAAAAGAATTTAGTCTTTGTTCAATCAATTTATATGTTGACAAGAGACGGATTTTCTATCGATTTCGAATTGTTTAGCTGTCAATTATTTCAAATCGAAGTCAGTTTTATAATCTCGAAACCTTTCAATTAACTGTAGATGATCTTGATCTTGAAGCTCTAGTGGATCCTTGACGTTTTCTGTGCTACCCATATATTGCTTTATCTGTAGATGATCTTGATCTTGAAGCTCTAGTGGATCCTTGACGTTATCTGTGCTATCCATATGTTACATATATTTTATCGTGTTGCTTTTTATCGGCCCTTTTCGGGTTATGTGTATGAATTCATGTCTTTTAATCTTAAATCTAGCGCACTTTATTTCAGGTCATGAATAAAGTATCTATCTATCTTTATTCTAATATCTTATTCTATTAGGTTGGCAAGTTATAAACGATCGTTTTTTGGTAATGTGTTTTCTGAAATCATTCATTTTTGCAAAAGAATTCAGTCTTTGTTCAATCAGTTTATATGTTGAGAAGGGACGGATTTTCTATCGATTTCGAATTGTTTAACTGTCAATTATTTCAAATCGAAATCAACTTTATTTTCAAAATACTTTCGATAGTAAAATAAGAGTTTTATTTCATTTTACAATATCTTGTAGACTGATTTCATTTTCGATTGCCTCATTTTCTAAAACTATTAGCTATCAAAAGTTACAATTATTTCAGCTATCTTTTTCAGTAAGTATTCCTTTAGCAAATAATAATATTGATTACGGTAGTTGGTTGTTTAGGAAATAAGAGACTGAGATTTTATAATTAAAAGCAGACAAAGCTAGAGTTACGATAGTTTTCAACAAAAATGACACGTTTTAGAAAA
Source organism: Mesorhabditis belari (assembly GCA_958450365.1). Taxonomy (NCBI): domain Eukaryota; kingdom Metazoa; phylum Nematoda; class Chromadorea; order Rhabditida; family Rhabditidae; genus Mesorhabditis; species Mesorhabditis belari. The sequence continues at coordinate 1,315,123 of CAUEEP010000736.1, forward strand.
CGTAATAGTAATTAAGAGGAAATGATAGAGGAATGATTTGATCGGTTTTAAACAGTTTTGGCACTTTAGATCAACTTCTACACGTGCACAAGTCTGTTCTTTCAAGCTTAAAATATTGTATTAAAAGTATTCCTTTAGTAAACAATAATATCGATTACGGCACTTGGTTGTTTAGGAAATAAGAGACTGAGATTTTATAATTAAAATGCAGACAAAGCTAGAGTTACAATAGTTTTCAACAAAAGCTACACGTTTTAGAAAACGTAATGTTAGATGAAAGAAGATAAATGATAGATGAATGATTTGATAGATTAGATTTTAGACACTTTTACCATTTTAGATCAGCTTCTACACGTGCACAAGTCTGTTCTTTCAAGCTTATATTGTAAATTTTTTCAAAACTTACGCTTTATCGACTTTTTTTTGATTAATGACCACTAACAATTCACTCATGTGCAAAAGAATGCATTGTTTATGTCTAAATTCGGGATTAGAAACACGATTTTCTCAACTTTCTTGAGAAAATCGCGTAAATCTCGAAGTAATCACATCAAAAAAAAACCCTCCATCAGAAACACTTTACTCTACCGAAATTCAATCTTCACTCAGAAAATGATTTGTAGTGAAATAATTGGTGTTGAGTCTGGAAAAAAATCTCTATTTTCTCTATTTTCTCTATTTTCTCCACTTTTCAACCGAATTTTCGACTCCCAAAGGATTCTCGGATATTTACTTCCAATTAAAGCCAAAAAAATTAGTGTGGATCTAAACTCTGACGTAAATTAAGCTCAATTTTTTTTCTTTAAAGCTATTCAAGTTTTTAGCTAGTTCATTGAGTTCAATGCTTTTCTTTATTCCTTTCAAAAATCAAGTAGAAAATAAATTTTTCTTTTCCCGGGTACAAATTTACAGCTATATTCACTTCCAATTAAACGAAAAAGTTAGTGTGGACCTAAACTCTGACGTAAATTAAGCACAATTTTTTCTTTAAAGCTATTCAAGTTTTTAGCTAGTTCATTGGCTCAATGCTTTTCTTTATTCCTTTCAAAACTCAAGTAGAAAAGAATTTTCGTTTTTGTTTGAGAGACTCGAGAAAATGAATACGCTAATCGATTCCCCAGGTACAAATTTACAGCTGAATATCTTTTCACGGTGCAAAGGAAAATCTCTCTGTAAAATGCAAAATGTTCTTTGTGTGGCCGGGGAATCACTCGCAATCTGGCACACGTCCCCGGTAGATATCTGTCCCCTATTGGAGTCTCGAAACGATTTCGTCCTGCGACGGAGCCTTCCCCTTTTCTACCTAAAAGTCACTATTCTCCATCCACTCAGACCAATTCCCGCGATAAATTTGCCCATATTTTCCCTACAAATTTTTTCAAAGGACTAAAACGAAAAAGGATTGTACCCGATACTGATCCTCTTCTTTCTCTCTTAATTACTACAATTAGAATCCAATTTCCGTCTAGTTTTGACGTAAATTTTCGCAAGGTTCCCTTTCCACAAATTGACAACAAATTTCAGTTTCCCCAAGTCAAAAAATTTGTTTGTTTTTCAACTTTTTCTCTGTTTATTCAAGTGTTTCAGGGAATTATTGGAGGGTGGGCGAATAGGTGAACCTCTAGGGAAAAGTTTTCCAAAGCTGGTGAACATCTGAATTTCGGGAACAGTTTTCTAGAACAGAAAACAGAAAAAAGTTTTCTGAATCAAAAAAAGTTGAAGATCTTTTCAAAATTTGCTTTTATTTTTAGTGTTCTTGTTTTATTTTCTGAATCTAGGCGTTTTTCTTTCATTTCGCCGATTTCCGTTTCATTTCTGCATCACTTCCGTCCAGTTTCTTTCTTTTTTTCAAACTAACCGATCAGTATAGCTTCCATTTCATCCTACAACTTTGAAATCGTTTTGAATATATTCTATTTACCTTGTTTATTCAATTTTTAGTTTAAAATATCATTTGGTTTTAGTTTTCAAAAATTTTTTGAAATTTTTTGAATTTCATTTTATTTAGAGTTGATTTGACAATTTTAACATAATTTTTGTTTATTTAAATTACTTATTGAAGTAACTAACAACTAGTAAATCACAAAAAGTCCTTTTAGTTATAAAAAAAAGATTCAAAACGGAAATTTGCCACTAAAATCTTTGGAAAGACAAAAAAAAATCAGTGTCAACAGCTTAAAAAGAGAATGAAAGCTCAAAGAAATTTGATCTGATGAGATCTTACGGCTGGTCTGGTCCAGAAAGTACTTGGATTTACTTGAAGATTAGCCTGATTTAGTTCCTGATCTAGTTGTCAAGCTCTGGATTTAACTCGCTCTAGATCTAGCCACAAATTCTAGGATTGATTGAAACATAAAACGATAGCAAAACCAGAAAAAAGCTTTAGATCATCAAAGCTTTAAGAAATTTGAGAAAAACTAATAAATAACTTAGCAAATAACTAGTAAATAACTTAACAACTTGTAAATTCTTGAATTCTCAACATTACAGTAATTTTGATATTCGATACTCACATCCAAAAGATTGCAATTTGATTTACAAGTCTAGTCGTACCCGATTTTTGGCTTTGATCCAATTGGCTAGACTTGGAAAATCAGCTCTCTCTGCTTCCAATCTGACCGCTTCTGTTTTCCCCGTGACTTGAGACGAAAAGCCTTTCATTGCCCCCGCAAATTCATTTAGCCAAAAGGTTACTTTTATTGTAATATGTACTCGATTTTTTCACTTTAAAATCCTCATTTCCACACTACAATTTGCAGGGCTTTTTCCCCATTTCCCCATTCCCCCATTTTCCATTGACCCCTCTTCCCCTTTTACTCTCTTTTCCATCATCATCTCTATCTCTATCCATTTTTGTCTTTTCCCCTGCTCTTGCCACTTCATTTGCTTTTTTGAATCGAAAACGGTTTTCTCCGTCACGTAGTTTCAACAGTTGATCATATTGACTTTTCCTTTTTATGCCCAAATCCAACTCTCAAACCCAATTCAATCCAAATTTGATCACATAAAAGTTATTGCGATTTTTAAAATGTCTTCGATTCTGTAAAGTTTTATAGCATTTACGCGACTCTTTTGAAAATCCATTTCTTAATCTTTTTCAAACTTTTGAAAACCTTTGAAAACTTTTGAAAACTTTACTTTACAGATTGTGTCTTTTGAAATTGATGTGAGCGTCGATGCGGCACCCATTGAGAAATGGATTTCCGAGGATTGTATTAAGTCTCATATTGCTTTTCGCCTGTATTCTCTCATCGATTCAGACGGCTCTTGTACTCGACCCGGAATGTTCCACAAAGCCACAGGTTTTTTTTATTGAAAATCACGAGATTTAGAGTGCAAAATCTGTGAAATGCACTCAAAATTTTTGGGAAAATATTTGAACATAATTTATGATTTTATGAGCTTTACTAAGAGAAAGGGTTTAGCTTAAAATTAGTCAGATGTCAGATCTGTCAGATCGAATTGTCAGATCGACTCGGGGTTTGTTTTAAAATGATCCTTATGAAATTTGGTTTAAGAAAACCACAATTTACTTAGTACACTCTAGTGTAAGAACATAGAGAAAATCTGTATCAAAGTTAGACTACCTACCCAAAAAAGTCGATCCACTTAGATGATCTATAACTCGAGGTATGGAAGCTCAATCAACTTATGGTTGCTTTTACTAGAATCTCCATTAAATTAAACTAAAGACCATCTAAGTGGCCAAAGAAATTTGATCTGATGAGATCTTACGGCTGGTCTGGTCCAGAAAGTATTTGGATTTACTTGAAGATTACCCTGATTTAGTTGCTGATCTAGCTGTCAAGCTCTGGATTTAACTCGCTCTAGATCTAGCTACGAACTCTAGGATTGATTGAAACGTAAAACGCTAGCAAAACCAGAAAAAAGCTTTAGATCATCGCCTGTCACTTCCAAAACAACAGCAACTTTTCTACAAATGCTCAACTGGTCGATTGGGGCGACTTGGCACCGGAAGATGTTGGAATTTTTGATCTAATCAAGGTAAGAATATTAAAAACTAAATCACTTTTCTTCTTTGTTATTCCAATTCAAAAACTTATTTATCCACCTTTACTCAAATTTTTGCTCAATTTTTCCAGAAATTTTCGTCGAAACGCCTCCCGTTTTCTCTATTTTTGAGCATAATATAGAAAAAAAATGGAAATTTATGATCTCTCTCAGTGGCGGTGACAAGTTTTCGTTAAACTTTTCACTTTGGCATTGAACAAAAAGTCTCAAGTCTTTTCAAAATGATGAAAAATGAAGTAAAATACAAAAAAATGCTTGCAAGAACTCGAAGTTGAACGTGATGTAGAGATAATAACCGTAAACTGTAACTGTAACTGTAACTGTAACTGTAAACTCAAGAAAACTGTAAAATGAATAGCTCCAATCGATTCCTTTACCCTGAAAACCCCAGGGTACAAATTTACAACTGAACTTCTTCTTTTGTATCATCCACAATGCAAAAGAGATCCACATGTAAATGACTGACGAAGTGTCCTTTGTATGCCAGGGTAATCCCTTTCCATCTGGCACACGACCCCGCTAGATAGCTATGCCCTATTGAAATCCTCTAAGGTAGGCGAATGAGCCGGCTTTGCCCGTGTGACGTCACTATGCTCAAATCTTTCAATCAGATCAATTGCTCTATTTTTGTTACAATCTCTTCATTTTCCCAAACTATTATCTTACAAAATTGTGATCTTTTTTCAATCTTCTCTCTCAATTTTCTCAGCATTTGTTAATCCAATCAACCTCTATTTGGCATCATTTGAAAACCTGAAGTGTTCTCTTTAAAACTATAGAAAATCATCAGTACTAAACAAAGTTATCTTTTGAATAGGCCTTCAAAGTGTCTATTCATTCAAAAAGGCCTTTTCACGAACTAGAGCCAAAAATCTAGATCCATTCGATGTCGAAAAGAACGTCTATCGTACTTCTTTTTACGTCATTGAAATCCCATCACTTTTTCCTTATCATTTTCATCCCAAATTTTATACACATTCTCCTGTACATTACACATCTCCTGTACATTACACATCTCCTGCACATTACATACCTCACATTACACATCTCCTGTACTTTACACATCTCCTGTACATTACACACCTCCTGTACATTACACACCTCACATTACACATCTCCTGTACTCAAAAGGTAATCTGACTGCCTTTTCTTCAATTTTCTTTACAAATCGACAGCAATTTCTTGTCTAATTTGAGAGTTTCGATTCGAGAAAACGGAGAATGAAAAGAAAAATGCCTAATAAATCTTTCCAAACGAAGGTCAACGAAGAAAATGAAACCAATTTTGATCTGTGCTGTGAGCTTTTTGGTTTCTAATTTAAAATGATGCATTATTCGAAAAGAATTCTGTGAAAAACTCAAGCCTTTAATGTTATCAAGAAAAAGATAAAAGAGAAAAAGATGAATCTTTATGACTAGAAAGAGTGTGTTTTTAAGATTTAAGAGTCAGTCACTTACAATATGCAATTTTATTTCCAAATTTTCAAAAGTACTTAAGCACATTTACAGCCAAACACAACAAGCGGAGCGTTAGCTGTGGAGAGTCGAATCCGATGGAGACTCCCAATCGGCGCTCTTCAACAACCATTATTGGGTGATCATCAACTTTCGATTTTCAGTAATTCAATATTTTTAGGCTTTGAAATTGTAATCACTGAGAAACATGTCTCAAATCCGATGAAAACCGTCTTCTACACGAATCTGAATAAAAGCATCAGTCGAGTCAACAATGCGATGCAACATGTAAGCAAATCTAGAAGGAATTCTTAACACATTCGCGACGAAGGCGTTTTTTTGCCTGACTTCCCCCAGGGGTGTCCCGAACCATCCCAGGGGCCAGATGGCCTTCCACCGGTGGACCGAACCATCCCAGGGGCCAGATGGCCTTCCACCGGTGGACCGAACCATCCCAGGGGCCAGATGGCCTTCCACCGGTGGACCGAACCATCCCGGGGGCCAGATGCCTTCCACCGGTGGACCGAACCATCCCAGGGGCCAGATGGCCTTCCACCGGTGGACCGAACCATCCCAGGGCCAGACGGCCTTCCACCGGTGGACCGAACCATCCCAGGGCCAGACGGCCTTCCACCGGTGGACCGAACCATCCCAGGGCCAGACGGCCTTCGTCCACCGGTGGACCGAACCATCCCAGGGGCCAGATGGCCTTCCACCGGTGGACCGAACCATCCCAGGGCCAGACGGCCTTCGTCCACTGGTGGACCGTCCTAGGGGCCAGACGGCCTTCGTCCACCGGTCGACCCAATCGTCCCGAACGTGTTAACAAATCTTTTGATACAACATTTACAACAAATCTTCAGGGAGAATTCTACATTAAAGCGAGAGGACTCTTCAAGTTTGGACACTTATACGATGTACAGGTAAATCTTTTGCATTATTACAAATATAGCCATTATGCTAGACATTTTAAGCTTTATTTTAAAGAAAACACCTTCAGATATCATTTCTGCCAAAAGGAGAAACTGGGCAAACTTGGCTTGAGAAAAGCGTCCCGCCGTGGCTCGAGAATGTGAACTGCGATCGAAATGAGCTCAAAGTGATGCGAATGAGAAAAGGTTTGACAAAATAAAAACTAAAACTTGAATCAAATAACAATTCAGATCGAACAATCACCCCATCATTCTTTGCCTCAATGTGGTCATCAGCTTTTCAATCGATCAAAATCTATCAAGGTGTTATGGGAAAAGTGAATGTTACTTTCGCCACAGCACCTAAGTAAGTACTTAAGTAAATTACCGTAAATACTGTAATAGTACCCCACCGCCCTCGTACAGTCGCGTAGTCGCAAAAGTTTTTTAGTTTTTCATTTTTTTCAAAGCGCCCGTACTTTCAAAAAATGCGTCTTTGGTATCAAAAAATAGCTGACATTCAGGGCTATTTTTTGATACCTAAGCCCGCATTGTAGCTTAAACCAATGTCGAGAAAAACTCGTTCAAAGCTAGACTACGCAACGCTCCACACCGTCATTATGGGGGTGGGGTACTATTACAGTATTTATGGTAAGTACTTTTTCAGAACTAAAATCAAGCCAATAACATTGAAAAGGCTTATCTTTGCATATTGTTTTCCTAAAAATATCTAGATTGTGTAAATTTATTGGACTTTCTAGTGTCAAGGGATTTCCAGAAATAAATTTGAATGGAGAGGCAGTTGAGGAAAAATTAGTGAAGGCTGAAAAAAAGTGGACACTAATGAGCTTTGGGAAAGGATAAAATATGGAAACATTCTCACGTTTTTATGAAAAGACTTTTTTTGAAAGGGATCAACTAGTGGTCAATAGAGGAAAGCTGCAAAATTCACGTTTTGAGCAACATTTCGAATCGAATCTACAACGGTTAAGAAAGCATCTGGTATCCCAATTTGATTCTAAAAGTCTTATTGAATATCTGCTACAGATACTAACACAAATTAGACTTGTACCGGTCAAATTTCTGTTGATGTGCATACTTATTAGAGAATGGCTGAAAGAATGGCTTTTTGATTTGGCTTAAAGTGACTTTTTGATTCGAGACTTAGCCAATTATAGAATCGGCTATCGGGATTAGATGCGTAGAGAAAAACTGTGCATAAAATTCAATTCATAAAGAATTCTTTATTGTAAAACATCAAGAAATGGCTTTGAAAAGGCTGAAATGGCTTTAAAGCAAAAGCAAAAAGTATCAAGAAAGGCATAAGATTGATGAGGAAACGATTCGAACTCGGGAAAACAGACACCATCAATTTTGCAGTCCATCACACAGCCAATGAGCTGTGTTGGCTTCGTGAGCTGTGTTCACCAAGAGAGCTGTGTTTGCTTCGTGTGACGCTTGTCAAGAACCTTATAAAGAATCCTTAGGCGCCTAATCTCGAATCAAATTGTTTCACTATTTTCTAATTAGTAACAGATATCTAAGGATGTTCGAACTGATAGTTCAAACTTCTGATTCAAACTGGTTCCAACCTGGTTCTGGTGATAAAATAATTATAAAACATTACTGGCACAGCTTTATGAATGGGAAACTCAATTTGATTCGACATTGGACTCTTTATAAGGGCGCCAAACGAACACAAATCTCTGACACAGCTTTATGAACTTGTCATTTAGCCAATAAACATTGCAATGTTTAGCCAATAAACACTACAATGCATTAAACATTGCAATCATTTAGGGAACTCTGCATCTCTTCTTATAAACTCCGCTTGCGCAACATTGAAACCGATCAAACGTTGATTTTATTACGAATTGAGGCAGAACCAGGGATTTTCGCTTGGAATCTTTTTGAAGGACTTCCTCCTGAAGTCTACTATACAGTAGAGGTAATATTTTCATCTAGAAATCCATAAAATCAATTTTTTTAGATCGTTCCTGATAACAATGATGATGGCACTTGTCCGTGTGCTAATTGTAACTGTGTCACGACTTCAAGCAAGCCCTTTAAAGTGAATCACTATGAAGAGGTTTTTAAGTAAATTGTAGTCAAAAATTGAGAACCTTTTTAGCCTGAAGTTCCGAGAGAAACGTTTAACGCTGTCATAAATCCACATTCAAATGATCCGTTGTGGATCTTTGCATTGGTAGGTCACAATATTCTTTTTTAAAAGCTCTAAAGCTATCATGAATATTAACTAGCTTATCTTATTACTATATTGTAAATTTATGGAGTAAAATGCTTTACTTTAGATTCTTCTTGTTGTCGTTGTTGCAGCGCTTTTTATTCTGATTGCTTTGTTGGGTTTCTATCATCGAAAATTGATCAACACTGAACGACATATCAAATTGTCTTTTGGACCAAAATTGGATCCTGAAGCCTTACCAGTGAAAAGCTTCAAAGGTTAGTGTCAACTATTATATTGGGTTGGTGAATTGAAAACTGTGGGCTCTTGTCATATGTCAATTGAGTCAGTGAGACTACAAGTTATGTTAAATTCCTATTTTTTTTGCTTTAAATTACAAATAATCGAAATTTTTCATTCAACAAACCACAAGACGACGTAGATTTTCTGGTGAACATGTTAATCATAAGAACACATTGCACCGTCCATCGGTGGAGATTTCCCATCACTCGAACCTAGATTTGATTCTTCTAGGTGACTCTTTTTGACATCCCAGATTTGTTCTAAACGGCTCCAAAAAATTCAGCAGATAGCTATTGGGTTGGTGAATTGAAAACTGCGGACTATTGTCATATGTGAGAGTTTGAGCACTTTCTTCAAAAGAAACCCATTTTGGTGTCAATAGAAAAGTTGGAGAGAGTCAAAAATCAAGCTTATATCCAAATTTTCAGAACGATTCAAAAACTGGCTTTCAAGAAATGCCAAATTTACGAAACTTTCACAAAACTTGCATTTTAAGCGAAACTACTAAGTGTATCTTTTTGGAAATTTGGCTATAAGCCTAATTTTTGATTCTCTACAACTTTTCTATTGACATCAAAATGGGTTTCTTTTAAAGAAAGTGCTCAAACTGGGACATTGGGACATCACCAGTCCTCCATTTTTGAGTCTCACACTTGTCTCACACACAAACCAAAATCCTACTACGAAAGAGGAATCCGCAAATTGCCTGTAAAATGGGCAGAAGTCGTCAATAATAATGGAAATTATTTGGAATGAATTCATGGTTTTCTGTTGAATAAATTTTAGTTCAAAGGCCGGCAGTTTTCAATTCACCAACCCAATACTCCTTTTTTCTAATTTAAAGTATCAAAGTATAACTTTTACTTCAGAACTCGTTCGAAAAACCATTTTGGTGATTGATCGATGCTATACAGAACGAGAAAATCAACTTTGCGAGGGATTAGCGAAATCCTTGTCAATCAGTGGAGTGAGAATTCGTTTCGAGAAATGGGAAAAGAGCCAAGTTGAAGAGAATGTCTTTCAATGGATCTCTGAAGTGTTGAGAGAAGCTGATAAGGTGATTTTTGAATAATGACATATCAAATTGATTCAAAACTCCAAGTGTTTCAGATTCTAATGGTTTACGGAAAAGATTGGGATGAATCGGTGAGACCAATTCAAGAAACGCAAATTCTCAGTCTCATCAAGCAAACGGATCCAAGACTGGTAACTCTTTGATTGAAGATTTAATTGTTTTAGAAAGAAGATTGAAGATTTCTGAGTTTAGAAGTCTGAAGTTGTTGTTTAGATTGTTGTTTAGGTTGTTCTTTAGATTGTTGTTTAGATTGTTGGTTAGACTCTTGTTTAGATTGTTGTTTAGGTTGTTGTTTAGATTGTTGTTTAGGTTGTTGCTTAGATTGTTGTTTAGATTGTTGTTTAGATTGTTCTTTAGATTGTTCTTTAGATTGTTCTTTAGATTGTTCTTTAGATTGTTCTTAAGATTGTTCTTTAGATTCATGCTTCTTGGTGTCATACGATGAGTAGTTCTCCATTTGTGGAAACAGTCTACAATCTGCCAAGACATGCTCCATTGCTTTGTGGATTGCTCAATGTAAAGTTCAAGTTGGAAACATGGAAACCGTTGATTGTAAGTTTTCATTTCAGCAACAGATAATCTCAGCAAAAAATCTTCGTATTTGTAGTCCAATTCTACAATCTGAAACCCAGATCCAGAGAAAAAGCCAGATCAAAGTCGAGATTTGACCTGATTGTTGGCTTGATCTTGCTTTTCATAGTCTAACAATGGAAGGCTAAGACCAAATGCTATGCAAACTATATCATTCGACGCAGAATTTTGTGCTGATTCCGAATATATATTCCTTTTTTGCTAAATGACAATCTGTCAGGAGTTATAAGCGTCTAAAGTTTTGTTAGGAGCCTAAATAGAGATTTGGGTCTTCCTCTTTGCGTCTTCGATCTCCTTGCGGACACAGTCCGGTCTAGTTATGACCGAGTGGTACAGCGTTCGTCTCTAGACCTCGCAGACCTTGCAAATTCGATCCTCACTTTGGATTTTTCTTTTGACTTCAAGAAGTGATTGTTCTTTATTTCTTGTTGTAAAGTAAAACTCTTAAAACAATTCTCAAATAAAGACAAAGACAAAGACAATCTAGAACCGAGATATTAGACAAAAATTTAGACCAAGTCAGTCCAAAGCCAGAGCAAAATTGATTATAGTCTGACTTTGGCTTTGAACTTGCTTTTATGACTTTCTTTTTTGATCAATGACAAGTAGAAACAGTAGTGCTCAAAAGCTTTTTTTTAGCTTTTAGCCATCAAGTTTCATTAAATATCAAAGTCTTACACTTCTCTAATACAAAAAAAATCGATTTATCTACGAAAAATTAAACTCAGGATGCGTGTGAGAAGCAAAATGGGTATGGAAATGGGCAAACCGATTCACTCACCCACGAAAATGAGAGTGAACGGGTGGCACTACTCGGAGAAAAGGTTTGAATCTAGAAGACTCGAAAAAAAAAATGGAAATGTTTAGTGTGACTCGGGGGTGGACGAGATCGAAATCGAGGATCCGTCGGACCCGATTTATCCATCATCGACAATATCGGCTTCACTGCATATCGTGCCCACAAATGCGCCGCCTCGCGAGGCTGACTCAGCCTATGCCTCTATGAACACTGCTGAGATTTCCTAGCATTGAACTTTTCCTATTTTTTTAATACTTTTCTCATTTCAATTCAGGTAACGTGTACATGGCTGAATTCTGAATTCTCAGCCTGAATTCTGAAGTACTTTGCACTCTGAAGTACTTTGCACTCTGAAGTACTTTGCACTCTGAAGTACTTTGTACTCTGAAGTACTTTGTACTCTGAAGTACTTTGCACCGGTTTTGGAGTTTTTTTGAGAAAAAAAATACAACTAAACGCAAGCCATCTGGAGTAGCAATTTGATGTCAGAGCTCATTGTAGCTTGTTCAAATCTCTACCAACTACAGTACTTTATTTTACTTCATCTTTTCGCAGTTCAGTTCAGGATCGAATTCGGTGATTACTAGTACTTTTCACTCATTTTTTCTCGTAAATTCAATTCCTTTTTTGATCAAAATGAAGAACCAGAAAACATATGTTTCTTTAGAATTCAGAATTTAGAATTTAGAATTCAAAGAATAAACTAGAAAAAGCAATGTCTGCCGGAAAACTTTGGAGAATCTTTGAGAGAGTAGAACAAATTGTAAAACAGTAGAAAAGTAAAACAAAAAGTAGAACAAATCACCGAATTCAATCCTGAACTGAACTACGAAAAGATGAAGTAAAATAAAGTACTGTAGTTGGTAGAGATTTGAACAAGCTGAACAAGATTTGAACAAGCTACAATGAGCTCTGACATCAAATTGCTACTCCAGATAGCTTGCGTTTAGTTTTATTTTTTTCTCAAAGAAACTCCAAAACCGGCTATTCCCTTTCCCCGGTAATACTTTGAACAAACAAGCTCCCTTTCCGTGTTCTCACTTTTCTTTCGTCAATGCTCATTCTTTTCCCCCATTCAATTGGTTGCCAGCTTTGACTTTCGATTGATTGTTTGTGGAGATTTGCGTTTTCTTTTTCCTTTTTCTCACCTAAAACCTAAAAGACGGGTATTTTCTGTGAATAGAAACGTGTTTTGCTGATTTTTTTTTTCTTGAAATTTCAAACACAGGAAAACAACTGGATTCTATTCTATTTCAAGTTGGCATTAGCCTGAAAGTTTGATATAAATCTTAATGAAGGATATTAATAGGTTCTCTTAACACTTTTAGCTTGATAAATCTTAATGAAGGATATTGATAGGTTCTATTAAGACTTTAGACTTTAGACTTCTATTAAGACTTCTATTAAGATCAAGTTTTAGCCGGTTTCCAGTGATTTTTCTGTGATTTCTTTATGATCTCATATCTACTTATTCTTTGTAAATCTAATATAAATCCGTTTGCTAGTAAGTACAGTACTGGACAATGAAATATGATATTTGAAAAACGATCGCCACTTTCGCGCGTCTGTAACTCCGTTGTCTTTGAGTTTAAACTATTAGTGTTATACATTTTCTGAAAGCTCTTTTCAATGGCTACACAATGGTAATATTAATATTTAGAAATTCGGTAAAGACAACGAAGTTACAGACGAGCGAAAGTGACGATCGTTTTTCAAATATCATATTTCATTGTTCAGTAGTGTAGATCATCCGATACAGAATTTTACGCTGATTCCAAATCTGCTGTCCGTTTTTGCTAAATGATATTTTATTGTTCAGTAGTGTAGATGTTAGTATTGAACCAAGTCTTGACCGTATTGGTGCACAATCAAAATGAAATCTAATATTTGAAAAACGATCGTCACTTTCGCGCGTCTGTAACTCTAAATATTAATATTACCATTGTGTAGCCCTTGAAAAGAGCTTTCAGAAAATGTATAACACTAATAGGTTAAACTCAAAGACAAACTCAAAGACAACGGAGCTACAGACGTGCGAAAGTGACGGTCGTTTTTCAAATATCATATTTCATTGTCCAGTACTGTATATGCTTTATAGATATTTTGAGACTTGATAAGATTGATCTTTTAAAGCTTTCTTTCATGATTAAACTTTTTCTTAGTAAACTGTTACAGATTACAGTCAATTTTGAGTTTGCTGTTCATGATCCAATTTCAATTGTTCATCGTACACTACTGAACAATGAAATATGATATTTGAAAAACGGTCGTCACTTTCGCGCGTCTGTAACTCCCTTGTCTTTACCGTATTTCTAAATATTAATATTATCATTGTGTAGCTCTTGAAAAGAGCTTTCAGAAAATGTATAACACTAATAGTTTAACTCAAAGACAACAGAGTTACAGAAGCGCGAAAGTGACGATCTTTTTTCAAATATGATATTTCATTGTTCAGTAGTGTAAATGCTAGTATTTGCTATACTTATACCTCAATTTTTGATTCATTTTTGACAAGCCATTTTTGAATAACTATTTTTTTTCTTGATGTACTTTGAATTCAAATGTAAAAATAGCTTTAAAAGATTTAACTAAATAGTTAAGCTTCATTAAATAGATAGTAAAGTAAGTAAAAGATAAGTAAAGGTAAGTAAAAGATAATGAGTAAATGACAACATTGAGAACCAGAATAGAATCGAAATAGTAGAAAATAGCCGTAAACATTAGAATCCTCAGTTAATGTCCATTAGAAAAGCTGTTTTTTTTTCATTTTTAAGCTCAAAGTACATTTAAAGATTGGAAATTTTTGTGCAATTTTTTAGTGATATTCTTTTTCCACCTTTTCTCCTTGACATTTCATTCCACGATCGTGTGTGTACCGGGTTTCAAATCGCTTTTTTTGTTTGTTTAATAGTTCAAAATTTATGCATACATTATGCTAATAAAGATAAAGATAGAGATAATTAACGAAATGCACATTCAAATGTTAAACTCTTAACATTTTTCAGAGACTTTAAAGGTTTAATACTATTCTGTCATCAGTATTCTGACATATTTATCTATTTATATTTATCTATCGATTTGGAAAGTCTGAAGAAAGAAAAAGACAATCATTTGCAACTTGAAACCTATAAAATCACTTTAATCTTTTCTTTTGATAAGATAATATATATGTTACGTCCGAATCTGAGGAGACGTCCATCTCCGATCCGGACGTCCGAATCTGAGGAGATTCATTCTCCTCTGAAACGGACGTCCGACTCAGAGATCGGACGTCCATCTCTGAGTCGGACGTCCGTTTCAGAGGAGAATGAATCTTCTCAGATTCGGACGTCCGGATCGGAGATGGACGTCTCCTCAGATTCGGACGTAACATATATATGTCGTAGCCGCTTACGAAATTCAGCCGATTACGAATGATTCGTTAACGGCTAGCCGATTACGAATCATTCGTTAACGGCTAGCCGCGAATCATTCGTTAGCGGCTCACGAAGCATTCGTTAGCGGCTCACGAAGCATTCGTTAGCGGCTCACGAAGCATTCGTTAGCGGCTCACGAAGCATTCGTTAGCGGCTCACGAAGCATTCGTTAGCGGCTCACGAAGCATTCGTTAGCGGCTCACGAAGCATTCGTTAGCGGCTCACGAAGCATTCGTTAGCGGCCCACGAAGCATTCCTTAGCGGCTGAATTTCGTAAGCGGCTACGACATATAGATAGATAAATATGACAGAATACTGTTGAAAAAATATTTATCTATCTATATATTTTCTTCTCAAAAGAAAAGATTAAAGTGATTTTATAGGCTTCAAGTTGAAAAAAGGTTGTCTTTTTTCTTTCTTCAGACTTTCCAAATCTCGATCCGAACTCGAGATAGGAAAAAGCGGCTTTGAAAAGAAAAGAAAATTTCTTTGTTCAAAAGCTGTGCATTTAGGTCATTTTGACCGAGAGTCGTTTCTTTAGCTTGAACAAATTTTTCATTTTAATTCAATTTCATTTAATTTTATTCAATTTTATTTAATTTAATTCATTTTAATTCAAATTAATTCAATTTAAATTCAATTAATTCAAATTTAAATACAAACTATTGCATTATTAACACAAAACAAACAAAATTCTGTTTCGATTTAGCTCATCTGAAGGGTAATTTTAAAAGAAAGAAAAAATCGAATTGATTTGAAAATTGAAAACAATATTTTCTTGATTAAATCCTTTATCAAACAATTTCAATTTTAATTTCAATTCCAAATTCAAATCGCAAACTCGTCACGAATTCCCTTATTTGCGTAATCTGTCAATTCCATTTCTCAGTCTCTTCCTTTGTAGTCAAAAATTGAGAACCTTTTAGCCTGAAGTTCCGAGAGAAACGTTTAACACTGTCATAAATCCACATTCAAATGATTCGTTGTGGATCTTTGCAATGGTAGGTCACAATATTCTTTGTAGAAGCTCTAAAACTATCGTAATATTAACTAGCTTATCTTATTAATATATTGTAAATTTATGGAGAAAATGGAAAATTGAACTACCGTATATTCTCTCTAATAGAGGTGCACTCTTTAATAGTAGTGCACTCTCTAATAGTATTGCGGTCCAGGAGGGGGTTCAAAAAATAGTAGTGCACCCCCGAAAATTTGAATTTCTGTTTGCTTCTTTTTCATCTAAACCTTTATGTTTATGTGACATTCTAAAGCTATTCAAGCAAGCAAAAGTGAGGCTTTTTTTGTTCATTTATTAACTATTCTTCATATGAAAAAGTTCGCAAAAATCTAAAATTGTTGTGCAAAGTGCAAAAACATCTTTTTGTTGTTTGTCAAGACACAAGTTGTCAACTCGCCGGCCCACAACTGTATGTCAAAAGGAGCCAAAGGAGTACGTGAAAGAATTGCAAGAATTTTTGGAACAAATCTTATATCTGTCTTACTTTGGTAAATGATAAAACTCTTTAATAGTACTGCACTCTCTAATAGTATTGCGGTCCAGGAGGGGGTTCAAAAAATAGTAGTGCGCACTACTATTAGAGAGAATACGGTATTTTCTATTTTCTTGATTAAATTCTTTATCAAAACATTAATTCCAATTCCAAAATCAAGTCGCAAACTCGTCACGAATTCCCTTATTTGCTTAATCTGTCAATTCCATTTCTCTTTCTCTTCCTTTCTTTCCATTTCCATTACGATATGCAAATATGATAAGAAATGACCTTTTTCTCTTTCAATTTCCCTTCTTTTCCATTCATGACAGCTCTATAAATAGCCAATATTTACTGTTTTGACGAAAGCTTTGATAAGAATTCAGTCTAGGATTTATTTCCTTTACAGCAAAAGCTCAAGTAAATCTTTTACTGTTGATTTATTAGTTTTAAATTTAATTTTCTAATTTTAAATATCTAAAAACCAGCCACTTGCTCTTCCTTTTGAGGGGATTTAGATTTTTTTTTGGCTTACTACCAAATTTTGCGACTAATCCGAGCAATTTGGCTCATTTCCGCCGGCAAATTCGGCACCCTCTTTCAGTCGGTGTTAGATTTCAATCAGATCTCGTTTTTCATCCTCGAATAAAATGGGCTAAAACTATAGAATTTGATGTACAAGCCGATTTTTTTTTCTTGTTTTGGCCTCGTTCTTTTTAAGGAATTTATAGCACAAATAAAGTGAAATTTGAGGGAGAAATTGGTCCCATTTGAGCTTTTTGAGGATTTGAGCATTTTGACACCTAGAAAACGGAAAAGCTCAGTCGCTCATCGTTCCCTCTAGTTGATTTGAGCATATTGACGACACAGAAACGAAGCCGGCTCATTCACTCACCTTCACGCATTCCAAAAGGAAGCACCTATCTACCGAGAGCATGTGCCAGAAGGCAAGCGATTACCCGGCCGCACAAAGAACCCCTTGCCAGGCATTTACATAGGTCTTCTTTGTACCATCTTTTCCTTTGTAGATGGTATAAAAAGAAGATATTCAGCTGTAAATTTGTACAGAGTTTTATGTAATTTGTACAGATCCTCTGTACTCTGTACAGATTTTTAGATCCTCTGTACAGAGTACAGTGGATCTAAAAATCGATCAAAGCTATTCATTTTCATACCAAATATCGGGCATAATATTGTTTAATTTAGTTGAATTTGAAATCAATTGAAGTTCTTCATAGTTAAAGCTGGTGGATTTCTTTTTAAGATAACTCTTTTGTTATTCTTTTTTACTTAATTTACATTTTTTTCTTTTCACTCTTTCAAAAACATTTCTTTTCCCAAATCTTGAGCTCACGGAAGAGAAATGTTCGTTTGTATGGGTGAAACCAGTTGATCGTTCCCGTCTCATCATTGTCATCACTCGAAACTTTTTTGTGATTCTCTCATAGGCATGAGAGATTGAGACAACGACAAAAATCTTTCTTTCCTTTTGATCTTTTCCCTATTCTTTTTGCAACTAAGATAAGTGATATCAGAAAAGTTTTCTTTTATTTTAAACCAAATGTTTTGAAAAGCAAACAAAATGAAACCAAACGAAACAAAACGAAACGAAACTAAACAAAACGAAACAAAACGAAACAAAACGAAACAAAACGAAACGAAACCAAACGAAACAAAACGAAACGAAACAAAACGAAACAAAACGAAACGAAACAAAACAAAACAAAACAAAACGAAACAAAACGAAACAAAACCAAACCAAACTAAACCAATAAACCAAATGTTTTGTTATTTAAACTTTAAGTTAAACAATCCTTCATTTTTTAAAGCTTATCAAAGATTATTTGAGATTGAGACAACGACAAAAATCTTTCTTTCCTTTTGATCTTTTCCCTATTCTTTTTGCAACTAAGATAAGTGATATCAGAAAAGTTTTCTTTTATTTTAAACCAAATGTTTTGAAAAGCAAACAAAACGAAACCAAACGAAACCAAATGAAACAAATTATATTTGTTAAAGCTTTTAACCTTTAACAAGTATAAGCTTTGAAGATTTAAAGCTTTAAAGCTTTTAATATTTAAAATACTTTTGAAAAAGTATCTTAAATCTTTCAAAGCAGAATCAAATTCTTTTTAAGTTCTATGCAAAAAAAACTTCTCAAAAACTCTAGCTTACTTTGCTTTCTTTTGCAAAAAAAAAACTTTTCCGATCTCAAAGAATTGATCTCAAAAAGATGGATCCAACTTTCCGCAGCTCATTCCCATTTCCTGTCGATCATTTCCCCAAGAAATCCCTTGCAGTGTCAGCTCGAATTGACCCATCCATTGCCCGACATTTGTCACGCGTTTTTTTTCTCCCGTTTGGTTTTTTTCTCTTTTTTTCAAATCACGCTGAAAATATTGACGCCAGCAAATGATTCCTCTTGAATTTTTGAGGTTTTTGATTTCTGAATCAGCTTGCAAGAATTGTTTTTGAATTTTGATAGTGTCAAGGAAAATAATGACATTTGTTTCTTTATTAGAATTCTAGTTTTAGTTTTTTCAAACTTATTACTTTAAGGAAAGATAAGTAAAGTAAAAACTCTTAGGTTTTGGAAAAGTTTCTTAAATTTTGCGAAAAAAACACGATCAAATTCTTCATTAATATCTGGATTTAGTTTTGTTTCAGCTTATCAGCTTTAAAAAAAGAAAGAAACCTGTGGATCACTGTTCTCATTTTTGGTAGCTGCAAGAATTCGTTTCACATTAGACATGTCCATTTTCGAGTTTTGGCGGCCGGGTCGGGTCAGCGGGTCACTTTTGACCCTACCCGACCCGACCCGACCCGACCCGACCCTACCCGACCCGACCCGACCCTACCCGACCCTACCCGACCCGACCCGACCCGACCCGACCCTACCCGACCCTACCCGACCCGACCCGACCCTACCCGACCCGACCCGACCCGACCCTACCCGACCCTACCCTACCCGACCCTACCCGACCCTACCCGACCCTACCCGACCCTACCCGACCCTACCCGACCCTACCCGACCCTACCCGACCCTACCCGACCCTACCCGACCCTACCCGACCTGACCCGACCCGACCCGACCCGACCCGACCCGACCCTACCCGACCCGACCCTACCCGACCCTACCCGACCCTACCCGACCCTACCCGACCCTACCCGACCCTACCCGACCCTACCCTACCCGACCCTACCCGACCCGCTGCCCATGTCTATTTCACATCACTCAAATAGAGATCTGAAATTTTTGAATGCTTACTGAATCTGAAAACCGTTTAAATAAACCTTCCACTGCTATAAAGCAAAGTCTATTTGTAGTTCTATGAATGAAAAACATCTTTCTTTGGTGGTTTGACGTAGAACTCTTAGAACAAACAATCGGTGGAAGGATAAAGAAAAAGTCAATCATGAGCTTTCCCTCTTCCTTCTCCAGTTTTCTCTTTATTGACCACAAATTCATTGTTCTCTTTTGGAAGGTCCCCACGGGATTCAAGCAATAAGATTCATTGCGAAATCGTGTCCTTTCTAAGGCTTTATTGGGAAACTTGGGTCTTTGAATACTCTACTAGACTTTCTTTTACTCATTTTCTTTTAATCTTACCACTATTAAATGTAAATTAAGCCGAAAAAGCTTTTGAAAATGACAGTTATCATCTCTAAAATTAACAAAATTTTACTAAATCATTGATTTTCAATTTAACATCCTTAAATTCAAATTTACTTTTGAAAATGAAAGGAAAAATTAGCTCTAAATTAAATTCCTAACTTTCTTAAACATCTTTGAAGATTTTTAGAGTACACTGGATTGAATTCATTGAGTTTTTTTATTTCTAAAGTATATTAAAATGAATTCTTTTGCTTCTAAAGTATATTAAAATTAATTCTTTTATTTCTAAAGTATATTAAAATTAATTCTTTTGTTTCTAAAGTATATTAAAATTAATTCTTTTATTTCTAAAGTATATTAAAATGAGTTTTTTTGTATCTAAAGTATATTAAAATTAATTCTTTTGTTTCTAAAGTATATTAAAATTAATTCTTTTGTTTCTAAAGTATATTAAAATGAGTTCTTTTGTATCTAAAGTAGATTAAAATGAATTCTTTTGTTAGATTCCCAGTTTATCAACTGTTTTAAAGTCAATCAGTCAATTTAAAGTTAATCAACCATTCAAGAAACTTCTTTCAAGAATGTTTTAGAGAAAAAGCTATAGCTTTTCTATAACTTTTCAAGAAAGTTATAGCTTTCAGTTAAAATTTGCACTCAATTTCTTGTCTTTTAAAAGAAAAAACAACTTACAAAAACTTTCTGAAAGCCTTCTGAAAACTCTTGCTCATTCATCGTTTCCTTTTACATCTCTTTCCAACTCTTTCAGACAAGTTTCCATAGAAGTGAGGCAACGCTTGAAAAAGAATAAAAATGGAAAAGAAATGGCCTCATTTCGAAATATTTCCCTTTTCTCCCCTTGTTCATTCACGTTTTTCTGCTTTTTGGTTCTTGAGGCTTGAGACTCTAGCTGTTTTTTCTGCTGCTTACCTCAACCCCATCAGCAACCCAATAAACTCTTCAGAATTCTGCAATCTTTAAAGATCTTTAGATGTTTTTTGAAATTACAATTTATCTTTTTTAAAAAGGTCTATCGTTTTCAATGTTATTTAAAAAAAAGAAAAAGAAAAGAAAAAAAGCCAGCTGGCTTGGCATTGATTTTTTAATCTAAAATGCTTTAAAACTTTCATAAATTTAAATGTTTTATTTGAAATTTAATGAATATTAGATTTAGATTTAATTCTAATTAATCCCAGATATCTAATTCATAGGTTAATCGTATTTTTTATGATCTTGGATTCAATTTCACCCTCTTTCAGTTATTTTTTCTGAAGATTTTGCCAATTACGTTCGTTCTTTCGTACGTTACGTTCTCTTGATTGAATAGAATTCGAAAAAACTCTTTTCTTAATCTATTTCTATTCATTTTTCAAAAATCAAACATAAAATTTTCTATTCTTCAATAATCTCTTCACTTTTTAATAATAATACTTTATTCAAACGATAAAGTGAAAGAAATCATAGAGAAATGCACAGTGATACTTAATCATACAATACATACTGAAATCAATAAGCCAATTATTGGGTTGGGGACTATGACTCGGCGCCGAAAACCAAAAAAATGTCTAAAACTTCTATCCGACTTCGTCAAATAATATGCGTTTGATATCAGTAGAATGGTTAACTAATTCTCTACAAAACGACATTTAAAAGAAAATTCAAACAGCGC
This sequence comes from Mesorhabditis belari, assembly GCA_958450365.1. Taxonomy (NCBI): domain Eukaryota; kingdom Metazoa; phylum Nematoda; class Chromadorea; order Rhabditida; family Rhabditidae; genus Mesorhabditis; species Mesorhabditis belari. Next base: position 1,336,661 of record CAUEEP010000736.1, read on the forward strand.
CTCCGCTCAAGAAAAAGCCATTTTTTCACAAAAACTACAAACTGTGATCTAGAAAAAACCATTGGTGGGATCTTCCTGCAAATTTGGCAACTTAAGTAATTGAATGTGCTCTATCTTTTTTATATAAACACCAAAGAAGGTTTATGTGAAAGAAACTGTTCAAATGATGAGTCGGGCTCTTTGCCATTTTGACTAGCTGTGTTTGGGAGTCCATAAACTCGACGAAAGAAAAGCTTTGTGGAATCTCTCAAAAGTCATTTTGTAGAGAAATAGTGGATCCTTTTGATGAAACCAAACGTATATTTAAAGAAGGCTTTATGTGTGCAAAAAGTCCCTTTAAAGTTTGGCGCCGAGTCATAGTCCCCAACCCAATACTTACGGCAAAGAGCCACTAGATCTAAAGCATCGATACGTTTCTTGAATATGAAAAGCGACTGAATTTTTTGCAGAATAAAATCTCAAAATCTCAGGATTTCTTATAGAAATCATCTGATTCTCTCTAAATCTATAAGATTTCTTATAGAAATCATCTGATTCTCTCTAAATCTATAAGATTTCTTATAGAAATCATCTGATTCTCTCCTTTTGTTATTTTTGTAATTATCTTCTCTGATAAACCTTATGAATCATTATTATTTCATTTTTTTTGCAAGCAATCGATAGTGTCGATTCAATTCTCTAAAAGTCATTCAACTCTTTCTTTTCAAAAAAACGATACGAGAATAAGTCTATTGTCGATCTAACAATCGAAAAGTATTCAATCTAAACTTTTTTTTTTCAAATTTTTTTATAAAATCTAATCTGTTCTAAAGCCTACAAAATTCTATAAATCAAGAATAATAAATTTTCTGTTTAACAATACCAATAGCTTCTAGTTATCACTTTTCAATCACTGAAAAGATTTGGTTTTAAACTTTTTCACCAAAATTCGATAGTGAATCATTTTCTAGGAAAGATCAAACTCTTGCAGTTCAGTTTGAGAGAATTCTTCCTTTTCTTTTCTTTCTTTCTCTACCCATTTCACTACTCCATCTTTCCCTTTTCCATTAGTTATTTAAAGAATAAGCAATTCAAAACAATCTCAAATCTAGTCCATCAATTTTCTAATTCATTTTACCCTGATTTTTCTTAATTCTATGAACATGTAACCTTTAATCTACTATTTAAGATGTCCCAGAAGTCTCTAAAACTAAACTGCAAGAGTTAGGAAAGATCAAACTCTTGTAGTTTAGTTTTAAAGAATTCTTTATTTCCTTTTTTTCCTTTTCTACCCCTTTCACTACTCCATCTTTCCCTTTTCCATTAGTCATCTCATTTTCTTTGCATTCTTTTCCTAGAACTTATCTCAATCATTTTTAATAACTTAATAGCATTGAAGATAAAAGAGAAGTAAGTGAACTCAAGTCTCTTATCTAATTCTGGAAAAGGTAAAGAAATTGGAAAACATTGAATAAACAATTCAAAAGAAGCCTCAAATCTAGTCCATCAATTTTCTAATTCATTTTTGGCCTGATTTTTCTTCATTCTATGAACATGTAACCTTTAATCTACTATATAAGATGTTCCAGAGCAGCCATTCTTTCTCTCTTTCTTCTTCTTTCTTCTTCTTTCTTCTTCTTTCCTCTTGTTGTTAGTCAATCCCCATCTTTTTTCGTCTTCCCATCTCTTTTTCCTTTTTACTCCCAAATGAGGGGCTGCCTCAGCAGACAAAATTCTTTTCCCAATATATTGAGCTTCTCCCGCCAATCCAATTTTTTACATTTCTAATCTCTAGTCATTCGAGATTTTCTTGATTTTAAATCAAAATTGAATCATTTTTTAAATTTATTTTTTCATTAAAGAAATTGAAGACTTTTTAATAAGATATCGTATAAAGTTTGTCGTTTTACATTTTTTATTTCAACATACCGTAAATACGGTAATAGTACCCCACCCCTCTCGTACAGTCGCGTAGTCGCAAAAGTTGTTTAGTATTTCATTTTTTTCAAAGCGCCCGTACTTTCAAAAAATGTGTCTTTGGTATAAAAAATTAGCCCTGAATTTCAGCTATTTTTTGATATCTTAGCGCGCATTGTAGCATAAACCAGTGTCGAGAAAAACTCGTTCAAAGCTAGACTACACAACACTCCGCACCGTCATTATCTTTGGCATCAAAAAAGGCGTCTTTGGTATCAAAAAATTAGCCCTGAATTTCAGCTATTTTTTGATATCTTAGCGCGCATTGTAGCATAAACCAGTGTCGAGAAAAACGCGTTCAAAGCTAGACTACGCAACGCTCCGCACCGTCATTATGGGGGTGGGGTACTATTACAGTATTTACGGTATTATTTTATAGTTATACTTACAGAAGTTTCAAATTGATTATCTAATTTCTTTGTCTCTTTCTTTTTCTTTTCTTTAAGTTCTTTGAGTTCTTTTTCTCCTCACGAAACGAGAATAAGCTTATTTTTCTGCCTAAAAATCTTTCAATAATATTAAATCTAAACTTTTTAAAGTCAGATTTTATAAAATCTAAATCTAATTTTCAGAAAAAAAACACTGAAAGCTTTGAAAAGTTTACTTTTGAAAAGGAGTTGATTTGGGTTAGAGTAGTTGATTGATTGATTAGAAATGTTTTACTTACTAGTTAGTAGAAAGGAGTTGATGAGGGTTAGAGTAGTTGATTGATTGATTAGAAATGTTTTACTTACTACTATCAAGTCTGTCAAACTCTTTAAAATACTAATCCAGTTTGATAAAACTGTTTATCAGCCGTCTATACAAAGTTTACTTTAAAGAGTTTACTTTTGAAAAGGAGTTGATTTGGGAATTCATTTTGAAATGTTCTCAATCAATGAACGCTAACTTTTTAGGCTAAAAACGATCAGCTAACAAAATTTTGTTAACTTCGACTACTTTCAAGTCTCTCAAAGTCTTTAAAATACTAATCCAGTTTGATAAAATTGTATATCAGCCGTCTATACAATTCTCGTTTCCTGTTTTTTTCACCCCAAAATTGGCAGCGTGTTTTAGAGCAATTTTCTTCTGCATTGATCAAAAGAAAGAGATCCTCTCTCGATGAAAATAACTGCATTTTTAAGAATCTAATGGTCTTTGTTCTAGAACAAAACTGGTTTCCTTCTTTGTTTTTCAATAAAGCTTTTATTGGAAACAATTCTCTCTTCTTTTTTTTCTTATTTTTCTGGTAAGCAAGTTATTCATTACTGTGAGCTATACAGCTTACAGTAACTTATTAGTCATTCTATTTTATTCTATTAGTTATTCTATCCTATTCTATTAGTCATTCTATTTTATTTTATTAGTTATTCCATTTTTCAACCCCTTAAAATCCGACAGGGAGACCACATAAATCAAAAATTTAGAATTTGTTTAAAACTATTTAAAACAATGACCCTTTATCCAAAACGTACAAAAAAACATGTAAAATGATTTTCTTAACCGCGACCCCCTTTGAATCTCCAAAAAAATCCACCTGGGGGACCCTTATAATTCTTTTTTCAATTATTTTTCATGCAGATAAAATATTAGTAGGTTTTAGGTCTAGATCTATCCAGTCTTAACTTTTAAACCCCCACAAGGGGGTTTAAAGTCAAGATTTCGATTGGCCATTCTAATACATCATTTACGGTATTCTAAAGCTTTAAATTATAACTTAAAAGTGCCTAATTGAGACCAAAAATTTTAGAATACTGTTCATGATTAAGAATAAAATTGAATTTTTAATTCTCAAGACTTAGACGACATTGTTCCTACATTTCCATTTCCTTATTTTCTTTCAACATGAAACAATGAAATTTCCAGTCTAATGGATGAAGAGGGTCCAAGCGGAGAGTATTCCCAACACTATGACGCTTTAGAAGAACTCGGTCAGGGATCTTTCGGATTTGTTCGTCTTAGTCGAAGAAAATTCGATGGGAAAGAGGTGAGCGTTAAGAAAATTCGATTATTTCTCAATTATCTTGAGTTCCTTGTTCTTTTCAAATCAACTTTTGAAGAAAACTAACTTTATCGGTATGTGGAGGTTGAAAAATGGAAAATTTACTAGTTTAGAATTGCATTTACTTTCAGACAGTGACAAAATTTCTGCGGAAATCGTTGATCCCTTGTGATGGTTGGATTCGCTCGTCAACTAGGGGGAAAATGGTGCCAATTGAAGTGGAAGTGATGGAAACTGTGAGACATCCAAATATTACACATGTGAGTTTTAAAAATGCATTTATTCAATCGGTAAAAACAAAAGAAAAGCACGATTTTAAATGTAGGGAAGAAAAAGTGAGAAAAAAGAATCAAAAAGCAACTGACGGGATTGAACCTTTCATCCTCTGACTGGGATACAGGGCTTTTATCCAGTCGGCCATGGAGACCCATGCCCAGCCCGATAAATAATGAAGTTTATTCTCGATGAATAGAACTTTTAGTTAATCGATGCTTTCGAATCTCCTTACTGGTAAGCGAGAAAAAGAAAAAGCACCTGACGGGATTGAACCCTTGATCCTCTGACTAAGATACAAGGCTCTTATCCAGTCGGCTATGGAGACCCAGATCGGGCTGATCAAATAATGAACTTTATTGTTGATAAATAGAACTTTTAGTTAATCGATGCTTTTGAATCTCCTTACTGGTACTCGCTTGTGATGGAGTATCGACAAAATTCAATGGATCTCTATGAGTTCTTAGAGTTGAGGCCGAAATTGGATGATGGATTGATATGCCACATATTTAGACAGGTACTGATAAACAAAGCTGCTCAAACCTATCTGAAGACTCAAGCTAAAATCAATTTTTTCACTTCTAGGCTTTCTTTCAAGTTGAAAACAGACCTTCCCTAGTGTACCAATGTGCGGAATAGAATTGACAGATTGCAGTAGTGATTTTTTACCATTGTAAACATTTAATAGCTTCTTTACCATTGTTAATCCAACTTTAAGCTTAAATTTCTTCTTGTTGGGCTGTTCAATTGAAGAATTGAAATAGTTTTTGTATCAATCGATAGAGAAAGACTTGACGAATCTAAAGATACCAAGAACATTTAAATTGAAAAGCTCAACACCAAGATAATTTGAGCTCTGAGATTGCTAATGGAAAAAGGTCCGATAACCTTTTCATCGATTTCCAGGTTCTAGCCGCAACTTGCCACCTACACTCCTTAGGATTCTTGCATCGAGATATCAAGGATGAAAATGTCGTTATTGATTCATCATTCCATTGTGAGCTCATCGATTTTGGCTCTGTTGCTCAATTTGATGGCTCGGTGGTATTTGATTCTCTTCAAGGAACTCTTCTCTATTCACCACCTGAAGTCATTGAAGGATTAAGGTTTGGAAAAGTTTGATATTCTCTATAAATGGTTTTAGCTTTAACGGTCCTGAAGTCGAGTCCTGGCAGCTGGGAATTTTATTGTACACTTTGTCAACTTTTGATATCCCGTTTCACTCGACAGAAGAGATTAAGAGTAAAGAAATCGTGCTGCCTGATCGGATTTCTGATGGTGAGCTTATTGATTTAAATAGATTTTCTTTCTTTGCTTTAAAGGAGCTTTAAAGGAGCGTAAAAGGAACTAAATAGGAACGTAAACGCAACATTTCTGGTACACCAAGAAAGAAAAGAAAAGAATTCAATTACTTATTGTTAAAAGAAAAGTGAACAGTGTACTAGAATGATATCTTTATGATTGAGGAAGTGATTTAGCAATGGTTTTTTTTATGATTGAGCCAATTTAGATCTAAAATCCATTTCTTTACATAATAAGGTTTAGCTATAAGATCCAGAAACTTCTTTTTATATAACAAAATATTCAGGTGCACGACAATTGATTACATGGTTACTGGAAAAAGATCCTGAGCAACGAGTGAGCGTGGAAGTGGCGGCAAAACACTGGTGGCTTCTACAGAATGTACAAAAGTACTCGTGGAATGATGTAATTGGAGGTGAGTAGAGTTCTGAGGTATTAACTGGTTGCCTGATATTACTTGATTTGATTGATTGACTCATTGATTGTTGATTAAGTTGATTCAAAAATTGTAAAAGCTTTAAAGATCAATGAAAAAGTTTCAGTTCTAGAGCCAGACTAGAGCCTTGTAATTGTCTATCTAATTGTCTATCTAATTCTATCTAATTGTCTAAGAAGTTGAATCAAAATCAACCAGTTAAATCAGTTTTATAAAACTAGCTCAGAAATTGAAAACTTTTCAGCTCTTTCAAACGGAACTTGCTCGAATGACGTGATTGATATTGAGAACAATCTTCTCTACATGGCATTTGGTGAAATGGAAGTTGCTTCATCTATTTGACTTTGATAACTCTTTGATTTCATTTATTTTCTTCATCTATTTAACTTTGAAATGCTTTTCAATGCTTTAAAAAAATCATATGTATTAATGAAACTTGAAGATTTCTATGTGATTATGCCGCCTTAGCCATAATTAAGTTTTATGATTGATTTATATACATGATAAATCGATAAAAGAAGAGAAAAGTTTAGAAATGAGCATTACAAAGCTCCGGTTTCATCAAATTTCATGATCAACTCGTCGATAGTGATTGCGAAGTGCTTGAGAGCGTCTAAGAGGTGATCACCGCATTTCTCAATGTCACGCTAAAACAAAAGTGTTGTACAGTTAAAAGATGAGTAGAATTAGGTACTCATCTATCTATAAAGTTGGTTATATCTGTTTAATCTGTTTTCTTTCATTTAATACATAATTTAATACAGTTATTCTTGCATTCAAGTTGATGGATAAACGCTAAGGCGTTTCTATGACTTCTAGAACTTTCTAGAAGAATAAGAGATCTTCTAGAGATCTTCTAGAGATCTTCTAGAGTCTCTAGAGATCTTCTAGAGATCTTCTAGAGTCTCTAGAGATCTTCTAGAGATCTTCTAGAGTCTCTAGAGATCTTCTAGAGTCTCTAGAGATCTTCTAGAGATCTTCTAGAGTCTCTAGAGATCTTCTAAAGCTTTTCTAGAGTCTCTAGAGTCTTTAGAGTTACTAGAAATTTGATTTGATTTGAAATAACTAAAGAAAGACAAGGATTTAGTCCAATAATTGTTTCTGAACCTAAAGTGGGACACAAAAGGAGACTGCTCAACTACTTTACTGGTAAGTTTCTATGATAACTTTTAATATTACTGTAACTGTTATTAAGTCATCCTTTACTTGAAATCATCAACAATCTTTATCCAATTTCACCTGTAATCTTCCGACAACAACATTCATTTTATGGTGAACATCGTATGGAGAAATGGTGTCTTGCAGAGTTCGAATCGCCATATTCTTCCCATAGTTTATTCTAGCGAGTGCGTCATTTGTGGCACTGTTTATTCTAAAAATAAAAGCGCTTAAAAGTCACACAAACAAAGTCACACAAGTTCTAAAATAAAATCCTAGAAAATTTTCAAATTTCAAATTAAAACAAACTTTCTTAGAGCATTGTTCGCCTCTTGATGAATCGTTTTATTTGCGATTGCCGCTATGCCGGTGAAAACGATTGGATGTTTTCGAACTTTGTGCTGAATTGAGACATGTTTTAAGTTCCATAACTTTATCTATTACCGGATTATCAAAATATCCACTCCCAGCTGCGACGTGTCGAAGCGCATCCTCGCTTCCTTGCACCACGTAATCAGTGGACTTTTTTGAAGCTTGTCGGATCTGAATCAATGTTTAGTTTACAGCTTTTAACACCATTTTAGCCTAACTTTAGCCTAACTTCTAATTGATAGCTTTTTATTTACTTATTTAAATTTAAAGTCAAAGAAAAGAGTCAAGTCAAGTCATTACTTTGAGCAAATCTTTTGAAGATTATCTTGCTACACAATGAGTTTTTGTTTTGCTATGTTAGCAATCTAGTGGATCTCTGACAATCTCTAGTGGATCATTGACGTTATCTGTGCTACCCATATATTACATCTATTACCGTATTCTCTCTAATAGTATTGCGATCCGAGAGAAGGTTGAAAAAATAGTAAAGAAATTTAGTTTTTAAAGTTCTCTAAAAACATTTCGCATTACTTGATCATCGAGTTTCTTCAAAAAGATGACTAAAGCTCCGGTTGATTGTGATGTTGGCAAGTAATACGATAATAGAAGCAAATTCTTCATCTGCAACACTGGTAACCCTCCATAGGGTAATAAAATCTAATTATTAAATAATAATTTACTAAAATCTTTTTCAAAAAAACCTGTGGACATATTGGAATAAAAAGTGAAATTGATAAAAGTATCACTGAAATTTTCATTTTTAATGAATTTTAAAATGAAAATTTTCAGTTTCAAGTAAACCTTTCAACAAATTAGTAAAGATTTCTCAAAAAAAAATCCCAATCTCTCTAGAACTCGTAATTTGCATTCATAAAAACAAAAAGAGAGAGATTTCTGAGCATTTTTTATGTGCTCACAAGTGAAACCATTTAGTTCTCTGCTTGTGTGATTTGAGAAAATTTCAATTTTCACGAGTTGACTAGACTTTTTTTATTATAAACGAATCATTTAACAAAAAATTGTAACTTTAAAAGTCTTATTTTAAACTTAAAAGATAAAAGACGAAAGTTAGATAATTGTAAGAAATGCATGTTGATGTTTTGATCTATATAATTTCTTGTGAGACCGTGTCTCGGTGTGGTTCAATAGTGGTCCTCTTGAAAACGCACAATTTATCCAACTTTCCCGTATTAGGGCAACTTCGCTTAAACTGGAGCAACTTGACACTATCACAATTAATTCAACACTTGCATGTGAAAAAAAGGATGATAAAAAACAAAAAAGGAGAACAAGACTCACTCAAAAAGCAAAGCTTAAATAACCGGTTTTTAAGTATACAAGCTACAACAAACGGACAGCTGAATATCGTCTAATGACTGATTACGGTAGTTTATCCATCAACTTTGAATTTTAACTTGTGTATTGAATTTTTGACTAACTGCAGAGCAGTGGCAATTTGCCACAATAATAAGTGAATTGTTTAAGCTATACTTTGAAGGTTTAAAAGGCTTTTGAAAGAAAATTTTTACTAGACAATGCAAGAAAGGATTTAACATTGAATAAATCTATGTTTCAGATTGCAAAAAATTATTTTTAAACAAACAATTAGAATCTATTTGTTACTGAAGAATGATAACAAAGTTCGTTGATTTGTTGGTAAAGCTTTCTTCGTTGTTTTTTCATTCTCTCGTCTTCGAATCGCTTTTGCTGGCCGCGCTTCTGGTGTCTCGTTTAAAGATTTTCGCTTGTTCAATCTCTTGAATTCTTTCTGAAGTTTATTATGTAATTATTCTAATATCCAATAGTTGAAAATACAAGGTTGGGCAAAATTATCCGGCCAACTTGGAAATGTCATCGCAGACTTAATTTATTTCGAAATATCAAATGTTATATAGGGGATTGTAGCCCTTAATCTTGGCTATATTTATCTATAAAAAACTTCTCAATCGAATTTATGCAACTCATTTTACAAGTCCTTGAATGAGCACTAGTCGATTCCTATCGCGCTGCTATTTTTGATGATTTTCTACATATGAGTATTCTATATATAACTGTTATAGTGATATAAAATTATTGAAAATAATTTTTTTAAACAAAATTGACTACATAAAGGTTTTTTAAATGAAATTTTTATGTAGAAAATCATCAAAAATAGCATCGCGATAGGAATCGACTAGTGCTCATTCAAGGACTTGTAAAATGAGTTGCATAAATCCGATTGAGAAGTTTTTTATAGATAAATATAGCCAAGATTAAGGGCTACAATTCCCTATATAACATTTGAGATTTCGAAATAAAATAAGTGTGCGATGACATTTCCAAGTTGGCCGGATAATTTTGCCCAACTTTGTACAATTATTTGTTAACAAATTGTTATCCAACCTTCTTAATTTTTTCATTATCCTCTTCTATCGTTTTATTTCCTTCACTTTCTGACTCATCGTCTTCAATATCGAGTAACGGATCCATTAAAGCTTCAACTGTAGTTCGAATTGGAGTAGGTGTTGAATTGCTGAAAAAATGATTAAAATCTGCTGTATTCTCTCTAAGTAGTAGTGCACCCTTTGCCTAAATTGCTTGAAATCTCGAAAATCGCTTATCAGAACCTATTGATGTGGGATCGGAAAATGTAGCTGACGATGAGATCTAGTGAGGGATTAGAGTGTTGAGCTTCTGGGAAAACTTTGAAAGCCGTAAAATAGTCATCAACTCGGCGGGACGCACTACTATTAGAGAAAATACGGTATATCAAGTACAATATTGTAATATTTAAACTCTTAACTCTTGTAATATCAACTACTTAAACACAGCAACTTTCTAGACACATCTTGGCTTGACGATTGCCTTTTTTGGTTTCTTCTTATCGAAATCTCTATGAAAGTGTTTGTGATGAGACGAAAGTGGTAAGAGAATACGGTAGTTCAGTGGTAAAAGACGGTATTTCAGTGGTAAGAGTGGTAAGAGACGTGGTAAGAGACGGTAGCAATACGGTAGTTCATATCATACTTCAAAAATAATCCAAGAGTGTGTCGAGATGTGGGAGTTTTTTCCTGTTCAGATTCTTTTACAACTTCAGAAGTTGTTGCAGATTTTTGAGTCTGTTTGGCTTGAGGAGTTTTCTTTGAGGAGCTTCCAGGGGTCCTGAATTTTGTTAAGATAATAATCAGTTAATAGTTAGTCGTTAAGAGTTGACTTGGCTTCTAGCCTTGAATTTTTAGAGGTTATTTAAAATATTTGTGTCTATTACACTCAAATTTTAACTCTCACTTGAATGCGGGTGTCATAGTGTCTTGGAAAATTTCTATAGCTTCTGAAGCATAAATTCTGTCAAAGAGACTCCGGACAAGCGTATGAACGGAAGTGATGTACTTGGATGGTTCCTAAAAAGTTTATGAACAAAAGTTGAGTTAAATTGTACCCACCTGATACCCATTGTTGACTTGATCTTTCAAATTCTCATGCAACTTCTCAACAATCGTTAATTGACTATTGAGTGCTCTAGCAGCAGCCTTGATCCTCCCGGAACTGTTACGGAAATCATCCAATCTTTGAGCGAATTGAGAGGCACAATGAATAGCTTGTGAAACAGCATATCTAAAAGGTACAACAGAGATGAAAACAGCTGATAACAGCTGATAACAGCTTCAATTTACTTTGAAGTTGTTGCTGAGTGAGCATGTTCTTGGATTTGATCAACGGTTCGATCCAACGCTTGCAAGATTGCGGCATCATCGCTCGAGAAATCCTCACAACTTGAGCCTTCCACTTCAGCATTTGATGTGCATGAGAAAAGAGTCTAAATAAAGCAAAACTTGTTAAGAATTATTGAATTCTAAGAAAATTCTTACTACCTGAATAATGTTCATCTTCTTTTCAGTAGCCAGTTTTCTTAGCTTCGGCAAAGATTTTGGGGCAATCGTTTGAAGTAAACGACAAGCCGACCAAACATCTCGTTGATCGAGTGCAGCTGAGAGGATTCCACAAAGAAGCTCGAGTTCTCGACTCTGTACCTTTGTTAAAATCTTTCTTCTAACAGCAATCAATAAAGTTTTTTTAAAAGCCTATTAGTTGAAGATTTGTTATTCAAAAATCTACTATCAATTACAAAAGAACCAAAAGAAAAAGGGCTATTTTTGAATTTAAAAACTTTGTAGGTGTAGATCTTTGTAGATTACATACCGTAAATACTGTAATAGTACCCCATCCCCATAATGACGGTGCGGAGCGTTACGTAGCCTAGCTTTGAACGAGTTTTACTCGACACTGGTTTATGCTAAAATGCGCGCTTAGGTATTAAAAAATAGCCCTGAATTTCAGCTATTTTTTGATGCCAAAGATAATGACGGTGCGGAGTGTTGTGTAGTCTAGCTTTGAACGAGTTTTTCTCGACATTGGTTTAAGCTACAATGGCGCTTAGGTATCAAAAAAATAGCCCTGAATTTCAGCTATTTTTTGATACCAAAGACGCATTTTTTAAAAGTACGGGCGCTTTGAAAAAAATGAAATACTAAAAAACTTTTGCGACTACGCGACTGTACGAGGGCGGTGGGGTACTATTACAGTATTTACGGTAGCTTTCATTACTCTAGATCAACTTACCACATCTTTATCAATTCTCTTGTTTTTCGGAAATGGAATCGATTCGATATCGATTCCAAAAGTCTCATCAATCCAGCATCGTTCTCTTTCAGCCGCACATCGGATTGATAACTTTGAGAATGGTAAGTGACTCGTTTTCTAAAATTTCTCTTATTTTTTTAATTTTCTTTTCTCACTTCTCCATTTGGGCGTCTTTTTGAGAATTTTTCAAAAGCTTCTTGCGAAAAGGCTAGTTGAAGATCCTTCAATTTGATCTTTTTCGGAGACTTCTCATCTTGGCAACTTTTCAGAAAGGAGAGAATCTAAAAAGTACAATGAAATAAGCATTATGGATGTACTTTGGACTCATTTGTACAATGGAATTAGCATTATGGATGTACTTTGGATTCATTTGTACAATGGAATTAGCAGCATTCATCAAAATTCATCTTTTCTAGCACGCTCAAGCCATTTGTTTACCTTTCAGTAATAGCGTTTTATTGAGAAAAAGGATTCAGTACGTGTTTCCAATTTTTTCGGTTCAAAGTACATCAATCACTGTTCTGCTTTGAACACAAAAATTACCCCTTTTTTCCAGCTCAAACTATAAAGTGCGTGATCGTTTTGAAACCAGATAAAAATCTCCGAGATGAAATCATCAAAAGAAAAAAAAACTTGTCTAGCATCCCAACACATTTTTTTTGAGTCAAAAATGACACTTCAAATCAGAAAAACTTTTTGATCTTCACTTAAATTACATTTGAATCATTTTGATTTTCACTTAAACCACCTTTTCATTGTGAATGATTTTTGACAATTCCTCTTTACAAGTTTGCTCGTCGATTCGCCAATTCTCGTGGTAGTTGATGTTCTGAAATTTTTTGAATTATAGATCAAGGACTTGAAGTACTTTAAAAACAGATCCTATCGTTAAAACCATTGAATGGAATCATAGATCATAGATTTTGAATTATAGATCTTTAAAGTCTGAGTTGAAGTACTTCAAAGTCTGATCCTATCGTTCTAACCATTGAATGGGATCATAGATCATAGATTTTAAAATTATAGATCTTTAAAGTCTGACTTGAAGTACTTTAAAAATAGATCCTATCTTTAAAACGATTTACCAGTCATTCATTTTCAAGTCATACTTTGTGCCCAAAAGAGCAACATACTCTTTCTCGCGCACCTAATCCATTTTACTCTAGCATTGTCTTACTTATTGGCTTAAAAACGAAGAACTGAGTGACCAGAAGCTGTACGTTTCGATGAGCACAAAGTAAATCCTTTTTCTCACCTCTTCCAGACTTTTCACAGCTTTCAGCTCTTCATCTCGAATAAAAGTTCGATTGTCAAATTTTGGTGCATAAAGTCTCCACAATAGTAAAGTCAGCTCCAAATCGTTTACACAAAATGAGTCATCCATCTGAGGGTTTCGAAAAGAACTAAAAGTTTAGTTATACTTGAAAAAATTATACAATTTTATCGCTTTGGAAGTAAAGGTGAAAGAAAACAGCTGATTGCACTCGAATTTTCGAGGAAATTTGAAAATGAAAGGCAATAGCGCCATTGGCATCATTTGTAGTTTATCTTTTTGGACACAATTTAGCGGTCAGTCTTTTCGTTATTCTTTCTTTTAAAAGTCATCGCTTTTACTCAATCACCCCACTTTTTTTTCGATTTCAGACGACTTTTTGACTAAATTTTTTTGATTTCAGACCATTTTTACTAACTTTTTTTGATTTCAGACGATTTTTGACTAACTTTTTCTATTTTAGACGATTCAATGGCCCCGCAAAGCCCACAAAATGAGAACGAAATCCAATCGACGTCCGCCGATATGGATCGACTCCAACAATGGTTCTCCCATTTGCACAACTCGAAAAACTACAATAGAAATTTGAAAAGTGTAAGTGCTATTTGGTTTTACATTCGTTTTCCGATAACTAGAGCTTTATCTAAACATTTAACGTCATTTAAAGATTATTGTTGCTTAATTGTTGAGTTCTTAAAGTTTTTAAATGTCATTGCTATATTTTAAATAGTCATTCATATTCTAAAATCTCTAAACGTTTAAAAACCCAGTGATTCCATCGATTTCTAGGTAGTGCCAATCTTTGCTTCAAAGGAGCGTTGTGTCTTTGAGATGCCAATTGATGAGGAATCTGTCAATGGATATGTGAGCATCTTTCACTTTTACTTTGATATAAATTTATGACTAGACAATGATCCGAAGATAGTATTGTTATTCTTATTGTTATTTATCTTTTTCAGGGTACCTTGCACGGAGCGGCGACAATGGCCCTGTTGGATGTATTAACGGCAATCACGGTGATGCTCTCAGTACCACAAAAGAATGTCCTCTCCGTTGATATGTCCGCCAGGTATCAAGTTTAGATATTTTATAGCTCTTCATGCTATTCATAAACCTCATTACCTACATGATTTACTTGTTTTTAGCTATATGTTGCCTGTCTCTCGTGGGGACACTGTCGAAGTGACCACAAATGTTCTCCGAATCGGTCGTACCACTGCTTTTGTCGAGGCTGAGTTCAGGTATGGATATTATCATAAATTATCATCATTAATTTATCATTAAGCTCGTAGCTAGATAAATCAAACATAGTTTAGACTATTTGTGAGATGAAATTGAGCTTTTAATAGCCACAATAAGTAGATAAAACATAGTTTAGACTATTTGTGAGATGAAATTGAGCTTTTAATAGCCACAGAAAGTAGATAAATCAAACATAGTTTAGACTATTTGTGAGATGAAATTGAGCTTTTAATAGCCACAATAAGGCTAATATATAATTTTGTAGGCTATTTGATTTCCAATCTTTAAGCCTAAGACTTATTCTTTCAAAATTAACATCAAAGTAAATAGCAAACATTTAAACGAGCTACTAATCTAGGGAAACGCTGATAGTTCTTTTAGTTTTTAGTTGGCTTTAGTTGAATCTGACTTTGTACACACTGCTTATTTACATTAAGGTAAATTTTAGAACTAAAATAACCAGTTCCTTTAGAAAATTTCTTTTTCCAGGAGAAAGAGTGATGGTCGAGTGGCGGCAAAGGGCCGACAAACACTTGCCCTCGTTGACAAACAACCGCCAAAGAAAGAAATCGACGAGCCGACTCCTGATGTGAAATCCGCTGCTTAGATCCCTTATAGAATTTATGTTCTAGGTTTTTGTTTGTTTTTTTGAGGAAAATTCTTCCAGTCCTATGCTATTACCACCCAACTTTCCCGTGTGCAATCCGAGCTTACCTTTTTCTTTTTTAGTAGGCGATTTACGCCCCGATTTGTGCTTGAAGTTTTAAACCCTTTAAACTTTCATTTTTCAATAACTTTACTAAACTTTAAGACTTTACGACACGCTTTTTGTGCATAGAATCTGATACTCGTGAGTCATTCGTTTTTTGTTTTTTTTTAGAGTTGAATGTGTTGATGTCAAAACATTTTCTTTGACGAAAAATCCTTTTATCTAGTGTAAATCTTTTGCGTTTGAACTTTTTTTTCAATTGTTTCAAGGAAAGTTTATAGGAAATCTGATTAAATTGTCAAAAACAGATGATTTGGCGATGGGTTTGACATTTCCATTTTCGAAAACAAAGTACAGCTAATATTTTTTGCGTGAAAATTATTGACTAAGGCAGTTCAGGGTATAAGCCTTGGAATTTTCTTGAAAACTTGTGAAATTGCAAAACATTTCCATTGTAAAACAATGAAAATAATGCACAAAAGCAAAAAAAAAAGGCTAATAAAATTCGGTTTGATCTTCTTTTGGTCGGATGCACTCGTGAAGACTACACCGCAGACAATCTTCATTAAAATCGTCTAAATCTGATAAAGCTTATATGAAAATCATTTCAAATCTTTATTTGAGTGATATTTTATTTAAAAAGGTCATCTTTGGCTTAATTTTTTTGAAAAGATTTCTATTTTGAGGTCAATTCATATCGTCTTTCATTAGGTGCCTGCTCATAACGCTTAGACTGTGCAAAACCGAGAGCAATTTGTTTAATTTACCCGCTTCACAAGCCTTATTTTGCTAAATTAAAATAAAGCGCTATTGAAATATGACTAAAATAAAGATTTGAAATGATTTTCATATAAGCTTTATCAGATTTAGACGATTTTAATGAAGATTGTCTGCGGCGTAGGGATCACGAGTGATCTTCACGAGTCTTTCGAGTCAAAGAAGGTCAAACCGAGTTTTATTAGCCTTTTTTTTTGTTTTATAGATTATTTCCATTGTTTTACAATAAAATTTATCTTCATGGACGGGGGTGGGACAAATGCTACCTTTTTTGCGCACCTGGACATTTGCGCACCTTTTTTTTGCTGGAGAAGGCCTTAGGAAAGATCGTAGCGCTTCAAGAATGTTTTCATAGAAGGGAATCGTATGCGTAGATTCCGAATTTCGACAAATCAGACCTCGCTGACACGTCAAATTTGGGCTAAAAGGCAAAAACTGCGGAAAAGCGTTAAGTTGCGTAGTTTTTGCCTTTTAGCCCAAATTTGACGTGTCAGCGAGGTCTGATTTGTCGAAATTCGGAATCTACGCATACGATTCCCTTATATGGAAATATTTTCGAAGCTCTACGACTTTTCCTAAGGCCTTTTCCAGCAAAAAAAAGGTGCGCAAATGTCCAGGTGCGCAAAAAAAAGCTAGCATTGTCCCACCCCCGTCAAACCGAGTTTTATTAGCCTTTTTTTTGTTTTATAGATTATTTCCATTGTTTTACAATAAAATTTATCTTCATGGACAGGTTTTCAAAAAAATTACAACCCTTATAGAGGCGGTCAATAATTTTCAGCTTGAATGACATGAGACTCAAGTGATTATCGATATACAACTACATGAAAACTATAGCCCTAAATTTCAAAAGCATTTTATTTTCAATTTTTCTGATCTCTCGCCGAAATGAAGAGGATAATGCTAAGAATGGGAAATTTCTTCTTCATCGCTCTTCTAGATCTTTCGGGAAGTGATTTATATTGTCTCAACAGCTCTCGTCCCTGAAAAACTTTAAATCTATTTAATTTATTGACAAATTTCTAAAAGCTTCTACAATTAATTGAACCTTTTCCTTCCCAAAAAGTCCCTCTTCATCAATCTCAACATTATTTTCGTTCCTTTGAGCGTCATTCACGAGTTGTGTCCACATGGTTGAAAAAGTCTGTTAAAAGTTGGGTACATATATTTAATCTTTTTGTACCTGTGTTTCCTAACCGTAGTCTTACTGTACCATTTTTAGTTTTCTTTCTTTTTTGTGAAAGTATTGTGGCAATATTTTATATGCGGTTATGATTATCTGATTTGCTTCTATTCTCCCCCTGAATGAGCAGATATATATATGTCGCAGCCGCTCGTGATTTTCAGCCGCTAGTGATGGAATCACCATCGGCTAGCCGATCGTGATTGAAAGTTTTTTAACGAAACATTTAAAATGCAATGCAGATTTATCTCACATGCAAATGAAAAAGTTAGGTTAATAGGACCAAATATTTTAACACCTCGGGAGGTAACTTCTGTTGCCAAATTCGAAAAATTATGTCATCTAACTGAAAGTAAATTTTGCTTAATATTTTTGCTTTATGAATTACAAGTTTTATTCACTTTTCAACAATTTATTGCAAACATATAATAAGCAAACAAGCTTAACAACAAAAAAATTAATAAACAACTTCCCTAAGGTACATCGTGACATCGACTGTTGCACAAAACGTTCGACTTGTGGCATACACATCGACCATTTACGCATCCAAATCCTCATCTGGTACTGGTTGCAAATCGATCAGATCCACTTGGGCCCGCTTGTTTTGTTGTTTGGTGATGATTGGCTTGACAACGACTCCTTTTTTCGGCGTGCCTTTCTTCAATTCACATTCAGGACAGAATTTGACAAAAATCTCGATGATATCCTTAGATATTCCATGATATTCTCTTAGTGCTTTCCACATTATGTCCCGTCCTGCGTGTTTATGATCCTTGTGTATTTTCATCATCAGTTCAAAGAAATTTTCCTTGATGATCACTCGTTTCATTTATTCGGTTCTTCCAATGTTGGAGAGGATGCCCAGATCGTTTTCCTTCTGCAAAGTAAAGCGCACCAACAAATTTATTTCTTCAGGGGTACTTTTTCCTTTCGTATCTTCACTGGTTATTTGTTTGATGGTTTTCACCATTTCGGCGTGTTTTGTGGCATCAGGAATCCAATTTTCGATTGATATTGCGTAAGGTGATCGACAAATTTACTTTCTATTTCTAAAAAAATAACTAGAAAAGTTGCAACGATACACGAGATAAATCGAAAAAAAGAAGCAATTGAAAAATTATTACTCAACTATTACTTAAAATAAAAATTATTACTCATTAAACACCGAAGAAAGTAATAGTTTGTGTCTAAAAGATGGAATGAGTGGCGTTGTATTAAAAATTTTTTCGAAAACATCTTTTTAAAAAGATTTAGCAACAGAAGGCAACAATTTGACAACAGAAGTTACCTCCCGAGGTGTTAAAATATTTGGTCCTATTAACCTAACTTTTTTATTTGCATGTGAGATAAATCTGCATTGTATTCCAAATGTTTCATTAAAAAAACTTTCAATCACGATCGGCTAGCCGATGGTGATTCAATCACTAGCGGCTGAAAATCACGAGCGGCTGCGACATATATAATAGTAATTTAATTCCTTAATTTAATTAATATAATAGTTTAATTTGATTCCCTTGTATTCATTTTCCTTCCTTATTTATTATCCCTTCATTTTGAATTTCACTTAATTTTTCAACTTTTATTACAAAAGTTTAAATAAAAAGTTAAATTTCTATCTTTTCTGTACTTTTCTGTCTTCTTAACCAAAAGCGGCTCCTTTTTTTTATTTAAATGCTCTTTTTCATGAATAAAATATGATTATTCTTTAATATTTAATTTGTACCTGTCCTTCCTAACTAGTCTTACTTTACTACTTTTAGTTTTCTTTCTTTTTTTGTGAAAGTATTGTAGCAATATGTTATATGCGGTTATGATTATCTGATTCACTTCTATTCGCCCCCTAAATAAGGCATATATATACTAGTATTGAGTTTTTTAGCTTTAAAATCTTAGCTAGTTATTTGTTTTTTTAATAGTTTTAATTGATAAACTCACCTTGTTCATAAAATCTTTTTCCTTTGGCCCAAGTCCATCGTGTGCTTCTTCAAATTTTTTCTTCACTTCCACGATTTTCTCGTAGAGTTTTCGATCATCAATATGAATTTTTTCAAGCCACTAAAAATTAAAAAAGCTCTCTTTTATAGCATAGCTTCTAAGGTAAACATTTTGCTTTTATCAAGATAGAAACCTGATCAAATGTGTCAGCTTTGTTCACTGTTTGTGCTCGTTTTTGGTTCGAAATGCTCAACAGCTGAAAGGCGTCGACTTCTGAAAGTTGATTTTGAATTTGTGAACAAAAAGAAACAATAAATTCTTTTCAAAACTATCAAAACCTTGAGCTTTGCATTTACCTGGAGATTCGGGAAAAAGTTTCTTCATTAAAGCCAATCTTTTTTCAACTGAATTGACGACTTCAGCAGATAGAGACAAGATTAGCATAAAAACTAAGATTAGAAAATGCATTTTCTAATCTTTTCTTAAAAATGTTTGATTTTGTTCGATTTTTGCTCTTTCAAATTATACGGATCACTTGACTGGAACCATCGTTTAACAACCCACAAAAAAAAACATTTTACTACTTTTTCGTTTTCTGAAATTTTTACGTTTAACGTGACAGGGCTTTTATTGTTTCGCTGTAAAGATAAAATTTGAAGGGAGACTTTGAAGAGGCGCTTTAAAGGGGGGCAGGATTCTCTTTGAATGGCCGAGTAGCTGCCGTGTCCGTCTCTCAATCGAACGGGGGTGGCTGGTTCGACTCCTCGACGCGAAAATTTTCTAAATTTCGACCATTTTCGGCATAGGTGATTCGCCGAAAAGTAATTGTAAAAGGTAATTGAATCTGGGAGAAATTTTGACACTCAAAATTTTGAAAACAAATGATTTCTTGCATACGGAGCAAATTTTGGACTTTGAGGTCTTAAAATCTCTATAAGCAAACAACGATCGGGAATCTTGAATTTCCCACTTAAATTGCTTGTAAAAGCACCTTTTTTGGTGCACTAGCAAACTTTTGAGTGGTCCAGAGGCAAAACTTTAGGAGGAAGACGAAAAAGGCGGTGGGAGAGGGACTCCGACTGTTAAACTCTTTGCTTTGCTTTGTAAAAGCTTTGTAAAGGAGCATTTCAAGCTAGTCATTCCAGAGCACTCAGGCAATTACCCTGTGGTTTTTTTTATTTCTTTAGTCTAAAGCACAAATTTCATAATTTACAAAATAAACTTCTTAGTCGGCCATAAATTCGGATGGATTCTCGGCATTCACTGTTGAATTAACAGTGTTCCAGTCGACAGGAATCTATGAAACAATCATTGAACCAAATGATTATTGAGATTTGTTTCCTCCAATTTGCTTTTCTAAAGTTTATAATCCATTTGGAGACAAGTAAATTTTCTTCATTTTTAGAATAAATATAAATAATAATTGTCCCCCTGGAAAGTCAAGGTTCTAATCCCTACAGAGTGTTCAAAAAAAAAAAGCCAGTTCTCCTTAATTTTCCAAAAAATTTCTAGTGGCTCTAGTGGATATCATCGAGATTTTTGTCAAATTCTGTCCTGAATGTGAATTGAAGAAAGGCACGCCGAAAAAAGGAGTCGTTGTCAAGCCAATCATCACCAAACAACAAAACGAGCGGGCCCAAGTGGATCTGATCGATTTGCAACCAGTACCAGATGAGGGTTTGGATGCGTAAATGGTCGATGTGTATGCCACAAGGCGAACGTTTTGTGCAACAGTCGATGTCACGATGTACCTTAGGGAAGTTGTTTATTAATTTTTTTGTTGTTAAGCTTGTTTGCTTATTATATGTTTGCAATAAATTGTTGAAAAGTGAATATTTTGTGCTGGGAAATTTTTGATATTTTTTCACTTTTTCCCGATTTCATGACTCTCAATTACATGAGTTTTTTGAGCCACCATGATCGCCACTACCATGAGAGGGGTAGGGGAAGCGTCAGGTGTGGGAAGAGGTGTCAGAGGTATCAGGGTTAGACTAAATTACATTAAAATTTCCATACCCATAGAAACTTAAAAATGGAACTGCCACCACGACCCCAAGAAACAAAAGGTGAGGGTTTTATTGCAAGAAATATTTAATGGAAAGAAAGAAATATTTACTATATTATTCGTCAATGAATCTAAAAAATATCCAGTTGGCCGACTGGTTAGGAGTCTTGTCTCCTAATCGGAAAGTCGAGGTTTCGATCTCGCTGGCAAAATCAAGTGTGTTCTTTTTCCCATTAAGTTGGGTTTTTTCTTAACTACATTGTCGGGGGTAAAAATTGTGTCCTCCGTTGTGTTGTATCCACTGATTCATGTTGAATAAAGTATCTTTTATCTTTTTTCTTTTAATGAATAGAAAAAGTCATTTTGCAAAAACGGAAAGCAGATTCGGAATGAGCATGAAATTTTGGGTCGAATGGTTTATGGCTTATCTCATTTGATCACATCCTATTTTCTTCCCTTTTAAGAAAAACGCAATGTCAATTTTCGCAATGTCATGAGTCAAAAAAAGTAAATTTTTTTGATTCATTCATGTCACTTCATTGACTTTTTTCAAGTCATAAGCTTTTTTGGTTTTGTTTGTTTGTTTGTTTGTTTGTTATTTTTAACCCATTCGAAACTTCTGCAGCGAATAATCGCTGCAGCAAAAACTCAGGAACGGACCGCTGCAGCGATTATTAGCTGCAGCGCTAATTGAGCTATTTTCATTCAATTAATTGCTTTTTTTTGCTATTTTTCAGCATTACATGTATATTCCAATTGTAGCAGATCTACAAATTACGTGGGCAAAAAAGATGTTTCATATTTACCCGGAATCAATGCAGTCTCTGGTTTTGCATTGAAATGTTCCATAATAGCTCTAATCTTATAAAGCCGATCTCCTGCAGGATCCAGTTCATTATCACAAAAACGCAGATTGCGAAGAATAGATTCAAATTTTGCTCTTGACATAATGTGGGACATGTGCAAAAAATCCTCCTAATCCAGGCCTGCTACTCCAGTAGTCACGAATCCTCGGTAATTTGACGATTCCCATTTGAAGCCAGGAAGAGCTTGAAAGATTTTGCATCGAAATCCTGCCAGTTTGTTTTCCTTTTTCCATGTTTATTAGATTCGCCTACTAAAATATTGTCGTCGATAAAATAAGAACAATAACCGATAGGATCTTGAAAAGTACTGAAGTCAAATCCAAATCGTTCTTCATCAAAAATAAATGGTGTAGGAGACTCTCTAACATCTTTCCCACCATAAATAAACTGCTTCGGAGTCAAAAATGTCAAAAAAGGGCTTGGTCCGTAGACGAAAAAAAAAAAAAAACGCTGCGGTTTCGAATGGGTTAAAAGCTCTGCATACACAAAATGATCAACAACACAAGAATTCCTAAATAAACAGGCTCAATTTGTTGAGCAAATGCTACCCACGTGCAAATGTTTGTACCTTATATTTATTAAAATACTTTTACATTCTGCAATACTTTTGCAGAGAATTTCGAACAAACGAACACAAAAGCCTAAAATGAACCTCGATCTTTTGTTGTTCACATTTGAGCTTGTTGAGTGATGAAATTCGGCTTTTTCAAAAAAAAGAAACCAAAAATGAAAGGAAACTGTTCACTTGGCTTTCACATTCATTGATTTCATTCAAATCAATCAAAAGCTTGATTTTATTCATTCAAAACGTGTACTTGTAGTAAAAGAGGGTGAACTTTGGCCCGTTTAAAGTGAATATAAAGCTTAAATCGACAAATTCTTGCTTGAGATTGAGAGCATCATGTTGAAGAGCATCCTTTGGTTGCCTGTTATTGGTGAGTTTGCAAATTTAAATCTTTATTTTATAAAATCCCATGTAATTTACTCTTTTCTGCTGCTATAATCTTAATCGCTCTATTTGTTAGAAGCCTATTCACCCTGATTTTAGCGATATCCCTTGTTGAAGCGACACTTCCTGTTTGCAAGACTTGTCCAGTAAATGGTTTGGATTGAAGCTTGAATTCAATGAATTTTGAACTATGCTTAGGACAATGGAGCCCATGGTCGGATCACACGACATGCTCGAAAACTTGTGGACTCTTTGGACAGAAGGTTCAGAAAAGAAGCTGTCCATCATTTGCGATGGGATGTCCGTGCAAGTAAATCACAGTTTAAGAAAGGGCATACGTATTTAGAATTTAAGTTGATTTACTCAAACTTTAGAGGCCCTGTTTCCCGAATTGTCCCTTGCGCATCGGCTGTTTGTCCGAAGGCTCCCGTTTGTGCTACAGGCTACAAAAAGGTTAGGCCAAATGTTTGGTAA
Organism: Mesorhabditis belari; assembly: GCA_958450365.1. NCBI lineage: Eukaryota > Metazoa > Nematoda > Chromadorea > Rhabditida > Rhabditidae > Mesorhabditis > Mesorhabditis belari. Next base: position 1,360,172 of record CAUEEP010000736.1, read on the forward strand.
GGCTCAAGCTCAGGCTCAGACTCAGGCTTAGGCTCTATAGTAGTGGTAGATTCTAGGCAAACCCCCGAAAATCGATATCTAGTGTAGTTTTTCTGGAGTAAGTTCTTCTTGTAAAGAAACCTAGATTAGGACAAAACTACAAAAATCTACTATAGTTTAGCTTACTTTTTTACTTATGAAATTTACATTTAGTATCAACCAAGAGGATCGACAAGGTATGTTTGTGGAAATATTACACGAGATGATAACTATCGAGCACCCGGCTGTCGAATTACAAGTTTGATCTTGAAAAACATGCAAACAATGAGAGATTTTAGAGAAAATGCATCCATGTCCCTGCCCAACTGGAGGTTTGCATCAATAGTTAACCAAAAAAATCTCGTTCAGGTGCCTGGTCAGCATGGCAAAACAGTGCTCCTTGTCAGAAATTTGACTACAATTTCACGAAGATCACCTGTGGAATGTTTGGAACTGTTTGGCAGACGAGAACCTGTAAATCAACAGCTCAAGGATGTCCGTGCAGGTCTAGACAATTTGTTTCAGTATCTTTATTTGAAAGTACAAAGAAAAAACAGATTACCGTATTTTCTCTAATAGTAGTGCACCCTGATCGTCGCCTAAATTCCTCGAAATCTCGAGAACCGCTTATCAGAACCTATCGATGTGTGGTCGGAAAATGTAGCTGACGATGAGATCTAGTGGGGGATTTGAGTGTTGAGTTTCTGCAAAAGCTTGAAAACCGGAGAATAGTCATCAACTAGGCTCGCCGGGGTGCACTACTATTAGAGAAAAAAACGGTAACATGTAAATATCCATCTTTTTAGTGGCCCCGATCGTCGTAAAATTTCTTGTCCAAAAAATCCATGCACTACTGGTCAAAAATGTTACAACAATTTGCCAATAGTTTGTTCTTTTTTAAGTAGCTTTTGTTTGTTATACAGTGCGTTTCACATCAAGCACTTCACTCAAGAAAAGTACTGTATCTTAAGTTAGATGCATGCTAGTGCTTTAATTCTTCTTTTATTGAACAAAGCACGTTTAAATACCTTAGTAAACACAAATTTAAGAATCCTTTTCGAATAATTCTCGAAAATTTTTTATTTATTATTAAAAACGACCGTTTCGCATCAAGTGCTCTGGGAAAAAGTAACAATTTTGTTAAGAAATCAACAAATTAAAGGATAAAAAGAAAAAAAACACTTTAGCGGCCGGACACAAAGGCCACGAACCTCAAACAAAAAGAAAACACTATCAGTCATTTTGTACGGAGCAATTCATCACTTGAAAAATGCGACTTGGCATCGAGGAAACGAGATTTTGGAAGATAATGGGGTCCAAATTCTTTCAGGCGAGGCGGATAGAGATCGGCGATCGTTGAATATTAGCGCCGATTCTTGTAAACTTCACGAACCAAGATGCCCCAGAGGTTCTCGATGCGTTTGAGATCGAGCAATCTGCTTGGCCGATCCATCAGAACCACTCCATTTCCAGACATCCATTGTTTGGTGTGGTTGCCATTATGAATAGAAGCATGGTCTTGTTGAAATTCATAGTTCATCTGTGGATTTTGAGCCATGCAGCGAAGCAAACTGGTGTTCAAGATATCGGTATAATCTTGGCTCTTCAGACTATTCGAAACAAAGCGCAAATCGACTAATCCATCAGCACAAAAAGCTGCCCAACACATCACATCTTCTCCTCTAAAGTTTCTTGTGCCAAAGTAGATCGGGTTCTTTCGCAAGTCTCTCTAATAATTCGTGTATCCGTCAGATCCGCCAAGATTCCATTTCTTCTCGTGGCTGAAGATTACTCTTGTCCAACCCTTAGCCATGTGAGCTTAAGTGCATCGTGCATTTTTAGGCTCTTGTTTCAGCGCTGGTTGCTTCATCGACGTGTTCTGGGTGATCTGTGGAGTCGTTTGGAAAGCACGTCAGATGGTCGACTTCGAGACATTAAGCTTCAGCTCACCTTGGACATCATTAATCGACTTTTCGTGAATACCGATTACAATATGTCGGAGAGCTCGATCAGTAAGCTTCTTCTTGTAGTTGCTACGTTTTCTTTTTCCATATTTTGAAGGATTTCGGAGGTAGCGACCGATGGGATGTCCGTGGAAGTAAATTACAATTTAAGAAAGGGCATACATATTTAGAATTAAAATCTCTTTGCTCAAAAGGCGATTTTTCCAGTTGTCGAGCAATCTCTTGATTCGAGAGTCCTTGGCTATGCAATAAGGTAACTTGTCCTTTATCGAACTCTTCAAGAGCTGTTGCAGGCGGCATAAACCTAAGATAAAAAATTAGGCAGAGAAAACCTAACCATAAGAACCATAAGAGCCATGAGAACCATAAGAAAAACTAAAAGAAAAACCATAAGAAAAACAATGCGAAGCACTTGATGTGAAACGGTCATTTTTAATACTTAAACTTTTCGAGAATTATTCGTTAAGAATTCTTAAATTTGTGTTTTTCTGTTTTTCTTTTCTTTCTATTTAAACGTGCTTTGTTCAATAAAAGAAGAATTAAAGCTCTAGCATGCATCTAACTTAAGATACAGTACTTTTCTTGAGTGAAGTGCTTGATGTGAAACGCTTTTTGTTTGAGGTTCGTGGCCTTTGTGTCCGGCCGCTAAAGTGTTTTTTTTTCTTTTTATTCTTTAATTTGTTGATTTCTTAACAAAATTGTTACTTTTTCCCAGAGCACTTGATGCGAAACGATCGTTTTTAATAATTAATGAAAATTTTTCGAGAATTATTAGTCGAAAAATTCGAAATTCGAATTATTCGAAAAGGATTCTTAAATTTGTGTTTATTAAGGTATTTAAACATGTTGTGTTCAATAAAAGAAGAATTATAGCTTTAGCATGCTTCTAACTTCAAGATACAGCACTTTTCTTGGGTGGAGCACTTGATGTGAAACGCACTGTATAACAAACAAAATTCTCATTATTATAGGTGAAAAATCTGAACACTGGTGCAAAAGAATGCGGCCTGAATGTGTGGGCGGCTCCGATCATGAATCCATTGCCGCCATGTTATACGGTTTGTTGATTAGCCTTTAAACTTTAAAACTCTTTTACAGACGACAACAACCACAACTACAGTCACAACATTTGCACGTTCCTTTCCATATAAATTATATAAATCTAGACATTTTAGCGTGTGGTAGTGGTTGCTCTGAAGCGGATTTGCAAGCGCTATGGTTGACAGATGATCAGCCTCAGAAATTGTCTTTCACTTACTCGTGGGAAAGCTACTGAATTCTTTTTTTATGCGATTGAAATATAAAGCAACATCTAAGCTTTAGCACCGATGCAAATGGATGCCTAACAGCCGGCTACGTTTGTCAGGCAATTAACGCAAGCGATCTTGTGAGTTTTATGAGCTGAAAGCTCTAAAAGTTCTGAAATGATGATAAGGTACTTTTTTGTCATCTGGGGAATGCCAAAACTATTTTCTGACTCAAAAAGTTCATTTTTTCATTTTTTTTCATGTCATTTTTAGCTTCTACTCATTTTTTCACGAAATTTCACTGCATTTTTAATATTTTTTTATTTCAATTTCAGAAGACTCTTGAGTTTATTTAGACATTCAAAAGTGTGGAAGATATCCTTTTAAGTTTCCTTGATGGAGTCCTTGAGGAAGCCTTGGTGCCATCGAGAATGGCATCAAAAGTGTTGTGCCCACTACAGTTGATTTTCCACATTCATTCGGCAATATACACTACTGGGCAATGAAATATGATATTTGAAAAAAGATCGTCACTTTCGCGCGTCTGTAACTCCCTTGTCTTTACCGTATTTCTAAATATTAATATTACCATTGTGTAGCCCTTGAAAAGAGCTTTCAGAAAATGTATAACACTAATAGTTTAACTCAAAGACAAGGGAGTTACAGACGCGCGAAAGTGACGATCGTTTTTCAAATATCATATTGGGCCCTCATGGTGTATTGGCTAAGTTCTCACTTCCAAACTGAGGGTGTGGGGTTCGGCCCCCCTAGGGTTCTCTTCCCTAGCCCGTGCGCCCAGACTAGAGGTCTCTTCTCTAGAGCTGACTAGAGATCCCTTCTCTAGCGGAGTTCACTCTTCCACTGGGTTGGCCCATTCATGGCCTGAGGTTATTAAAGCAAGAAGCCTATCTTCTATCTATCTTCTTTTCTCCCCGCCTCCACATCGCCGAGTAAAATATCTCATCTTTCTCTATGTATTTATGTGAGTGTGTATTGTCTGACTGATTACGCTTTATTTCATGTCCTGAATAAAGTATGAATATATATATTATATATATATATATATTTCATTGTCCAGTGCTGTAGGTCTTATTTTGATTGGCCACCTTGATTTCGTGACTTTCCCTTGTAAGCCAAGTCTGACCAAGGTGAGGTTCTGGCTGATTTCTGGCGTTGTCATCATCTGATTAGCTCACAAGGGCTGGCTTTAGGTTTGGCTTACAAAAGTCCTTGAAACAGGCAGGAATCAGACTTGAATCTAGCTTGAATCTAGCTTGAATCTAGCTTGACTTACTTGAAGAGTTCGCAAACACACACCCTTTAGCACAATTTTGTATCGGATTATCTACACTACTGAACAATGAAATTTGAAATGATATTTGAAAAAAGATCGTCACTTTCGCGCGTCTGTAACTCCCTTGCCTTTACCGTATTTCTAAATATTATTATTACCATTGTGTAGCCCTTGAAAAGCGCTTTCAGAAAATGTATAACACTAATAGTTTAACTCAAAGACAACAGAGTTACAGAAGCGCGAAAGTGACGATCGTTTTTCAAATATCATATTTCATTGTCCAGTACTGTAGCTGTTCAACATCGTACAATGAGTTCCATGACAGCGCATTTTATGTTGTAAAAGTTCAACTTTGTACTTTCGTTCAATTACGGCTCAAGTGAGTGGTTTTTGACAAATAAAGCATGTAGCCAGACACATTTTGGTACTGATTAGTTTCTTAAGTTGATCTCCTTTTGCAAAGTAACGAAACGATTTCAAGCAACCAACAATTAGCACTATATTAAGATCAATGGACTGGAATGGAATGGACTTGATCAATGGAATGGATCAATGGAATGGATAATCCCAAACTTGTGTTGAATGTTGTCAGAAAATCGTTTAGACATTCTCCAGATAATACAAAAGTAGCAACGATAATTTAGATAGTACTTAACTCTAAAAAAAAAATCTAAATACTGTGCTCAGATTTTCTTTGGTGTCCGCCCACAGGAGCCACCATATCCGGATTATTATCCAAACACTGGTTACTACACAGTCGAGCGTCAAGCTATTGGAAGCAACGTGGGAATCATTAACATTAACAGAATCATTAACAGAAACAAATTTAGATTGTTTCAAAAGTGCCGAATCCTTTCCTGTGTGCAATGACGAGTCCAACTCCAAGATGGCAATTTGATTCATATTATTTCAATCAGGTGGACATTTTGACAATCTTTTGTCAACTTGAAAGACCGATGGGTGCAGAGTGAATCTTGTGATGTTTGGGAATGTTTGAGAAATAAATATTCGATGTGTTTTCTTATTCGTACAACGGAAAACTTTGTTACAATGAATCTTTATCCAATCGGGATTATTTGGAGCAAAAAAAAACAAACTTAATTCAAGTCTAGTTTAGTAAAAGTTTGGATTAGCAAAGTTACGCTGCTTGTTTCCCGCGAATGAATGCTAATAACTCTGCTTTTTTTCAGTCTTTTTGCACATCGCAATTTCTTGTTTATCAGATTTTTTGGCATTTTTACATGAAAGTTTTTAGGTTATCTTTACAACGATGAATAAACGATGCTCTTCTTGTACGAGTTGTAAATCGGTCAAAATGCCAATATCAATGCTGCTTTTGGTGAAGAAACAACAAAAGAACAAATAGTTCGTTTTTGGTTTAATCAATTTCGTTAGGGAGCTGATAGTCTTGAAGATTTTGATGAGGTTAAAGAAAAAGGTTGAAATGAGTCTCTGAACAATTGAGCGAGAACTTGGGGAGCACTTTGAAGTTGATCAGGTAACTATCAATAGACATTTCAAAGCAATCAGAAAAGTAATGATGGAGATATGGAGATATGAAAAGTTGAGTCGTTACGGGATGTGTTTTCATTGGCTCTGTGAAGCAAAAAGGGTCCGTTTCTGAATCGAATCATTATAACAGATAAAAAGTGGAATATGAAGCACTTTATGACAATAGGAAGTAAAAAGGAGAGTGGCTTGACGTTGTTGAGCCACCAAAACCGAAATCCACCAAAACCGCCACCAAAACCAAAGCCACCAAAACCGAGTCTCCATTCAAAGAAGGTTTCGTTGTCTATCTGGTGTTCGCAAAGGGGGTATTACACTATAAATTGTTTAAATCAGAAAAAAACAATCAATTCGGAGATCTATGCTGATCTATGATCTAACAAAATCAACAAAATATATGAGAAATCAAAGGTTTTGATTGAATGGAAGTTGAAAAGGACCAATTTTACAAGACAATGCAAGCCTAATTTTGCAATAAAGACAATGCAAAAACTACAGGAACTAGCCACTGAAGGTCTTCCTTACTCTCTCAACTTATTTTCACTTCTTATATTTCCAAAAATCTTGTTATCTTTCCAAAAAGCTTGATCATTTTCTAGAGGTATTCAATCCGGATGGTGGTCAAATGATTCGTCGGCCTGTTGGAACACGCTATAAACTCAAGTATATGCGTCCTACAGTCAAATTCAATGGTGGAGGAATCATGGTTTGGGGTTAGTAACTGTTTGTTAGATTGTGCCTAATTTTGTCTATATTTAGGTTGCATGTCATCGTGACAAGACTTTTATTGTTTCGCTGTAAAAATGAAATTTGAAGGGAGGCTTTGAAGAGGCGCTTTAAAGCGGCCCGAGATTCTGTTCGAATGGCCGAGTGGCTACCGTGTCCGTCTCTCAATCGAATATTTTATAAATAAAGCAAATAACTTTTTCTCAATTGTTTTGCATTTTATTTGAATTTGTTTAATTCTATGGAATACTCCTTAGCTTGAAATAATAGGTTGATGCATAAGTCTTTTCGTTTTTTTCGTACTTCTGTTAAAAAGTAACAAATTCACCAATTAATCTATAGTTTGCTCTATAAAAAAAGTGTTTTTTTGTTCAATTTGCATCTTTTTAAATGAATTTCGGTTCACTTTCAAGCAAATTCGAGAGTGAAAAACGCCTTTTTCGTAAAAATCTATAAAAAACTCTACGGAAAAATTGGCTGAATGAATTTCTCTGAAATTTTGGCGAAATATCAAACGTTTTTTTCTCTATCTTTTATCTATTGACACGAAGATAGGTTTTCTTTAGCTAAGGTGTCTAAACCGCATCATCGAGTTAGCCCTTTTTGACTACCCGACTTCATACTCTCAAGAAAATCCAGGCATTAAATATTTTTAAACCCGTTTTAATGTTATTTTGCAGAAAAATAATTGCTTTTTCTAATGAAATCAACCGTAGTTTAATTGGTGCATTTGTTGGCTTGAAACGGCAGACGAAAAGGAACGAAAAGACTTATGCATCAGCCTAATAGCTTGAAAGTCAAATAAATTTCATCAAAATAATCGATAAATATTTTTGATAGAATATTTTGAAATTGAAATTTTTGAAATGATAAAATGGAACAATTGAAAAGTTTATTTACAAAAAAGCTGAAATCAAAATTCCAATTGCAGGTAGTAAAGAAAGAATCGAGGTTTCTTTGGTGACCGTTTCTTGTTGAAACTCGATTGGTTGTGGGGTAGGATTGGTGAGATTTGTCTCATAGTTAGGTGGATTGTGCGAGAAGAAACCGGTGATCATTTGAACGGAGGCACCACCACGATCATTGGGTACAAAATGTCCAGCACCCTAGATTGAAAGAAAGAAAACAAATAGAATGCAGTAATTCTTTATTTACCTTTACAGTCAACATATCGATGATGATTTGATCCTTTGTGAAGCGTTGCTGCCAACCAGCGGTTAGTCCACGGAAATTCCAACGAGTTCGATCGCTTTCCTGAATTTTTGTTATTTGTAAAATCCTTGATGTACAAAGTTGGCAGTATTTAAAGCCATTTTTTTTTGATCTGTTTTCGCACTCAGGTGTTCCTACTTGCGCAGATCAAAACCTGCTTCCACATTTCTCTATCCCTTGCTATTGTCATCCAGTGTTTCCTATCTTGGTTGTTCCTAGTTCGAAGTCTTCAAACCAGGAACAACTTCTGGCTTGTGCTGGTGGCTTGTGGCTTGTTCTTCTGGCTTGTGCTGGTGGTGGTTGCACTCTAGCCATCCTTTCTCTGACCGTCTCTGCCACTCTTGTGCTCCAGTTGTTGGTCTTCCGATGGGCCTCTTCTGGTCTCGTGGTACCCACTCTGATCTCCATATCGACTCCGTATCGTCCATCTGTCGTCTGTTCTTCTGGTCACGTGGCCGGCCCATCTGTCTTTTTCTCTCGATCACTTCCACTGGATCTCTGAGTCCCGAGAGCTGGCGCATATCCGTACTTCTTAGGTCTTGGTCGAGCTGTGTCTTCCTATTGTGCCCGAGAAGGTTCCTTTCAAGAGCCCGATGCGTTGTTCTCAGAGCTCGTTCGGTGGTCTGTGTCGTGGCCCAGGTCTGTGTCGTGGCCCAGGTCTGTGTCGTGGCCCAGGTCTGTGTCGTGGCCCAGGTCTGTGTCGTGGCCCAGGTCTGTGTCGTGGCCCAGGTCTGTGTCGTGGCCCAGGTCTCTGTCTCGTAGCAGAGTGCTGTCGAAGAGGTTTGCCCGAGTCCTCTGGTGATTCTTGAGTATTTAAAGCCATAAAGATCAGAAACTTTTTGATTAAATAATGCTAATCTCTTGGCAAATTTCTCAACTCGTTTACCTTAAAGTTGTACTTTCCAGCGATTCTTTGCACGAATTTCATGTCACCCAAATAATTGCACACTGTATCCACATCACCATTATAAATCAAGATTTTCAAAGGATTCTGTAATTTTTATATAAAAAACTTGTAGATTCTGATAACCTTCCAATTTTCAAAAATGTATTCAAAGTATGGTTGCATCGAGAGTTTATCGCTATGATTATATTGTTGATAAAGATCATCACTGAAACAAATCTTATAGAATAGAAGTGATCCACTTTTCTAAACAAATAAAAGTTTAAAGTTACTTGCACTCGACGTACTCCTTCACTTTTCCATCTTTTCCTCTCCAATCATCAGCAATATGGAAAACCTGAGCAGAGTTTTGTTTAATCTCTTGTTTTCTTTTGTTTGTTTAATTTCTAAAAGCTTATTAAAATTTAGCAAACCTTTTGCACTTCGGGTTTATTGAAATAATTAGTGACGGCTCCCATAATCCAACACGGAAGACCGTACTGAGTATCGGATGACTCGAAATTTTGCAATAACTAGAAATTCGAACTGTTTATTATTGGATTGGTGAATTGAACAATGGTGAATTGAGAATTGGATCCTGAAGCCTTACCAGTGAAAAGCTTCAAAGGTTAGTGTCAACTATTATATTGGGTTGGTGAATTGAAAACTGCGGACTATTGTCATATGTGACAGTTTGAGCACTTTCTTCAAAAGAAACCCATTTTGGTGTCAATGGAAAAGTTGTAGAGAATCAAAAATCAAGCTTATATCCAAATTTTCAGAACGATTCAAAAACTGGCTTTCAAGAAATGCGAAATTTACGAAACTTTCACAAAACTTGCATTTTAAGCGAAACTACTAAGTGTATCTTTTTGGAAATTTGGCTATAAGCCTAATTTTTGATTCTCTACAACTTTTCTATTGACATCAAAATGGGTTTCTTTTAAAGAAAGTGCTCAAACTGGGACATTGGGACATCACCAGTCCTCCATTTTTGAGTCTCACACTTGTCTCACACACAAACCAAAATCCTACTACGAAAGAGGAATTCGCAAATTGCCTGTAAAATGGGCACAAGTCGTCAATAATAATGGAAATTAGTTGGAATCAATTAATGGTTTTATGTTGAATAAATTTTAGTTCAAAGTCCGGCAGTTTTCAATTCACTAACCCAATACAATAGCTTTATATAATCGTTTTATATTATAATTAAAACAGTTTTAAAACTATCAGAAAGATTCAGCTACTTGATTAGATCATTAGAAGTTTCAGAAACCCAACCGCTGTGTTGACTTTCGGATCCGAATTCGGCTTTCTGTACGATTGTGCCATATGATTTTCAAAGCCTTTTTTAAAGCGAGTCTGTGATTTTGGGTTCTGCAGAGGTCGCTAAATGTCTTTTGTTTGTTGTCTATATCAAAGTCAATTCATATATCAATTTCTATCAAAGTTGAAACCTTTCTCCTCATTCCATCACTTGAATCCTCTTCATATCCCCAACATTCAAGATAGAAATTGTATACTTCTGGCTGATCGATCAATCCAACTGTCTAAATGATTTTTAGGCTTTTCAAATAGATTATTGATTAACGAAATTCCCGCAAGCTGATTTATCGCTTTCCCAATCGAAACCATTAGATGTGCTGGCGAAATGGAAGAAATTGTAGGTATCCATATCGTATTGTCTCTGACCGGCATTCTCAACATAGCACTCCTTCTTCATTTGTTCCCATTGACTAAACTCTTTTCTATCTTCACATACCAGTTTTTACTTCAATATACGAGTATTGAGAAATTCAGATACCAGCTTTTACTTCAATTAGGTTTGAGAAAAAAAAGTTCTGACTCAGCTGCGAAAAATTCAATTTTTATGCATTTTTTGCTGGCTTTTCGCGCTTATAGTGTTGTACCAATCTTGATCTTTGTATTCCAGATGAGTTTGCAAGAAAAAGAGCTTCGAGTTTTCATCAGCTATTGCTGGAAACGGAAACTTTCAACAAGAGATTTCGATAACCGCCAAAAAGACCAAAGGCAAGTTTGATGAGCTGGACGGAGTTGAGACAGTCCGACAGTTGCCCCATCGGATCGGAAGGGATCGGAAGACGACTACGGTCTCTTCCGATCATTGCAGCATTTCCTGAAAGGCCGCCGATTCGAGTCATTTGAAGTTGAAGAAGTTGAAGAAGCTTGCCAAGAGTTCTTTGCTTCGAAACCGATGGAGTGTTGCTTCGACCAGATCCGAAAGCTTGTAGATTGATGGCAGAAAGTCGTAGATAATGATGGGTTATCTTTTGAGGAATTATTTTTGTTATTTTTGTTATTTTTGTTATTAAAGTGCGCATAAAAATAGAATTTTTCACAGCTGAGGCAGGACTTTTTCCTCAGCTCTAGTATTTCAGTAGCTGATCAAAGCAATATTTGTGGAAATAAAATCATTTCTATCTCCATCTCATTTTGACTTGATCCTAGCCACGAAAAGGAAAGGATTCAGTGGTGTGTATTCCTATTCTTAAACTTAAAACTACCGTAAATACTCTAACAGAACGTCATCCACGAGCGTACAGTCGCGTAGTCTAGCTTTGAACGCATTTTTTTTGAACTTATGCTAAAATGAGCGCTTAGGTATCAAAAAATAGTTGAAATTTAGGGCTTCAGAAAAATGAAATATACAAAAAACATTTGCGACTACGCGATTTTACGATTAGATATAGATAAAACTGGTTATTAAAGATCAATGCTATACCTGATTGCAACTTTTCCATGATAAGCTTGCCATAAAACCAACGCGTTACTCAAATCAATCACATCCAAATAGCCGTTACCAATCGCGAAACCCTGATGCAAAAGTTTACGAACAAAGTTTACGAACAAAGTATTCAAAGTATACCTTGAAGTTCGGATTTGGGAACTGTTTGTTGTTGATTCCGTCGACGATTAACGCTGCAACCATTGGCTGCCAAACACCAGAATATGAACTGCCAGTAAGGTAAAAGTCTCGATCTTTATATTCAGGAGCCACTCTGAAAATCATTTTTAAAGTTTAAAGCTCAATGTTACCTGGAAAAGAAGTCAAAGATCGATGCATAGTTTTGCTGTCTCGATAGATCATCATCAGCATAGCTGGAAATTAGATCATTTGACTATAGTTTTCAAATAAACACTCACATGGACATCGTATCATTCGTGTCATAGGAGAAGCCGGTACCGATCGGCGTGTCAATGTAGAGCACATTGGCTCGCTGTGAGTTATCTTCGAATCGAAATTTTTTTACAAAACCTACCGCATTCCAGGCATAAACATTCTCATACAATGAATCTCCGCCAAAATTTGCATAAAATGGTCCCATTTCTTGAAAAGCCTCTCCAACAGATGTACAACCAGGACCTAAAAGCGAGTTCTTATATAAAAGAAACTCTTTTGAAACCTCCAGCTAAATAAATTGCGAGTGGATCCTTAGCTGGATCGTTCTTTGATTCTGTTAACCTAAAGTAAATGTTTCTTTTTTTAAATCAACTAACAAGGGAAAGGCAACAGTAGGATTTGACCAAATAAGATCAGTAATTTCATTTGTAATTTAAAATATAAAATTTTGAAGAAAAAGGAATTAAACTCGAGCAAAAAATGATCTGCTCGTTTTTGGCTATGTTACATTCGTTTACGAACAAACGATCATATCGGATTCGAACCTCCGTTTACGAACTAAACTTTTGAAGTTCGTAAACGGATGTCCGAATCTGATCTAGACGTTCGGAATCGGATTCGGACGTCCGTTTACGAACTTCAGCGTTCGTGAAGGGACGTCCGGATTCAATCTAAACGCTAGTTCGTAAACGGATGTCCGAATCCAATCCAGACGTCTAGATCAGATTCGGACGTCCGTTTACGCACTAACGTTTAGATTGAATCCGGACGTCCCCTTACGAACTAAACTTTTGAAGTTCGTAAACGGACGTCCGAATCCGATTCCAAACGTCTAGATCAGATTCGGACATCCGTTTACGAACTTCAGAGTTCGTGAAGGGACGTCCGGATCCAATCTAAAGTTAGTTCGTAAACCGACGTCCGAATCCAATCCAGACGTCTAGATCAGATTCGGACGTCCGTTTACGAACTTCAGAGTTTAGTTCGTAAACGGAGGTCCGAATCCGATATGATCGTTTGTTCGGAAACGGACGTAACATATACAATCGTTTTATCCACTATACTATCAAGTCACGTTTCGAAGCCGTGAGAGAAATCTTATAAAAGCATCCATATTCGGCTTCAAATTTTCGCACTTTCACCCTGAAACTTCAAACACGTATAACTTATTATAGAAAGTCATTTTGAAAAAACGCAAAAGCAGATTCGGAATGAGGATGAAATTTTGCGTCGAATGGTTTATGGCTTATCTCATTTGATCAAATCCTATTGTCTTCCCTTGTAAAAAAAACTCAATGTCAATTTCCAAACCAATAGAACATTCTCCAATTCGATGCTCCCTTTTGATTTTTCGCATCCAAATAGCCAGAATATGTTTTGAATGGTGGGGTGTAGCCGAGACCGGGGAAGGGTCCATTCTGAGAAAACGATTTTATGCTCGTAAATTTAATGGATCTGTTTCTTTTGTACTTTTCTTTATTACGATTACTTTTATATTTTTGTACCGGATGTACGGTTTGGGGTTTAATACAATACAAATTTCAAGGTTTTGCCGATCAATGCAAAATGCCACTAGATTGAAACTTGCAAAACTTCAAGTTAACTATTTGACAGTATCATTGGTGGTTTTTCCAATCGTTATTATTTTAATCTCCTCAATTTATAGGTTTTTAGTAATGTCAGCTCCGAGCCAAACTGATATTTTAGTTACTATTATTATTATTGAATGATTTGTCTAATCTTATTTAAATGTGTTCTCCCCTGTGCTTATCCCTTTCATCGCCTAGATGGGGCGGTCCTTGGGATTATGAATTTACTTTAAAACTTTGCTTATGGTTTTGAAAAACATTTCTACTTATGATGAGCTGACAAGGGACGGTTTGGGGTTTAATACAATACAATTTTCAAGGTTTTGCCGATCAATCAAAGCGACAGAGTTGTTTAGAATGGCTCCCGCTATAACAATCATTCATTAAACTACCGTATTTTCTCTAATAGTAGTGCACCCTGAGCGCTGCCTAAATTCCTCGAAATCTCGTGAACCGCTTATCAGAACCTATCGATGTGGGGTCGGAAAATGTAGCTGACGATGAGATCTAGTGAGGGATTAGAGTGTTGAGTTTCTGCAAAAACTTGGAAACCGGAGAATAGTCACCAACTCGGCTTGCCGGGGCGCACTACTATTAGAGAAAATACGGTATATATTGAATCTGGCCACCTGTGATAACCTATATCTATATTTTCCCTAATAGTAGTGCACCCTGGGCGTTGCCTAAATAGCTTAAAATCCTCTCCGTCCATTCATTCATTTGACTCATCGAATCATTCATTAAACTATACGTTGCCCGGAACCATCCCAAGGGAAAGCCGCCGTTTAGGCGATTAAAATACTAGATCGGGAAATAATAATAACCAATCCAGAATTAAGCAAAACAGTCATAGATTAATTTGAATCTTTAGGCGTTTAGGCGACTTTTCCTGCTGGTTTTATTATGAAACACCAATCACATTAAATTATAACAAAAACACATTGTTTATATGTGAAATAATTATAAAATAAGTATTGTAATTGTAAAAATTAATGATAATAATAATAATAATAATAAAATAATAAAATAATCGAGCTTTAAACAACGTAAACTTACTTGTGAATCTGTCAAGATCGACGAAAATACTAGATGAGGAAATAATAATAAAACTAATCCAGAATTAAGCAAAAACATAGGCATAGATTAATTTGAATCTTTGAAATTGTAAAAGTAAACTGAAAAATGAAAATAATAGCGATAAACGAAGGGGAAAAAGCTCAGTTTTAAGCTTTCAAAAAAGAATTTGGTGATAAGGAGTACAAATTGTCTGAAACTAGAAAGGATTCGTAATAATCACCGTGAAATTTTTGAACAGATCATCGCTAAGAAGAGATTAATATATGAATCATTGAACAGTTTGTAAAAAAAAAAATGACGAATTCTGCTCATCCTAATTGAGCGTTCAACTGGGTGACGTCCCTGTCCTCATCCCAATTGTATATCACCTAGAAAGCTCAAGCTTTTAGATTATAAACTATATTATAGTTAATAGCTTTTTATCTGTTTCTTTTGCTTATTATTAAGTTTTAAGTAGTAGTTAACAGAAGGAAGGGTTTCGTGGCTAAAGAGAAGACACTGGCAACACTTTTTTCCTTTTTTAACATTTCAATGCTCGTTAGCAAGTGCTTTACAGTTCAAATTTAATCATAAAGTATGGAATAATTCATTGGAAATTTGATAGAATGTCTAATGCAAAATATTGGGTTGGTGAATTGAAAACTGCAGGACTTTGAACTAAAATTTATTCAACATAAAACCATAAATTCATTCGAAATAATTTCCATTATTATTGACGACTTCTGCCCATTTTACAGGCAATTTGCGGATTCCTCTTTCGTAGTAGGATTTTGGTTTTGAATCGAAAAACTTTCAAAGCCAATTTTTGACTGCTTCTTCCTTTTTGACTTTGACAAATCGAAGTGTTCTCCCGCAAGCTCATTACTCATGATCCGGAATAAATAGTAATCAAAAGGGGAGAGGACTGTATGGGGAATGCGCCAAAAGTTCCCAAACAAGGCTGTTTATTTTAGAGCGAGTCAGTTTTGCTTTAGAGCGAGTCGTTTACAACGTTTTGAAAATTGTACTTTGAATACAAAGAAAAGCTTCTCGGAAAATTGCGTCAAACTGCTTGGAGAAAAAATGGAGAATCTTGAGTTATAACTGCTTAAAAATAGGACTTAAATAGTCTTATCTGAAAGAATTAAACTTTTCGAGCATTTCTATAGTACTTTTTTAATTGTACAATTGTACATTTTTTCTCATTTTCATATGTTGGCCCATTGAATTACAGCTCTGAGGGAATTTTTGTCTAAACTAGGCTTTGAACAATGCAAAACTGGCAATTTTCTCAAGCAAAACTCGTCAAACGATTCGAAATTGAAATTTTTTTTCACTTTTCAATGTTTTTATGGAATTCAATTAGAATTCTATAGACTTTTTAAAGAAAATTTATATTTATCTTATATTTTAAAAGATGAAATTTATATTATAGTTTTTCACGAATCATTTACAGGAGTAGGAACTAGGATAGATCAAAACTTTCGCACCGCTGGAACTCGAACCCGTGACCTTTCGCTTTTCAGGCAAATGTGCTAATCATTGCACCACCACGCACCTCATTTCCTTGACTCTAGAGGGAGTTAACTTCCACACTTCTCGATTTATTGACCCGGGGGTGCGCTCGGAACGAGGTATGAAGACCTTAGCCAGCATTACAGAGCCCTTCCTTCCGGGGTCGCCAGTTGAAACTAGGGCAGAAAACTTTCGCTCCGCTGGGACGCGACCTTTCGCTTTTCAGGCAAATGTGCCAACCCTTACACTACCAAGCACTTTATTTCCCTTACTCTAAAGGGAATTAACTTCCACACATCTCGATTTATAGGCCTCGAAACGAGGTATTAGCCAGCATTGCCTTAGCCAGCATTGCTTCCTTCCGTGGTCGCCAGTTTGAACTACGGTAGATCAAAAATTGGTGCACCACCGGGAATCAAACTCGCGACCTTTCGCTTCCCAGGCAAATGTACTAACCATTACACTACCAAGCACCTGATTTCCCTGACTCTAGACCGAGTTAACTCAACTTTCTTTAGTTTAGCCGTTTTCAAAAAAGTTGAACAGTTAAAATGTGCGTTTTTTGAGCTAACTTTTGTCTCATTGATTCCCAAAAAGGGAAACTTTTAAATTAGAAACTTTCTATGCAATTTTTCACTAATCCAATAATAAATCTTTTTCTTTGTTTTTAAAAACAAAAAAGAATAGACTCTTGTTCACCTTTGATGTCTTCACTTCACATTTTCCCTTGTGAATAAATGATTTGCGACTTGAAAAGAAAAAAAAAAAATTTGTATAGAATAAACGCATCCAATTCTTTGCCATTTTACTCAGAGATTGTTTTTCAACTATTTTTCTTTTCAATTTCTTTTTATTTCTCTTTCTTTTCTCTTCAAATAATGAAATTCAAAACCAGTTTCAGATGGATGAATAGAAATATTCCTTTTCTCATTTCAAATCCCTTTTATTTGTTTATTGGATTTGTTAAAGTGCCAAAATGGACTCAAAAGCTAGAAGATCATCGTATAACGAGGTCAGTTTTTAGCTCTTTTCACCTCTTTTTAGCTCTTTTTTGTCAATTTTCTTTCGCATTTATATAATTTTTGAATTTCTATAATGAGCTTTTTAGTAATACGTTTTTATTTGTTTTCATTTTCATTTAAGAATCAAAATATAAAAGAAACACTCTTATGCTTTCATTTTTCTCTATTAGCAAAAGCTACATTAAGTCTGTTCATTCTTATTTTACATACCATAAATACTGTAATAGTACCCCACCCCCATAATGACGGTGCGGAGTGTTGCGTAGTCTAGCTTTGAACAAGTTTTTCTCGACACTGGTCTATGCTACAATGCGCGCTTATGTATCAAAAATAGCCCTGAATTTCAGCTATTTTTTGATACCAAAGACGCATTTTTTGAAAGTACGGGTGCTTTGCAAATGAAATACTAAAAAACTTTTGCGACTACGCGACTGTACGAGGGCCTTTGGGGTACTATTACAGTATTTACGGTAAGAATGAATGAAGCAAGCTATATTCATTTCTAATTAAAACAAATAAAAACTAGAAAAACTTTAGGGAAACATTCAAAATAAACAAATCTAGACAATCATAAACATCTCGTTTCGAGAAATAAAATATTTCTAACAAAAGCTTTTAGGCAAATTGCTCACCAGGACTCTATGTTCGAAATTTTGGGAAAACAATCTTTGAGAACAGCTCAATGAAGTCGAAAGATCAACCAGTGAAAAATGGAAAACTCTTCGCCGCTGATGGATGCTATTTGCTGGATCGAGATGTTGATGACAAAAGCGAGAAGCAGTTTCACGAATTTCAAAAAGTTTGTTGTTAAAGGTAGAGCAGCGTGTACATCTGACACTTTCTGTCATTACTTTACGATTTGAGTTAGGTTTTTTTATCCCCTAGATCTGAATATGACAACCGTTTTTCCCCAGAATCACTAGTCTTTTCCGAAACGCACATAAAAATGTATTCTTGACTTCTTGACCTTGACTTTTTCTTCTTCTTGACTGAAAGACTTGACTTCTTGACCTTGGCTTCTTGACCTTGAACCTCTTGACCTTGACTTCTTGACCTTGACTTCTTGACCTTGACTTTTTCTTCTTCTTGACTGAAAGACTTCTTAATTTCCCTTAAAAAGATATTTAACTGGGTTACGATAGGGAAAAATATTAGTAGCAGGTGGATTTGAAAAGTTCTAGCTTAAAGCTGCCTTTCTAGGTGCTCACATGGATGGGTTTTCTTTTCGACGTGAGCTCACGTGAAAGTCCCCACTTTCTACAACGTTTATGGCTTGGATTCTTTCTGTTTACAAGTCTGTCTATACTTTTTCTATTTATTTCCACTTTCAGGTGTTTATACGGTGATCTACGATCTATTTTTTCTCTTCTCTGACTTTCACGCGAATCTCGCTCCAAGCACGATGGTCGTCTCGGCGATCACCTTTCAAGCATCGCTCTCTTTGGTTTCTATTACAAAATTTCATGACAGATAGAAAATTAAGAATTCTATTCAAGAAGACTTTTTAAAAGTTGATTTTGAAGATCTTAGCTTAGGATTTATTTAGGAAAATTTCTAGTATCTTACACTTAAAAACTTACAACTTTACTTACAAACAAACTTACAAACTTACTTACAAGCTTGCAAGTTCACTTACAACCTTACAAGTTTACTTACAAACTTACTTACAACCTTACAAGTTTACTTTAAAACTTACAAGTTTACTTAAAAACTTACAAGTTCACTTACAAACTTACAACTTTACTTACAAACAAACTTACAGCTTTACTTACAAACAAACTTACAGCTTTACTTACAAACAAACTTACAGCTTTACTTACAAACAAACTTACAGCTTTACTTACAAACAAACTTACAAACTTACTTACAAACTTACAAGTTTACTTGCAAACAAACTAACAAACTTACAAGTTCACAAGTCCACTTATAACCTTACAAGTTTACAAATTCACTTATAAACTTACAAATTTACATGTTTACAAGTTGTTTTTTTAGTTTGTTAGAAGTACATTCAACATGCTAGTTCAGATCTTTCTACTTCGATGGCAAAAGAATCTCAACTTTCATCATTTCTTTCATGTGCATAGACACTCAAAAATTTGCGGTGCTGACGAACTTGATATGGTAATTTTTTTGCTTTTACAAGACTTTTACGAATAAAATCAATTTATAGTTTCATAAACGAGTCCACTCTGGAAACAGGAAACTTTTTTGGGGACTTCAGGTTCGTGAAACATACTGCTATAGGATTACTACCTAATTTTAAATGTAAACTGTTAAAGTAGCTAGTTTTAAGTCTACCGTAAACACTGTAATAGTACCCCACCCCCATAATGATGGTGCGGAGCGTTGCGTAGTCTAGCTTTGAACGAGTTTTTCTCGACACTGGTTTATGCTACAATGCGCGCTTAGGTATCAAAAAATAGCTGAAATTCAGGGCTATTTTTTGATACCAAAGACGCTTCTTTGATACCAAAGATAATGACGATGCGGAGCGTTGCGTAGTCTAGCTTTGAACGAGTTTTTCTCGACACTGGTTTATGCTACAATGCGCGCTTAGGTATCAAAAAATAGCCCTGAATTTCAGCTATTTTTTGATACCAAAGACGCATTGTTTGAAAGTACGGGGCGCTTTGAAAAAAATGAAATACTAAAAAACTTTTGCGACTACGCGACTGTACGAGGGCGGTGGGGTACTATTACAGCATTTACGGTAGTTTTTAAGTGTAAGGGTAAGCTATAAAATGGGTAAACAATTAGAAAATTGAATAGAGATTTTAGATCTACAGCATAATAACAATGTTTATCTTTTATGTGGCGATTTGGAGTGGATTGTTGGCCAAACTCGTTCATCCATCTTTCTTTCGAGTTTGTTTTTCATAACCTTTACACAATTTAAAACACGTCTAACTTTCAGCTTTTCTACTTTAACCAATCGATCTACGTTCGACCGTTGTTTTTCGTTCTCTACTTATCACTTGTTGTTTACAGTGCGTTACATCATTTTCTCCATCTCATTGACAAGCCCATTTTCAGATCTTGCCACTTATTTGTGTTTGACAAATGCCGTACACTGTGAGCTGAAGAAATTCAACTATAAAATAACACAAGTACCATAAAAAAACACTTCTAAAATGATCTCTTTTAGTTAAACACTCTTCCAAGTGAGTTAATGAGATCAAATCTAGAAAGTCTTATTCTCGAGCATACACAAATCACAAAATGTATCCAAGCAATGGACGAATTGTATAAAGTGATTGTTTTTTTTAACTGAAATGGTTATTTTTAATGATTAGGTATATGCATTCTCTGTGACAGCTTGTGTGATCCCATTGACAATTTTCGTTCTCACTCTCGTCCTCACACGATCAACATTGACAGAGCTGTTGATAAGGCAAGTGAACAAGTACAATTCTGTAAAAAAACTTTAATTACTCTTCCATGCGTAGATAGAAAAGTACTAAACAATGCGTAAAGAAATGTGCATTTTCTATAAGCATTGTACAGAAAATGCATTGATCCCATTGACAATTTTCGTTCTCACTCTCGTCCTCATGATCAACATTGACAGAGCTGTTGATAAGGCAAGTGAACAAGTACAATTCTGCTCTTAAATAAACCTTAATGACTCTTAAATGCATAAATAGAATAGTATTAAACACTGCGTAAAGAAATGTGAATTTTCTATAAGCATTGTATAGAAAATGCACATTTCTCAGCCCCAAAATGTGCGTTTTCAAAAAGACTAGCGATCCTGGAGAAAAATGATTGTCAGATTCAGATTCAAGAGGTAAAAAAACCTAACTTATACCTATAGATTGTAATGTTAAAGATGAAAAGGTTAAAGAAAAGCTTTCTTTCTGTTGATAAGGCACGTGAACAAGTACAATTCTGCTCTTAAATAAACCTTAATTACTCTTTAATGCGTAGATAGAAAAGTATTAAATAATGCGTAAAGAAATGTGGATTTTCTATAAGAATTGTATAGAAAATGCACATTTCTTACCCCAAAAATGTGCGTTTTCAAAAAGACTAGCGATCCTGGAGAAAAATGATTGTCATTCAATTTCAAGAGGTAATAAAACCTAACTTATACCTATAGATTGTAATCTTAAAGATGAAAAGATTAAAGAAAAGCTTTCTTAGCCTTCCTACAGTCGCTTTTTGCACATTCGAGCTTTACGCGATCATGTATTCGTCAAAAATATCGGATGAAGTAAGTTAAGGAGAAATCTATTAACAATCCCTTTAGCTAAGCAAATCGAAGACACTCTTGTGTACAAATCACAATGTGTGGATACCGTATGATGAGTGTCTCAACAAGGTAAACCCTCTATTCCGTGGATATGTAATCGTTCTCTAGATTGCCACCACTCTAGCCATCCATCTCGATCAACCCGATCTCGGAATCACTCTATGGGGCTTCACTCGGGTCACAAAACCACTCATCCTTACGGTTGGATTTATGATTAAACTAGAAATATTTTAGCAATAACTATGCTAAGATCAGAACAACAGAACCTAGCGCTTTCTTGATCATTTTTGAACTAATCTTTTGTGTTTCAGATAGTTTCAGGCATGATGACATGTCTCGCATTTCTTCTTGACTTAAAGCCAACCGAGGAAACAAAAGATTGCAATTGTGCCTCAAACAATACGATACAGGATTCATGAAACAAAAGATGATGAAAATGATCAAACAAAGAGTTAATCTATTGTGATATTTTTCTTTATAAAATAAACACTCTTATGCCTTCATTTTTCGTACTTAAACCTTCGAATAAGACTTGATTAGCTTTTAAAAAGCTTTTAACAAGCCTTTTAACAAGCAATTTTTTGCAAGATACAACGATATCGGGTCTATTTTTGAATTAATTCACTTGCTATCATCTTCTCTTCAAAAAATGGCAACTATAAATGAATAGACTTCAATAAGATAAGGTTTTACAGCATATACCAAATGATCAAAACGATGTCATTGTGGTTGTGGTTGTTGTCGTTGTTGTAGTAGTTGTAGTAGTTGTAGTAGTTGTCGTTGTTGTGGTAGTCGTTGTTGTCGTTGTGGTGGCTGTGGTTGTTGTCGTTGTTGTAGTAGTTGTCGTTGTTGTGGTAGTCGTTGTTGTCGTTGTGGTGGCTGTGGTTGTTGTCGTTGTTGCCGTTGTGGTGGTTGTGGTTGCTGTCGTGGTTGTCGTTGTCGTTGTTGTGGTTGTGGTGGCGTAGCATAATATTTCCCAAATAAACAACCTCAATTTGTTGAGCCGAAAATGCTTACGTGCAAATGTTTTTATGATATTTTTGCAAAAACATTTGCACGTAAAATACTTTTACATTCAACTCTTTTGCAGAGAATTTCGAACAAACGAACACAAAAGCCTAAAATGAACCTCGATCTTTTGTTGTTCACATTTGAGCTTGTTGAGTGATGAAATTCGGCTTTTTCAAAAAAAAGAAACCAAAAATGAAAGGAAACTGTTCACTTGGCTTTCACATTCATTGATTTCATTCAAATCAATCAAAAGCTTGATTTTATTCATTCAAAACGTGTACTTGTAATAAAAGAGGTTGAACTTTGGCCCGTTTAAAGTGAATATAAAGCTTAAATCGACAAATTCTTGCTTGAGATTGAGAGCATCATGTTGAAGAGCATCCTTTGGTTGCCTGTTATTGGTGAGTTTGCAAATTTAAATCTTTATTTTATAAAATCTCATGTAATTTACTCTTTTGTGATACTTTACCGCTCTATTTGTTAGAAGCCTATTCACCCTGATTTTAGCGATATCGATATCGATTGTTGAAGCGACACTTCCTGTTTGCAAGACTTGTCCAGTAAATGGTTTGGATTGAAGCTTGAATTCAATGAAATTTGAAATATGATCAGGACAATGGAGCCAATGGTCGGATCACACGACATGCTCGAAAACTTGTGGACTCTTTGGACAGAAGGTTCAGAAAAGAAGCTGTCCATCATTTGCGATGGGATGTCCGTGCAAGTAAATCACAGTTTAAGAAAGGGCATACGTATTTAGAATTTAAGTTGATTTACTCAAACTTTAGAGGCCCTGTTTCCCGAATTGTCCCTTGCGCATCGGCTGTTTGTCCGAAGGCTCCCGTTTGTGCTACAGGCTTTAAAAAGGTTAAGGTTGTTTGCTACAGGCTACAAAAAGGCTTTTTGGTAAGGCTCAGGCTCAGGCTCAAGCTCAAGCTCAGGCTCAGGCTCAGGCTTAGGCTCTATAGTAGTGGTAGATTCTAGTCAAACCCCCGAAAATCGATATCAAGTGTAGTTTTTCTGGAGTAAGTTCTTCTTGTAAAGAAACCTAGATTAGGACAAAACTACAAAAATCTGCTAGAGTTTGGCTTACTTTTTTACTTCAGAAATTTAAATTTAGTATCAACCAAGAGGATCGACAAGGTATGTTTGTGGAAATATTACACGAGATGATAACTATCAAGCACCCGGTTGTCAACTTACAAGTTTGACCTTGAAAGATTCAAAAATCACAGAGATTTTAGAGAAAATGCATCCATGTCCGTGCCCAACTGGAGGCAAGTCTTTTAGCTTGAAAAAGCTAAAACTTTATTAGGTATTTGGTCAGCATGGCAGAGTAGTGGACCTTGTGGTAGATTCGACTACAATTTCACACTGGTCTCGTGTGGAATGTGTGGACGTTTGGGGCAAACTAGGGTCTGCAAGTCGAAGGACTACGGATGTCCGTGCACGTAAGTAATATTGAGTTTATGTTGTTATTGATATAACTATTTATATAAGACATTCAAAAAACAATAAATAGACTCAACAGCGAAGGACAGATGTAAAAAAAAGTGCCTAAATCACTTTTAGTGGTCCCAACGCTCGTCGGATTGCTTGCCCAAAAGTTCCCTGTACTGGTGCCGAGAAATGTTGCTACGATTATCCAGTGGTTTGTTCTTTATGTAAATAACTTCTGCATTTCATTGGTTTTAGGTGAAAAATCTGGAAACTGGTGTAAAGGAATGCGGTCTAAATGTGTGGGCGGCTCCGATAATGAACCCATTGCCGTCATGTTATACGGTTTGTCATTTTTTTACTCTACTACAAAGTGGCGCTAATATGTTTTTTTTAAATACTCAAAGGGGACGCCCGTAGTGCACGCACAGACGGACAGAGATTTTTTTATATATATATATATCGTAGCCGCTAACGAAATTCAGCCGCTAACGAATGATTCGTTAGCGGCTAGCCGTTAACTGTTTATTTGTTGGTACAAGAATTACTGTGATGACATCGGCTATTGCAGAGCATATTGGTTTTGAGGCACACACATCGTCCATTCGTGCATCCATTTGTGATAAACCATTTGTGATAAACCATCAGAAACTTGTTGTCGCCGTCCGGAACCGATTGAAGATCAATTGAGTCGACTTGGCAGCGTTCATTTTGCTCCTTCGCTATGATCGGCTTCACAACAACTCCTTTTTTTGGTGTCCCCTTCTTTAATTCACATTCCGGGCAAAGTTTGATAAAAATCTCGAGTATTTCCTTTGAGATCCCGTGATAATCTCCTCGCAGTTCTTTCCACATCAGGTCCCGGCCGGCGTGTCCTAGTCTTTTGTGAGTTGACGTCAAAACATCGAAGAGTTCTTCTTTCTTGACGACTCGTTTTGGTTGTTCGTTCTCTCCTTTGTCTCCATGATTGTAGAGTATCATTGATTGCTCAATACATTGAATCGAGTAACGACGTGCCCAATTCGCCTCTTCTGTCGTTCGCTTCCGTTTCTCGCTTTCACTTTCACTTGACATTGTTATCAATATGTTCACAATTTCATCGTATTTTTTCGTCGTTAGTATATGCGTTCGCTTTTTCAGAATTTGATAAGCGTCAAGTTGGTTGAGAAATGAATTCATCCTGAAAAAAACAAATATAATAAAGCAAGTATAATGAAACCAAAGCATAATAAAAAAGCAGAAAGAAAATTAATCCGAAATCACTGATAACAATGGGGAGGACTCGTCCCGGAGGACCCAATTTCAGCAAAGGGGTATTTTGAAAACTTTTAATAGCTCGCTTCAAAATCAAATTTTTTCTCTTTTCTTTTTTTGTGTAAAAAATTTGAAACCAAAAACCTGGTAAGTTCATTTGAATCTAGCCATGTTCGCAGAAGCCAATTACAAAGATTTCGTAGACATCTAGTGAAAAAATTTCTTTCGTAATCGGCCAGCCGTTAACGAATGATTCGTAAACGGCTAGCCGCTAACGAATCATTCGTAAACGGCTAGCGAAAAATTTCATTCGTTAGCGGCTGAATTTCGTTAGCGGCTACGACATATATATATATGTTGTGTCCGATTTAGATTTCCGTCCGATTTAGATTGAACTTATCGCGGACGTCCGATTTAGATTACAGTCTATATAGGACGTCCGATTTAGACTCAATCTAAATCGGACGTCTTATATAGATTGAACAATAATATAAACATGTTTAGTATATGTTCTTAAGCGTTTTCTGTAGTTTTCTGCATTTTTCAAAGGTCTTTTACTGTCTTTTTCTGAAAAGAAAACCCAACTATGAAATAATCAATAAAAGACCTTTGAAAATGCAGAAAACTACAGAAAACGCTTAAGAACATATACTAAACATGTTTATATTATTGTTCAATCTATATAAGATTTAGATTGAATCTAAATCGGACGTCCGATATAGACTGTAATCTAAATCGGACGTCCGCGATAAGTTCAATCTAAATCGGACGGAAATCTAAATCGGACACAACATATATATAAAGAGTGGCGTACAATTACTCGCACTCAGTTTAAATTCACATTTTGAACTTTTATCCCTAATCGAAATTCATTATTTTCGAGTAAAAATGAGCTAGATTTTGGAAATAATAAATAAAAAGAAATAAATGAAGCTGGTTTTCTTTGATTTTGAAGCATTGAAACAGTTACAAAAACTAGAAAATCGAGATTCCACCGCAGGAAACGTGTGTCGCAACTTTGCAGCGCTCTAGCAAAAATTTAGAAACTTTTCTGAACAAATCCAGAAAACACATTGCAAAAGAAATATGCACTTTAATAATAAAAAAAAGAATTAGGTCGATTGATTGACTCTTCGCTAAGCTGGAGAATCTAAACTGAGTGCGGGTAATTGTGCGCCATCCTGTATATATGTTACGTCCGAATCTGAGGAGACGTCCATCTCCGATCGGACGTCCGTTTCAGAGGAGAATGAATCTCCTCAGATTCGGACATCCGGATCGGAGATGGACGTCTCCTCAGATTCGGACGTAACATATATAAAATAATCTCTGTCCGTCTGTCGCACTACGCATTTCCTAGAAAAACTGTTTAAGCCAATCGATTTCTAGACCCCGAAAACCTCACGAAGAAAGATTTCAGCAAAAAATCTCTTATTCCAACCCTTTTAGAGCAACATCGATTTTTTGAATAAATTTTCTTTACTATATAAAAAAATAATTTTCCTCCGTCTGTGCGTGCACTACGGGCGTCCCCTTTGAGCATTTTAAAAAACGCTGAAACACATATCTAATGAACTTTCATCTAGTTGTGCCTTTTCAAAAAAAATTGCAAAAAGTCAAAGTAGATGGCCACTGGCGGGGGTCGAACCCGGGTCGTGTGGCGACCGCACAGCCACCACAATATGGGTGCAACTTGCATTTTAGCTGAAATTTGCATGCTAAGGTTTTCCCACACAGGGAACTCGTTTCTGGCAATTATTTTTACGATTTCTAAAGCATGTGTTATGCTGGTGTTACTGAAAAGTAAATTACAGACGACCACAACAACGACTACAGTCACGACGATTCCACGTTTGTTTTTGATCTCTGTGCGCGCTCGTAATCGCTCGCCATCTGGCACACGGCCTCGATACATAGTATGACAGCCCTTAAACTGTATGAAAGAAGTCAAACTTTGTTAGGATCAATTCTGTAGTTTTGATTTCGCTTTATCCACATTTTTTTCAACGCGCGTCATCGCAGTGATTGGGGAATGGGCAGGAGGAAAACGTGAAGAACGGTTGGCTGTTCTTTTAGGATTCCACCGTTGACGACTGTTGATCTGCTCCCCAGATCCGGAAGGAGAATTGGGTATCCGGCTGCCTCTCTGAGCGGACAAAAAAAAACAGAAATCTAATTTCAAATCAGTTACCTTTAATGGAATTTGGTAATAACTTTAACTATCGATAACTTCTGTGATCTCATACCAACGCGAATGTTTTAGCGTGTGGAAATGGTTGCTCTGAAGCTGCCTTACTAGCAAAATGGGATCAGGGGGATCAGCCTCAGAATTTGACTCTTTTCTACTCGTGAGAAATCTATTTTTTTTTGCTTGTTTTTATATTATAAAATATTAAAGATCAAAATCTGAAGTTTAGGACTGACGCAAACGGATGTCAAACAGCTGGCTACGTTTGCAAGAGTCTAAACAATACTACAGTCAGTTTTAAGTTACATCTTTGTAATCGTTTAGAAGAAACTATTGAATGATTTCCTAGTTTTCAGATTCACTTCTCAGTGATCCCACAGGAACCAGAGTATCCGGATTGGTATCCAGACACTGGATATTATATCGTCGAACTTGAAGAGTATGGTACCGAGGTGGAGAATTATACTTATTTCAATATTTAACATCACTTATCAGTCACAAAAAAAACAGGCATTATAGAGAGGCTTTTAAATGTCTAAAATGAGAGTTTTATATTAGAAAATCTTTCGGATTTCAGATCGTTTCAAAAGAGCCAAATCCTTTCCTGTGCGCAATGACGAGTCCAACTCCAACATGGCAATTTGATTCATATTATTTCAATCAGGTGGACCTTGTGACAATCTTTTGTCAACTTGAAAGACCGCAGGGTGCCGCGTGAATCTTGTCATATTTGGGAAATAAATATTCGATGTGTTTTCTTTTTCTTACAACGGAAAACGTTGTTACAATGAAACTTTATCCAATTAAGATTATTTTGAGCAAAAAAACAAACTTAATTCAAGGCTAGTGCACTGAAAGTTGCCGATTTGGATTAGCAAAGTTACGCTGCTTGTTTCCCGCGAATGAATGCTAATAACTCTGCTTTTTTTCAGTCATTTTGCACATCGCAATTTCTTGTTTATCAGATTTTTTGGCATTTTTACCATGAAAGTTTTTAGGTTATCTTTACAACGATGAATAAACGATGCTCTTCTTGTACGAGTTGTAAATCGGTCACAATGCCAATATCAATGCTGCTTTTGGTATTTCTATAAGAAATTATGGCATAATTTTTGGCAAAATCGAAACTACTTTCTTTAATAAAGTGATATATTTTCTTTTTAAAATGAAAAAGAGATAAAAGAATTTATAAAAAGCATTGTTAATAAACTATAAATGTACATTGACAATGACAGTTTTGATCATTTGGATCATCTCGTTTTCTTTTTCCGATAAAACATACAGTGAGGAGACTGAAAATATTTTAATTGTTGAAGTTTTTCGTTGAAACTCATTCTTAACTCCAGTTTAAATAAACTTAAATGTTAAAAAGTTTACTTTAAATTTGAAAAAACAAACCCAGTGATAGCTCGAAAGAAAACGGGCACAGCACCGTGTGCAATGTACAATGTGAGAGATTGTTGAAGAGAGAAAGCTTCAAAAACAAATGGAAGAACGATGGATAATAAAAATGAAAGGCCCATCCAGATATCTCTAACGATTAGCTAAACAAAGAAATGACTTGAAGTTCTTAAACTATTGGGTTGGTGAATTGAAAACTGCGGGCTATTGTCATATGTAACAGTTTGAGCACTTTCTTCAAAAGAAACCCATTTTGGTGTCAATGGAAAGGTTGTAGAGAATCAAAAATCAAGCTTATATCCAGATTTTCAGAACGATTCAAAAACTGGTTTTCAAGAAACGCTCAAATTTACGAATTTTCACAAAACTTGCATTTTAAGCGGAACTACTAAGTGTATCTTTTTGGAAATTTGGCTATAAGCCTAATTTTTGATTCTCTACAACTTTTCTATTGACACCAAAATGGGTTTCTTTTGAAGAAAGTGCTCAAACTGGGACATTGGCACATCTCCAGTCCTCGATTTTTGAGTCTCACACTTGTCTCACACACTTGTACTGGGAGTTGCTGGATAGCACGACCGTTAATTGCAATCAAATACAGTGGAAAGTTGGGAAAGGTGAATGAATTCCTGAAGAAGAATAGGCCCTCCAAGTCAAAGATCGTTCTCATCCACGATAACGCGCGCCCTCATATTGCAAAACTGACTCGCTCTAAAATAAATAGCCTTGTTTGGGGAACTTTTGGCACATTCCCCATACAGTCCGGACCTCTCCCCTTTTGATTAATATTTATTCTGGATCATGAGCTTGCGGGAGAAGACTTCGATTCGGAAGAAGCAGTCAAAAATTGGCTTTGAAAGTTTTTCGATTCAAAACCAAAATCCTACTACGAAAGAGGAATCCGCAAATTGCCTGTAAAATGGTCAGAAGTCGTCAATAATAATGGAAATTATTTGGAATGAATTCATGGTTTTATGTCGAATCAATTTTAGTTCAAAGTCCCGTAGTTTTCAATTCACCAACCCAATACAATCAATTTCACTGACCAGTGTCGCTAAACGTCTCCTCGTTTTGACCGATTGATCATCTTTTCCTGATACTTCCTAAAAATCGTTGCAATTATAAAAGCATTCCTTTTACTCCACCAGATGATTTTTCGAGAATTTTATCACTTTATAATCATAAAATAGACAGATTCCATTTAAAGCTATTGAAATGATACGAAGAGAGAATAGAATGGATTGCCAGAAAGATCCATGTGAGTAAACAGTTGAACTGATTGGATCATAAAGGAGTTTCTCCTCTTAATTTAAAGTAATATAAGAAAAAAAGATGTGTAACCTTTAAAGAACTGAATTATTAGTAAAATCCCAGTTGGTAGGAATAAAGCTGTCCAGATGGGGAAATGATGAGAAGAGGTTTTCTCCTAAATGAAAAATAGAGTTAAATTTAAATACTTTTATTAAAAAATTAATTCTATTTAACATTATTGTAACAATATCAAAAAAATTCTGCATATTAATATGCAAAATTCATCTTTGATTCATTTCATTGAATTCATTGAGTTTTAACTAGTTTTTTCTTAGTTTTAATATAGTTTTTGAATAGATTTAAGCTAGAATTAATGAAGATAAACATAATAAAATTATTTTTACTATTTTTTCCCTTATTTTTATAAAGCTAGAAACATTCTGGAGAAAATTTACGCTGAAATGGACATTGAAAATGTTCCACCTCTTTGAATAGGCCCTTGAAAATTCATCAATATAGGCTTTTTGAGAACGCTTTTATACAGTTCAGACTACATGATACTAAACAATCAAATGATTTAGTGAATCTCAAAGAAAAGAGATGAACAATTTTAAGATCACGAAATGGCACCGAATCGGAATCGAATCGACTCCTAATCGGCTCCGAATCGGCCCTTTTTGGCTCTGAATCGGCCCCTAATCGGCTCCGAATCGGCCCTTTTTGGCTCTGAGTCGGCCCCTAATCGGATCCGAATCGGCCCTTAATTGGCTCCAAATCGGCCCCAAATCGGCCCCTATTCGGCTCCGAACGGGCCCTTAATCGGCTCCGAACCGGCCCTTAATCGGCTCCGAGTCGGCCTCGAATGAAATTATTCTAAGTCTTCGAAAGGCTCAAATTTATCAATCTAGTCTTTTTGAGAACGCTTTTATCCATTTCAAACTATTTCATTTATCCATTTATGCTGTTTGGTTGGCGGGGCAAAGATGCAGAAGTACCCAATATCAATTTGTCAAACCTTTTCCTGAATCTCATTCATGATGACATCACGATAACGCTGAACACTGAGAAATAGCTCAACCAGTACGATGCTGTAGTACAATCCGACAAAAACTGTAGAAGTTATTAAATTAATCGCTTCGACAATCCATGGCACTTTCTGATCGATCATTTCATTGCTTCTGAAAAAAGTGGTTACACTTTGTACAAATTTCAAATTTATAGAATAAATTTAGACTCACCTAGATTCGATGAACCAATAGAGGTGAAAAATCGAAATTGTGCACATTCCGATTCGCAACAATTGCTCAAGTGTCAATAGGCGACATGCTATTGTCGAAAATTTAACCATTTCCTGCACAACACAAGCAGCTATCGAATTGTAGATGAAACATAGCAATGTGAGCTGAAAAGCGGCGAGTTTTATCAAAAAAACGTTTTTGTTTGTATAATTGGCTTAAACATAGTTTTAAACCCACAATAAAATAACTGAGAAACACTCCGAAATCATTGTCGTCGAAGTTTAGCAAAGCCTTTAGATCAACGCTCTGTCGCATTCTTTAAATGATAGAAAAAGAAGCAAAGTAAATCTAAAGTAAATAAGAAATAGAATCAAAGTAAACCTTTAAAATTCAAAATCAACTAGAATTTTGTAAAATCTTTGGTCATTCCGTTGACATGGGAACAATAAAACATTCCAAAACGGGAAAGTTAGGTAAAAAAACGGTCAAAGAACATGGAAAATTATCTCATAATGAACAAAGATGGGAGTGGGACAAATGCGACCTTTTTTTTGCGCACCTGGACATTTGCGCACCTTTTTTTCCGCACCTTGCCCATTAGCGCACCTTTTTTCGCGTTTTAAAAAAGCTCTAAAAAGCTAATATTAACCAATTTCTATTCCAAAAGTTGTTTTTCTAGGTACTTTTAGGGCGTAGAATCGAAATTTTAACATATCAGAGCTTGTGGAAACAAACGGACGGTGTTATACAAAGAGAAAAATCGACAATTTGAAATTTCTGTAATTTGATCTAGCCGTTTTGTCTTTCAAAGTGGTTCCACACGCTCTGTTATGCCAAAATTTCGATTCTACGCCCTAAAATTACCTAGAAAAACAACTTTTGGAATAGAAATTGGTTAATATTAGCTTTTTAGAGCTTTTTTAAAACGCGAAAAAAGGTGCGCTAATGGGTAAGGTGCGCAAATGTCCGGGTGCGCAAAAAAAGGTCGCATTTGTACCACTCCCGGAAAATTATCTCATAATGAACAAAGATTGTGTGTTTTACGTCAAAAATCGAAAAATAGACGTAAATAACGAAAGAACGCTTTTTTTTGTGGAGAACCTGTTTTGTTTCGAAACTTTGTTTTGCAGCAACAGGGAAATAGATTAACTCATTATTAAATGTTGTTTTTCTTTTGTTATTTTGTTGTTAATTTATTCATTTTACACGTTAAATAAAAGCGTTATAGTTTCTAGACAATATGTAAAAGCGTTTTTTGCCAAATCTCGTACTTTAAAAAATTAATTTTCTTTTTTTGATGCAAAAGGTAATATTTTTTTGCTTTTTTTTTAAAACAATAATCAAACGTTAGTCAAAAGTTGTATGGAAAGCTGTTTTTTTGAAAAAATTGGCGGTGCCTTATAGTTTTTACATGGAGTGCCCTCAAATTTTCAAGTTTGTGACTTTCGTGGCAGAATTTGCACTCAATAGATTCAAAATTTGATGGTACAAATGCTCTTATAAGGCTTGAACCGAATCGAGAACTTATTTGAATAGGTGGCGTATAATTTTTCTCAATTTTGAGCGATCTAAAGCGTAAAACTTTCGAAATTGTCATGATTTAGCGTTTAATGTTTAATGATCATTTCTTTTTTGTTTGTATTTACTTTCGCATTTTTTTTCGCTATAACTTTTATTTAGGATGCCGTCGAGTGAATTGGATGGACCGGATCGAAAGAAGAAACGATCTTTTAACATCGAGACAAAATTGATGGCCATCGAGTGCGCTGAGTAGATGAAGAATACGTTCTAAAAGTTCGACTTTGTGTTTTCGTTCAACTACGGTTCAAGTGAGTGATTTTTACAAATAAAGCACGTAGTCAGTCTGCTTTTTGACACATTTTGGTACCAATTAGTTTCCTGAAGTTGATCTCCTTTTGCAAAGTACCGATTTTTCAAGCAACCAGCAATTAGCACCGTTAAATCTTCAAATTTGTGACTTCTGGGCCAGAATTTGCACTTAATGGGTTCAGAATTTGATGGTACAAATTGCTCTTATAAGGTCGTGGTAAATCAAGAAACTTTTTGAAGTTTTAAATCATTTCAAAAAAATGTTTCCAAAAGAAACTGTTAAGCAGCCACAAAATGAGATCTCAAGAATCGATTACTGCAAAGAGATCGCTCTCATTTTGATCACATTCTTCTTAATCAACGGTAACATTCACTAAGTTTTTGGTTGAAAATTTTGCAAATTCAGGTATTTTATCAGCTTTCTACTTTCTTTTTCCAAACATTAACAACATTTCTGAGACAATCAACAAAACAAATCGCTTTGCCGATCTTCATTTTGCAATCGTTTGCATTCAATTTTCGGTATTTAACGATTTTAGTTTATTTTCTAATCTGATAAACTTTAGTTCTCGATAATTTCTATTTTCATCAATCTAATCAGTGTCTGGTTTTGCTGGAAAAGTCGAGTGCTTTCAAAAGTGATTCTCTTGTTATTGGGCACTGATGCTTTGGCTAGATGTCTCTATTCTGCACTTCTCAGCCTTGCATTTTATTGTGTTTTCCCGAACTTGTAAGAGTTGAAGCAAAAAGAGTTGCCTTTTTCAGCTTAAAATAGAAATCAAAATAATAAAGTGCTACTTTAGTTTCTCATTCATCCATTGTGACGGTCTACTGAATGATGTCTACATGTGGTCGATCGCAATTCTCGGTCCTTTTTTGCACATTTCAGGATTCCTGCAAGTCGGTACGAATTGTTCTCTCAAAATAGATCATAGTGTAATTATTAGTATGATGCATAAGTCTTTGCAATTTTTTTTCCCAAACGTTTTTGAAAAACAATACCACCACCAACATAATTTCTATTTGAACTATTAAAAAGGTTAATTGTTTCTCTGCAGAATAGCTTTTGAGAAATTCTTGAAAATAGTTGTTTTTGTGGATTTTCAAAGGCACAAAAGCGAGTACCCAAAACTACTCCGATACTAAAGTCGAAATTTTGACACTTTCTTCAATACAAACCTATTTTAGTACCAAAGTAAAAAAGATGGAGCTAGCTTATTTGCTTAGCTAGCTGAAAAAGATAGAGCTAGTTTATCTCAGCTTATTTGATTACATAAATCTGTAAAATTTGAAAACGATTCGTTCAGCCATTTTCTTTAAAACAGCTATTGAAAATTTTACACAAAAATGCGTTCTTAGCGAGTTGAGACGAGCTTTGAGCTATTTCTCAAAAGCTATTTTTAGGGAAATGATAAACTTTTTTAATAGTTTAGGACCCCAAAAAATTTGATAAGGGATTCTTTTCCATGGAAACAAAAATCTGGAAAAAATTGTAAAGACTTATGCAGAACCGAAAACAAATTGCGCCTATCCGATTTCCAGCTCTTTCATTGAATCGTTTCCTTGCTCTTTCATTCAACGGAATCTATTATCGGAAAGTGCAGAGATATCCGTGGATTCAAGTTGGCGTTCCTGTTGTAATGGGAATCATTCAGAAGAAGCTGCTTGATCAATGTTTGTGCATTCTTGAAATTTGGAAAGGTAAGGAAATGAAGGCTTGCTTATAAGGC
Organism: Mesorhabditis belari; assembly: GCA_958450365.1. Classification (NCBI taxonomy): domain Eukaryota; kingdom Metazoa; phylum Nematoda; class Chromadorea; order Rhabditida; family Rhabditidae; genus Mesorhabditis; species Mesorhabditis belari. Next base: position 1,394,944 of record CAUEEP010000736.1, read on the forward strand.
TTTCTGTGAAGCAAAAGCAAAATCTAAATAAATAAAATCTAAATAATTCAAGGCTAATTTCATCAAAAATACTAAATCAAAGCAGACATAAAAGATTTTTCCTTAATTTCTATTAGAAAATACGTTTAGCCACCATTGCCCAAATCGTTCCCTTTGCCGCTTCGATTCCTCTCGATTTTATGCTAACTTACCGAATTCTGGTTTGATTTTTAGAAGATAAAACTAAAGCTTTAATGATTTAGAAAACAAACCGGACCGTCAATCAGACAAGTGAACGCTTTCTGCTGGCACAGGTGAGAGGATTTTATCAATTTCTCTATAAATTTAATAACATTTGAGATTATTGCCAACAACGTCCCATTCACCTTTGTTTATGTGATAGGTCCATTGGTTTTTATTAGTTTTACAGACACTGTCATTTCCGATTTTTTCTATTATTTTGGAAACTTGCTCACAAATTCGTTGGGACATTGCTTTCAAGGGTTAATGAAAATTTTCGAATTTAATTAGAGAAAGTTTTAGTCTTGTCACAATTTATCTACTGGATCAAGTTAAATCGAAAATCGCATCGCAAGAAGTGAAACAAGTTGAACCACAGTTCAAAGAAATAAACAAAAGAAGGAAAACTTTGTCAATTTCTTGAATCTCTTTCAGAATCGGTTTTTTTTATGTAAAATAAATCACATATTTGTATTTTTTTTGGAAAAGACATATCGCCTTTTGACAAAAGTTTATTGCTTAAATATCTAACAAATATTTTTGATTCCACATTGATGACACCAAAAACCGCACTCACCAGAACAACATCCTCTCACCACACAAATTGATAGTAGACAACTCCTGGTATTTCAATAAAATATCAACCCAATCCTTTGACCTTTCAAACCTATTGGGTTGGTGGAAAAGTCCTTTCCGATTTTTTGGGAGAGTACCTTAAATTTGTCCAATTTTGACGTTTTATAGCTCATCCTAAAGCTGAATTCAAGACGGATCGATTGGTAAAAACCGTTTTGAGATTCTTACACAATCCTTTGACCTTTCAAACCTAAATACAAACCAAAAAAACATCAAATCTAACCACCCATTTATCCCCAAAAGGAATCACAAGACTCTAGTCAAAGATTTCATCAAGTTACAAAAAGATCTCATTTCCCCTTCGGTAACAGAAAAAAAAACCCGGGCAACGACTCAGGCAAAAGTAATGATTACTCTCGATTTCATGTACCCAAATCCATCGGGAATGCTTTTTATTCAAAAAAACAAAATGCTTTTCTCCTTATGCTGGTTAAGGGGTTAACGTAAGCTTAAAGAGTTAAAAATTTCCCTCAGGTATTATATTTTTCTAACCTGATAACATATTCAATAGCTAGAGAAAATTCTACGTTTATCAATAGTATTTTTATTTGTGATGGTGTGACGTCTCATTGATTTGTTCAATGATTTCGATGGGGCGTTCATTCGACACAATGTGGCCACGCTTTTTACAAGAAAATATGTAGATTAATTTGCAATTTAAACACTTTTTCCATTTCGAAACACATCAAAAGCGTGACTCATTCAGGAAGATTGAGTACTTCAGAATCAGAGCCTGAAATTCTGAATGACTCCAACTTGAATCCATGGATATTTCTTCACTTTTCGATAATAGATTTCATTGAATGAAAGAGCAAGGAAACGATTCAATGAAAGAGATGAAAATTGGATAGGCGCCTAAGCCTATGCCTAAGCCTAAAGCCCAAACCCAAATAGACCTAGTGTGAGGCGCTAGCCTTCGCACTAAGTCCAAGCCTAAGCCTTAGCCTAAGCCTGAGCCTGAGCAACCTGAAAGAGCAATGAAAGAACAATGAAAGAGCAATGAAAGAGCAATGAAAGAACAAATCTAAACGATCATCTAAAGCTTTTGATAAAGTCAAATATAGTGGATTTCTTGTTTTGCTAAAACTTTCATTCTAAAAGCAAGAAGTCGCTTGTCAAAAGTTTTTCAATTACGTTAATCAATTACAATTTCAATTACAATTTCAATTTCAATCAATTTTCAATTACGTCTTTCTGCCTGAAAAGAGAACCATTTGCAGATTTTGAGCAAAATCGCATTTTTTTTTGTAGCAATAACCTTACAACATGGTAAGATTTTGACTTTTTCTCTTTCTCTTTTGATTTTGACTTTTCTTACTTACTAAATTGCTAAATTGAGTGCATAAACATTATATTTTTATGTTAAACACCCAGTTTTAACAAGTTTTTATGTCTGAAAAAAAGAAATAAAATATAAAATGTTTTTAAGTAGAACTTTCCTTAAGATTGATTACAATTAATTACGAAATTTGAGAGAGTCTCGGCAATGGAGGCTTCAAAAAAATGATTTAATCTCGCTCACCGTTCAACGGTCGATGAAAAAATACTTTTCAAATCGCTCAACTGGCATTCGTTCTTTCAAAGTACCCCAATTTCAAATATCGCTCGTTAAATAAAACTTTGATTTGCTCATTAAAAAGTTACTCAACTTTCCGATGATCTAAAATTCTTTGTTTTACTTCAATGAACCTAGTAAAACTGATGTCAAGTGGATGTTTTCATGAAGATAAATGAGTCCAAAGTACATCCATACTGCTTATTCCATTGTACAAATGAATACAAAGTACATCCATAATGCTAATTCCATTGTACTTTTTAGATTCTCTCCTTTCTGAAAAGTTGCCAAGATGAGAAATCTGCGAAAAAGATCAAATTGAAGGATCTTCAATTAGCCTTTTCGCAAGAAGCTTTTGAGAAATTCTCAAAAAGACGCCCAAATGGAGAAGTGAGAAAAGAAAATTGAAAAAACAAAAGAAATTTTAGAAAACGAGTCACTTACCATTCTCAAAGTTATCAATCCGATGTGCGGCTGAAAGAGAACGATGAGATTGACTGGATTGATGAGACTTTTGGAGTCGATATCGAATCGATTTCATTTGAATTGCTAAAGACGTGGCAATACTCTAATTCTAACAAGTTTACATAGACTAACGAAAGCTATGTGATCTAAACCTAACAAAGTTTTTAAATCCAACAACTAGACCTTTCTACTTGTTTGTACTTGGTAGTAGGTTTTTGGATAACAGAGCTTCAACGAACATCAAGGCTTTCAAGAAAGCTTTATTGCTGTCAGAAGAAACGCAAACATATAGAGTCTAGAACTCGAGCTTCTTTGCGAGATCCTCTCAACTACACTCGATCAACGAGATGTTTGGTCGGCTTGTCCTTTACTTCAAACGATTGCCCCAAAGTCGAAGTTGAAAAAACTGGCTACTGAAAAGAAGATGAAAGAAAATGATTCAGGTAGGGTTTGTAGAGGAATTTTCCTAGAATTCAATAGTTTTCTTAACAAGTTTTGCTTTATTTAGACTCTTTTCTCATGCACATCAAATGCTGAAGTGGAAGGCTCAAGTTGTGAGGATTTCTCGCCGCGCGATGATGCCGCAGTTTTTCAAGCTTTAGATCGAACCGTTGATCAAATCCAAGAACATGCTCACTCAGCAACAACTTCAAAGTAAGTTCATGCTGTTATCAGCTGTTATCAGCTGTTTTCATCTCAGTTGTACCTTTTAGATATACTGTTTCACCATTCTTTGTGGAATCCTCTCAGCTGACTCGCTCAAAGATGTTTGGATGATTTCCGTTTACGTTCAAACGATTGCCCCAAAATCTTTGCCGAAGCTAAGAAAACTGGCTACTGAAAAGAAGATGAACATTATTCAGGTAGTAAGAATTTTCCTAGAATTCAATAGTTTTCTTAACAATTTTGCTTTATTTAGACTCTTTTCTCATGCACATCAAATACTGAAGTGGAAGGCTCAAGTTGTGATTTCTCGAGCGACGATGCCGCAATCTTGCAAGCGTTAGATCGAACCGTTGATCAAATCCAAGAACATGCTCACTCAGCAACAACTTCAAAGTAAGTTCATGCTGTTATCACAATATTTTCAGTAGTTGTAGTTCAGTTGTAGCTAACATTTTATGCTGTATCACAAGCTATTCATGATGCCTCTCAATTAGCCCAAAGGTTGTATGATTCCGTGAGTTCCGGAAGGATAAAGGTTGTTGCCAGCAATTGTTAGTTGACGATTGTTGAGAAATTGTATGAGAATTTGAAAGATCAAGTCAACAATGGGCATCAAGTTCAACTCAACTCAGGGTCAACTTTTGATCGTAAACTTTTCAAGAACCATCCAAGTATATCCAGTCCAACAAACACTTCTGCTTGTGCGGAGTCTCTTTTAAAGAATTTATGCATCGAAAGGGCTAGAGAAACCCAAGTAAGATATGAAATTTGAGTGCAATAGAAAACAACACAAATATTTTGTGCTTGAGTACGGTTTTAAACCCTTTAAACTTTAATTTTCCAATAATTATACTTGAACTTTAAAACTTTAAGGCACGCTGTAGAATGTAAGACTCGTGAGTCACCGGTTTTTGTTTTTTTTTAGAGTTGAACTTGATGATGTCAAAAAATTTTCTTTGACGAAAAATCCTTTTATCTTGTAGGAATCTTTTTTGAACTTCTCTTTACGAAAAGTATATAGGAAATTTGATTAAATTGTCAAAAACAGAGGATTTCTGCGGTGGATGGGCTTGACATTTCCCCTTGATGCTCTAAAACCACAACTTTACACAAGGGCCACAAAAATCACTTAAAGATATAAAGTCCATGAATAGAAATCACGTAATTAGTAAGGTTTAAAAGTGTCTATTGCAATAATGTAGTGAAGATAAGGTGAAACTATTTAGACAACTCTGGGAGCTACAGATTTGACAAATGATTGAGCATCGAATTGAAAACTTTAAGGACTTTAGATTGACGAAAGACTAAACTCTAATAAAAGGGTATACAACTATATCTTGGCTTCTCTAACAGGTTATTCACCTTTCATTTTACATTGAATTCATGAGAATCTACTGTTTAAACAGTTACTAAAGATTTAAGAGCTAAAACAAAAGCCAAACACCTTTTTTTGACATCATCTGGGTAATGTAAAATACCAGCATGTAAGTCCAAATGAAGTGATGATCACCAAAGTGAACCTTTAAATGGGTATTCCGGTCCTCAGCGAAATCCGATTTTCGCTTCGAACCATTATAAGCCATTCTCAGCGGCTAGCACTCGCTACTGACTAGGCCGAATAGTTAGTGTTCATGCCAAAGAGCCCAGTCCTCGAGGGTTCGAACCCTTCTCGTGACTTTTGCTTTTTTGTTTCTCATTAGATTTTTCAAAAATCGATTAGCTGAGGCCAAGGCCCTTACGGGTATGTAGAATTATTAACCTTAACGAAAGCTTAACATTAACGAAAGCTAAGGAAAAAGCCAAATTTTTGATTAATACTTTCCCATCGTCTTACCTTTTGAAAATCATTGAAAATTGCGGAAATTTTGATACGAATTGACTGATAGTATAATTTTCTGAATACTTTTTAAACAACTTATTGATCTGTAGATATAGAACATTGAAATCAAAAAACTATTTTCCTAAATATCTTTCAAGCACAATTAATAAACAATCAACTAGAAACTTTTTTCTTCGGAACTCATTATTATGTGTGCTAAAGAGTGTTAAAGAAAAAAAAAGATATAAAGAAGGGGTAGAAAAGGCGAAAAACTTAATAAAAGGTGACAAAAGTGAGAAAAGAAAGAAAAACTCTTTAAATACCTCAAAAAAAACCGCTAGTTAACTTTCAATTGGTTAGCTGAATATCTTTAACGGTCTTTTGCTGGTTATTATCGAGAAATTGTTACCGTAGTCTAGACGAAAACTTCGGTAGAATTAATTCTCTTATATATGTCGTAGCCGATTATGAATCAAATGATTTCGCTAGCGAAAATCATAATCGGCTGAAATCCATAATCGGCTACGACATATGTACTGAGTCCGTCACATTGCATTTTTTGACAGTTTTTCATAGTTTTTCCGGGATTTTTAGTGTTTTCATGGTTTTTCTTTATGGAATTCTTGTAGAGGAGACTGAAACGCGCAAATTGATATACAAATAGTTGTGGTTCTAGGAAACACTTTTGAGGCCCCCCTTTAATTGTAGCAACATTGGTTTTCAGGTTCGACATCTGTTCAACCGAGACACGAGTCCGAAAAGAGAGTACCGTATTTCTTCGAATAGAAGACCGAGTAAAGAGTATCATCGCGTACTCCTGCGTAGCAGCCCATTTTAAAATTTCTTTTCTGCATAAAAGCTTTCAATGAAGTGCATAGAGCTGGAAAATGACTCAAAAATACCACATGAGCTAACAGATTTTTGAGCCATTTTCCAGCTCTATAGCATTTCATTGAAAGCTTTTATGCAGAAAAGAAATTCTAAAAAGGGCTGCTACGCAGGAGTACGCGATCATACTCTTTACCCGGTCTTCTATTCGAAGAAATACGGTAACAAAGTCTTTACGTTGAGCTAACACACAATTTCTAAAGCATTCATGCAATTCAATTCATAAATTTCATTTCAAAGTAACACTGTATGAATATTATAATTTAAAATTATACATAACTAAAAAGTTGTGGTTGTAGGAAATCACTTTTGAGGCCGGAGTACCCCCTTTAAGATTTATTGTCAAGAACTAATCAAGTCAAACGCTTATACATCTACAGTATGACCACCATGACCACCGTGGTATACAATATAGAGTACAGGATATCCCACTTTAGAAGTTAACTTAGTTAGAAGTTAACTTAGTTAGAAGTTAACTTAGTTAGAAGTTAACTTAGTTGCAAGTTAACTTAGTTGCAAGTTAACTTAGTTGCAAGTTAACTTAGTTGCAAGTTAACTTAGTTGCAAGTTAACTTAGTTAGAAGTTAACTTAGTTGCAAGTTAACTTAGTTGCAAGTTAACTTAGTTGCAAGTTAACTTAGTTAGAAGTTAGAAGGCGTTCTTTAGTGAGAAATTACTTAAAAGTTAACTTTTGTCTAGCTTGCCTAGTTTTATTAAAGAGAATTAACTTCAGACAGTGATCTTTTCCTTTAAAAGGCTCCAGAAATCAGTTTGAAGTGATGACTTTGAATTGAATAGAGTTACTAGCATCGTTTCTCTAAAAGTGAAAAGCTGAGTATGCACAGCTGTATCGGATTTCAATAGCTCGTGGGAGGAGGATTTCTTTAGTCAACTCCTATACATGTACATTTGCTACAGTTGGGCGATAGAAAGTTAAGTAAAGGATTTAAAAGTATATTCTCAAAAGAAAATCAGAAAGAATCTAAGTAAAGCTAATCTAGAAGTGTGCTTTGTACTGGTTATAGCAATATCTTTTACCACTAGAGCAATATCTTTCCAAATTTCAAGCCTAGTGAAGCTCTTCAACTTCTAGACAATACAGAACTACTCATTCTTCAACAATCTTAGCATTTCAAGTCTAAATCTAAATCTCAGCTTTCCATGATGTTGACTTTTCTCAAAATTTCTTCGCTTCTTCTGCTTCATCTCTAGCGATCTTTGAATCATTCCTTTCAATACCCAAATGCCGTTCAAAATCCAATTTTAACCATCTTTGTTCCCATCTAGACGCTATTCACCAGTTTTTCTCAATTCTTCGATTTGTTGGCAAATTCATGACATCACTGAGATTCCTCAAGGATCAGAACTTATGAAAGCAACTTCATTGAATTCAAATGACACAAGTTTACGCCGCTCAAAGCTTTTGTGCTACTGGCATTGAAGGGTTTTCCAGAGAAAAGGCTCCACCCATTGTGAGATGAAGGAGAAGGAGAACCCTCCCCTCCGCTTCCCCTCCCCTTTCCCATCCAGCTTCCCTTCAACCCCATCTCATCACTTCATCCGGATGGCTCCTCTCCGATCGCTCCTCATCTTTCTCCTTGGCCTTCTTGCTATCTCTTCTGTTTTTGCTTACCCAAGGTAGGGAATGATTTGAATCTTAATCTAGTTTCAAAATAAGATTTTACTAGTTTGTTAGAGAACTAAATTAAACGATTTATTAGTTTCTAAATCTTTTTTAACGTTTGAGCAATCGCTGGAGCAAAAAAAATGTTAGATTTGGTTTAAGATACTAGAAAACTAGTCTTAAATTAGATCTTTAAAGACTGCCTTTTTTAAAAAGTAAAAGTTTTAATTTGTTTTCCAATACATTTCCTGAATTCAAGCCGAATTCATTACCGAGAATGGATCTTTTGCTAGGATCTTTTGCTAAGATCTTTTGCTAAGTTCTTTTGCTAAGGTCTTTTGCTAAGGTCTTTTGTTAAGATCTTTTGCTAAGATCAACACTCGATAACACATCATTTATTAGGTTGATGCAAAAGTCTTTTTCATTTTTTTCGTACTTCTTTTGAAAAATAACAAAGTCATCAATTAACCTATGGTTTGCTCTAAATGAAAAGTGTTTATTGTTCAATTTCCCATCTTTTTAAGTCAATTTGGGTTCACTTTCAAGCAAATTCGAGAGTGAAAACGGGTTTTTCATAAAAATCTATAAAACCTCTAAAGTTGGCTAAATCAATTTCTCTGAAAATCTGAAAAAATATCTAACTTTTGTGCTCTATCTTTTATTTATTAACATCAAGATTGGTTTCCTTAGCAAAGCGAAAATGCATCATCGAGCCGTCGCCTTTTTGACTACCCGATCAGGCCTCAAAAAATCTAGACATAAGACATTTTAAACTCGTTTTAATGTCATTTTGCAGAAAAATAATTGGCCTTTCGAATGCAATAAACCGTTGTTCAATTGGTGCATTTGTTACTTTTTAACGGAAGTACGAAAAAAATGAAAAAGACTTTTGCATCAACCTAATACTATTAGTAAATGAGTTAACGCTTTTCACTATGATTTCTTGAGTAACTAAACCAAAGTTATAAACTATAGCTGGATTTTAGTCTACAAAACAAATACGTTAAATGAATCTTAGAAAAAAAAAGCGTAAACTATGAAATTGTTTCATTGAAGGGTGGAATCGAACTTCTCAAATATCAAAAAATGCCTCTTAAAAAGCTACTACTAAAGCCAAAATCCGGATAAACAGGCCAATGAGAAATTCCTTCAATTTCCGGTCTTTTTCTGTTTTTTTTCTTTGATAAATTGACGTCTTTTCTGTCCATTGAAAACCCATTCCATGAATTCTTAAAGCACACTCACATTATATGTTCGTAACCTTTCCCAAGACTTAAATAAAGATTAGCCATGACGTTTGGGGTATTCTGTGTGTTCTGCATGGTAATGCACACTATCTGGTGCAATGGCTGAAATTGATTTCCAAGAGAAACGAGCACTTAAGTGGTGTTTGATTAGAAAGATGGTTTCCATATTGAACACAAAGTATATGGTGGCTTGGGCTAGTACTTCAGTACTTCGGGTTTAAAAATGTACTTGAGCTCAAGAATAGAAGCAGGCTATCTAGCAAGTGATAGTACTTGTTCTACTCGTTCTGCTCTCAGTACTTGTTCTACTCGTCCTGCTCTCAAAAATTGGCGCACTTAATTTCTGTATCCCATTATAATCATTGAAAAAGTTGAAAGTGATTTTCAATGATTATAATGGGATACAGAAATTAAGTGCGCCAATTTTTGAGAGCAGGATGAGTAGAACGAGTACTGAGAGCAGGACGAGTAGAACAAGTACTTAGAGCAGGACGAGTTGAACAAGTACTGAGAGCAGGACGAGTTGAACAAGTACTGGCTAGATAGCCTGTTTCTATTCTTGAGCTCAATTACATTTTTAAACCCGAAGTACTGAAGTACTAGCCCAAGCCACCATAGTCAGTGATGATTAAGTGCACTAGAAAAGGGTTTCCATTATCGAAGACAGAGTACAGTTAGTTTAAATGATGTGACATTGAATTCATTGACGAAACTATAGCCCTTTCCATTCTCTAACCACTAAAATAACCTCGATTTTTCAGAAATTATAGATTTCCCCATTTTTTAAGAGCAGAACGAGCAGAACAAGTACTGAGAGCAGGATATAGATTTCCCCCGCAAAACGATAATGGTTTTCTGTGAAAATGTAATTCTTTATGGCAAATTTGATTTGATTTCTTTTTGGATATACATAAATTTCTTTATATTTTGGGGAAAACTCGGTGCGGCTTTCTTTTTTTTGATAAAAAGTACTCCCTAAGGAGTGATTGGGAAAGTGGGAAAGTGAAAAATTGGGTGTGAATTCCGGGGAAATCTTTGTCTTAAACAAAACTCGAAGAATATAGCTTCAAGTGTTTCGAAATTTTGATTGAAAAAGACTTTTAAAACGTAGTTTTTTATGCTTATTGAATTTTAGATTAGAATTTCTTCAGGATTTTCATAAAAATGACTTTTACTGTTATAAGGACAACTTAAGATTAAAGTTAACTTAAAAACAAGCCTACTAGAATATTTTGAGTCTGGTTATTGAATCAAATTGGTTTTGTATGGATTGGATAAAGATCATCATTAAATCAGCCAAACTATTGGATCCAGATTTTGTTAAAATTTTACTAAATGAAGAATTTGAGAAGTTTCACTTGTCGGCTGTACTGTAAATTCAGCTTAAACAAATATGAAGCTGAATCTAATCTAATGTGTCTCTTAGCTCGCTCAGAAACCAAAGGTTTTCGACCAGTCGACTTTTGTGTTCCATATCGTAGAGGATCAGACAATCCGATTAACCGAGATAGGATCCGACAATTCGATTCATTATGATCTAAAAAACCCGAGCCTGTTCGGTTCGTCCCATTGCTCGATTTGCGTGTCCTTCGCGATTCATTGCCTCTATGATTCCAATTTCCTTTTCCGACAGCGACGGTCGGCTTGGCATTTTTTCAGAGTACCTTAAAGAAATGGTTTTTGAGCTAAATTATCTGAAAAAGAGCTCAATTATCTGAAAGAAAAAGAGAAAAAGGACGAAAACGAAAACGACTGGTCGAAAACCTTTGGTTTCTGAGCGAGCTAAGAGACACATTAGATTAGATTCAGCTTCATATTTATTTAAGCTGAATCTAAAAGTACAGCCGACAAGTGAAACTTCTCAAATTCTTCATTTACAGTAAAATTTTAACAAAATCTGCCTACTTTTTAATCTAAAACTAAACCTTTTATCTTTTAACCTTTATTCAATATAGAAAATATTAAAATTTTAAAATGCTATAGAAAAGCTTTAAACAAGGATTACTGTAGTTAAAAGATTGATTTTTAAATAAAATTTTGCTTTCTTGAATCTTTAAGTATTGATAAATCACTCTAAAAGTAAGAAAAAACTATTAAAATCTTCAAAAACCTATAAAAATATCACCTTATTTGGCTAAAAAGTTACGTAAAGAAATCTGAAAATCTATTGACAAAAAGTACATAACCTTTAAAAGCTTAGGTTACCTTTACCTTTCAAAAAAACTTTATTTATTCAGACATTTCGAGAAGAGAGCAATGCGCAATTCATTGGTTCGCTTCGGAAAGAGAAGTGATATTTTGCAAGGTTTGTTTTATTTATTTCATGACGAATAAATAAAAACAAAGTTATCAACTTTCTAAGTTGATAACTTTGTATAAAACTTTGTATAAAACTTTGTATAAAACTTTCTTCCTTAAACATGTGGTCCTTAACAAAATCTGCCTACTTTTAACGTAAAACTAAACCTTTATTTACATCAATTCATTGGTTCGCTTCGGAAAGAGAAGCAAGGTTTGTTTTATTTCATGACGAATAAATAAAAAGAAAGTTATCAAGTAAAGCTTTCTTCCTTAAACATGTGGTCCTTAACAAAATCTGCCTACTTTTTAACCTAAAACTAAACCTTTATTTGCATCAATTCATTGGTTCGCTTCGGAAAGAGAAGTGATATTTTGAAAGGTTTGTTTTTTATTTCATGATGAATAAATAAAAACAAAATTATCAAGTAAAGATTTCTTCCTTAAACATCTGGTCCTTAACAAAATCTGAATCTGCCTACTTTTAACGTAAAACTAAACCTTTATTTACATCAATTCATTGGTTCGCTTCGGAAAGAGAAGTGATATTTTGCAAGGTTTGTTTTATTTCATGAAGAATAAATAAAAAGAAAGTTATCAAGTAAAGGTTTCTTCCTTAAACATGTGGTCCTTAACAAAATCTGCCTACTTTTTAACCTAAAACTAAACCTTTATTTACATCAATTCATTGGTTCGCTTCGGAAAGAGAAGTGATATTTTGAAAGGTTTGTTTTATTTGATGAAGAATAAATAAAAACAAAGTTATCTAGCAAAAGTTTCTCCGTTAAACGTGTGGTCCCGTGGTGTAGCGGTTAGCACTCAGGACTTTGAATCCTGCGACGGGAGTTCGAATCTCCCCGGGACCTTTCTTTTTTGATTTCTAGTCTTTAAGCAAAGATTGATGAACACTAAATCTTTGGCAAATATTTCTCAATATTTTTAAGCGTTTACTGGTTTTGATTAGTGGTTTTGACTTAGTTAAGTTAAATTGTTTTAAAACTGACAATTAATCATCGTTTTTTGTACCTGCAGCTTTAAAATGCTAGTGGTTAAGCTCAGGATTCGTATTTACCTCTATTTACCAAATACAATAACAATTATTTGACATATTATGTACTAAACATAGCCACAAGACGATAAGATATCAAAATCCGTGAAAAGAAAGTTAGAAAGCCCAGTAAGAAAGCACAAACACCACAAAAGAATCTCTCCGATTTCAGATTCAATGGAGTCACCGCTCTCCTCAGGTCGAGAAATCTTTGTCGTCGATCCAACCCTTCTCCGTGACTACTTAGATCGCTATTGATCTCATTGAATACCATCAATTTCAACTCATTTCCCTTTCTATCCTTTCCCCCAATCGATCAGCTCAACATCTACCCCCCGATCAGTCCCAAACCATCCAAATTCTTTTCTCTTTTACTAGATTTTTTGTTAAATAAATCTATTTGTGTGTTTGATTATAAAAAAGCAAAAAAAAATGAGCAAAGTCTTACTAAAAGAGCTGTACAAAATTGAACCTTCTGTCAAAGCAAAGCAAACTTCAAAAATATCATAATGATGAAGTTTCTTTTTCAATTACAATGAAATCTTATGTAAGATTTCTATGAAACTTAAATTTGATCTTACTACGGTTGACATTTTGACAGAAAGAGTCGAAACTCTGCTCATTCCGATCTATCCGATCTATTCACTTTCACTCTATTCAAAGCTCTATTCAATAGTGAGTAGTTTAAAAAAAATCCGAATTTCTATCCGGCAGTAGGCTCACTAGGGAATTGTTTCGACTTAAAACCGATTTTCGAAGCCGGATCTAGCATATCTTGTGTAGTTTTTCACGCTGATTCCGATACTATAAATAACTTTTCCCAATAGACCCTGGTTTTCAACTTAAATTTGATCTTACTACGGTTGACATTTTTGACAGAAAGAGTCGAAACTCTGCTCATTCGATGCTCGATCTATCAAAGCTCTATTCACTACAAAATTGAAACTTTTGTCAAGATCTTTTGTCAGAATCAAATCAAAACTTAGTTTCCTATAAAGAAATTTCATCTGTTATCCTATTAAAATTAAAAACATAAAACTTTTAATCGTGATTTTCTTTTGTTTTCCAACTTTTAGTAAAATACATTTATTGAAAACCAATAATGTGATACAAACAAAGGGTACATAATAAGACATAAAGGTTAAACACACAATTTTATGGCACTGCGGCCGTTCTCACCCCTATTTACCCCTATTACCCAAATGTTGTGAAAGAAAAAACCCACTTGGTGGGAAAAAGAAACATTTTTATCTTGCCAGAGTGATTGAACCCTCGACCTTCCGCTTAAGAGACAAGACTCCTAACCGGTCGGCCATCTGGCCAAGTAACAAGTGATAGTGAAACTAAAAGCCGAAAATTTGAAAATTTCTAGACTTTCTACCAGTAGAACAGCTTCAAAAATCATAAAATGATTGCCAGGAATGAATGATTATGTTGGAAAAGCCAATCATGCAAATTGCATCTATGGCGCAGTGGATAGCGCGCTCGCCACAGGACCCGGGTTCGGTCCCCTTCAGTGACCATCTACTTTCACTTTTTGCAAGACAATTTTGAAAAGAAACATCAAAATTGTGTATCGGCTTTTAGTTTCACTATCATTTGTTACTAAAAGTTGAAAAACAAAAGAAAATCACGATTAAAAGTTTTATTTTTTTGATTTTAATGGGATAATAGATGAAATTTCTTTATAGAAAACTAAGTTTTGATTTGATTCTGACAAAAGATTCAATTTTGTTGTGAACAGAGCTTTGATAGATCAAAATGAGCAGAGTTTCGACTCTCTCTGTCAAAATGTCAACCGTAGTAAGATCAAATTTAAGTTGAAAACCAGGATCTATTAGGAAAAGTTATTTATATTAGGTTGGCAAAAAAAAGGAGGGTTTTTTTTTTTTTTTTTTTTTTTTTTTATAATAAAAATTTTTTTTAATTTTTTTTTTTTTTTATAAATTTTTTTTTTTTTTTTTTTTTTTTTTTTTTTTTTTTTTTTTTTTTTTTTTTTTTTTTTTTTTTTTTTTTTTTTTTTTTTTTTAAATTTTATTTTTTTTTTTTTTTTTTTTTTTTTTTTTTTTTTTGATTTTTTTGGTTTTTTTTTTTTTTTTGTTTTTTTTTTTTTTTTTTTTTTTTTTTTTTTTTTTTTTTATTTTTTTTTTTTAATTTTTTATTTTTTTTAGAGAAAGTGAGGTGAAAATAAAAATAAAAATAAAAATATTTTTTTTTTTAATATTTTTTATAGAGGAATTTTTTTGGGGTTTTTATTAAATATAATACCACAAACTATTTTATTGTGGTTTTTATATATTTATTTTTTAATATTTTATTATATAAGGAAAATGAAATTATATAGAGATAAAGAGGTAAATAAATTTTTTATTGAGGTAAAAAAAAGATAAAATATATACACCGGGGGTTTTTTTTTTATTTCCCAAAAATAATTTTTTTTTTTTTTTTTTATATTTTTTTTTTTTTTTTTGGTGATTTTTAATGGGAAAAAGTAAAAAAAAAGAAAATAATGAAAATAGGGGGTATTGAAAAAGTGGAATTAAAAAAAAAAGAAAAAATTTTATATTATTTTTTTTTTTTTTTTTTTTATTTTTTTTTTTTTTTTTTTTTTTATTTTTTTATTTTATTTATTTAAATAAAAAAAAATATTAAATATAATAAAAGGAGTATTGAATGGAGGAGGGGTGGGGGGGGGGGGGAGTTGGGGTGGTAAAAGGTTCACCCCAATGGGGGATAACAAAAAATAAAAAAAAAATAATAAAAAAAAAAAAAAAAAAATAATATAAAAATATATATTTTTGTTTTTTTTTTTTTTTCTTTTTTTTTTTTTTTTTTTTTTTTTTTTTTTATAAATTATTGTATAATGGGAAAAAAAAAATATAAGGAAAAAAAAAAGGTTTTATTTTTTTTTTTTTATTTTGGTGTGTTTTATTTTTTTTTGGGAGGGGGGGGGTGGATTTTGGGGGGGGGGGAGGGGGTAATGGGGGGGAGGGGGGGGGGATTTTGAAAAAAAAAAAAAAATTATATAAAAAAAAAAAAAAAAAAAAAAAAAAAAAAAAAAAAAAAAAAATAATTAATAAATAAAACAAATAGTATCGGAATCAGCGTGAAAAACTGCACAAGATATGCTAGATCCGGTTCCGAAAATCGGTTTTAAGTTGAAACAATTCCCTAGTGAGCCTACTGCCGGACAGAAATTCGGATTTTTTTTAAACTGCTCACTATTTGATCTCTAATTTTTTTTTTTTTTTATTTTCAAACTAGAAAAGACTTTAGCTACACATATTCAAAAGAAATGCAACTTCTTTTCCTCAAAAACACTTGACCAAATAATTGCCTTGACTAGGGAATATTTTCCTTGAAAGTTATGCAGAAAAATGTTGAATTAACGAAAATTCGACATATTTATTTCATATGTAATTTCAAATTTAATTACTTTTTTCCATCTATCGCGAATTCCATCTATGGCGCAGTGGATAGCGCGATTGCCTCACCCGCACAGGATCCGGGTTCGGCCCCCGTCGGTGACCATCTACTTTCATTTTTGCAAAATTTTTTTTCTTGAAAGCACAACAACATAATTTCGTCTGTAATTTACTTGCTATCTATCGAGACCGTGTGCCAGATGGCGAGCGATTACACAGAGAGCACCGAGAGCTGGTGTTCATAAAAACAAACGTGGAATCGTCGTGACTGTAGTCGTTGTTGTGGTCGTTTGTAATTTACTTTTCAGTAACACCAGCAGAACACACGCTTTAGAAATCGTAAAGATAATTGCCAAAAACTGCCTTGACTAGGGAATATTTTCCTTGAAAGTTATGCAGAAAAATGTTGAATTAACGAAAATTCGACATATTTATTTCATATCTAATTTCAAATTTAATTACTTTTCCAAAATCTCAATGTGTTTTAGTTGATAGCTTAAAGATGCAAATCCAAAAACCCAAATTTGTTCCTGGGATGCGGACCTTTCGAACACAAAGCTCAAAGCAGCCATAGTTTCACTGTGACTCAAAATATTCGCCCCATGATTTTCTACACATTTTTTTTTAAATATCGAAAAAGAAACGACATTATTTGAAGGATTTGAAACGTCACTTCAAGAACAGAATCTTGAAATGGTTTTAGAATTGGCTGAAACCAAGTGTATCGCATTAGCAATGCTGATTTCGAGTCGCCTTTCCTGAACGCTCTCAAATCCAATCCTGATTTAGTACCTTGTGAGATTTTTAAGAATCTATTAAACTTTAAAGCCTTGCCCAATTACCGTAACCCAATTACAGTAACGAATTTCGTAAACTAGTTGGTATCGCTTTGCTTTGCTAAATAGCTTTGCTTTGTTAAATCGCATTGCTTTGCTAAATCGCTTTGTTTTGCTAAATAGCTTTGCTTCTATAAAAATATTTTGTTGAAGCTGTTTCTGGTTTAAAATCCTTTCTTGATTTAGTAAATTGTGAGATTTTTAAGAATCTATTAAACTAAACACAAGAAATAATTCTATTTCCGAATTATTCTAGTCATAATATTCTAGTTATGCTCAATTTTCTTTAAAGTTAACGATCTAAATCTAAATCTAAAAAAACTGGATTTAGGCTTTAGAAATTTAACCATGGCTTTTCGGATTCGGATTTAGCCATTGTTGATCTCATTTTGATTGAGCAAACTCTCGGATCGAGGGTGGGACAAATGCGACCTTTTTTTTTTGCAATATATCGAGGTTTTAGTGTAGTGTTCTTTCCTTTACTCGCTTTTGACGCATACCAAGCGATAAAACAACCAGCAACAAAGAGTAAAGCCATGCAAACACCGTAACAGATCAAAGTCTAAAAAAAAGTATAAAAAAAGTAAGTTCTGAAATCTCTCTTAGCTTTTAAAGCTCTTATTTTGTAGATTTGAAAAAAAGCAAAGCTGGAAAGTGATTCTTAAAGTAAATTAAGGGGGGTGAGACAAATGCGACCTTTTTTTGCTGGAAAAGGCCTTAGGAAAGGTCGTAGAGCTTCAAAAATGTTTCCATATAAGGGAATCGTATGCGTAGATTCCGAATTTCGACAAATCAGACCTCGCTGACACGTCAAATTTGGGCCAAAAGGCAAAAACTACGCAACTTAACGCTTTTCCGCAGTTTTTGCCTTTTAGCCCAAATTTGACGTGTCAGCGAGGTCTGATTTGTCGAAATTCGGAATCTACGCATACGATTCCCTTATATGGAAATATTTTCGAAGCTCTACGGCCTTGCCTAAGGCCTTTTCCAGCAAAAAAAAAGGTGCGCAAATGTCCAGGTGCGCAAAAAAAGGTCGCATTTGTCCCAGCCCCCTCGGATCACCTTTTTTCCAAAGCATCAACACCCACTGGAATCAGAAAGCTTAAACTAGCTTTACAATTTCATTTAGTTACCCATTTTTCTAGTTTTTTTTACCGGAAGTTCATTTAGCATTAGATGGAAAATTGGATGAAAATTGGGGTGAGCAGCTGTGTCTCCTTTCCTTTTCTCTTTCCTTTTCTCTTTCCTCAAACCACGAATGATCGGCAAACATCCAAATCGAGCCTTTTCCCAATCCAAATTTCCCTCGACTTTCACCTGTTTTTTCTCATTATTTTTAAAATTAGCTTACATTTTCTATTTTTTCTTTATAAAATCAACTCTTGGTATAAGTTTTTATTCGAAAAAAAAATGATGAAGGTGAATTTTAGAAGAAATAAATAATTAAAAATGATTCTTGTGTGTAAGTTTAAGAAAATATTGGGTTGGTGGAAAAGTCCTTTCCGATTTTTTGGGAGAGTACCTTAAATTTGTCGAATTTTGACGTTTTATAGCTCATCCTAAAGCTGAATTCAAGACGGATCGATTGATAAAAACCGTTTTGAGATATCTCTTTTCTAAAAACAAAAAAAAACGAGAAAAACGAGAAAAACGAAGGAAAATCGCGAAAAGCGGCGGAAAGGCTCTTGATCTGAGGGTCGCTGGTTCGACTTCCACCGGTGACAATATTTTTCAAAAATTTTTTGCTAAGATTCTGAAAATGCGTGTCTAGGGGTTATTTTTGACGCCGATCACGAAACACATGTTTTTAGCCTAGGTTTCTGCACGAAAAACTAACGAAACGTGAAAACAGCCATTTTTTGCCTCTGCCGCCCTTTACTAAAATAGCTGTAAAAACTTTTAGAAAAGAGATATCTCAAAACTGTTTTTATCAATCGATCCGTCTTGAATTCAGCTTTAGGATGAGCTATAAAACGTCAAAATTGGACAAATTTAAGGTACTCTCCCAAAAAATCGGAAAGGACTTTTCCATCAACCCAATAAAATGATCTGATGATCTAGCAAACGTTTTTTATTGGAAATCTTTTGATTAAAAGCACTATTAGCTTTAAATAATCAAGATTGATTTATCGTTTTGCTTTGAAAGAAGTTAAGTTGTGATTGAATTGAACTTGAATACTTTCTATTTTTATAAGCATATTGTTATTTTACTGTATAGAATAGACACTTTAAAGCTTTGTTTTTCAATTACCGTAACTCAATTCTAGTAACGAATTTCGTAAACTAGTTAATAGTACAGTAAAAAGGGTAAAAAGATCAGTAAACAGTAAATCATTAAATCTACAGTAATCTTTTTCATTACGGTAGATTTAATGATTTACTGTTTAGTGATCTTTTTACCCTTTTTACTCTACTACCAACTGGTTTACGAAATTCGTTTACGAAATGTTCAATTACCGTAACCCAATTCTAGTAAAGAATTTCGTAAACTAGTTAATAGTATAGTAAACAGGACAAAAAGATCAGTAAACAGTAAATCATTAAATCTATCGTAATCAAAAAGATTACTGTAGATTACCTTGCTTACAGTAAAAAAAACTAGAACTAAAGAAAACTCAAATAGCTGCTTTTTTGTCGACTTTTAAGCTAATATAGTAGTATTTTTCTTTTGCGAACCGTATTAGTAGGGTTTTGGAATAAGTTCCCGTCTGGTATCTTCTCGCCTGTAGGAAATGACGTCATTGTTACCTTTTCCAAATCTCACTATTTACCTCTTTCCATCGTTTTTAGCTCATCAGAAACAGTAAAATAGCTTTGACTTGAAAATTTGACTTTTGAATTTACAATCCTTAGATCTTTGTAGATATAATTGTAGTAGTAGGGTTTGTTTGATAAGGAAAATTCTAGATCTTGCATGACGATAAAAGATTTTCTAGAAGATTCGATTACTTCGGGCCCTCATGGTGTATTGGTCAAGTGCTCACTTCCAAACTGAGGGTGTGGGGTTCGGCCCCCCCTAGGGTTCACTTCCCTAGCCCGTGCGCCCAGACTAGAGGTCTCTTCTCTAGAGCTGACTAGAGATCCCTTCTCTAGCGGAGTTCACTCTTCCACTGGGTTGGCCCATTCATGGCCTGAGGTTATTAAAGCAAGAAGCCTATCTTCTATCTATCTTCTTTTCTCCCCGCCTCCACATCGCCGAGTAAAATGTCTCATCTTTCTCTATGTATTTATGTGTAGATTTGTGTATTGTCTGACTGATTGCGCTTTATTTCATGTCCTGAATAAAGTATGAATATTTATTCAATAAAATTTACGTAGTTGCAAGTGAGAAAAAGCTGAATGATGGAAAATGTTGAGAAGCGATTTGATGATTTTTCAGTACATCGTTGTTACCTTTTCCAAATCTCATCATTTACCTCTTTCCATCGTTTTTACCTCATCAGAAACAGTAAATAACTTTTGAATGAAAGTTTGACTTTTGAATTTACAATACTTAGATCTTTGGAATATAATTTTAGTAATAGGGTTTGGAATAAGCTCCCGTCTGGTATCTTCTCGTCTGTAGGAAAATTCAAAGTACCGTATTTTCTCTAATAGTGGTGCACCCAGCCGAGTTGATGACTATTTTACGGCTTCCAAAGTTTTCACAGAAGCCCAACACTCAAATCCCCCACTAGATCTCATCATCAGCTACATTTTCCGACCCCACATCAATAGGTTCTGATAAGCGGTTCTCGAGATTTCGAGGAAACTAGGCAATGCTCATGGTGCACTACTATTAGAGAAAATACGGTAGTTTAGTTTATCTAGTTTTCAAGAGGAGACTCAGGGCTATTGAATGATTAGAATACCGTATTTTCTCTGCACCGCGCCGAGCCGAGTTGATGACTATTTTACGGCTTCCAAAGCTTTCACAGAAGCTCAACACTCTAATCCCCACTAGATCTCCTCGTCAGCTACATTTTCCGACCCCACATCGATAGGTTCTGATAAGCGGTTCTCGAGATTTCTCGAGATAAGGAATTTAGGCGACGACCAGGGTGCACTACTATTAGAGAAAATACGGTATCTGTAAATGAATTAGCTCTTATTGCTATGTTAAATCTGCTCTGTGTGTAAAGACTGTAGTGTCTTACTGTAGTTTTCTTTCTTTACTTGTGAAAGTATTGTAGCAATATGTTATATGCGATTATGATTATCTGATTCGCTTCTATTCGCCCCTTGAATAAAGCAGAATAAAGCAAATATGTTTCTCTCTTTAAAAGATCATAGCAACATTGAAGACTATCATCTTACAGGTATTCAAATAAAAAAAACTAAAATCTTTTAATTTTTACACTTTTTATATAGTAATCTAGTGTTTTTTAAAACTTAAATATTGCAATTTCAAGTTCTTATTGATTTAAAACACGAGAGATACTCATAAAGATTAAAGTGTCCATCATCGATGTGTTGTTTTGCGTGTTTCCCACTAATTTTCAACTTCTCCATTTTCCCGCAAGATCTTTTTTGTCTTTTGCTCTTTTTCTTAAGCCAAGCACGCACAAACTTGCGTCTATGAGTTTAGTTTTTTTCGGAAAACTCTTTGGAAAACTTTACAACTTGAAAAGTTTCTTGGGTACTTATGAATCCCCGCAAAATTTATGCAATTTGAACCTTAGCAATTTGAATCTTGGCTAATATATGCCCGGATGAAATTCACAAGTACTTTACGGTGAACTTATGAATCTTATCGAAGATTTAAATTTGCATACGCATGAATAAGCATCTCATTCATTTATTTGGCATCAATGGAACAAAGGAAGCGATTTTTACAAGCAAATTATGGTTGACATTGTTAGCCTGCATCCGATGAGGCTCAAGTTTTGCTCAAGTTCTGCTCAAATTTTGCTCAAGTTTTGCTCAAGCTTTAGCAAATTTAAAAAAAAAACTTCAAATAATTGCCTTTTTAAAATGTAGGTTTACAATGCGTATGCAAATTTAGCTTAAGATTTAGGATAAGATCCACATTTACCGTTTCTTCGTTCAATCGCCGTATCAAAAGATCTAAATACAAGTTTTTTGATTCTCATTGGAATTGCCAATCATAAAATATTTCATTAGCAAACTGTGCTGCTTTTTTGTTTTATTCATTTTCTCTACAACTCTCAAAATTGATAACAAATCTTGTGTACATATGTTCAAGATTTATTTATGGGGATTCACATGTACCGTTTCTTCGTTCAATCACCGTATCAAAAGATCTAAACACAAATTTTCTGATTCTCATTCGAATTGTCATTTTAAACTTGCCAATCATAGAATATTACAAGTTTTGATTAGCAAAATGTGCTGCTTTTTTTTATTCATTTTCTCTATAACTCTCAAAATTGATAACAAACCCTGTTCAAGATTACATAGACTACATATGTTCAAGATTTATTTATGGGGATTCACATGTACCGTTTCTTCGTACAATCACCGTATCAAAAGATCTAAATACAAGTTTTCTGATTCTCATTCGAATTGCCAATCACAGAATATTACAAGTTTTGATTAGCAAACTGTGCTGCTTTTTTGTTTTATTCATTTTCTCTACAACTCTCAAAATTGATAACAAATCTTGTGTACATATGTTCAAGATTTATTTATGGGGATTCACATGTACCGTTTCTTCGTTCAATCACCGTATCAAAAGATCTAAACACAAATTTTCTGACTCTCATTCGAATTGTCATTTTAAACTTGCCAATCATAGAATATTTCAAGTTTTGATTAGCAAACTGTGCTGCTTTTTTTTATTCATTTTCTACACAAACTGTTCTGCTTCTCTACAACTCTCAAAATTGATAACAAATCTTGTCTACACATGTTCAAGATTTTCTCTTAACATCACTCATTTTTAGAAGGATTTAAGTGCACCAAGAACTGTGCGTTTAGATTTTTGTATATCTTAAGACATTGCATCCCCAAGAACACTTCAAAAACATTTTTTAAGAAGTTCAAGAACAAGAATAGTTTCAAAATTTGAAAGAGCTTTACGAGAACTTATTCAAGCTCGATCTTTGTGAGTTGATTCTTTTTTCTTTTCTTTCTTTCTTTCTTTCTTTCTTTCTTTCTTTCTTTCTTTCTTCCATTCCATAAATTCTAGTCCACGGGGAATCCCAGGGGTTCAGAGCAGAAAAAAAAGGAAAATCAAATCAGGTGGACATCCACATTGAAGTGAGGAAAAGAAATGAACTTGAGAAGGGATTTCTTTTTCAAATTCTTTTCTGTCATCACGTGGATTCTTTCTCTTTTCTCTTGAAGCATTTGCAACATTGAATCCCCGATTCGACCATTAGTCTTTCCTGAATTTTCGAGCTTTTCTTTCCCGAAAATTGGTTTAGACTAGGTTTAAACCAGTTTAAAAAACCGCTTTAGAAATTCTTGCCTAATTCTAGGCATTCTAGATTACAATTATCTAAAAGTTCTCTTTTTAAAGCTATAACTTTAAAGGGAGGTATTAATCGCGGCCGGGTGACCATAAAAATTTTTTTTACGGCAACCGCCTGTCTTTTTTATTTGAATATCGTTGATTTTATTATAAAAAGAATAAAAATCACCCGGCTAGAGTGATTTGATGGGTTTACAAATTTTTGGAGACGCTGCAAGGCTCGTCTACAAGTTTTTGGAGACGCTGCCAAGGTTCATCTACAAGGTAAGTGCGAAAGTAAAGCAAAAGTCAGCCATTATGTTTTCTTTTTGTTTTCTTTAGACTTTCGATCTACAATTTTGGTTTTTAACATCTTTAGATGCCTTTTTCCAGATGGAGATTTTATGTTTAGTTAATGCAAAAGGCCATCAAAACACCCTAAGCTATCGCTATCTATTAGAGTGTGTTCCTCTCGAGTAATGCGTTTTCTAAAATGCACCTATTTGAGAAAATTACCGTAGTCAAACCGTTAGTTTACAATCGATCAGCCAGATTTTGGTATCATTGACTGAGCCTTTTAATTCCTCATCGAATGATACAAAAATTGGGCTAACTGAATGAAAATTAGATGAACTACGCGAGCCTTGCGGCGTCTCCAAAAGTTTGTAAACCCATCAAATCACTCTAGCCGGGTGATTTTTATTCTTTTTATAATAAAATCAACGATATTAAAATAAAAAAACAGGTGGTTGCCGTAAAAAAATTTTTTATCGTCACCCGGCCGCGATTAATTTAAGCAAACTTTTCCCCCCCTTTAAGCAAACTTTTTACTTGTAATTTATCTGCTTGTCTTATAGAATTTTTAAAGCTTTGCCTCTTTTACTAATATTGAAAATTCTTTAGAAACCAGATTAATAATTAAAAATGGCAGAATTTAAGTTCTATAGAGAAACTAGAGAGAAACATCGAAAATCCTAGATTTTAAAGCTAAATTACAAAAGACTTTTCATATTTCTGTTACAAAAAAACAAAACAAAAACAAAAAACTTCTTTACAATTCTTTCTACTTTTCTCTTTTCTCTTCTTTTCAGTTGATCAAAGCCTAATTATTCTGTTGACACATTGGGGAAATCTCAAGAAAGAATCCAAAGAAAGCGAGAAAGGAGCGCCTAATTTTTGTTTACAAGACTTACGAAAAAGATTTTGCTTTTAGATCAATTCAACTTTTAGAAAAAAATGATGAATAAGGAAATCCTTATATTGCAAGTTTTAATCTGAATTTAAATATTGATTTGAAATTCGAATTAATTCAAAAATTTCTGAGTAATTTTACTCTAAATTACTCTAAAAAAACGTCTAAATTACTCGAAATCTCGAAAGGCGCTTATCCTTTTTACATTGTTTTCTAAAATTCACTTTTTACCATTTGACTTGCTTATTCATCAGCAAAATGGGTGTTGACCTGTTTGCTTTTGTTCTTGCCAAACTTTTCTTATGAAAGAACTGCACTTGAGCAATATTTTCTAATATGATTAGCCAAAATATTACCAGCTATCGTATTTTCTCTAATAGTAGCACACCCAGAGCGTCGTCTAAATTGCTCGAAATCTCGAGAACCACTTATCAGAACCTATCGATGTGGGGTCGGAAAATGTAGCCGACGATGACATCTTGGGGGATTTGAGTGTTGAGCTTCTGCAAAAGCTTGGAAACCGTAAAATAGTCACCAACTCGGCTCGCTGGGGTGCACTACTATTAGAGAAAATACGGTAGTGTAACTTAACTTGACTTTGTAGATATTGTAGAGCTTTCAATATACCGTATTTTCTCTAATAGTAGTGCACCTTGATCGTCGCCTAAATTGCTCGAAATCTCGAGAACCGCTTATCAGAACCTATCGATGTGAGGTCGGAAAATGTAGCTGACGATGAGATCTTGTGAGGGATTTGAGTGTTGAGCTTCTGGGAAAGATTGGAAACCGGAGAATCGTCATCAACTCGGTTCGACGCGGGCACTGCTATTAGAGAAAATACGGTATATATTGAATGTGATAACCTATATCTATATTTTCCCTAATAGTAGTGCACCTTGATCATCGCCTAAATTGCTCGAAATCTCGAGAATTTTGTTAAAATATTTTAAAATCTTCTATGAGTTCTGAGAAATCTTTGAGATAAGTTATTTTCAGTGAAAAATAAATTTAATTAACTTGCAATGGCAACTGTTTACCACCAAATTTTCCTTCCAAATTCTCGGATAAATTTAGCTCTTTGCCTATTTTCCTCTGATGAATGATGAATCAAGAAGTGCTCTTTGAGGCTTTCCCTCAAAAAAAAAACTTTCAATTTTTCTTTTCTCATTCATAAGCGCTCATTTATGAGCATTCACTGCTTTTTGGACCTTTCTTTTCCTTTCTTTTCTTTATTTTCTTCTTTCCTTTCTTTCTTTCCTTTCTTTCTTTCCTTTCTTTCTTTCCTTTCTTTCTTTTCTTCTTTCCTTTCTTTCATTTGTATCTTTCTTTTCCTCTTTCCTTTCTTTAACCACGTTTCCAGGCGATTTCCCCTTGATGTAAATCGGCTTGAAAAATGGCTGATCAACTATCATCATTGTTAAGCTTTTAGAGTGACTTTTGTTATATTTATATTTTTATTTTAGGGATATTTTTATGCTTTTGGATGAAATCCTAATTTCTGCCTTGGCTTTTCTTAATGTTACCAAAGGGAAATGAGTTTAAAAGTTATTTATTCAACATGAATAATGTACCACAAACAAACTATACATCTCAACTCAACACAAACTGCCGTAATACCCGTAAAGATGCTGTAGAGTAATGTAAAGATGTAAAGAGCCAAATGTAAAGAGCCAAATGTAAAGAGCCAAATTTTCTAGTCACTGGGATCGAATCCATGACCTTGTGATCTTCGGATCTCGACTAGGATACAATGATCTTAGCCAATCAGCCATGGCGGTATCAAAAAACCTTCCTTTTCTTTGCTTATAGTTTTTTTACAAAGAGAGATTGGTGATTTTCGTTTTTTTTGTAATATTTTTTTGATCTGGCTTCTTAAATTCATTCATAAATTCATTAAGCATCATTTAAATTGATATAGCTGGTGAAAAGTTAGAAAATGAGATGGGTATTGCAGGAGGAAGGGGAAAGGAACAGAAAACACAAACAAACTTGAAACAACTCAAAATGATCCTGATTTGAAATAACTAACTTCTAACTAAACTTCATCCAAACAAAAGTATCATTTTTAGATCAAATATCAGCTGCTAGTAGATCCAAAGGGTTCATAGATTGATCAAGATCTATTATAAAGTGATCCACGTTTGGGCAAATTATGGAGTCTAGAAAAAACAAGGAATCAGGATCATTTTGAGTTGTTTCAAGTTTGCTTGTGTTTTCTGCTCCTTTCCCCTTCCTCCTGCAATACCCATCTCATTTTCTAACTTTTCTTTTCTCGAAATTTCCCAGTTGGAATTAGGGCAGAAGCTTATACGCCGTCGGGACTCGAACCCGTGATCTTTCGCAATTAACCATTACACTACAACGCATGTAATCTCCCGTACTCCAGAGGGAGTTAAGTTTGTTTGTGTGTTCCCCACCCATCTTTCGATCTTTCGCTTACCGGCCAATTAACCATTACACTACAACGCACTGAATCTCCCTGACTCCAGAGGGAGTTAAGTTTGTTTGTTCCCCTTCTAATACCCATATCTTTTTTCAACTCATCTTTTCTTGAAATTTCCCAGTTGGAACTAGGCCAGATCAAAAATTTATACGCCCCCGGGACTCGAACCGGTGATCTTTCGCAATTAACCACTACACTACAACGCACTGAATCTCCCTTACTCCAGAGGGAGTTAAGTTTGTTTGTGTGCTCTGTTCCCCTTTCAATACCCATCTCCTTCAACTTCTCTTTTCTCGAAATTTCCTAGTTGGAACTAGACCAGATCAAAAACTTATACGCCGCCGAGACTCGAACCCGTGATCTTTCGCTTACCGGCCAATTAACCACTACATCACAACGCACTTAATCTCCCTTACTTCAGAGGGAGTTAAGTTTGTTTGTGTCCCCCCCATCCAATACCCATCTCTTTTTTCAAGTTCTCTTTTCCCGAAATTCTCCCTCCTCGATCCCTCAATTTACATCTTTTCACTCTTTCATCCCCATCTTTTTGCCCACTTCCCGCCTCAAACTCACATCCACGAGGGATGAACTTCCACGATTTTTTGATTTTTGCACTTCCCTTTCAAATGTTCAAATTTACCAAAGGATTTCAAAATTTGAATTAAACTGGAATACTTTTTTTTTGTCAAAAAGATTGAAACATTCATTTCTAATTTATTTAACTTTTTGTTTCCTTAGAGAATTGTAATTGTTTTTTTAAACTCTTAGATTTTGATTTCTAAAGAATTTCTTTTAGTTTACCGAAATCTTGACTTTCCAACAGTTCTCCAACTCTACAAAACTTTTCAGCTTTCTCTACAACACTTTTCTCAAATGTTTTGCACTTTTTTTTGTTTTCTAAAGCTTGTAAACTTTTGTAAACTCCTGTAAGTCGTTATTAGATTTATTAGTTTATAATAATAAAGATACTAAAAGACTACTAAACGATAAGGATAGGTTGTACCGGTTTTTCAAAATGAAAACGTTTAAGAAAGAGTTTTAATGATTAAATTTCATATAGTAAACTCTATTTATACTTATTGTAAATACTGTAATAGTACCCCATTCCCATAATGACGGTGCGGAGCGTTACGTAGCCTAGCTTTGAACGAGTTTTACTCGACACTGGTTTATGCTAAAATGCGCGCTTAGGTATTAAAAAATAGCCCTGAATTTCAGCTATTTTTGATGCCAAGATGACGGGCGGGCGTGGCGCCTGGTTTATGCTACAATGCGCTTAGGTGTCAAAAAATAGCCCTGAATTTCAGCTATTTTTTGATACCTTACCGCGCATTTTAGCATAAACCAGTGTCGAGAAAAACACGTTCAAAGCTAGACTACACAACGCTTCGCACCGTCATTATGGGGGTGCGGTACTATTACAGTGTTTACGGTAAGTACCTTGTTTTGGTTTAGCTTAGCATTTAACTCAAACAAGCAAATACAATATGTACTTTGATTCTCTTCTTTTTAGAGAAAGGCCAATTGAGAGACAATTTGCAAAAAAGAGACAAGTTTTGAGGAGGAGATCCCGTTTGGGTTGGCTCCTTTTTTTCTTGATGAAAGCAAAGAAAAGCAGCTGTCCCATTCCCCCATGATCCCATTTTCATCCACCCGCTTCTTTACAGGTGAAATATCAGTGTCTCCCCCAACAACCACCGCTTCCCAAAAGCTGTAATTGCACATTTAATCACCACCCTCTTTTATATTCTTTTGACTATTTTTAGAGCTTTTTTGTTGTTGCCTTGAAAACGGATTTTGAGTAGCTATAATTTTTGGCAACTTTTTGGCATCTTTTTGTCATTTTAAGAGGTTTTACTATAAGAATCTCCAGGTTGTTTTAATAAAATCTCAGCATTTTATTTGATAACTTTGTTATCAATAAAGTTAAGATCTTGGTAATTAAGTTGAGTAAGTTGAGTTGAGTTGTTGAGTTGTTGAGTTGTGGTAAGTTGAGTTAAAGTTGAGATCTTTGCAATTAAACACTTCTAGAGGCTATAGTTTAACTTTAAAAATGATATTGCTTTGCGTTTTCAACGTTGATCGGTTTAAATACTAAAATATAACATTTACTAAAGTTATTTTAATATTAAAATGTTTAGAATAGAGAAAAACATTCAAGAATTATACTCGATTCGATTTCAAAGCTTTAAAGTGCTCAATGATCACCTTCTTGACTCCAAAGAGTTGATTTGATGAGCTCTCGGGTTGTTCTTAGGTCATCAACTTTGAATGAAGGGTCTAGGAAACATAGGTCTAAAAGAAAGAAATCCGAAACCTCGAACATTGCTCAGTGAGTGACACCAATCTTTTGCCTTGATGTCTAAAGGTTTTCCCATTTCTCCTCTCTCAAAAATCTCTAATCGCCTTTCATAGAGACATCCCATCAGAAAGGAAAGCTTCCGGACACTTTCTTTTTACTTGTCTCTGCTTTTTCTTTAACAATTATGCACTAGAGTATATGAAAGCTAAAGTTTTCTATTTGATCTTGGAGTTTGATTGGAGAACGAGTTGGAGAACGAGTTGGAGAACTTTTTGCTCTCTAAGTCTGTAGGCTTTTCAATTGATAAGCCAAACTATCTCATCTCGGAAGAATTCAGGCTTGATTTTGTCTACTCTATTTGATTCTATTGATCATAAACTGATTATAGTACACTACCGTATTTTCCCTAATAGTAGTGCACCCCAGCGAGCCGAGTTGGTGACTATTTTACGGTTTCCAAGCTTTTGCAGAAGCACAACACCCTAATCCTCCACTAGATCTCATCGTCAGCTACATTTCCCGACCCCACATCGATTGGTTCTGATAAGCGGTTCTCGAGATTTCGAGGAATCTAGGTGACGATCAGGGTGCACTACTATTAGAGAAAATAAGGTACTTTATCTGTAGGAAATGAGAAAGAAAGGCTTAGGAAAAGGCTTAGGCCAAGATTTCTCCATATGCATGACTCTAGAATTCATTCGGTGCGCCATTTAAAAGTGTGTTTTTCATGTACCGGCTTTTTTCTAATAGTAGTGCACCCCGGCGAGCCGAGTTGGTGACTATTTTACGGTTTCCAATCTTTCCCAGAAGCTCAACACTCAAATCCCCCACAAGATCTCATCGTCAGCTACATTTTCCGACCTCACATCGATAGGTTCTGATAAGCGGTTCTCGAGATTTCGAACAATTTAGGCAAACGGCGCACTACTATTAGGGAAAATATAAATATAGGTTATCACAGGTATCACAGGAAATTCGAGGATTCATTCTTAAGCAAATTTCCCACAAGATCTCATCATCAGCTACATTTCCCGACCCCACATCGATTGGTTCTGATAAGCGGTTCTCGAGAGTTCAAGCTATTTAGGCGACGCTCACGGTAAACAATCCTCAGCGTTCTGTAATACAGTACTCTAGCTAATTTTGACCAATAGATTTCTTGCCTAAAGTCTGTCAAACTCAAATGCAAGTCCGTTCACTTACTAAACAAGTTTCTTAGTTTCATATCTTTCTTTCTAAGTGTTCCAAATGAGTATTCTAGTTTCGGTTAAGCCGTATCCATTAAAGCTCATCGTAAATTTGTTCAGAGATTTGCAAATCTCAAAAATTTCCTAAACACTCTAGTCCTCAAATTTCATTTCCTCATAACATTTCCTCATAATGATATTGTTGAAAAACAATTCATCATCACTAAATAGAGCCAATTTTCAATTTCTCTTCCCAATCTTCCCTCTTTTCCGCCTTCCTTTTTAATTAGAGATTCGTGTAAAACTGAAAATTTTCTTTCGCTTTTAAAACTTTTAAGCTGATCCACCAAAAAAAATTCTTTTTATATAGATATGTTTAGAGCACGTGAATTCATAGAATTCAAAAAAAGATCAATGTGTAGATCTTTCTTTCTAAGTGTTCCAAATGAAGAATAATAAATGAGATGAATTGGATGAGGGAGGAGTTGAAGAGAAGAGGCGATTGATGACAGCATACGCACATGTAGGAGAAGGGAAAAGACACGACAACGTGATGAATTGAATGGATATATGGAGACATTGAAAATTGAGGTTCAATCCAATTGACACTGACGCAGTTTGATCAAAGTAACTAGATTTATTTCAACTGTGGAGTTTGACGGTTGAAGCAAAAAAGCTGGCTAAGTCTAGCCAAAGCCAAAGCTTGATGACAGCAGTAGGAGAAGGGAAAAGACACGGCAACGTGATGAATTGAATGGATGTATGGAGACATTGAAAATTGAAGTTCAATCCAATTGACACTGACGCAGTTTGATCAAAGTAACTAGATTTATATCAACTGTAGAGTTTGACAGTTTGAAAGCTTGATGACAGCATGTAGGAGAAGGGAAAAGACACGGCAACGTGATGAATTGAATGAATATATGGAAGTTCAATCACGCTGGCAAAGTTTGACCAAAGTAACTAGGCTTATTTAACTGTAGACTTTGACGGTTGAAGCAAAAAAGCTGGCCAAGTCTAGCCAAAGCCAAAGCCTTCAATTGGAAATTTGCCTTTGTTGCCAGCCATGGTTTGGAAGTGATCCGTCACTGTCCTCGTATAAGATACCAGATATGATCAACATATTGCTAGCAAACAGTTACTCAACTTCTCTGATACTTTATTGTTTTGAACATTTAAAGATCGATGCCACTGATTGGGCTTATCGAGCAGAAATTTTCACACCAAAGCTGCTTTAGATTTCCACAGATGTCAGATTTTTATATGAGAGCTTGGTTTTGATCTTGACAGTTAAAAGGATTTTCTTAGCCGGAGAAACTTGAAAACATCGGAAAATCCTTTCTAACCCAATCAATCAACCTGTATCATTTTCCAAAAGTCCGAACTTTAAATAATCTGAATTTTCTTGATCCAATTCTTTGTCTCATGTCTTTTCCGATGTAAGAAAGTAGTCTAATACTTGGTCCAATTCTTGCCCCAATTCTTGATTCAATTGTTGATCCAATTCTTGGTTCACTTTCTGGTCCAATTCTTGGCCCAATTCTTGATCCAATCGTTGATCCAATTCTTGGCCCAATTCTTGATCCAATCCTTGATCCAATTCTTGGTCCACTTTCTAGTCCAATTCTTGGCCCAATTCTTGATCCAATCCTTGATCCAATTCTTGGTCCACTTTCTAGTCCAATTCTTGGCCCAATTCTTGATCCAATCCTTGATCCAATTCTTGGTCCACTTTCTAGTCCAATTCTTGGTCCAATCCTTGATCCAATTCTTGGTCCACTTTCTAGTCCAATTCTTGGCCCAATTCTTAATCCAATCCTTGATCCAATTCTTGGTCCACTTTCTAGTCCAAATCTTGGTTCAATTCTTTTATGTCTCAATTTTCCCGATGTGAGAGAGGTTTTGATGAGGCTTTCCCTCCCTCGACATCAACCTTCCGATGATGATGATGATGAATTGCCCATCTAGACATCACTTCTCTTTTTTTTCATGCTATTTCAGTTTCAGTCCAGAAACCCCTAAAATTGGTTTCATCTATTTTGAAGTGAAATGTTTTTATATTACGTCAAAGCAATTTTCGGTTTGAACAACCCAAATTCAAACTGAATTTTAAAAATGATGATAGAGACGTTTTTATGTGTCATTCTTTGAATAGTCAATTTTTTTAGCTTCTTAGTAACTAGCTTGTTAACAGTAGAATTCTGAAGTTACTAAAGCTTTCCGCTAAACTCAATCGCCTCTGATTAGCTGAGCAATTTTAAAGAACTGATTATAAGGTAAACGATAAAGAGGAATAGAGTTATTCTAATCTTTCTGCAATCATTTTTGCAATTTTTCCAAGCCAGGCTAGACTAGGAGCAAGTTCTGGGTTGCAGCTTGCAACTTGGCCTTGCTCAGATCCAATTTAAACATTCCTAAAGTTGTATAGTGTCTACTTCAACGTTTTTTCCTAAAACAAATCTCTCTACATCTTTGCAATCTTTGACCGAATTCTCATTCTTCAAACTCTCAGCTTCTTTTCGCTTCTTTTAACCTTTTTTAACCCAACTTCCCGCTCATCTTTTACCATCAATTTTCAAAAAAAGAAGAATTGCCTTCTCATTTCTACTTCCAAAGAAAAACGGCATAAACGGCTGTGTGAATTGAAGCTTTTTTGACAAATTGAGGGAGGAACTTTAAGCCATTCATCAAAAAAAGATCTAAAGCTAAAGAAAAAGAGATGAAAAAAGTTGATACCACATATCATCCATCAAACTTCCTCTTCTTCCTCTTCTTCCTCTTCTGACTACTCACATTTTGGTCAGTGAAATTTAGTTCCTACCAAAGAGCAACATAAAGTTTTCGTTGTTCTTTAACTCCTAAATTTTCTTGAAAGTTGATTAGAATTGCTTTTAAGGTTTGTTTTTCAAAATTCAATCAGTTTCTTAGGGTTACTAGGCCCAACTCTAAAGCTTAATTCATCCTCACCGATTGCTCCATACCTCAGAGCTGAATTGAAAGCTACAATAGCTACAATGGCTACAATAGCTACAATGGCTACAATAGCTACAATAGCTACAATAGCTACAATAGCTACAATAGCTACAATACAATTGAAAGCTACAATAGCTACAATACAATTGAAAGCTACAATAGCTACATTACAATTCAAAGCTACAATAATTTGTCTATCCTATGCCTAGTTTTTTTTAATATCTTTTCTATTAATCTATAGATCTAATAACAAATTATAGTAGTTAGATTTGATAAAAACAAGATTATTATGCTAACTAAAAGGCTGTAATGGGATAGATTACCAGGTTTACAATAGTACAGCTTACAATATATTTAACCAATATCTACTCTTGGTAAAGAATAAATGGATAAGTATTCACTCGTTGAAATAGAGCAAAGAACTCCAGGAAAAGATACATTGGTGGTAGTATCCAAATTTTCTAAAACTAAGATACAAATCGGCTTTGATATATTGGTAGATTGCTATTTTGTAAAGTTTATTCCTTTCCTATCATTCCCGAAGAGCTAAAGCACAACAACAAATAACTTTCTTCATAAATCGTAAATGATTTCTCTCCATTTCCCCCTTTTTCTCACCCGTTCTTCCCATTTTTAGCCGTTTTGCGTCGTCTAGTTGAAAGTGGTGACGATGAATAATTCGTGAATTGACAAAAAGCGTCTTTGGTATCAAAAAATAGCGCTGAATTTCAGCTATTTTTTGATACCTTAGCACGCATTATAGCTTAAACCAGTGTCGAGAAAAACTCGTTCAAAGCTAGACTACACAACGCTCCGCACTGGCTTTGATATATTGGTAGATTGCTTTTTTTTTCCAATGTTTATTCCTTTCCTATCATTCCCGAAGAGCTAAAGAACAACAACAAATAACTTTCTTCATAAATCGTAAATGATTTCTCTCCATTTCCCCTTTTTTTCACCCGTTCTTCCCATTTTTAGCCGTTTTGCGTCGTCTAGTTGAAAGTGGTGACGATGAATAATTCGTGAATTGACAACCCTTCGGTTCCCTTTTTTTTTCCACTTTTCCCATTCCTGTTTTCCAGTTTTCTTCTAAATCTGAATCCTTTTCATATTTAATTATTTCTATATTTCCTTTTAGTTTAAGAAATCTTGAATTATTGGTGATTAGTCATAGTTGTTGTTGTGATTGCTGATGGATTAAGCATTGAAAACAGCTCTGAGATTCGAGAAATTTATATGTAAACATATCCTTCAGAACATCCGAATCCATTAAACTCGATTTCTAACCACGGAACTAAACAATTTTTATTCTGAAAAGTGTTGGAGAATATCTAATTATTAAAAGTAAGAACAGTGATAAACTCACAACTTTTAACTTTTAAACTCAACTCTATTGGTCATCTCTATTGGTCTATTGGTCTCAAACGATCTCTAAAAGCGACTTTGAACAAGCCTTTGAGAAAAGCCTTCATTTTTTCGAAATTCAAATGGCTGTTACTTTGTGCGCTTTGCCGATTAGCGATTTTTGAAAACAGTTTCTGAACGTACATTTTCAGGCCTTTCTTTTGGCACCTACCTCATATTGTAACTCGCGGGTAACTTGTGAAGGTTCCCTTGTAAGATCTGATCAGTTGATCGCTTTTTGTTTTGCTTTTCATCTTGAGTAAAACATGGATTCATAAAGATCTATTGTTTTTTTTATTTAAACAATCAGTGTGTGAAGAGTGAATCAAAGAACAAGAAACTCTTTTGATAACCTTTTTTTTTAGCTGTAACATTTTACAATGAAATAATCGTTGAATTGCAAATGAAATCATCAAAAGAACTTTGCAAAAACGGTGAATGAATTATATTGTTTGTGAATGAATTGTTTAGCTCCGTGGTTAGAGATCGAGTTTAATGGATTGTTCTCAAGGATGTTCACAATAATCTTAAACATCTACCTATATTTTTCAACCATTTCAAAGTCTTAAAAGCTTCTACATCACGAACGCTTCTAATCAACGAGAATCCTCCGATCGAAAAAGGCTAATTTGGGCGTTTATTCTCTCCATTTGAGTGTTAGTTGTTGAATCCTCTTCTCTTCATCTTCTCCCACTCCATCCACATTCATCCATTCCGTCTTTTGTCCAAATATCGAATTATTCCTCTTTTTAAGCTTTTTTTTCAGTTTATCCCTTTTAGTCCTTGTCTTACTCTTTTCATTTTCCCAAGTTCTTAAATGTGTAAATTCTCGTTTTTTTCTGTTCTTTTTCTGTTCTTTTTCAGCTCTAGGACAAAGATCTAGAACTAATTCCGCTTTTAAAATTCTCTTTTTAAATAATCATGCATTTTATCATTTACTTACAATGTTTTAAATGACATACCGTATAAACTGTAATAGTACCCCCTCGTACAGCCGCGTAGTCGCAAAAGTTTTTCAGTATTTCATTTTTTTCAAAGCGCCCGTACTTTCAAAAAAATGCGTCTTTGTTATCAAAAAATAACCCTGAATTTCAGGGCTATTTTTTGATACCTAAGCGCGCATTGTAGCATAAACCAGTGTCGAGAAAAACGCGTCCAAAGCTAGACGATGCAACGCTCCGCACCGTCATTATCTTTGGTATCAAAAAATAACCCTGAATTTCAGCTAATTTTTGATACCTTACCGCGCATTGTAGCATAAACCAGTGTCGAGAAAAACTCGTTCAAAGCTAGACTACGCAACACTCCGCACCGTCATTATGAGGCTGCGGTACTATTACAGTATTTACGGTAACTTCTTTTTTTGTTTTAAAACTTTATCGAAAAAGAACTTGCTATTTAGAAATTTTCCAATCTAATAAGCTAAAAATTGACTCGTTTATTGTAGTTTTATAGAGTTTCATGTATCTAAACTTATCATTTCTGCAAATGTCAACTTTCACTTCCTGGTTCGAAAACGAAACTTGACCGGGAACTCATCCAAAAAAAATCTCCATCACTTGAACTTTAACTTCGAAATTTGCGGGTTTAAATCAAGCAATTAAAGCTTTCAAGTCAGTTGAAATATCTTAAATATTTTCTCCACCAATCTTTCACTTCATTTTCTTCTCGAAAACCTTTCGTTTTTTTGCCTTCACCTAATTGCATTTTCGTTAACCGCTTTCCACACAACGGAGTGCGTTTTTGGCCTTAAATTTAGCCCTTTTTCCCTTTCCCGTTCTACCAAACTTCTTCCTCAAGTGTGGTAGAAAGCAAAAAAAATTTTCTCCCTTTCTACCACACTTCCTCAAGAAAATTGAAGTGAGAAGATAAGGAGAATATTTAACACATTCACGACGATACGTTTCACCGGTGGACCGTACTATATCTTTAACACATTCACGACGATACGTCTCACCGAAAATACGACCGAAAGTAGACCGTACTAATGGCAAATATTTTTGGTGTCAGCTCAAGTACTTTTGTGTTAAAGACTTTTGTTATTTTTTTTTGTAGAAAGTTCACGATAACTTTGTACTACTTTTCAAGAGGAGATTCAGGGCTTTCGAATGACTATAATAGCTTAGTTCATCCATGAATCTTCACCAAATTATCAGTAAAACAGTTGACGACGACGCGACTGTACGCTCAAAATGCCATCGTCGCGAATGTGTTAAGGATTTCAGAGATCGAGAAACAGGATTTTTCTAAAGTTTCTTTAGATCTAAAGTACTATTGGATTAGTTGAGATTGCAAGATTTTTGAACGTACTCTTAGCTAATCGAACCCTAGAAAGGCCAGCTCAAAAGCTAGGCCAAACGCCAGCTCAAAGGCTAGGCAAACGCCAGCTCAAAGGCTAGGCAAACGCCAGCTCAAAAGCTAGGCCAAACGCCAGCTGAAAGCTTAGCTTTTTGTGGGCTAGATCTGCAGTACAGTTGACGACGACGCGACTGTACGCTCAAAATGCCATCGTCGCGAATGTGTTAAGGATTTCAGAGATCGAGAAACAGGATTTTTCTAAAGTTTCTTTAGATCTAAAGTACTATTAGATTAGTTGATATTGCAAGATTTTTGAACGTACTCTTAGCTAATCGAACCCTAGCAAGGCCAGCTCAAAAGCTAGGCCAAACGCCAGCTGAAAACTTAGCTTTTTGTGGGCTACTTTGCTGTAGATCTACAGCAAAGTAGGTTCCACAAAATACACACGCACTTTATGCTCTCCTAAACGCCGACTCTCTGGCATAGTCGGTCATCACAAGATATAGACCTGACTTAACCGCCGCTTTCAACACCTTACCTGATCCTGAATCAATTACAATTACAGTCAAATCTCGATTTAACGATTCTCAAGGGATTCGCCATCGTTAAATCGAGCTTTGACTGTACAATGAAATACAATTAATCGTTCCTATTCGTCTCTCTAACTCTCTAACAGGTCAACAAATCTTTTGTGCTCAAACCAGACTAATCTCTGACTTCTTGATGTCTCTAAATGTTTTATTTTAAATCCCAAAACTTTACTTTACTTTACTCGAGCTTTTAAACAACAAAATCTCAGAATCCTGGAGATCGAACTCAAGTAACTACCCCGAATTCCTCTAACAACTAGTCATCTGGGAATTTCCCCCTTTCCTTTTCCGTTTGGAACTCCAGAAATCAAAGCTCAATGTTTACCTTGATTTCTAAGAATCAAAAAAAAAGAAACAAAAAGAAAACCCTAAAAAATGGCCGCTTCCCACAGCGTTTCATTCAAGCAATTTCAATTTTTTCTTTTCTTGAAATTCTCTCTTCATCAACTATTCCAATATTAGACGAATTCGTGATGAGATTCGTGGACTTTGCTTTTAGAGAGAATCTTGAAATTTTGAAATCTTGGAATTTCTGAAAACAACTTGCTTTCGAAATTCTAATTTATAGATGCAAAATCTTTCAAGCTCTTCCTGGCTTCAAATGGGAATCGTCAAATTACCGAGGATTCGTGACTACTGGAGTAGCAGGCCTGGATTAGGAGGATTTTCCCACATGTCCCACATCATGTCAAGAGCAAAATTTGAATCTATTCTTCGCAACCTGCGTTTTTGTGATAATGAACTGAATTCTGCAGGAGATCGGCTTTATAAGATTAGAGCTATTATGGAACATTTCAATGCAAAACCAGAGACTGCATTGATTCCGGGTAAATATGAAACATCTTTTTTGCCCACGTAATTTGTAGATCTGCTACAATTGGAATATACATGTAATGCTGAAAAACAGCAAAAAAAAGCAATTAATTGGATGAAAATAGCTCAATTAACGCTGCAGAAGTTTCGAATGGGTTAAAGAACATTTAGAGCTATTCAGCCAATTGTAGATCGAAATCAACTTGCTTTCAAGATTCTAATTTTAGTATTTACATATTGATGTAGATGAATTGATGACTTAATCATTTCAAAGTATATCTACCAAAAGTCTTCTACTATATTTTCTATTTAGAATGCTAAACATCTTCTATTTAGAGCAAATTGTAGATCAATTGATGACTTAATCATTTCAAAGCATTTCACTTTATCTTCAAAAGTTTCCATTTTTTTGTTTCATTTTTAGATTCCTACGTGCCAAAAGTTTCGGGAATTGAGCTTTCCAATTTGTTTCCGGTCTTTCTTTCTTTCTTTCTTTCTTTTCAACATCAAGGTTTCGCCTCTATTCACGCTTTTTTTTTTTGATTTGCCCACCAAACCGAATTCCAATTGAACGGCCTACACAACTTTTTTCTTTCTTTTAAAGAAAATCCCTTGATTTTTCAGCAGCCCATCGTCAACAAGAAATCCCCGATTTAGCAACAAAGCTACGAGATTTTTAAAAGTTTTTTTAAAATAGATTCAAGTTAACTGTAATTTTATCACCTTTGAAAGGTTTTGCATTAAAATTAAAAGCTAAATTGCATTGTTTTAAGTATAATTAATGTTATACATGTTTTTAAGTGTTTCTTTTATGTTTAACTCTTTAGAAAACAGGTACTTTGGTCTTTTTTCCGCATTTTTCTGTGTTTTTCTATTAAAATTAACTAACTTTGTCCAAAATTTACATGCAAAGCTGAAAAATTAAAAAGAAAACATTTTTGCAAACGATTTTCGGCAACTGTTCGTTATTTTAAAGAGCTTTTTCGTAGAATTGCGTATGTTTTTATCATTTTCCTTCATAAATTTCTATTCATTTTCTTCTCAAATCTTTTCTTTACCAATCGAATTCATTGATATTCAAGATATTCAGCTAAAGTTTGTTTTCTATTCTCTTAATTCTTTTTACCTTTCCCCCCGGGCGCGCCATGCCACAATTGAACGCATTGCGTGCACTCGACCTGGAAAAAAACGATTTGAAGTTATGATATTGAAGAAAATATCACATCTTATCTTAGAAAACAGTCCACTGAATTTCTTTACGAATTTTGACCAATTTTGAGCAATTTTGAGCAACACTTGTTGAGAAAAACGTCATCAATACTTCAGTCCATAGGTCAGCCTTTTTGGAGACCTCTGTCCACTCAATTTTTGCTTTACAATCGACCACAAGTGTTCGGGTTGATGTCAGAGCTGTAGGTCAGAGCTGTAGATCAGGGCTGTAGACCAGGGCTGTAGATCAGGGCTGTAGGTCAGGGCTGTAGGTCAGGGCTGTTCAAAGTAATTTGTAATCAAAGTAATCAAAGAAGAAGATCATTCTTCTTCTTTTCTTTCTTCTTCATCAAAATCCCTCCATTTCTCAGTTAACTTTAAATCAAAAAAACTCTGAAAAGCGTTCTTTTTTTGAGCATTTTTAGCACAAATGAAAAAAAGGGTGAGGCCTTATGAGGGACATTTCGGTGAGGAGACAATTATCCCAATTTTCCCCCCTTTCCCCCCTTCCCCTTTTCCCCTTTTCTTTCCATTCTTTTCTTTGATCGAATGCAAGAACCGGAAGCTCCCAAAACTTATTTTTATGGCCCTCTTTATAGCCAAATTTGTTCTCATTTTTTTTTACTTGGAAACATCAGCTTTGCAAAAAGTGAGCAGCACGATTTCGTTGAGTTTTTGAAACGGTGACATTAAGGAGAAAGGGTTGAGAAATTCTTTAAAACTTTACTCATAATACTTTGACTTTTCCATTTATAGATTTCGATACAGATTTTTATCAATTATTCTTTTGTTGGCTACTGAAAGATGAAATGTATTGCTCTAAATAGAAGATGTTTAGCATTCATTTGAAAGCAAGTTGATTTAGATCTACAATTGGCTAAATAGCTCTAAATGTTCTTTAAATATTCTTTAATATAGTAGAAGACTTTTTGGTAGATATGCTTTGAAATGATTAAGCCGTCAATTCATCTACAATTTTCTCTAAATAGAAGATGTTTAGCATTCTAAATAGAGTCTAGTAGAAGACTTTTGGTAGATATGCTTTGAAATGATTAAGCCATCAATTCATCTACAATTTGCTCTAAATAGAAGATGTTTAGCATTCATTTTTCTATCATTTTCAACCCGATTTTGGTCTGTTTTCAAGGAAATTCGAGAAAAAGCCCTATAAAGAAAACACGGTTGAACAGATTACTTTGGAAATCTCGCCCCATAGGTTTAAGAGGCTTTCTTTCACTTTTTCCTCCAAAGTTTTATAAATGATAAATTCACTAATTGATCTAAAATTGGTTTCATTAGAAAGGCCGATTATTTCTCTACAAAATAACGTTCAAATCTTATGAAAATCTTTTATCTCTGGATTTTTATGAGAGCGCAAAGTTGACGCAAAGTTGGCCAAAAAAGGCGACAGACTGCTATTGTCATCCAGTGTTTCTTGGTTGTTCCTGGTTCGAAGTCTTCGACTTGCTTGTGCTGGTGGTGGTTGCACTCTAGCCATCCTTTCTCTGACCGTTGCTGCCACTCTTGTGCTCCAGTTGCTGGTCTTCCGATGGGCCTCTTCTGGTCTCGTGGTAGCCACTCTGTGATCCGTATCGTCCATCCGTCGTCTGTTCTTCTGGCTACGTGGCCAGCCCATCTGAGTCTTTTTCTCTCAATCACTTCCACTGGATCTCTGAGTCTGGAGAGCTGGCGCATAGGTACTTCTTAGGTCTTGGTCGAGCTGTGTTTCTTAGTCGAGCTGTGTCTCTTGGTCGAGCTGTATCTAACTCATTCGATTTAAATTTTAATTCTGGTGAACAGACTTATGACTTTTTGCTGTCAGAGCTTTTCATTGCAAATTTCTCATTCTAAACTTTGCACTTGGACGAAATCCAATCATAAGTTAGAAAGATTGAAAAGCTTGTCAGACTTGCTTTTTTTTCTCATTCAAGCAGTTCCCATTCGATTTTACAACGTCTATGGTCTCTAGAGAGCGATAAATTTCGGGAATGCTTGAGGAAGAGAATGAAGAAAGGACAAATGTTTCCAAGTATTTCTTGATCTTTGCTCGGATTCTTGTTTCTCGATGGAAAAATGTTTTGGTAAAGCAACTTGTTTTGCTTTTTGGAAAATCTTGCACTGATCTTTTGTTCAATTTCAAAAATATTAGAGTTTCTGAAAAGCTAATAAGTACTATGAGATTTAATATTTATTTCACTCTCACTTTTTGTCTTAATTTGATTTGTAAGTCTTAATCTAAAACACTTTTAGCTTTCCGTTTGTTTGTTTGTTTGTTTGTTTGTTTGTTTATTTGTTTGTTTGTTCAGAATTCATCCCTCGAGATCCCAGAGTTACGATTTGTCGTTAACACATCAAGAACAATGAAAAACTTAAAACTCCTTAGCTTCAAGTATTGTAGTTCAATTTTACAAAACAAAACTTTTAGTTAATACTAATTGAAGGAATAGATTGCATTCTTTAGAAATAGATTCTTTTTCATTGAACACAATTCTTTAAAAACAAAAAGCCATATCTCATTGCTTTCTTTGTCAAATATCAAATCAATTTTTTCAATAATTTCAATTCAAATAAAGAAATCGAGCTTTACCTTTGAATTCGCTCTAATGAGCTCCTACAATTTTTGGGCGTATTTCTGTTTCTCGGGACAGCAAATCATCGGTTTCCTCTTGAAATTCGAATTCCATTAGTTTTTCTTTGTTATTCATTTCAAATCTATGAAAACATTTTAAAATTTGAGAGTTTTTAAGGCGAAAAACCCGTCAATTTTACATTT
This sequence comes from Mesorhabditis belari, assembly GCA_958450365.1. Lineage (NCBI taxonomy): Eukaryota > Metazoa > Nematoda > Chromadorea > Rhabditida > Rhabditidae > Mesorhabditis > Mesorhabditis belari. The sequence goes on from CAUEEP010000736.1 coordinate 1,437,248, forward strand.
TTGAGTTTCTCCTGTTCTCCCCGTTGACTCCATTCTTCGATCCACCGCTAGAAGCGATTTTCAGCTATGATTTTGTTTGTTATTGGTTTAAAAACGATCAAAACATTTCAAAATTTCTTTTCTATTCAAAATTTGAGAGTTTTTAAGGCGAAAACCGCGTCACTCTTACATTTTTGGGTTTCTCCCGTTCTTCCGTCACACCGGAAGCTCTTTTTGGAGCTGGTTTTTCGAGAAATTCCCTATGAATCTTTGATCTAACGTTCTTGAAATACAAAATTCATTGTCTTATGAAATAGTTTCCGATTTTTGACCGTAATATTTTTCTTCCTGGTTAACGAAAATTCGAAAAGCATTGCTTTTTAGCTTTCCTTGACTTTCCTTAGCTTCCCTTAGCTTCCCTTAGCTTCCCTTAGCTTCCCTTAGCTTCCCTTAGCTTCCCTTAGCTTCCTTAGCTTCCCTTAGCTTCCCTTGGCTTCCCTTGGCTTCCCTTGGCTTTCCTTAGCTTTCCTTAGCTTCCCTTAGCTTCCCTTAGCTTCCCTTAGCTTCCCTTAGCTTCCCTTGGCTTCCCTTGGCTTCCCTTGGCTTTCCTTAGCTTCCCTTAGCTTCCCTTAGCTTCCCTTAGCTTCCCTTAGCTTCCCTTGGCTTCCCTTGGCTTCCCTTGGCTTTCCCACTTTGTCCACAACCTTTTAACTTTTGAAAGTTTTTCTGTCTTGTTTTAATCAATTTTTATTATATTTTTAAAGTTATTGATTCCTCTGCCATTTCCAGCATGTGATATGCACAATTCGAGAGAGGAATGCGGACTCGAGCCTGGGTGTTCCACCTCTTCGAACAACACCACTCAATACGAAAATTTGAGACCTCCAGGGATTCTCCGATATTCTAGAAATAATCACAATGACAGGTGGGAGTAGAATTAAATTAAGAAAAAGTGTTTAACGAAGTTTTATGAGCCTAATAAATCCAAAAACTGTCTGACTGGCTAAAAGAGTTCTGAGCTTTTGAGTGAAACCCTAACTAGTAAAGGAATGAAGTTTTCAGTTTGTTTAAAAAAAATATTAATAATGTGGTACAAAAAGGACTAATAAACTAGCCAAAAATAGCCAACAATCTAGCCAAAAAAAACCTTCAAAAACGAAGCAACGTTGGGTTGGGATTGAACCCTTAAGCTTCCCTTAAGCTAAGATACGGGGAACTTAGCCAGTCGGCCATGACACTAGCAACCGGATCTTTTCATTTTGGACTATGAGTCAGAGGAACATTTTTATAACTCTTGGGAAATAATTGGCACTTTGACCACGCAAGTTACACAAATTTTGTTCTAAAAAAGTTTGTAGGCAAAGAAAAGCTCATATCAAACAGAGATTTATCAGAAAATATAGAAAATTGACTTACCGTATTCTCTCTAATAGTATTGTGGTCCAGGAGGGGGTTGAAAAAATAGTAGCGCGCACTAGACTTGTGTTTCGGTTGAACCGGAAACGTTCTTTTTCGGTTCGGTTTCGGTTTCGGTTTCGGTTAACCGAACCGAACCGAAAAAAATCATCTTTTCGGTTCAACCGAAACCGAACCGAACCGAAGATTTCGGTTGACTTCGGTTGAACCGAAACCGAAACTGAACCGAAAAGAGCCAACCGAAACACAAGTCTAGTGCGCACTACTATTAGAGAGAATACGATAATGATTTAACCCTTTCTAAGTTTTTAGCAAGTTTCAGTGAAAATTCACAAAACTTTCTCGTCATTTAGAAAGTTTTCTTCAAAATTTCTCTTGATTTAGGGCAAATGGTGGCTCGTACAGTTCGCGACCGGATTTACCAGCGCGGTACAATTACGAGAAAGATTTCCTCGCACCGACATCAACAACAGCGAGATCGGATCCCGAAATGACACGTCTCAACAATAAAGATGTGAGTTTGAGAGAGGAAAATAAGTTCAAAAGAGAAAATAAGTTCAAAAAAGGTTAAAGAATCAAAATAAACAACTTATCGGAAGAGAAGAACACTTGATCGCTTGTTAATCCCTTCTTTTTTTTGTTCTACCAAAGCAGGGATTGCAATACGGGATTTAGAAAAAAATTCTGTCTTTTTTAAATTCTCTTTAATTGAATTCTAGTTGTGTTTATAGCCAAAAGATAGCAAATTTTTACAGAATTTAAATTATATTACAGCTTTTAAATAACTTCTTTCGATTTTGACTTATCACAAAAACTCTGTGATCAAACAAGTTATTGGTTTTACCAGTAAAAGAACCTCGTCCGTCTGATCTGTTAAACTAAAAGAACCTCGTCGTCTACCAGTCTGTTAAACTTTGAACTCCGATGATTAGAAGTATTCAAAAAAACAGAAATAAGTTTGTAAGATTTATAGAAATTTTTTTTGCAATAAAAAACCTCAAAAATATGTTCAATACAGACCCTTTTTTCGAAAAACATTAACTCAAAATCAAAAAAAGTTATTTAAAAGCTGTAATAAGATTTAAATTCTGTAAAAGATTGGCTATCTTTTGCCTATAAACACTTATCAAATCAAAACAATCAGGAAGATTTTAGAGAGGATTTTAAAAAGGTCAAAACTTTCGCCGCCCTTTGTACAGTCATGCTATAAACTTGACATCAAAATTAGCTAAAAGACAATTGCCTCTTAAACCCTAATTAACTCTAATCCTTGAGCTCTAAAGATAGATTATTTATGGTCTCCAAGAACCGTCTAATCCTTCATCAACAGCAAAAATGATGAGGATTTGAGTCCCAAGGGGAATTACCTCTTCTCTACCCAGAAATTTCCCACTCATTTCTCAACGCCCATTGCCCCTTTTCTTCCACGAAAAAACACAAAAAACACCAGCCAAAGATACTTCCCGTTGTGAGAAGTTCATACAATCATGCTTTTATTTTAAGCAATTTTATCAGAGCTAACAGCGCTAACAAAGCTAACAGCTATTATCTCAGGGCTAACAGCTTTTATATCAGAGCTAACAGCTATTATATCAGAGCTAACAGCTATTATAAGCTAGCTGAATTTTAGCTTCAGTTAAAAGCCACAAAGTCATTGTGTCAAGCTCTCGATTGAACAAAGAACAAACTTAGCTACCAATTTAACAAGAAACACTTGATTCTGTCCAGAAAATTTACAGCTTTGCCTTAACTTCAATCAAACAAGTTCCCCATTTCTATCAAACCTTTGATTCTTTCATCCCAACCCTATAATCTGTGCTGAATAATCGCTACAATTTACTATAGTTCAAAGTAAAAAAGCGTGAAACCATTACGGAAAAGTACAAATTCCACTGAATTCTTCTCTTACCTGAATATCTTTTCTTTTCAAAATATGGTTATATATTGCAAAAATGGGGTTTTTCTTTTTTTAGTCAGTTTTGAAGTTTGTTGCTTTGTTTTTAAACGAGCCATCATATCTAAATCCTTCCACATTTCTCTCTCATTCTTTGAATTTCTGCGAGTAACCCGTTAAGTTAAAGTCAAATATAGATAACCGATAAATCGCCGTTGGTTATTGGTTTTAACCGATTGGTTAAACGATAACCGATTGGTTAGAGGATAACCGATTGGTTAAACGATAACCGATTGGCTAAACGATAACCAATTGGTTAAACGATAGCCGATTGGTTAAACGATAACCGATTGGTTAAACGATAACCGATTGGCTAAACGATAGCCGATTGGTTAAACGAAGCTCGTAGAATAAAGTGCAAAAGACCGAGAGTCTTCGTCTAAATACACATGTTAGAACAAGAACTTTTTAGTACATAACTCAATCACTTCCCCTTCCCTTTCCTCCATCGTTTCATTTACCCATTTGGCCTCACATTTTTTGTGTGCCTTTTTTGCCCCCTTCTCCGATTCGATCTCATTTGTGAGCCATTCGAATTGCTCTCGGCGGCCAATCAAATACTCTCCCCGTCCCCCGGTGTTGCTAAGGCAATCCCCAATATTCTGGATTTGATTTTTGTTAAAATGATTTAACTTTTGATATTTAGAAGTTCTAAAAAAGGAAAAGCTTACTAGAATTAAAGTTCTGTTTGACTCTTGACTTTCAGGCTTTAGTTTTAGGCTTTAGTATCTTTTTAAAAGAATTGTGATTGATTTGAATGAAAGAATCTTTGAAAGAATTTTTGAAAGAACTTTTCCTTTTTTCAAGTATAGATACTTTCGAAAATATTCTTATAGAATTTCTCTTTACAAGTTAATAAAGGAAAAGGCAATAAAGCAGCAATAGAGCAGCAATAAAGCAGCAATAAAGCAGCAATAAAGCAGCAGTAAAGCAGCAATAAAGCAGCTATAAAGCAAAAGGCTGCAGTAGTTTTGTAGTCTGTTTGGCAACTTTTGCAGTGGTCTGTTTAGCAACTGTTGCAGTAGTTTTTTTAATTGTAAAGGCTATTTGTTTAGCATTGAAACACCTTTTAAGTATTATTTTATTCAAAAATCCATCTTTTCTTTGAAATCTTTCAAAAACATTTCCTATTTTGACCCAAATAGACGCATGTGAACCTCTTTCCACTTCTCCCTTTCCCCCATTCAAATCACACGAAAATCTGTCCCCATTTTCCAAAAATGTCTCACTCATTAAACCTAGATAAATTGCTAAATTATAGTGAGTTTTTTTTCTTTTCTTTTCCTCACTCAAACATAATTATCCTTATCAATTTAATTTCAAATTTCAAAAGTCAAATTTAGAGTTAGAACTTGAAATGAAAAACCGTAAATACCGTTACCGTAAAGACTTAAATTAAACGGCAATCCCTCGTTCAATCGCGTAGTCTAACTTCTTTTTAGAAATTTCTTCTTCTTCTTCTTTTTTTCTCAACTCCTAGATTTTTCCCAACTATACTTTTGGTACCAAAAAATACTAGATTTCTTGGACTCTCATTTGACACCCAAGCGCACATTGTAGCATAAAGCAGCGCAGAGAACGGAGCGTGTAAAGTTAGACTATTACTTTTTCTTGACTTTTTCTTCTTTTTTTACTCAACTCCTAGATTTTTCTTAACTACACTTTTGTTACCAAAAAAAATCCTAGATTTCTTGGGCTATCATTTGACACCCAAGCGCACATTGTAGCATAAAGCAGCGCAGAGAACGAAGCGTGTAAAGCTAGACTACGCGGCAATACCCCGTCATTATGCGGGGCGCCACTATTCGAGGTATTACGGTAGCATTTTGTCCTCAAATAATCCGTTATTGTGTTAAAGGGAGGAGTGGACTGATCTCCTCAAAAAAGCCGGATCTCCTCAAAAACTTTTTGGTTTTGATTGGAAAAACCAAACCAAAAATTGATCAAAAACATTAATTCGCATTTGGTGGAGGTGGTTGTGGTGGTGGAACTTTGACACCCACATTCACTCCTCCATCCATTAGACCACCCGATGGCCCACACATTGACGAGTTAGCGCCCACATATTCGCGATTGTAGAACGACTAGAAACGTTCTTCTTAGAAAATCATTCTTACTTAGCCCCTAGATTTTTCCCAACTACACTTTTGGTACCAAAAAATGCTAAATTTCTTGGGCTATCATTTGACACCCAAGCGCACACTGTAGCGTAAAGCAGCGCAGAGAACGGAGCGTGTAAAGCTAGACTACGCGGCAATACCCCGTCATTATGCGGGGACTAGTTAGACTTTGACAGTTAGACAAAGTTAGACTACCCGACTGTACGCCTGTCATTATGGGAAAGCCGTTTTATTAGAGTATTTACGATAGATTAAATCAAAACACTAACATTTAAAAGTTTATTCATTATCTTTTCTTAAAATAAAGCTGGATCTATCGTTTAAATGGTTTTAAAGTTTCAGGTTTCAAAGATTTAAGTTTAAGCTTACAGTGCTTAACTTTGAATGAATATTTTCAATTCAAAGAACATTTTTTATAATATTCCAAGATTTTTATCAAGTCAATACTTTGCTTATCTATAAATTCTATATCTATTTCAGTTTCCAATGACCCTTCTCAAGCCGTTACCGAGTAGCCCGATTTTCTTCTATTTTTGTGGCAAATGTCATGTGGCAGTAAGTATTTTTTTAATGATAATATAGTTAGTAAATAACTAAGAAGTCAAATTTCAATTTAAAATCTATATGTCGTAGCCGATGAAGGATTTCAGCCGAAGAAGTCTGAGACTCAATCGGCTAGCCGAAGAAGTCTGAGACTCAATCGGCTAGCCGAAGAAGTCTGAGACTCAATCGGCTAGCCGAAGAAGTCTGAGACTTCTTCGGCTGAAATCCTTCATCGGCTACGACATATATAAAATCTCATTTTAGACGTTAACAAAGATCATTTCGTTGATATACCTGGCTGTTTACGGGTTCTTGATAACGTTGCTGTTATTTGTCGGACACGCCACATCAGGTAAGCTATTTTTAAAGACAAAATCAACTTTTGATTTAATAGTTGATCTAAAAACTAACCAAATATTCAGCTAACTAACTGCTTTAACAATTTGTTTTATTTTAAAGAACGATCGGTACATATGGGTTATCTCCCTGCTACTCGAAAATTTGAATTTATAACAATTCATATAACATTAACGGGTTATCCCTTTACTCAAAAATTTGTTAACTTTATTGAGAACCTCATTTTGATAGAATTTGGTATTGATTTTGACTTTTTTTGTCAATGAAAACGAGTGAAATCCTTTTACAATCACTTCAAATCATCAATCCTTTCAGAAAAAAGGGCCCTCGCCCGGATTTTTCGTTTTAATATGATCGTTTTAATATTTATTTTTATCTAGGGGCATCAGTTGATAATGGTTTTGTGAGTTGTGAGCAACTTTAACAGTAAAAATTCTTTCATCAGACCACAACACATCCTCAATGGGAGCTATTGGAGAGATAACCCATATGTACCGAATTATCTACAGATTCAAAGCTTAACATGAGATCAAAAGGTTCAAAGATTACTTAAAAGTATCAAAAGGGTACTTAAAAGTATCAAAAATCACTTAAAAGCATCAAAGAATACTTCAAAGCATCAAAAGGTTACTTCAAAGTATCAAAGATCACTTAGAAGCATCAAAAGATCACTCAAAAGCATCAAAGATCACTCAAAAATACACATAATCACATCAGAATCATTTTCTAATGCTCTAAAGTTTAATAAAAATTTGATTTCAAGCCTATTTACTTAAAAATCCTTTCTCAATCTAATACCTAACAAACTGACTAAATCATTCAATGAACAATCAACCAAAAAACCAAAAGGATATTCAGTAATGTTTGCGGCACTCTTTTTCGGCAGCGTTGCCTATTCAACTATTTATGGAGCATTCAAAGGAAGCAAATTGTGTTTAATCCCGTTTCTTTTTCTTCAGGTAAACGATTATTTCTACTTTTAGAGAAATTCTGAGAAATTATATGTAAAGAAATAAATCTAGAATCACTTTTGAAATCAAAAATAAACTTGAGAAGAAAAGAACTTTAATTGATTGGCAATTGATTGATTAGTACTAATCACATGAATCACAGGATTAGTATTGATTAGTACTAAGCACAGGAATCACAGGATTAGTATTGATTAGTACTAAGCACAGGAATCACAGGATTATTATTGATTAGTACTAATCACAGGAGTCACAGGAGTCGCAGGATTATTATTGATTAGTACTAAGCACAGGATTAGTATTGATTAGTACTAAGCACAGGAATCACAGGATTATTATTGATTAGTACTAAGCACAGGAATCACAGGATTAGTATTGATTAGTACTAATCATAGAAATCACAGGATTAGTATTGATTAGTACTAAGCACAGGAATCACAGGATTATTATTGATTATTACTAATCACGGGAATCACAGGAATCACAGGACAAACTTTAAAAGGAAAATTTCAACGATTTCAGGGAATTTTGATATTCTATGCCCTACTATTACTTGTCATGTGTGTCTATGCAGTTTTCTATCACGAGAGCTATCTATTCACTCTACTCAATGAGCAACATATCCCCTTCAACATTCACCCGGTTAATGGTAAGTTGAACAATATAGAGATTTCATTTCACTGCATTTTCAGTCTTCATCGCTTTCATCTCATTCTTGTTGGTGTTGATCGGTCCTTTGGTAATCTCAGCTCACATTGTCTACCTCGATTATGTGTTCATCTCGGAATTAGACGAGGTTAGTCATCAATTTTATTGAAAATTCTTAATCCTATTTAATCTTTAGCTTCTAATTTTTCGTTATAATTCCTTATTTTACTTTTTTTTCTAACTTATTTAAGTAATTTATTCAATTTTTAAGGTTAGATAAGGGAAAAAGGGAGGACAAGGGGTTTTTTTTGGAAAACTTTTACAGTTGTAAATATTTTTAAATAAAAAAATAGAATTATAGAGTTATCAGGAGAAAGATTTTCATCTGTTTATATATATATATAGATAATAGGTTGATGCATAAGTCTTTTCGTTCCTTTTCGTCTGCCGTTTCAAGCCAACAAATGCACCAATTAAACTACGGTTGATTTCATTAGAAAAAGCAATTATTTTTCTGCAAAATAACATTAAAACGGGTTTAAAAATATTTAATGCCTGGATTTTCTTGAGAGTATGAAGTCGGGTAGTCAAAAAGGGCTAACTCGATGATGCGGTTTAGACACCTTAGCTAAAGAAAACCTATCTTCGTGTCAATAGATAAAAGATAGAGAAAAAAAACGTTTGATATTTCGCCAAAATTTCAGAGAAATTCATTCAGCCAATTTTTCCGTAGAGTTTTTTATAGATTTTTACGATTTTTAGAAATTTGACGGCGCTGTTTTGAACGTTTTCTATTATGGCGCTGTTTTGACTACCCCCGATTTGAAATTTGAAATCTTAAAGCCAACAATAAGCTTAGTATTTGGTCACAACTTTCTAAAGTTCAAGAGATTGGAAATTGAATTGTTTTGAACGTTTTCTATCATGGCGCTGTTTTAACTACATCCCGTCTTAGCTTGTGTTCTTAAAAACCCATTATTTAAGCTTTGTTTTGAGCAAGTGGTGTGCTCCTTTTTCTTTTTTCGTTTTTCACTCTCGAATTTGCTTGAAAGTGAACCGAAATTCATTTAAAAAGATGCAAATTGAACAAAAAAACACTTTTTTTATAGAGCAAACTATAGATTAATTCGTGAATTTGTTACTTTTTAACAGAAGTACGAAAAAAACGAAAAGACTTATGCATCAACCTAATATATAGATACTTTATTCAGGACCTGAGATAAAGTGCGCTAGATTTAAGATTAAAACACATCAGTTCATACACATAACACGAAAAGGGCCGATAAAAAGCAACACGATATACAGGGTGCGCCAAAAAGTTCCCGTACTTGTATTAATTCCAAGCAAACAAATAACAAATCAAGCAATTTCAGGTGCTGGACATGGTGAAAGAGTTGAACGAAGTAATGTCCAAGGATGATCCAAGTCCTCCACACTTTTAAAATCTCTTTGGATCACTTTGATGGTTATCCAAAGAGATTACCCAAGAACACAGAAAGGATTGCTCTTTTCTTTACCCTTTTCTTTACCCTCTTCTTTTCTTCATTCATCCATCCCCATTTCTTTCCATTCTTCCACAAATTTGCATGCCATTGAAGCCTTTTCACCTTTCCCATCTCTTCCATTTGTTGTGATAGAATGTGAAAACTTTTCCCTTTTTCCCTTCTCTCTTTTACGCGGCCAAATCCAAAAAAAACTGCCTTTTTCTCTTCCATTTTAAACGTTTTCTTTTTCCATTTCCTAACTCAAATTTATCATCAAATTTATCATCAAATTGATTCAACAAATTTTTTATTTTAAAAGGTATATTCTTAGGTGAAAATTGGCTCAATTAGGGACAAATTGAAAGCTTTGTTATTCAACTAAATAGTTGAATAACAAAGCTTTCAATGCTCCTCACAAAAGCAAAATCGAATCCGAAAGCTGAGCTTAGATTTTCAGAGTTTTAAACTTGTTTAAATTGAAATTTGAAACGATTTGATCGAAAGAAAAACTGAGTTTTAAAGCTTGCTAGAATGCTAGAATGCTAGAATGCTGGATTCTAGAATTGAAAGTCGGTGAACGTTACCTCGAAAAAACCCATAATGATCCTTTATTTCAAAAAGTGAGTTTCCAAAAGATGGTCATTTGAAATTCAAATCCGTGAATAATTAAGTGGGTGTATAAAATGATGTTGGAGAGATTTGTGACCACAACCTCAATCCACTCGTCTTAGTTTTTTTTAAAGTTTTAAACCTTTTTGATTACTTCAAAACCATTTGGTTTGATCATTTAGATTAGGATAAATTTATTTAAAAGTTCAATTTCTGTTATTTTTGTTCTTCAACTATTGTTATATAATAAGTGTTTAGAAAATTCTACCCCTATTAAACAATAGTAGCAATAAGCAATTTGCCGAAAAATGTTTCATTTCCCTTTCGATTTTGAGTGATTGGCCTGACTCTCTGACGGTATACTAGTACTGCTATTTCCCGCGAAATTGGGGTCTCGTTGGAGTAACGCAAAAAGAGAACTGACAATTGCCCTCTTTCCGTCTATTCCCCTGCCACAATCCGCTCGTAATCCGTGCATAATTCGAGCTCACTCCTCCCCTACCAACAATTCCCTTTTCAAACTCTTTGTCTCTTCATTTCGATATTGTTGAGTTGGATGCTCATTTGTTATATTCATAGATTTTGAAGTTTTTTGATAGATTTATGACTAACTTGCAACCTTTCAATGTAATAGAGTTACAACTTTTTAAGGTTCTAGTAGATTTCTAAAGTTGAACAGTTGAAATAATAAGGGATAAGTTTCTACCCTAGTCCTTTTATAGATTTGGGAATACAAAACATGGTCGCCGCCGGGATTCGAACCCGCGACCTACCGCAACCTATTCGATTATTGGGTGAACGCTTTACCAGCTACATCGACACGTATCTCATTGCTGCCAGAGTAGCCTTATACCTTGCTAAATAGAAAAATAACTACACTTACAGTAACCTAGCGTTTTTGTTTATCTTTTGCTACGACTCTTACTTTTATCGATTGTAAATCCATCTCTAGATCTAATCTGGAATTGATTCAGTTCTTGAATTGATTCAGTTCTTGAATTGATTCAGTTCTGAAATTGATTCAGTTCTGGAATTGATTCAGTTCTAGAATTAGTTCAGTTCTAGAATTGATTCAGTTCTAGAATTGATTCAGTTCTAGAATTGATTCAGTTCTAGAATTGATTCAGTTCTAGAATTAGTTCAGTTCTAGAATTGATTCAGTTCTGGAATTGATTCGTTCAATTCAATCTGGAATTGAATTGTTCCTAACAAAGACTTGTAAATCGAAATTGAAATAGGAATTGACAATGAATCCATTTTGCTGATACAATCAGACCCAGATAAGAACAAATCTTTTCTAGAATTTTCGAATTTTTAAATCAAATAGTAAGAATTCAATGTCAATTTCAATTCAATTGTTCAATTCGATTCAAAAAAATCATATTTCAATCACTCAAGTACTTTAGGAAAGAGGGGGAGTTTTTGAAAGGATAAATTCGAATGCAAATCAAAAATGCACACCTTTTCCCATCTCTCTCAATTCTTGATTTGATTCAAGTGTGTATTGGACCCGATTTCACTCTCTGAAATGGAATTGTCAGAGAGTGAAAGAGTTTCAGAGAGTCCGTCTCTATTGATCCTTTCAATTCGGATGGTCAATAGTCAACTAGATACTATTGACCATCTTTGGGATGGTCAATAGTGGATCTAGTTGTTGAATTGGACAAAATTTAATTTTCCCCATTTGAGCACCCCATTCTTATCAAATTTATTGAATTTTAAACAGAATTTTCAGAGAGTGAAGTTTGTCAGAGAGTGAAACTCACTCTCTGACAAACTTCACTCTCTGACATTCCATTTCAGAGAGTGAAAGAGTTTCAGAGAGTCCATCTCTATTGATCCTTTCAATTCGATCTTTGGGATGGTCAATAGTGGATCTAGTTGTTGAATTAGAACGAAATTTCATTTCATTTAATTTTCCCCATTTGATCACTCGATTTTTATCAAATTTATTGAATTTTAAACAGAATCTCAAGACCGATAAAAGTTCATTTTTAAAGCTAATCGATAGCTGTAGTCTTGGATTTCAAAGTCTTAAACTCATTTCTATTTTGCGAATCAAAAACAATCACAAAATAAGGCTGTAATGTCAGCTTTTTGTCAATTCCCCGTTCAATTCAAACCTCGTAAATCTCCCACTTTGGTCAATGCAAATATTAAGTATTTCAAGGCTTCAGTCCTCTCTGACTCTTCCCGAATAGCAAATATTTGAATATTACAGCCTTTCTCTCTTTTCTTTTCACTCAATTCATAAAATCAATCATTCTCCATCCACGTGAACAATATTTGGAAAAACTTGACATTCACTGATTCAACAATTCTTTCTGAACGAACAAAAAAAAACAGTTTTTGAGCATTCTCTTTCCCGAAAAGTCAATATCTGTAATTGAAATTTTTCTCTAAAACGATTTAAAAAAGTTTTTCCGATCACTTTTTTGCTATTGGAAAAATATCAGTTTGACATAAATTGGCATTTTCAAATCCTTTTCTCAATTTGACAACAATTTTTAAAACTTTAGACTCTTGAGAATCAGATTTGATTAATCAATCAAATTTTATTAATCAAACTACCATATTTTCTCTAATAGTGGTGCACAGCATCGAGCCGAGTTGATGACTATTTTACGGCTTCCAATTTTTCCTAAAAGCTCAACACTCAAATCACCCACTAGATCTCATCGTCAGCTACATTTTCCAACCCCACATCGATAGGTTCTGATAAGCGGTTCTCGAGATTTCGAGGAATTTAGGCGACGCTCCGGGTGCACTACTACTAGAGAAAATACGGTATCTAGCGCGCCAGCTCAGTTCCTCTTTAACATCTTTATCTTGTCCTTTGTGCGTAAAGCGGTAAACTCACCTCATCTAGCGCACTCAATTCTTCATCTTTTCACAAAGCATTTCTTCAACAAAATGAAGAATTCAGTGAGCCAGAAGCTCTTCAAATCCTACATCGATTGACTCGTCCTTTGTGTACACTTTTTTAAATTACAAACACATCTTCTCTGGTGCACTGAATTCTTTTCTTATAACAATCAAGACGCTACAGTAGAATGAAGAATTCAGTGCGCTAGATCATGTGCGTTTCCACGCACAAAGTCCGTCAGCAGAAGGGAAAGCTTTTAACGAAAAATTTAGAGAACTGAACGTTAAATTTCAATTAAATAAAATGAAAATTATAAAGTGATTTTTAAATAAATTTCCTATTTAAAAAACTCTCAAAATTTTTGCACACAAATTCCCCGAAAATCGGAGCCAATTTTCGCCTATCCATCAACTTTTTTTTTTTTACCTATTTTACTCTCAATTTTTCCATGATCCACTCGATTTTTCAAAATTTTCCCTCAAAAAAAACCTTGCATTATTATCCCTTTTTTGATCTCTTTATATTCATTTTTCTCTTTTCTTGGGAGTGGGACAAATGCGAGCTTTTTTTTGCGCACCCGGACATTTGCGCACCTTTTTTTCCGCACCTTGCCCATTATCGCACCTTTTTTCGCGTTTTAAAAAAGCTCTAAAAAGCTAATATTAACCAATTTCTATTCCAAAAGTTGTTTTTCTAGGTAATTTTAGGGTGTAGAATCGAAATTTTGACATATCAGAGCTTGTGGAAACAATTTGAAAGACAAAACGGCTAGGTCAAATTACAGAAATTTCAAATTGTCGATTTTTCTCTTTGTATAACACCGTCCGTTTGCTTCCACAAGCTCTGATATGTCAAAATTTGAATTCGACGCCCTCAAATTACCTAGAAAGACAACTTTTGGAATAGAAATTGGTTAATATTAGCTTTTAGAGCTTTTTTAAAACGCGAAAAAAGGTGCGCTAATGGGCAAGGTGCGGAAAAAAAGGTGCGCAAATGTCCGGGAGCGCAAAAAAAGCTCGCATTTGTCCCACTCCTCTTTTCTTTTCTTTTCTAAATTTGCATATGAATACGGGTCGATTTCTAAACATTTACGAGTGATTCATTTAAGAAAAACGATGATTTTTATGCGCTTTTTGAAATAAATCTATAAAAAAAACAGAGAAAAACAGAAAAGTTAACATTTACACTCAGCTATACTGTTTTTAAAAGCTTTCTGAAACTTCCAAGAAAGTTCAAAAGATCCTTATCACTTTAAATTATGAAAAACTCAAGCATTTCTCTTCAGCAGTCAAAAAAAAACTTATTTTTAACCATTTTTCAAGAGATTTTTGACTCAAAAAACAGTAAACGGATCGAATTTTTTAAGAAATTTAATTATTAATGAAAATCTGAGTTTAAACACAAAGATAAGTAGCTTGTTTTGGTCGTTTTAGTCGTTTTGATCATTCCATTGTTTTCTTGCCGCATAATATTAGCCTCTATTATCTTACAAAACTATTTAATAAATTTCAAAACTAAATTCCTTTCAACCTTTTATTCATTTTAGAGTAAAAACGAATTTTCCGTGGATCTCTGCCGATCCACTTCTCGTCATTTCCCTTTTTTCAATGCCACTCCAGCGACGATGAGCACACGATGGCTCATTATCGGATTTACACTTTCAAATTTTTGTTATGGTTTGTTTATTTGATACCGTAAACACTGTAATAGTACCTCACCGCCCTCGTACAGTCGCGTAGTCGCAAAGTCGCAAGTCGCAAAGTCGCGTAGTTGCAAGTCGCGTAGTTTTTTAGTATTTCGTTTTTTTCAAAGCGCCCGTACTTTCAAAAAATGCGTCTTTGGTATCAAAAAATAGCCCTGAATTTCAGCTATTTTTTGACACCAAAGACGCTTTTTTGATACCAAAGATAATGACGGTGCGGAGCGTTGCGTAGTCTAGCTTTGAACGAGTTTTTCTCGACACTGGTTTAAGCTACAATACGCGCTTAGGTATCAAAAAATAGCTGAAATTCAGGGCTATTTTTTGATACCTAAGCGAGCATTGTAGCTTAAACCAATGTCGAGAAAAACTCGTTCAAAGCTAGACTACACAACGCTCCGCACCGTCATTATGGGGGTGGGGCAGTATTATTGTATTTACGGTAAGTATTTTTATCTAAAAGCTATTCTAGCTATGCTATCTAGTTTAAAAGTAAAGATCAAAAGATATCCTCTATCTTCAAAGTATGTCTGCTTACAAGCTGCCGATTTTTCGTCATGGTCGACTGGCTAAGAGCCTTGAATCTTAGTCAAAGGGTCAAAGGTCCCCGGCTAGATTATTGGTTCTTTTTTTCCTTTAATTTAGGGCTTAGGGGTTATGCTTATGTGTTGTTTAAACCAAATTTTTTAAAAAAATGATTTTAGGAGCTCCTACAACCCTTCCTGAACATTTATCATCTGATCAACTCATTCCCATTGTTAAACAACCAACTGAAACACCAGGTACGTAGGGTTTGTGATATGGATAGGTAAAATTGAATGTAGATTATAGATCTTTGAACAATACTAATAACTTTTTAAGGATTTTAAGAAATTTCATCTTTATTTACAGATAGATCTTTGGATCTTGAAGTCTTTTGTGAAATGATCGTCTTAAAATCTGATTGTCGTTTCTTATTTATAAATCAATATGTACAATTTATAAATCAATATGTACAATTTAGAAACTTTGTATATGTTACGTCCGAATCTGAGGAGATTCATTCTCCTCCGAAACGGACGTCCGACTCAGAGTCGGACGTCCATCTCTGAGTCGGACGTCCGTTTCAGAGGAGAATGAATCTCCTCAGATTCGGACGTCCGGATCGGAGATGGACGTCTCCTCAGATTCGGACGTAACATATATACCGTAAAAGCTCTAATAGAAAACCCTCGCTATAGAAGCGTCTAAGTTTTCTCTCAAATAAACGCTCATATCTCGACACCAGTACGTTTGTTTCTTCGCGTTTAGTTATAAAATTAAAGTAGAGAGGATGGACGATTTTTTGAGATATAACACTTATTTTTAGCATTAACCAGCACTTAGAAAAATGATTGAAAAGTGGCATAACAAAGCCGATTTTTCACCATTTTTCAATCATTTTTTCTAAGTGCTGGTTAATGCTAAAAATGAGTGTTATATCTCAAAAAATCACCCATCCTCTCTACTTTAATTTGATATCCAAGCGCGTGGAAACAAACGTACTGGTGTCAAGATATGAGCCGTTCTTTGAGTGTCAACTTACTACGCGACGCGACAAAAAAAACCGATTTTTCATCATTTTTCAATCATTTTTTCTAAGTGCTGGTTAATGCTAAAAATATGTGTTATATCTCAAAAAATCACCCATCCTCTCTACTTTAATTTTATACCTAAATGCAAAGAAAGAAACGTACTGGTGCCGAGATATGGACGTTTATTTGAGAGTAAACTTAGACACGACGCTTCTATGGTGGCTTTTCTATTAGAGCTTTTACCGTATATCTACAAATAAACTATTATTACACTTCTATTCATAGAATTCTTCATTTAGAAGAAGTTTTTCTTCGACTTGATCGAAATGAGGACAATCACATCAGTTTTTCCGAGTTTCTCATGAAAGACGTTGAATATGTTCACAAAAAGATGAAAGAATATATGCAATCGGATATTAATGGTAAAGATTGTCTTTGTTGATTGATTAAATTGAAAAGAAATAAAGAAAAGATTGACTCAAAGAAATTCAGGGGATAATATAATTGATTTCGAAGAGTTTCTTCAATCAATGAATGCTCAGAAAACGCTAGAGAAAGCCCGAGAAGCGAAACGTTTAGATCAGAAACAAAAAGAGGAAGAAGGTTGGGATTTTAAAAGTTAATAGTTTAAGTTAACGAATTAATATTGTATTTAAGGCTCTGAAGAATTTCTGAAAGATCAGCCTTCTGACGAAAAAGTCGCAAGTGAAGAGATTGAAGAAATGAAACTCGATAAGGACACTGAGAGATTATTGCGAAGAGCTAATGCTGATGCTTTTGAGGTCAGTGAAATCGTATTATCCGTTTATAGCTCAAATCAATAAACCTACTTAAGATCTATTTAGAGATCTAAACTTAAGCTTGAATTAGTTTAGTTTAATTGATTTTGAAGCCATGAATGCAGGGTGGCAATTACGAAAACCAATATATTTCTTGTTTAATAACCAATTTTTGTTGTTAACAATTCTTTTTATCTCAAAAAAAACAAGAAAAGTTAGTTCTTTTCAAAAAGATTAAATCAATATACCGTATTTTCTTTAATAGTAATAGTACCTCGCCAAGCCGAGTTGATGACTATTTTACGGCTTTCAAAGCTTTCACAGAAGCTCAACACTCAAATCCCCCACTAGATCTCATCGTCAGCTACATTTTCCGACCCCACATCGATAAGTTCTGATAAGCGGTTCTCGAGATTTCGAGGAATTTAGGCGACGCTCAGGGTGCACCTACTATTAGAGAGAATACGCTAGCTCTGGGCTCTAGGTAATCTGGGACTGGGAAATCTATCAAATTGTGACTCTGATTGACCAGAGAAAGAAGTAGCGTATTTCCTCTTATAGTAGTGCACCCCGCCGAGCCCAGTTGATGACTATTTTACGGTTACCAAGCTTTCGCAGAGACTCTCAACACTCAAATCCCCCACTAGATCTCATCATCAGCTACATTTTCCGACCCCACATCGATAAGTTCTGATAAGCGCTTCTCGAGATTTCGAGGAATTTAGGCGACGCTCAGGGTGCACTACTAACAGAGAGAATACGCTAGCTCCAAAGTATCTCTGTAAGTAGTTTCAAAGCGTCCCAAGCATATTGGCAAAGCTGGGGAAGATTCCGATCACTTTTTTGCTATTGGAAAAGTATCAGTTTCACATAAATTGGCATTTTCAAATCGTTTTCTCAATTTGACAACAATTTTCAAAACTTTTCCGCCTGCGTACTTGAACGAAAGTAAAACCGCGAAATCATGATGGGGTAGCATGATGGGGTGAAAGTTGAGGATTCATTCTTAAGCAAATCCCCCACAAGATCTCATCATCAGCTACATTTTCTGACCCCACATCGATAAGTTCTGATAAGCGATTCTCGAGATTTCAAGCAATTTAGGTAAACGGCGCACTACGATTAGGGAAAATATAGATATAGGTTATCACAGGTGGCCAGATTCAATATATACCGTATTTTCTCTAATAGTAGTGCACCCCGGCGAGCCGAGTTGATGACTATTTTACGGCTTCTAAGCTTTCGCAGAAACTCAACACTCAAATCCCCCACTAGATCTCATCATCAGCTACATTTTCCGACCCCACATCAATAGGTTCTAATAAGCGGTTTTTGAGATTTCGAGTAATTTAGACGACGATCAGGGTGCACTACTATTAGAGAAAATACGGTATCTACTTAAGATCTTACTATAGGATTAATGCTACGATACAGGCTTGAAGATAACGTGGAAAGGCATCAACGGTAAAAAAAAGATACATCGAATTCACCCTAAGCCTTTTAACCCATTCGAAACCGCAGCGTTTTTTCCTTTTTTTCGTCTACGGACCAAGCCCTTTTTTGACATTTTTGACTCCGAAGCAGTTTATTTATGGTTGGAAAGATGTAAGAGAGTCTCCTACACCATTTATTTTTGATGAAGAACGATTTGGATTTGACTTCAGTACTTTTCAAGATCCTATCGATTATTGTCCTTATTTTATCGACGACAATATTTTAGTAGGCGAATCTAATAAACATGGAAAAAGGAAAACAAACTGGCAGGTTTTCGATGCAAAATCTTTCAAGCTCTTCCTGGCTTCAAATGGGAATCGTCAAATTACCGAGGATTCGTGACTACTGGAGTAGCAGGCCTGGATTAGGAGGATTTTTCCACATGTCCCACATTATGTCAAGAGCAAAATTTGAATCTATTCTTCGCTGCAGAAGTTTCGAATGGGTTAAAGAGATTTCTTCAAAGAATAAATGGTTAAGCTTTAAAGCATGCCTTGGCCTCTAGGACACTCCAAATACTGAAATCAAATCCCATCAAACGTCTTGAGATACTCATTTTTAAGGTTAACTTTCGTTAGCGTAGGCTTTCGCGCATTTTCTTCACCGTCTTCTTTGTTGTCATTGTCGTTCTTGGTCCTGATCGATTGTAATTTGTTCCCAAGGGATTTTAGCGTTGAATTGTCTTTGAAACAACCACCATCAATCGACTGAAAATGCTTTTTTGCCTCATACCCGTAGAAGTTGATGATCGAATCTCTACGCTCCTTCGCCATTCTAAAATTTCAAAAATAAAATGTTGCCAAAATCTTAAATAACAAGAAAAACAGAAAAAGCTGCCAAAAATTTGAGTTCGCGACTTCATAGCCATAAAGAACGTGCCACCTTAGTTCCATTGAGTAATTGCCCACCTAATTGCGCGCCACTCTGTACACTTCACTCATGGTCAAGTCACCGATCCCAAGATCCTTCAAGTATCGTAACAGAAGTAACAAAGTTATACTAGAAATTGTTTTCAGCTTTACGATGAAGATGGTGACGGTGTCTTGAATGAGGATGAGATTGTTTTTATGGTTCAAGATTATCTCGAAGCTGCTCTTCTTGTCACTCCAAAGAAACTTATTGAAGAATATGACATGAATGGAGATGGAGGATTGAATCGAAAGGGTTCATTTGAAAATTGTTTAACTAAAAAAAAAAGACTTTTAGAAATGTGGCTTCTTGAAAAAGATATGCCTGAAGATCTGATTGAGTCATTCATCTCATTCAACGATGATCTTGATGGATTGTAAGTTGTTTATTTATTTAGATTAAGTTAAGACACAAGTTTACCTAGACACAACTTTTGCTTACACTTAAAATGACTGATCAATTTACTATTACCGTATTTTCTCTAATAGTAATAGCACCCTAGCCGAGCCGAGTTGGTGACTATTTTACGGCTTCCAAAGCTTTCACAGAAGCTCAACACTCAAATCACCCACTAGATCTCATCGTCAGCTACATTTTCCGACTCCACATCAATAGGTTCTGAAAGGCGGTTCTCGAGATTTCGAGGAATTTAGGCGACCTTCTGGGTAATCTGGGACTGGGAAATCTATCAAATTGTGACCCTGATTCACCAGAGAAAGAAGTAGCGTATTTCCTCTTATAGTAGTGCACCCCGCCGAGCCCAGTTGATGACTATTTTACGGTTTCCAAGCTTTCCCAGAAGCTCAACACTCAAATCACCCACAAGATCTCATCGTCAGCTACATTTTCCGACCCCATATCGATAGGTTCTGATAAGTGGTTCTCGAGATTTCGAGCAACTTAGGCAACGCTCAGGGTGCACTACTACCAGAGAGAATACGCTAGCTCCAAAGTATCTCTGTAAGTAGTTTCAAAGCGTCCCAAACATAATGGCAAAGCTGGGGAAGATTCCGATCACTTTTTTGCTATTAGAAAAGTAACAGTCTCATATAAATTGGCATTTTCAAATCGTTTTCTCAATTGGACAACAATTTTCAAAACTAAGACCTGGAACAGGTTTTATCAATCAATCAAATTTTATTAATCAAACTACCATATTTTCTCTAATAGTGGTGCACCCAGCCGAGTTGATGACTATTTTACGGCTTCCAAAGCTTCGAAGCTCAAACTCAACCCCATAGATCTACCAGCTACATTTTCCGACCCCACATCGATAGGTTCTGATAAGCGGTTCTCGAGATTTCGAGGAATTTAGGCGACGCTCAGGGTGCACCTACTATTAGAGAAAATACGATAATTACAATTGTTTACAGATATGTTGACGATTCCATTGATCTCGATTCCTCTGAGAAAAACGTTGTCATTTACAACAAATATCACAAGAATGAAAAAGATGATTTCACAGTGCAAATTGATGACGAATAAATATTTATTAGGAGTTAAGAAATGGCTATAAAAAGCTTGCAAAGTTCAACACTTAAACGATTCAAAGAGCCATCAAAAGCCAAAGCAAAATCATTTCTTATTGATTAGAAGAAAGGCGTTCGGATGTCTGCAAAAGAAAATTTATGAGGATAGGATGTTCTCTCAAAAATCACACCGAAAAACGGTGCTCTTCAACACACCAAAAGAGAAAAGTGACTAAAAAAAAAGACTTCCGCAATATGCAACCTCTTTTCGATCATCATTTTTCCCTAAAAAGTTTATGAGCTGGAATTCGAGAGAAAATTCATCTACCAAGAGGAAATCAAGAGAAGAATTGGTAAGGATTTACAAAAGAAAATATGAATCTTTACTATGATTTCATTAAAAAGCTTTGTTAAAGATTTTGCAATGAAAAAGAATCCAATTTTAACCACAACAAGCGATTTTATAGCTTTTTTAATATTAGATATGATTAGATTGATTAGATTTGATTGATTTTGAGAAAAGATTTTTGATTAGATTCTTTTTTGTAATGCTCTTTGGTTTGATGTTGGTTGGTTGGTTGGTTTGGTGTTGGTTGGTTGGTTGGTTTGATGTTGGTTGGTTGGTTGGTTTGGTGTTGGTTGGTTGGTTGGTTTGATGTTGGTTGGTTGGTTGGTTTGATGTTGGTTGGTTGGTTGGTTTGATGTTGGTTGGTTGGTTGGTTTGGTGTTGGTTGGTTGGTTGGTTTGATGTTGGTTGGTTGGTTGGTTTGATGTTGGTTGGTTGGTTGGTTTGGTGTTGGTTGGTTGGTTGGTTTGGTGTTGGTTGGTTGGTTGGTTTGATGTTGGTTGGTTGGTTGGTTTGGTGTTGGTTGGTTGGTTGGTTTGATGTTGGTTGGTTGGTTGGTTTGATGTTGGTTGGTTGGTTGGTTTGGTGTTGGTTGGTTGGTTTTTGGTTGGTTGGTTGGTGGTTGGTTTTTGTAAGTTAGATTAGGAAAAAGGGAACTTTACGGTTAACGACGGGGGCAGCGATTATCGGCGGTGGCCGAGTTTTTGGCCAACTTCCATCCCGCTTTTTGATAGGTTTATGTTAATAAATTTTGATAAAACAAATAGCTTCTAAAAGCTAATGTTCTAAGCTATCTAAATCTTATTAAAAATTTCTGATCTGACAAGTTTAAAGTGCTTAAAAATGAGCTTCAATTTGGCCAAAAAAATTTGGTTCGCCGTCAACCGTAAAGATTCGAAAAAGGTATTTGTTGAATAAAATAATTGAATAACTTCTTTTGAATAATAAATGTTTAAAAAGAGAATTATTCGCTTGTTTAAATGTTAAAAAGATAACACGAATAGTTTTTTTTATAAAACCCAATCGATAAAAACTAGCTAAAGGATTTCTTAGTTTAATTTTTTTTTTGAAAACCTTTTAAATTTAGTCTTCTGATTGAGATAAAAGATTAAAGTCAAGAAAGAAATAATCCAAATGTACCAAAACCTAACAACTACTTAAAGGGTTAATACTTTGAACCACTAGAACAAAATTTGGCTAACATGAAGGCAAAGCAAGAAGAAAGAAAATAATAGATTTTTTTGCTCTTGCGCGAAAAAAAATAGAAAAGCAATTTTTGGGGGTGGGACAAATGCGGCCTTTTTTTGCGCACCTGGACATTTGCGCACCTTTTTTTTTGCTGGAAAAGGAAAGGTCGTAGAGCTTCAAAAATGGTTTCGTAGAAGGGAATCGTATGCGTAGATTCCGAATTTCGACAAATCAGACCTCGCTGACACGTCAAATTTGGGCTAAAAGGCAAAAACTGCGGAAAAGCGTTTTGCGTAGTTTTTGCCTTTTAGCCCAAATTTGACGTGTCAGCGAGGTCTGATTTGTCGAAATTCGGAATCTACGCATACGATTCCCGTATACGGAAATATTTTCGAAGCTCTACGACCTTTCCTAAGGCCTTTTCCAGCAAAAAAAAGGTGCGCAAATGTCCGGGTGCGCAAAAAAAAGGCCGCATTTGTCCCACTCCGTTAAATGATTTCAGTGACATTATTTGATTTAATAATAATTAACTGAATATCTTTTACTTTATATTAAATAAGGCCTAAGGCAAAAACTACGCAACTACGCAAACTACGCAAACTACGCAACAACGCAAACTACGCAACAACGCAAACTACGCAAACTACGCAACAACGCAAACTACGCAACAACGCAAACTACGCAAACTACGCAACTACGCAAACTACGCAAACTGCGCAACTACGCAAACTACGGAACTACGCAACTACGCAAACTGCGCAACTACGCAACTACGCAAACTACGCAACTACGCAACTACGCAAACTGCGCAACTACGCAAACTACGCAACGCTTTTCCGCAGTTTTTGCCTTTTAGCCCAAATTTGACGTGTCAATCTTTATGATTCTAAACCACTATTCCAAGTTTTCAGCAAAATTCTTGGAAAAACTTATCATTGAGCTTTTTTTGCACATGACCAATCACACCTAATATCAAATAAAAGCAATCTTAATCTCTCAAAAAAAAAGGCAAAAGAAAAGAAAAAAAAAACGGAAATCACACCCAGAAAACGAGAAAAAACGTGCCATGAAAATTGTGATGTGAAAAAAGATTCCCTATTTTGATGATCACTTCTCCTTTTCAATGTCTGTATGTCTATTTCTTCGTCTTTTCTTCATTTCCCTCTTTCTTTTGCCCCTATTTCTTCTGTGTGTTGGGCTGAAATCGGCACAGTCCACGCCAATCAATGACCAACCACTGCCACAGAACACAATCTCTTTCAGAATCCTTCTTTTTTTTAAAGATTTCTTTCTTTTCTTTATACGAAGAACAACTATAGCTCTTTTACTTATACACTAATGACTGAAATCTTTATCTTTTTAGATATTTGGAGAATTTTCTAATTGATCAACGTTAAATACTGAAAAGTAAAAGGAAAAGTATCCAGGTTTTTGAATAAAGTATAGCTATGTTTAGCAATAATATCTAATATAAATCCGTTTGCTAGTAAGTACAGTACTGGACAATGAAATATCATATTTGAAAAAACGATCGTCACTTTCGCGCGTCTGTAACTCCCCTTGTCTTTGAGTTTAAACTATTAGTGTTATACATTTTCTGAAAGCTCTTTTCAAGGGCTACACAATGGTAATATTAATATTTAGAAATACGGTAAAGACAAGGGAGTTACAGACGCGCGAAAGTGACGATCGTTTTTCAAATATCATATTTCATTGTCCAGTAGTGTAGTTCAAGAAAAGATTAGAAAATGTGTACTTTGTACTTGAAATTGCACTTCTAGTGTACTCAATTCTCGATTTTCTTGCAGTAACATGTGATGTTTTCA
This sequence comes from Mesorhabditis belari, assembly GCA_958450365.1. Lineage (NCBI taxonomy): Eukaryota > Metazoa > Nematoda > Chromadorea > Rhabditida > Rhabditidae > Mesorhabditis > Mesorhabditis belari. Next base: position 1,461,455 of record CAUEEP010000736.1, read on the forward strand.
CATATATTACATCCATTATATCGTGTTGCTTTTTATCGGCCCTTTTCTTTTTTATGTGTATGAATTCATGTGTATTAATCTTAAATCTTGCGTACTTTATTTCATGTTCTGAATAAAGTATCTATATATATATATATATATATAGCTACAGTACTGGACAATGAAATATCATATTTGAAAAAACGATCGTCACTTTCGCGCGTCTGTAACTCCCCTTGTCTTTGCGTTTAAACTATTAGTGTTATATATTTTCTGAAAGCTCTTTTCAAGGGCTACACAATGGTAATATTAATATTTAGAAATACGGTAAAGACAAGGGAGTTACAGACGCGCGAAAGTGACGATCTTTTTTCAAATATCATATTTCATTGTCCAGTAGTGTATGTTTAAAAATAATATTTTTTTGCTTTTTTATGACTCTATAACTAGTAATAATCCCTTTGTTAATCAATATTGTTTTAAATTTTAAAAACAAACATAAAGATGAAACCTCACGTCTACTCTAATCCTCATCATCCCCATCATTCTCTGATTGAAAACCCATCAACCAAATCCTGGAATTCCTTCATAGAATTGGCTTTAAATGAAATTCATTTAAATTTAAATACATTTTATTACACTTGGATTCTTTTCAAGTTCTTCCGGAGCAAATTCTTCAATTGAACTCCCAGCACTACCACTTGGACTCATTCGTCTTTCAAAAGTTAATGGTGATGGTCTTCTGACCTGAAGCTGGTTATAAAGCTTTAAAATATTGACTAGATATTATACCATAATCGATTTATAAGCTCTTTCTTTATCTTTCTTTCTGATCTACTTACTTATTGAGGTTATTGTTTTGTTATCATTCTACATTTAGTATATTCTTAAATTGATATTAAAATCAAAACATAAAGATGAAACCTCATGTCTACTCTAATCCTTATCATCCCCATCATTCTCTGATTGAAAATCCATCAAACAACTGCTCGAATCCCTAGAATTGGCTGTAATTTCACTAGCTCCTTTTCAAGTTCTTTAGAATACAATTATTTCAAAAAGGAAAGCTTCTTATACCGGAGGGGTTTGCCAGATGGCCAGTGATTGTGTGGCACTACAAAAAACATCTCTCCAAGTCGCCAGGGATTTTTCTTTTGCTATTGTACAAAAAATATTTAGCTGTAAATGTGTACTCGGGGATTTTCAGGATCGGCGAATTGTTTGGAGCTATTCACTTTATTAAGGCTCAGGCTTAGGCCTTAATAAAGTGAATAGCATTAAACAATTCGTCAACAAGTTTGAAACTATTCACTTATTGGCCCCGAGTGGGCGGCCCGAAACACCACACACCTAGTTTGCGCTTTTTTTCTTGTTCTTTCAAAGACTTTATTAAGTGAATAGCTCCAAACTTGGATTTCGGAAATTTCGAAGAAAAAAGTGAAGAGAAAGAAAAGCGAAAGAAAAGAGGAAAACCATTCTACTCAATTTGCATTTTTACGATGCTAAATATTTACATAATCATTAGAAAAGCGCTTTGCAATCATTGCAATCAATGAAAGCCTTTTTTTTGCAGGCATACATTCCATCGTTAACAGTCTTTCATCCCCTCCATCCCCCTCCATCCTTTTCCCATCCCTTTTCTCCAATCACTCATTCATTCATCCATTCTTTCATTCGATTTGATCATCGACTGTTCTTTTCTCATTCATTTTTCTCATTTTTCTTTTCTTTTCCACTGATATATCTTTCTTTCACTTAAAGAGAATGGAATGGCGCCCGAGTGGCGCGGCCTCGAAATCATCCACACACCTAGTTTGCGCTTTTTTTCTTGTTCTTTCAAAGACTAATGAATAAACACTTTTGCTCGAATTGACTTAAAAAAGAAAATTATTATGATTTAAAGATTATTTGAAACTTTTGATTTGATTAAGTTTTACTGATCCAATATTTTCAGTTAACGGTTTAATCCATTTCAAATTTAGACTTATTCATATCATTTTGTCTTCTTAACTTTATTTCATGAATAAAGTATGAATTAGTAAAACATTATCATTACATTTTGTTCTTTAAACGAGTAAAGATATGATCTGATCAGAGTTTTCTGAGGACTAAAGACTTGAGTCTGAAAATGTCTGTTTTTGAGGCTCTGACAGGTTCTAAAGTCTTGTCTTTAATCAAAATATCTTTCATTAGAATAAAAAAAGATAAACATATGGAGATAAAGAAAGATAATCCAGGTTACGCTTAAGCTCTTACTTAAGATCTTAAGATGTTTTGATCTTAAGATCTTGCTTAAGATCTTCAGCTATTTTGATCTTAAGCTCTTGCTTAAGATCTTCAGCTATTTTGATCTTAAGCTCTTACTTAAGATCTTCAGCTATTTTGATCTTAAGCTCTTGCTTAAGATCTTCAGCTATTTTGATCTTAAGATCTTCAGCTATTTTGATCTTAAGCTCTTACTTAAGATCTTCAGCTATTTTGATCTTAAGATCTTAAGATCTACAGGTTACGCTAGGTCTTGGTCATACTTTAAAAAGATCTTTTTTTGTAGTTTACTGAATTCCAACTTGCAATGTACTGATAACTCTCTTGATCAACAACAGAATGCACTATTTGACAATAAGTCATTTATCTACATCTTCCTATCTGCCTGCATCGATTATTTCCACAATGAATATGACATTAAAACAATGCGACCTTCAACTCCTTCTCTCCGATTGTCCTTTTCCCCATTTTCCCGATTTCTTTTCCTTTCTCGAATCCATTTTTCTTCCCTAAACAGTCTTGGTATTTCTCTTCATTCAATTATCGTTGCAATCTTTAAAAAATTCTCTTTATCTCTTCTTTGAAGTAATTTTCCGAAAACGTTTAGTCAACTGCAGAGATCAGAACTTTCTTTTCATAAGAAAAACGTCTCATTTGTCTAGAAATGTTTCATTTATCAGCTAAATTTTAATCAGTATTGGTCTAATAGATAAAATTGCGAAATTTTGTGTGTTGCACTGGGCGTCAGCACGAATATTCTACCTAGAGATACTGGGGGCACGTAGCGCGGCGAACGGGACGTTTAAAGTTAGACTACGTGACTGTACGCCCGTCATGGGGGTGGCGTCCTATTAGAGTATTTACGGTACCAGTTGCGCTGGGCGTCCGCTACTTCCCTCAGTACCTCGAGATATTCTACCTAGAGGTACTGGGGGCACGTAGCACAAATCTGATTGCAAATTCGGATTCCTCACCCCCTGAAAATCCTCGAGTACAAATGTTCAAGTTCGTTTGTTGTAATTTTACGTTAACGTAATTTCAATAGGCATTGCATAGGCGTGACGGACGGATAGACGTTTTATTTTTTGTATATAGTAGAGATGGTTGTATCGATCATTTCCTGAATCAATTGTCCGGCTACGACTTTTGATTACTTGCCTCAATTACTCGTGATCAAAATCCATCATTTCTCACACTTGTTTACTAAATATTTGAGTCGATAACTCAATCCAAGAACTTTTCAACTTTACTTATTTCAATCATTCACAAGAATTTTTCAATGATTTACTATCGCTATTTTATCTATCAGCATTTTATCCATCAGCATTTTATCTATCAGCTATTTTATGTATTTTATCATCAGTATTTTATCTATCAGCTATTTTATCTATCAGCTATTTTATCTATCAGCTATTTTATCTATCAGCTATTTTATCTATCAGCTATTTTATCTATCAGCTATTTTATCTATCAGCTATTTTATCTATCAGCTATTTTATCTATCAGCTATTTTATCTATCAGCTATTTTATCTATCAGCTATTCTATCTATCAGCTATTTTATCTATCAGCTATTTTATCTATCAGCTCTATCAGCTTTCAACAACCTTTTTACTTCTTTATTTATTTCCTTTGATTTTCAAAATTATTCAAAACATAGAAAGATTTGATTTCAAAAAGAAATCTGTACTTTCTAGGACTCAAATCGAATTTTGTTTAGTTTAATTTCATTGCTTTTTGATCTCGATAAACAAAAGAGACAATAAATGAATGAAACTCATTCACTCAAACATTCTTCTCTTTCCAAATGACGACTTCCGGTTGTTGGGGTGTACGGGTGAAGTCATGTGTGATTGAGACCATCACTCGCATTCCATTCCATTCCCCTTTCCTATTTCTCTCATTCCCCAAACAAGGACATGAATGAAAAAGAGAGGATAACCAGTCCTTTTTCTCCTTTCATTTTCCCTCAGCTTCTCCCTCTGCAAAACATCGATCATTTTTTGATCAGTGGAATTTACTGAAGGTTGCATTTAGAATCTTGAAAAATCTTGGCAAATAAAGTTATTAAAAAGTTATTACCCTTGATTAAAACTCTAAAATACTGAATTACTCAACTCTTAACTAGTTAATTTGATTTTAGGCTCAAAGTCTTGCCAAAGGAAGCAAAAAAACTCAAACTTACAGATCACACAATAAACTAGCAAAAAGTTAGACATTAAACTTTGCTTTTAAGCTTTCTAATCTTGACATTTTCTATGTTTTAATATGGCTATAAAGTCTACAAGTTTCTGTGGAATAAACTTAAAAAATTATGGCCATAAAGAAGGCCAAAATCCCCAGGATTACCCAATTTCACTGTACAATTTCCTCTACACAATTTGTCTATTAGAAAAATTGGAAATGGGAATTCATTACGTTCATTTTGGCGCTCTTGTTCTCCATTTCCTTTCCCCTCTTTGAGACATTTTCACGTAAAACTGATCAAATGGAATGTGTTTTTCTCGTTCATTCATCTATCCATTTTCTCGTTTCTAAACCAAGTCTTTTCGAGAAAAGAGAAGAAGAGAACATCTTCCAACCCATTACATTCAATGTTGATTCAAAGGAGGACCGCCTTGGGATTTTGTTCTTGAGCTTTGAAAGTTTGAAATCTAGGCTTACTGCTATAACAATTCCAACAAATCTTTATTGAAAGAAGTCTCATCAAGAGTTGGTTGGTTTAAAGCTTGGATTCAATTGACCAAATCACTTACCAATTTGTTTACCAGTTGTATTTTATGTTTTCATTACATTCCATTCAATGTTGATTCAAAGGAGGATCGCCTTGGGATTTTGTTCTTGAGCTTTGAAAAGTTTGAACCAGTTAAAATTGTTCTCTTGATCTTCGAGATCTCTTCAAGTCTTTAAGAAGAGCTTCTGAGCTTTGATTAATCTGCTGCTTAGCTGATAACATTACTGCTATACTTTTAAATCTCTAAAGAAAAGGAAAGAATAGAATGAAAGAAGAGAAGAGAACATCTTCCAACCCATTACATTCAATGTTGATTCAAAGGAGGACCGCCTTGGGACCTGCTTGAGCTTCGAAAAGTTTGAACCAGTTAAACTTGTTCTCTAGATCATCGAGATCTCTTCATGTCTTTAAGAAGAGCTTTTGAGCTTTGATTAACCTGATAACCTGATAACATTACTACTATACTTTTACTTTGTTTTGAGTTTTGGAAAGTCTGAAAGCTAGGCTTACTGCTATAACAATTTCAACGAATTTTTATTCAAAGAAGCCTCGGTGTTGGTCGGTTTAAAGCTTGAATTCAATTGGCCCATTATTCACTTAACAATTTGTTTACCAGTTTGATTAATTTTTGATTACATTACATTCAATGTTGATTCAAAGGAGGACCGCCTTGGGAACTGCTTGAGCTTTAAAAAGTTTAAAGAGTTAAACTTGTTCTCTTGATCTTCGAGATCTCTTCAAGTGTTTAAGAAGAGTTTTTGAGCTTTGATTAATCTGCTGCTTAGCTGATAACATTATTGTTATACTTTTCAACTTTTTGCCTTGAGTTTTGGAAAGTTTGGAAGCTAGACTTACTTCTATAACAGTTAGATTCACGGATCTTTATTCAAAGAAGCCTCATCAAGAGTTAGTTGGTTTAAAGCTTGAATTCAATTGATCCATTATTCACTTACCAATTTGTTTACCAGTTTGATGAATTTTTGATGTTGATGAAGTGCTTGAAGTATTCTTGAATTTGAGAATGAGAATTTGATCTATTTAACATTGCGTTTTGCTAAAACTTTTACAAAAAGCACAACTTTTTGTCCCTTTCCTTCCCATATCACCTTTTGCTCTTTGAACAATTTTTGATCAGCTTTTGAAATCGAATTTTTAGAGAGAACTCACATTGGGGAAGGATGTGGAGATGAGTGCGCATCCCACACTCGGCCCATCCACTTCCCAGAAAGATCAACTCACTATAGAAATTGAAGAGAGCAAAGATGAGAAAAAAGAATCAACAAACGATAGCACTACAAAGGTTTAAGCTTTTTTAAATCAACAAAATTTAAAAGCTTTAGATTAAAAGCCCTGAAATACACCTTAATTTAGAAAACAAATGTTAATAACTTATTTGTAGACAATAGTTGTCTTATTTTCTCTTTAAAAAGAGCTTCTTTAGACTAATATTTATATAAATATTGTAAAAGCAAAGAAATTATAATCAAATTCAGGCTCACTCCGGGCCAACTGTCCTTCAAAGTGATTGCCCTCCTCGCGGTCTTCCTCCACCATCTCCATTCAGTCAATCATGGTCCGGTGCAACATTTCCAAGAAGAAATAAAGAAAGAGCTTATAAATCGATTATGGTATAATATCTAGTCAATATTTTAAAGCTTTATATCCAGCTTCAGGCAAGAAGACCATCACCATTAGCTGTTGAAAGACGAATGAGTCCAAGTGGTAGTGCTGGGAGTCCAATTGAAGAATTTACTCCTGAAGCACTTGAAAAGGATCCAATTGTAATAAAATGTATTTAGATTTAAATGAATTTCATTTACAGCCAATTCTACGACGGGATTCGAGCACTTGCTCGATGGATTTTGGACCAGAGAACGATGGAGATGATGAGGATGAGAGTAGACGTGAGGTTTGATCTTTATGTTTTGATTTTAATATCAATTTAAGACTATACGGAATGTAGAATGGTAACAAAATAATAACCTCGATAAGTAAGATAGATATTTTGTTCAGGAACGCATCAAAATAAAGCTAGATTTAAGATTAATACACATGAATTCATTCACATAACACGAAAATGGCCGATAAAAAGCAACACGATAAAGAGAAGTATGTAGCAAAAAAACGCAAACGATATAATGTAGCACAGATAACGTCAAGAATTCACTAGAGCTTCAAGATCGAGATCATCTACAAATAATTGAAAGGTTTCGAGACTATTCGACTCTCTCAGAACTAATTTGATGTAATAGTTTGAAAAAGTTAGAGTTAAAAAAGTTGAATTTCGAGTGCAAAAAAAGCAACACGATATAATGTATGTAATATATGTAGCAAAAATAACGTCAACACGATATAATGTAGCACAGATAACGTCAAGGATCCACTAGAGCTTCAAGTAGATCAAATTTCTAGAGAAATGAATGCGAGGATGTTTCGGAGTTGCCATGCTTTTCACCGATCTCAAGCCCAATTTTCCCGCATAAACATAAAAATTCAGCTCAAATGAGGTAAGAAAATAGGATTTTAAGAACTTAAAGTCTATAATCAAAATTTCCCTTTCAATTTCCCTTTCCCTAAAAAGTATTTGACGGTAATTTGTGCAGATTTTGATTCTGCAGAGCAGAGCAGAGCAGCAGATCAGCAGCAGCACACCAGCACACATCAGCGCACATCAGCAGCGCAGAGCAGAGCAGATTCTGATCGTTCTACTTAATTTTTGCTTTTATTTGATGAGGATCAAATTTTATTGTTAAAAGAAAACAAAATTAAGTAAAAAAAGAATAAAAAGAACTATAGATTATGATAGTTTTTGAAATCTTTCTTTTAGAAAACGCATATTTTAGTGTTTTCAATTTTTGACTATACAGTTGAACTTCAATTTAATGAATAGCTTGAATGAAAACTTCGAATGAACCTAAAACCGGCTTCAAATTTTTTGCCTAGCTGCTCTGGACACTCATTGAGCTGCGGCAGAAACTTTAGGCACGCTTTAGACTTTCAAATTCGTTATATCGAAGTTCGACTGTCGATTGTAATGCTTTAAAATCAAGAAAACAAGCTCTGTAATACTTCTATCGTAATCGTAATAACTCAAGCACTTTTTCAGTGATGATGGATCGATGATAACTCTTTCCGAATCGGTCATTTCTTACGGAGGACGACCGGGCGAGTTAACGATTGATGACTCATGCTTTGATCTTCTCAACACTTCCACAGAGAACTCTGCGTCAAACACACCAATTGAGAAGGTTTTGAAATTGTACAGAAATTGTTCAATCTTGGAAACTTTTGAGCTTACTGGCTCAAAAGCTCAAAAGCTCACAAGCTTTTGAGCTTTCATTTAATGCTCTTAAAATTGGTTTATGAAAAAAAAATCGTTAAGAAAGCATTGCAAAAGAAGTTTAAAGAAAAGGTTTTTAGATTATTTTTAGAGTTTATTAAATTTTACATTCTAGAATTGATTCATACTCAGAATATTAACATTAATATTCTGTTATTAACATATTTAACAATTCATTCAGAAATTCACCAAATTTCATTAGTTCTTTTTTGTTTAACAATAAGAAAATCTTCATTATTTAACAATTTTCAAATTTACAAAACATTAAAAATGTTAGAATCACAGTTTTGGTTCTTTTAAGAAAGCTTAACGTGACATTTGTGAAAAACGCAATTTTTTTAACCTTCAAGCAATAGGTAATAATTTTGAAAAAAGTAACTTAAAGTTTGTAAAGTTGTAAAGTTGTAAAGTTGATAAGAGTTTCCCTTTTAGCACTAAACTTGTATAAGATGAGCTCTAACCTTCAAGCAATAGGCAATAATTTAGAAAAAAGTAACTTAAAGTTGATAAGAGTTTCCCTTTTAGCATTAAACTTGTATAAAATGAGCTCTAAAACCAATAATCTAATAATCCCTATAAATATCGAATACTCTGTATTCTTTTAAAAGATACACCTCAAAGAGTCAGCTAAAGCTTTAAATCAAAAATTACCTCTCATCAATTGTACAATTGTACCTCTCATCATTTATCCAAAATTCAATCACTAAAAGCACTAATGAGCACCTTTTTTTTAAATGAAATCATTGAGCAAAAAGACACAATTGAAAATATTGAAAAGATTGAAAAGATTGAAAATAGCCATTAAGGTTTTTCCACGAATCTTTGGAGAAGATTATTCGAATGTTGAGACAACGACGATAAATTCCGAGCCAACCACTTCGAAAAAAGAGGTTTGTTAGGATTTGAGGGTTTCTAAAAGCAATTCTTTTGTTCTAAGATTTCTAAGGCAGTCGGACAGGCTCAGTCCAAAAATTTGGTTGCGTTTGATTTGACTTTACTTGAGCTGAATGCAAGCTTGGCTTTAGAGAATAGAGCTTGGCTTTAGAGAAAGTAAGTAAATATTTCAAACTCTACTTCGAACTCTACTAGGGTTAGTAAATCAGGCCAGGTTAGGTTAAGGCCAAGCCTTGTCTTTGATTGATTTCACTTTGGACTTGACAATTCCCTGGGCCCATCAGAAGCTAGACCTGAATCTGACCTGGCTACAAAACCTAGAACTATTTGGATCTTTGAATTTGCTTGTCATTGTCATTGTCATTAACGACTTTCACCGATTAAAGGTGAAAGTCGTTAATAATTAGGATTAGTAAATCAGGCCAGGTTAGGTTAAGGCCAAGCCTTGCCTTTGATTGGTTTCACTTTGGACTTGACAAGTCCCTGGGCCCATCAGAAGCTAGACCTGAATCTGGCCTGGCTAAAAAACCTGGAACTGTTTGGATCTTTGAATTTGCTTGTCATTGTCATTGTCATTAACGACTTTCATCGATTAAAGGAAAAAGAGGATATTCGGCGGCGATGTGAGTCAATTTGTTTACCACGAAGTGAAACCCTTCCTTGCCCACCCGATAATACTTTGATGCTTCGTGCTAAAGAGTCGGCAAGGAAAATCTCCGTTCGTTCAATTCGTCCATCATCTGTACCATCTGAAGCGTTTGTTTTGAAGAAATATTAAATAATTTTAATTTTACTTGGCGATAAGATCAAATAAAACTATTTTTTTAGAATTTTGATGTCACGCGAAGATTCAATTTTTCCCGGTTTTTTAAACGAAAACAATGATGGTAAAGAGAATGAGTGAGTTGAATTCGTTGAATTCATTTAGAAATGGCTCTTTTTTTAGGCCATCTTCTGGGACATCTTCTTCAGCGATTAGTATTGGTGAACGAAAAAGATCAATGAGAAGAAAAGGATCAAATGAGGGGAATCCATTGCAACCAAAGGGTCGAATTCTTCCATTGCAATCGATTCCCGCACAAACTGTTTTGGAGAAGCCCAATCCTTTAACACCACCTGAAATTGCTGAGGTAAAGAAGCTATTAATGAACTATTGGGTTGGTGAATTGAAAACTGCCGGCTATTGTCATATGTGACAGTTTGAGCACTTTCTTCAAAAGAAACCCATTTTGGTGTCAATGGAAAAGTTGTAGAGAATCAAAAATCAAGCTTATATCCAAATTTTCAGAACGATTCAAAAACTGGTTTTCAAGAAATACCAAATTTACGAATTTTCACCAAATACTTGCATTTTAAGCGAAACTACTAAGTGTATCTTTTTGGAAATTTGGCTATAAGCCTAATTTTTGATTTTCTACAACTTTTCTATTGACACCAAAATAGGTTTCTTTTGAAGAAAGTGCTCAAACTGGGACATTGGGACATCTCCAGTCCTCCATTTTTGAGTCTCGCACTTGTCTCACACACTTGTACTGGGAGTTGCTGGATAGCAAGACGACCGTTAATGCAATCAAATACAGTGGACAGTTGGGAAAGGTGAATGAATCCCTGAAGAAGAATAGGCCCTCCAAGTCAAAGATCTTTCTCATCCACGACAACGCGCGCCCTCATATTGCAAAACTGAATCGCTCTAATATAAATAGCCATGTTTGAGAACTTTTGGCGCATTCCCCATACAGACCGGACCTCTCCCCTTTTGATTAATATTTATTCTGGATCATGAGCTTGCGGGAGAACACTTTGATTCGGAAGAAGCAGTCAAAAATTGGCTTTGAAAGTTTTTCGATTCAAAACCAAAATCCTACTACGAAAGAGGAATCCGCAAATTGCCTGTAAAATGGTCAGAAGTCGTCAATTATAATGGAAATTATTTCGAATGAATTCATGGTTTTATGTTGAATAAATTTTAGTTCAAAGTCTCGCAGTTTTCAATTTTTCAATTCACCAACCCAATATTAATGTACTAGGTTTACTATTGAACTGAATAAGTGCTTATAAAGCTAATAGCTGAAAGATATTGAAAGAAATCATTGAAGATGATAAAGATCGTTATCTTATCAAGCTTTAGAGAAAGATATGGTCGAATTCTTTACCCGGAAGACAAGTCGGTGATCTTCGGGTGATAGAAATGTTGCGAGTGAAAGTTTTCTCATTGAAGGGATTGCGTGGTGCATCTCAAAAACCCGTCTATATTCTTGGGAAACTAGACAGCAGAGACGTCTTTCAGTCAGCTGCAATTCCCAAGAGTTCGAGGTGAGATTCTCTAAGTTTCCGCAACCTCTAAGTTTCCGCAACCTCTAAGTTTCCGCAACCTCTAGGTTTCCGCAACCTCTAGGTTTCCGCAACCTCTAGGTTTCCGCAACCTCTAGGTTTCCGCAACCTCTAGGTTTCCGCAACCTCTAGGTTTCCTCAAGATCAACAACGAATCAAACAAATTTAGTGAAGATATTTTGGAAGAGTTTACCTACGATGTCTCTTCTCCATTCAATCATTTACATCTTGTTGTTGTTGAAGCGGCAAGAGTCGGCAAACCGGCACGTCCGATCGGCAGAGTTTCTATAAAGAGAAAAGATTTGATGAAAAGTTTGAATAAAGAGCAGGTGAGTTTTTTGAAAAATACTGACGATTTATCAAGGTAAAATTTGCATAATCTGTAAAACTGAAATTTTGAGATCATAAAACATTGAGATCATAAAGGAGAAAAGACTCAATCACTTCAGTCGTTTCCACTTCGTGTTGTGAGTAAATTCTCGGACGTTCAAGGGCAAATTTGTGTGGATATTCGACGGATGAGCAACAGTTTTTCATTGAGGTTCGTAAGCAAAGCTTCTTGACACAAAATTATTGGGTTGGTGGAAAAGTCCTTTCGGATTTTTTGGGAGAGTACCTTAAATTTGTCGAATTTTGACGTTTTATAGCTCATCCTAAAGCTGAATTCAAGACGGATCGATTGGTAAAAACCGTTTAGAGATATCTCTTTTCTAAAAGTTTTTACAGCTATTTTAGTAAAGGGCGGCAGAGCCAAAAAATTCCACCAACCCAATACTTTAAAAAAAAAGTCAAAACGGTAGAAGATTACTGTAGTTTTTCGATTGGAAACGAAAACTAATGAAATAAACCATATTGATGCCAAATTCACAGCTTTTCATCTAGAACTTTTACTTTTTGAAAAACTTTGAAATAAGAATTTGAAGCTTAAGCTTGAATTGTTCTATCACTAGATCTCTATTAGATCTCTATTAATCTAGTTTACTCTATTAGATCACTCTAATTAGCGGCAATAAAAACGATTAACTGAAAAATTGTTGTTTGGATAAAGCACTTTCTACTTTTCTCTTTTTCTTTATGCTTTAATGATACGGTAATAAACTGCAATCGCATCTGGAACCAATAAAATAATGAATAAGCAAGTCAAATAGTAAAAAGTGAGGAATTTAGTCGATCAAGATACATTTCGCTTTATTTGCTGAATCGATAGGTTCTCATAAGCGATTCTTGAGATTTCGAGCAATTTAGGCGACACTCTCGGTGCACTACTATTAGAGAAAATGCGGTAATTACAATTGTTTACAGATATACACAGAGTTTACAGATACGCAGAGACAGACACAGCTCTTTCTATATACCGGATTCTCTCTAACAATAGTGCACCGCATCGAGCCGAGTTGGTGACGATTTTACGGTTTCCAAGCTTTCCCAGAAGCTCAACACTCAAATCCCCCTACCAGATCTCATCGTCAGCTACATTTCCCGACCCCACATCGATAGGTTCTGATAAGCGGTTCTTGAGATTTTGAGGAATTTAGGCGACGCTCTCGGTGTGCTACTATTAGAGAAAATATGATAGTTGGCAATATTTTATCTAATCACATTAGAAAATATTACTCAAGTACAGTTCTTTCATAAGAAAAGCTTGGCAAGAACAAAAGCAAACAGATCAATGCCCATTTTGCTGATGAATAAGCAAGTCAAATATATAGATACTTTATTCAGGACCTGAGATAAAGTGCGCTAGATTTAAGATTAAAACAAATGAATTCAACACAATTCAACACACAACACAACACAACACAAATGGTAAAAAGTGAGATCAAGATACATTTCGCTTTATTTGCTGAATCAAACTTTATGATCTCTCTGAAATTCTATAATGGGTCTGTTCTTTGAATAGTAGAGACAAAGAGAAGAGAAAAAAAAAAGGAAAAACATCCCACTCACTTCTCATTTTTACGATGCTAACGTTTTTGGGTGGGGCTTATGAAAGATGTACGCGGATTTCATTTAAGAGACTAAACGTGAATTGTTCTATCACTTTAAAACTAATGCCTTTTAATTTTCTTTCGATATTAAAGCACTTTCGACTTTTCTCTTTTTCTTTATGCTTTAATGATACAGTAATAAACTGCATTCGCATCTGGAACCAATAAAATAAACACTTTTCTATAAAGCTTTCTTTTCTAGTGGACATCTGGTGATCTAACCAAATGACCAAACCACAGAATGATTGTAGTAAAGCATAAGGTCTATCTTGGCGGCAATGTGTTGGTATAGCTCATTGGTAGAGCTTTCGGTAAGTCGAAGGTCTAGTTTCAAATCTCGGCACTGATTCTCTTTGTCTCAGCGCCGATTCCCACCTATAAAAGGATCAATTGTTCAACTGCAAGAAATTCTGATATCTTTTCAGTTAATCGTTTTTATTGCTGCTAACTAGAGTGATCTAATAGAGTAAACTAGATTGATAGAGATCTAATAGAGTAAACTAGATTAATCGAGATCTAATAGAGATCTAATCGAGTAAACAAGAATTCTCTAAAGCTCATAGGTTCAAAATCTTTCGTGAATTTCTTTTTATTCAATTCTAGGTCTGAAATATCAATCTGTTAGCAAGATCTGGTGCACTTCTTGCATTAATCTGAATGCAGATCTTCAATTTGATTTGATTTGTTGACTTCAATTCAATCAGGTTGTCAGAATGAAACTGACAAGAAAGTTCTTCGATTTCTCTCATCTTTCTCTTCGAAATACTAAGATTATTTTTAGGTTTTAAGGTCAATTCTATTTTAGAGAAGTTTCCAAATTCTTGAAACTGTCTAATCCTTTTATCTAATCCACATCCACATCCATTCAATTACCAAGAAAAGCTTAACTTTTGCAGAAATGCCCTTTCAAAATGGGATTATGATCCAGAGAATTTGATAAGATAAAAAGTTAATGAATTCATAAACTTTCTATAAGCGGAAGGAGAGTAGAAATACATAAACAAGAACCGGATATCCGGGAGAAGGAAAAACCCCGCGCTGCTCTCTAGTTGACTTTCTTTTTCGAGTTGACTCTAGCCTATCAAGCACAAAGTTGCGTAATATTTTGCTGAATTTGACTCGCTTTTATCGTATTATCAGTTATTTATCGACCGATTTAGCTTTTATTTAAAACAGAATTTTAAAGAGACTTTTCCAGATCAAGTCAAATAGCAAGAATTGAGAAATCTTAAAAAAATTTAGATTGACTTTGCTTTTCAGGAATTTATAACTTTAATTCTTTCAGAATTTCTTTTTAAAATCGGAGCTACTTTTGCGTTCTTTTAATCGCTAAAAAGTGATATTTAACAAACTTCTTTGGCACCACTTGGGTAACTAAACCAGCTTCAAGTTTTTAAGGACTTTTATGATTCATTTCCAATTCCCGTTCTCCGTTAGGTTATACTAGTTTTCAAGAGGAGATTCAGGGCTATCAAATGACTAAAATTGTTTAATTAATATTCACCAAATTAACAGCAAAAACAGTTGACAACTACGCAACTGTACGCTCAAAATACCGTCGAATTTGTTAATCACCTTCATCTTGTTAATCAAACTTTAGAGAAGTCTAGTTTACTCGATTAGATCACTATTAGATCACTATTAGATCTCTATTAGATATTTAACAAACTTCTTTGGCACCACTTGGGTAACTAAACCAGCTTCAAGTTTTTAAGGACTTTTATGATTCATTTCCTATTCCAGTTCTCCGTTAGGTTATACTAGTTTTCAAGAGGAGATTCAGGGCTATCAAATGACTAAAATTGTTTAATTAATATTCACCAAATTAACAGCAAAAACAGTTGACAACTACGCAACTGTACGCTCAAAATAACGTCGAATTTGTTAATCACCTTCAAGAATAAGGGCATTATGACGAAACCCCGATTTCTTGCAAGTGATTCTTGCAAGTGAGACGCAAAGCAATCAGAAAAGGAAAAAGCGTTCACTGTTCATTTCTTATAGTCAGCAAGAATTTTTCCCTTATCTGAAGCCTTTCTTCTCTCCATTTTCCCTCTCAATTTACTTCCGATTCACCGCCAAAATTTTTTTTATTCAATTTTTCATTGGTCTTATTTTATTTTTATGTTCAATTTATAAGTGTTTAAGAATTTATTTTACTACTTTTCTTTATTTTCTAATATGATTAGCTCCTATTCTTTAAAAACATTTGTTTAAAACATTTAAATTGATTTAAATAAGTATCAAGAATCTTTAAAGCTTGCCAACAGCTTGGCTTGGCTTTCTGGCTATCTTTAGAACTTTTTTTGTTAAACATTGTTAAACATTGTTAAACTTAATATTAAACTTTTTGATCTATAGCCAACCCAGCAAAAGCCAAATTCTCTTTGAAATTGCCTACTGAACACCAAAATTCTCTTTGCAAATTTCTTAGCTATTTACATTAGATTGAACAGTATCGAATCTCATTTTCTGACTTTCATTCACAATTCCAATCCAGCATTTGAGTCTAGGAACCTTTTTGTACCAATCACTTTTTGTTTCCGACTATTTCGTCACAATCTCTTTGTCCCTTTTTCCCGTTTAGTCTCTCAATGAAAT
Source organism: Mesorhabditis belari (assembly GCA_958450365.1). NCBI lineage: Eukaryota > Metazoa > Nematoda > Chromadorea > Rhabditida > Rhabditidae > Mesorhabditis > Mesorhabditis belari. The sequence continues at coordinate 1,477,586 of CAUEEP010000736.1, forward strand.
CCGCCTACATATTTCATAAGCCCCACCCAACAACGTTAGCATCGTAAAAATGAGAAGTGAGTGGGATGTTTTTCTTTTTTTTCTCTTCTCTTTGTCTTTACTGTTCAAAAAACAGACCCATTATAGAATTTCAGAGAGATCATAAAGTTTGATTCAGCAAATAAAGCGAAATGTATCTTGATCGGCTAAATTCCTCACTTTTTACCATTTGACTTGCTTATTCATCAGCAAAATGGGTGTTGACCTGTTTGCTTTTGTTCTTGCAAAGCTTTTCTTATGAAAGAACTGTACTTGTGTAATCTTTTCTAATATGATTAGCTAAAATATTGCCAACTATCATATTTTCTCTAATAGTAGCACACCGAGAGCGTCGCCTAAGTCGCTCGAAATCTCAAGAATCGCTTATCAGAACCTATTGATGTGGGGTCGGAAAATGTAGCTGATGATGAGATCTAGTGGGTGATTTGAGTGTTGAGTCTATGCGAAAGCTTGAAAACCGTAAAATAGTCATCAACTGGGCTCGGCGGGGTGCACTACTATAAGAGAAAATACGCTACTTCTTTCTCTGGTCAATCAAAGTCACAATTTGATAGATTTCCCAGTCCCAGATTACCCAGAAGGTCGCCTAAATTGCTCGAAATCTCAAGAACCGCTTCTCAGAACCTATTGATGTGGGGTCGGAAAATGTAGCTGACGATGAGATCTGGTAGGGGATTCGAGTGTTGAGCTTCTGAGAAAGCTTGGAAACCGTAAAATAGTCATCAACTCGGCTCGCTGGGGTGCACTAATATTAGAGAAAATACAGTATATGATATCTCATTTGTTAATCCATCCATGTTATATAAAAAAAAAAATTAATCGAAAACATTTTTCCTACAAATTCTACAACCAACTAAACGAAAACTAGCTTTTTTTCTTTTCAAAACTATTAAGCCTAAACTTTGTTTAGACTTTAAAATAAAAAAGTCCTCAAATTTTGAAGTCTTGCTGTTCCCATTTACCTCATAAACTAGAGCGCAACTTTTTTCTGATCAGCACAAACAAATTCTTAACTCAAAATGTTCACTCTCTGTCCATTGGGTAATCCTTTGAAGGAGAAGTTGACACAAGCAAAATCTCTTAGAAAAGAAAAATGAAGGAAAGGTAAGTAGTGAAAAGATTTCTCTTTTCAAAATTTTCACTTTCTGTTTCTCTTTCTGTTTCCCCTCAAATTATCATGAGTGAAAATTTGTCGTCATTAGGCCAGAAGGTCACAAAACTCACAATTAGAAAGCATATTTCATTTGATTTTATTTCTGAAAAAGGAACTAATTATTTTTAAGATGAGTAATCTGATATTAACTTAATCTAGAACTATCCTGAAAATTTACATTTTCTTTAAACTTTAACTAAGCTTGTCTTTGAATCTTACATTGTACATTGTCACCAAAGGAATCTTTCATCTATTAGGTTGATGCATAAGTGTTTTTGTTCCTTTTCGTCTGCCGTTTCAAGCCAACAAATGCACGAATTAAACTACGGTTGATTTCATTAGAAAAAGCAATTATTTTTCTGCAAAATAACATTAAAACGGGTTTAAAAATATTTAATGCCTGCATTTTCTTGAGAGTATGAAGTCGGGTAGTCAAAAAGGGCTAACTCGATGATGCGGTTTAGACACCTTAGCTAAAGAAAACCTATCTTCGTGTCAATAGATAAAAGATAGAGAAAAAAAACGTTTGATATTTCGCCAAAATTTCAGAGAAATTCATTCAGCCAATTTTTCCGTAGAGTTTTTTATAGATTTTTACGAAAAAGGCGTTTTTCACTCTCGAATTTGCTTGAAAGTGAACCGAAATTCATTTAAAAAGATGCAAATTGAACAAAAAAAACACTTTTTTTATAGAGCAAACTATAGATTAATTCGTGAATTTGTTACTTTTTAACAGAAGTACGAAAAAAACGAAAAGACTTATGCATCAACCTATTATTTTACATTGCTTCTAATAGAAGCGACGTTACTGAGAGCTGTAGATCTCACTCTTAAGGGCTGTAGATCTAGAGCTGTAGATCTCACTCTTGAGAGCTGTAGATCTTACTCTTGAGAGCTGTAGATCTCACTCTTGAGAGCTGTAGATCTCACTCTTGAGAGCTGTAGATCTAGAGCTGTAGATCTCACTCTTGAGAGCTGTAGATCTAGAGCTGTAGATCTCACTCTTGAGAGCTGTAGATCTCACTCTTGAGAGCTGTAGATCTAGAGCTGTAGATCTCACTCTTGAGATCTACAGCCTGAAAATTTACATTTTCTTTAAACTTTAACTAAACTTGTCTTTGTCTATTGTCACTAAAAGAATCTTTCATCTATTTTACATTGCTTCTAACAGAAGCGACGTTATTGAGAGCTGTAGATCTCACTCTTGACACTTACTTTGTCTGTTTTACTTCCCATCTTTCTAGCATGAGCAATGTGGTGGTGGACAACCTTGAATTAGTCCCCTCTAATGCTACCTCTCTTCTCACTTCCCTTCTCACTTCCCTTTTCCCCACCCTCCAAATGTGGCTGTATTATGCAAATTGTCTTCTCTCTTTGCTATTCCCTATACTCAGCATTCATCCAACTTCTAAGATCCATATCCATCTATATTCTCCTTTAGAATCGATTTGTCTGTAGTTTTTATCTTTTAAAATCATCGGATTTAGTAAATCCTTTATTTAAATCAGCCAAAATACCCTTTTTCTATTTCTTTGTCTCTTTTTGATTACTCGAACTTTTTGATTATTGAAAGTACCGCTTTGAATTGTTTTGCAAATGCAAATTAAACAAGTTCTCTACATTCAACCAAACCAATTTCATCTAAAAAGTCAGACTTTACTACTATTAAAGATTTAAAAGCAGTTTTCTATCTCTTTTAACTGATGATTGGACAGGAGAAAGCCTTGTCGTTAAGTGCTTTTCCACTAGTTCATTATTATCGTTAACCGTTTTTTTTTCCACTAGTTCATTATTGCTTAGAAAGATCGGCAATTTGAAAGCCGAGATGGGATTTGAAAGAAAAGAGAGAACATGAGTCGAGTCAAATGAAAAAGGGGATGGGGCAGGGCTGAGTCAGCTGTGACCATCCCCTCTCTCACCCTTGAACAAGCCTTTGTGAGTCCCGCTTTGAAACACAACTTTTACCCCATTCTTTTCCCAACACATCATCACCAATTTTTTTTCTGAACTAGCTGCTCGTTGACCTACCTGGGTTCATGTTCCAGTTTTTTCTTAAGCTTTTAAACGTTAACATTGAGTCATTGAGTTAAGAGAGATCGATAAAATTGATGCTAACACTTTAACAACTACAAAGCAATTGATGGAATCAATGTTAACACTTTAACAACTCAAATCTGGTTGTTCCAAACCTTAAATCCAACTTCCTATAAGCAAAACCAAGCTAAAGCTTCATGTTCAAGCTAAAGCTGATTTTCTAAAGCTTCATTTTCATGTTCTCTGATCCAATAAAAGGATCATTCTATCTAAAACAAAGTGTTTTAAATGAATTTTAACGTCTTTACATAGTTAAGCAAATTTTTAGAGTCGTTGACATCAGTGATCTTTCAATCCGTGACACCAGCGAGCTCTTCCTTCTAGTAAAGTGAGTGAATAGTTTGTACTTTGATTTTTCTGAAAATCCCCGACTTTTTGCGCTAAATTTCATCAAGTTTATTTTGAAATATTGAGCAAATAAAGTGAGTAAAAAAGCAAATAAATTCATTGAACATTTTTCAGGTGTGAAGAGGGGGCAAAAGAGGGAAAAAGATTACGAATCGGTGGGACGAGTGACCGCGGTGGAGCCCGTTGGCTGCACATGGATTGTCCCCGAGAGGGTACTCTTTCCATTAAGGTTCGTGAAAATCGAAAGAACTTTTCGAAATCGAATTACAGAATACGTTTAGCATTAGAATCCTTATGCTTATCTTCAATTTGAAGTTAGCCAAAGTTCGTCAAAGTTAGACCACAAAATTTAGCATTCAACTAAACCAAAACGATTCAAAAACTCAAATTTTATTATTTTACAATATATTTTATTTATAAGAATTTAAGTTTTAAATAATTTTTTAACATTTTCAAGGTTAATTCTTGAATTAAGCTTTTGATTGACAGATGTTTTTTTACTGAAAAAGCTTATCATTTTCTTTGACAATGAGTAAGATACATAAAACTTTACGAATTTAAAATAAAAGATTCATTTTCTGGATGAAAATGTGTGATTTCTGGAAAAATTGTGAATTAAAACTTGATTTTTAGATGTCTTTATGGAATGAATTGCTGAAAGGATTGAATACAGTGTTTCATGGTCAAGTTCGAGTCGATGTTGATGATCGATGGACGAATGGATCGAAATGGTTTTATTTAAGACCAAAACAAAGTGATCAGGAAAAGGTTTGAAGAGTTAACAAGCTTTTTAAGGTAGTAGTTAGTTAAGTAATAGTTAGTTAAGTAACAATTAGTTAAGTTAACTGTTAGTTAAGTTAACAGTTAATTAAGTAACAGTTAATTAAGTAACAGCTAAGTTAAGTAACATCTGGCTAAGTTAACATCTAGCTAATTAACAGTTAGTTAAGTAATAGCTAGTCAAGTAATAGTTAAGTTAAGTTAACAGTTAGTTAAGTAACAGTTAGTTCAGTTAACAGTTAGTTAAGTAACATTTAGCTAAGTTAACAGTTAGTTAAGTAATAGTTAGTTAAGTAACAGTTAGTTCAGTTAACTGTTAGTTAAGTAACAGTTAGTTCAGTTAACAGTTAAGTTAAATAACAGGTAGTTAAGTAACAGTTAGCTAAGTAACAGTTAGTTCAGTTAACAGTTAAGTTAAGTAATAGGTAGTTAAGTAACAGTTACCTAAGTAGCAGTTAAGTAAAGTAACAGTTAGTTAAATTAACAATCTCTTTCATCTTTTCTTTTTCTTTTGTTTACTTTACCTGTTTGTTTTCAAACAAGTTCAAATTGAAATCAAAGATTTTAAAATTCAAAAACAATAGCATTCTGATCTTTCTTTCATTTTCTTAACCATCTATCCAATCTCTTTTCTCATTTGATAAATGTATCCATTCTCCTCAATTTCTTTCTATTTTCCGAGAATCATCGACTCATTTGCACCTCAAAAGCGAAGGTGGGGGCTGTTTCAAGACTCAAACAAACGAAAAGATCATGAAAAATGGACTTATCCAAAATCTCATGGAAAATGGAGAAAGAGAAATGAAAAGAGAAAGGAAAAGAGAAAGGAAAAAGGGGTAGGTGGGACACTTTTTGTCGAGAGAGAGTGAGCCGTTTCCGGTCGGCGATCAGAGTGAGGCAACGCCTCCCCTTCCTGTTCCAATGCCACTTTTAGACCCTCCCCTTTCTGTCAATCTCCCTCAGTTGTAATTGAGGTGATAGAGGACAAAAAAAAGACTCTTTTTCACCCCTTTGCAAACCAATCTTGCTGGCATTCAGCCCATTATCCTGGCCTAGAGCCTAGCTTTGTTTACTTCACTTGGAATCATCTAGAAAGATTAAAGACTGATAAAAAAAGCTTAGCATTCTAGAAGACAATCTAGAAGAGCAAGTAAGCCAAGTAGTTAGCAAGCCAAACCTCACAGTCCAATTCTAACTTGTTTTCAGAATTGGTTCGATAAGAATAAGGAATAGAGTGTGTTTTTCTCAAAAAAATAGTCCAAAATAGGAAACGAGTTCATTTAAAATCAACTGAATAACTTAAAAATTGAAGAAAATATTTGAAATATTGATTTCGATCTAATCCGTTTCCTATTTCACACTATTTCTTGAAAGGAACACACTCTAATAAGGATGGATCAGATGGATGGATGGATGGGTAAGGCTGTAAGCAATTGAGAATTGAGAATCAAAGTCAACAATCAATCTAGTACATTTTCTTTTTCAATTTGTGACAATCCTTCCTTTCTTCCTCACCTGATAGACAAAAAGATACCTTCGAAATTTGCCTAATCTTTCTTGATCTTTCCTCTCGACATCATTCATCTTCTCGTCGTTTATTTACCACCGTAGCCTATTTTCTAACATTTTTTTTGTTATATCTAGATCCTTTTCTGTAGTGAATTCAAATTTTCAATTGAAACCCGTTCGAAGTTCTCAGACTGGCAGTATCTTCAAATAACTAAGACTTAGACAGACTTAGAATTAGTTTTAGTTGTTTGTTTGTTTTACGAATTAGTTACTTAGACAAGAAGAGCTATGTAATTGTAGTAATGCTCGTAGAATTCAAAGTTTTTGTTCTTGAGTGTTGCGCTAATTATCCGAGTATCAAGCTATCTCGCGCTCTTTGAAGATATGTCATTGTGGTCAAGTCGTTCTGTCGTCGGCCAAGTCGTTCTGTCGTCGGCCAAGTCGTTCTGTCGTCGGTCAAGTCGTTCTGTCGTCGGTCAAGTCGTTCTGTCGTCGGCCAAGTCGTTCTGTAAACAATTATCCCAGTGAGCCTAGAGCTTAGCCCTGTTTACTTTCGATCAAGTTCATCTTTGAGACAAAACTGTCACTCAAATCTATCAACCCAAATCTATCAATTTTAATTCTTATTGAATTTTCAAACTATTTGCAAACAGGGAAATTACTGGTAAGAAATTTACTGGTAATTACTGGTTTTTATAGATAATACGATTTCTAAATGTTCTATGAACATTGATATTTAAAAAATAGCTTTTAAAGCTATCAATTTATTCTCATTAGAGAAAAGCTAACAGCTCAAAATAACCATTTATTACGATTTCTCTTTATAATCTTTTAAAAGCTTCATTATAATCTTTTAATAGACAACACTTTAAGTTTTTCCTATTGTTGAACCGGGAACTTGTAACTACGGACTTTTAATTACGGACTTGTAATTATTTTTTTAATTACGATGGTAAAGAATGAATGAATGTAGGCGGGGGTGTTCAATTTTGAAATTGAATTGAAATTGAATTGAATTCACCGAGATCCCTAGTTAAATTGAAGCGGCCATTTCTTCTTTTCTTCTTTTCTTCATCTCTATTTTATTTCAATCCCGCAAATCCTTTGATTGGACAAAGTATTGAACAAAGTACTTTGATGCTAAAGAACATGATTGTTCTAATAGATTATTTAGAGCTTTGTTGGTTTAATAAATCACTTCATCAATCACTACAATTCTAGAATTGTCAGTTTTGGCTTTAAGCCTTAAGCTTAGGCTTTATGCCAACCTTTGTTCTAAGAAAATCTACAAACCCTGTCTTGCCTACAAAGCCTACAATCTACAAAATTTAGCCCTTAAAGTAGCTCTGCCGTAGAGCCAATAAGGTTTTGAAACTAGCTCTGGCTCTGGCACTGACTTTGACTCAAAGCAGAGATCCCTTCCTCAAAGCCAGAAGGATTTAATCATTCGTTCTCTGTGTCAGAGCATGTTATCTAATTACTTTAATAGCCATTGTTTGAATAAGTCAGCGTTAAATCAAATTCATTGAAGCGAAATTTCGAGATCGGAACGAGCGACCACTTTTCTCTTTACTTTCTCTTTACTTTACTCTTTCTCTTTGGCCTCTTTCATCCCACCCACGCATTTCCCCTTTTCCTTTGACCTCTTTCCTCTCTTGTTTTCACCATTTTCTTCAAATAATCACAAGGCTTTAATTATTTACGAAATTTTCTTTCATCTGCTTAGGTCACAAAAAAGAAAATAAAACTGATTATCTGAATATTGAGAAATTTTAGGATTCAAGCTTTTAATCAAAAATTCTTTCAGAAAATTTGATTTATTTAAGGATTTAAAAAGATGATTGCTTTCAAAGGGTGATCAGTAAACAATTTTAAAGATTATCTAATAGATTAAGGATTTCAAATGATTTTGTTTATGTTTATCACTTGCATTTTATGTTGAAATCGGCTTTGAGCTTTCAGATCATCGTAAAATCTCCAAATTCTTCTACATTTTTCCTTTAAAATTCTACCAGCTTACATGTTTTTCATTCAAAATTTCCTTCATTACATCTTTATTGTGTTTTGAGCTCAACGATCTGTACTTTCCATATCTACGGATGAAATCTCGAGTTTACTGGGTAATCTTTCACACTCACTCTCTTTTTTTTTTCTTCCGTTTCCTTTTCCTTTCATATAAAAGATTGAAAACTTAAATTCCTCTTCAGTCTTTTTCGATTCGATTCACTTAAATGAAACTTTTACTAAACTTTAATACAAATCACAATTCACATTTCTATCATGCGAATTTACGACGAACTTTGGTAAGTAAAAAGAAGTAAATGAATCTTCTGAATTGATTTTGAGGCATTGAAACGAGTTAGAAAAATCAGAAAATCACGATTTCGTCGCAGGAAATAATGCAGCGCAAGTTTGCAGCGCTCTAGCAAAAGTTTTGAAACTTTTCTGAACAAATCCAGAAAACACATTGCAAAAGAAATATTCACTTTGATAATAGAAAAAGAATTAGGTCGATTGATTGACTTTTGGGTTCATTATCGGAGGTGCCCACACATTTAGACCGCACTCCTTTACACCAGTTTCCAAATTTTTCACCTCAATCAATGAAATGCAGAAGTTATTTATATAAAGAAAAAACCACTTGTTAATCGTAGCAACATTTCTTTGAGTATTTTAAAAAACGCTGAAACACGTATCTAATGAATTTTGTGCGCCATCCTGTAGATTTAAAAATTACCATTCTAATAGGCAATTGATTTAAACTACTTTATCAATAGCTGGCTCAAAAGCTGGCTCTAAAGCTGGCGCTAAAGCTGGCTCTAAACCTGGCTCAAAAGCTGGCTCAAAAGCTGGCTCTTTAGCATTACTAATAGTTCGTCATATACTTTATGATAATTTCTTACTGTAAACTGAGTTCAAAAGTTTTCTGTTTCTTTACTAACTGACTCATTTACTCAAAAAAATCTTTACTCTCAAATTTCGAAGCTTTTCAAGAGTTGCTTGCTTTTTGAATTCCCCATCATCTCATCAATTAGCCTAAATGAATCTAAATGCCATTAGGTAATAGATTTTTGGGAACAGCAAAGCACAGCCATATCATACTTTTCTTAGTTTCAGAAGTTGCCAACTCACTCGAAATTCTTAAAAACAAGTCTCAAGCCTAGAGAAATACCAAATATTTCCTGTTTTTCTTCCCAAATTTTCTGCAAGATTTATTTTTCAAAAGTTTAACCTTTCCACCGGAAATTTACATAAGAAAAACTTAGATAAACAATTTTTTAAAACAAAATAGTCAAGAAGGGATGAAAGGTGATATTTGGTGAGAAAATGTTGGATCCTTTTTTTTGATGAGATGTGTGGGTGTGGATCGGCTTCTTTCTTTCCATTTCTCCCATTTCTCCATTTCTCATTCATTTCAAAGTCAAAAGGGATCTTTTTCTTCTACTTTCTGAAGAAGCAAGCGGCTACACATTGAAATCTGAGCCTAATGCTTTGTGGTTTCCGAGCTCTGAAATTTCGCTGATATTACAACAACTAGAGGGCATGAATTTACATTCACAACTGATTTGATAATTATTTTAAATGTAAAACCAATTACATCTACTGATTTTGATTGAGATTTAAACAAAGATTCTGAGCAACTTAATTCCTTTTTTCTGTCTTGAAGTTATCAATATATTCTAGCTTCTAGATCTAGATCCTAGCTTCTAGATCCTAGTTTCTAGATCCTGGCTTCTAGATCCTAGCTTCTAGATCCTAGCTTCTAGATTCTAGCTTCTAGATCCTAGTTTCTAGATCCTGGTTTCTAGATCCTGGTTTCCCTAGCTTCTAGATCCTAGCTTCTAGATCCTAGCTTCTAGATCCTAGCTTCTAGATCCTAGCTTCTAAATCCTAGCTTCTAGATCCTAGTTTCTAGATCCTGGTTTCTAGATCCTAGCTTCTAGATCCTAGCTTCTAGATCCTAGCTTCTAGATCTTTTGTGACTTACTAGCTTTTTCAAATCTCGATCAGCACTTTAAAACCAGACTTACCCCCGACTAACGACTACGACTAACGACTAAAGACTACCGTAACCGTACTATTTTAAGTAATCTAAGCAGCTGGCAGCAACTAAATTACAAGGGAATCTCATGAACTTAGCGTTGGTTCAAAAAATGATTTAGGTACCATTTGATTGGAACAAAAAAAGCTATTTGAATCTAGTGTCTAAACTAAATATCTAGTGTCCTACATCTACTGAGTTTTGAATGAGATTTGAACTAAGATTTCGACCAATCTGATCCCTTTTCTCTATCTTAAAGTTGCCAATATCCTAGCTTCTAAATCTTTTGGGACTTACTAACTTTGTCTTTTCGAAACTCAATCACTTTAAAACCTTACTTAGCTACTGTATTCTCTACCATTTTAAGTAATCTAAGTAATAATGCCATGGTAATGATGGCTGACACCAACTAACTTACAAGGGAATCTCTTGCTTACTGACTTACTAACTTTTTCAAATCTCGATCAGCACTTTAAAACCTGACTTAGCCCCGACTAACGACTACGACTAACGACTAAAGACTACCGTAACCGTACTATTTTAAGTAATCTAAGCAGCTGGCAGCAACTAAATTACAAGGGAATCTCATGAACTTAGCGTTGGTTCAAAAAATGATTCGATTTAAACCATTTAATTAAAAAAAACAATTAACTATCTGAATCTAATGGCTAAATTTGCTTTTTGGAGTTAAAAAAGGAAAACTTTAAACTGAATTTTTAACATCTTTTCTCGAGTTTTACTCTCAAATGAGTCAGCTTTCGAATTCGTTTTGAATTGACAACAAAGTAAGCTCTAGTTTACATTTAAAGTCCAATAAATAAGCTATTGAATCTTTTTTGATTTATATTGCCAATCAGATTTATTGATTTAAAATCTTTATGAAATTTCTTCAAATCAATCCACTTTGCAGAGTTCTGATGTTGTTTATTTTGAAAATACAAAGCGTTTCATTTCGTCAAACTTTTCGATGAGAAACTCTTCAAATTTTATGTATCTTTCTTGTCATCAGCTCTTCTTTTCTCTTTTTCTTTCTTTACTCAAAGCTTTGCAGTTTTTCCACAGCCCACACATTGTATGCACATCGGTTGACTCGGCTCTTTTCCTCAAAAACCTTATCAATGTTTTCTTTCTTTCTTTCTTTCTTTGCTTTCTTTGCTTTCTTCTTTCTTTCTTTCTTTCTTTGCTTTCTTCTTTCTTTGCTTTCTTCTTTTATCCCATTTTTTGTTAATATCCGGCTTAAACTTGGATTTTTCTTTAAAATTCTCTTTGAAGTTTTTGTATTTGAAATTTCAATGAATGAAGTTCTGTTCTTTGGACAAGATCTCGAATTTCGATTTTATTGAAAAAGGTGTTTGCCAAGGTGTTTAATTCAATGCGTTCATTCATTTTCTCTATTCATTTGTTCAATGTTCACAAACTAAACATCTAGTAGACTTTTTTCTATAGTTTAGTTTTATTTTTATAATCTAAAAGTTTCAAAATGTTTTGCTTATAGTTAGAAATATTGAAAGTCAACTATATTTATGATCTAATAGAAAGTAAGCTATACTTTTGATACAATAGAAAGTCAGCTATACTTTTGATTCAGTAGAAAGTCAGCTATATTCTGATCCAAAAGAAGGTCAGCTATATTCTGATCCAAAAGAAGGTCAGCTATATTCTGATTCAATAGAAAGTCAGCTATATTCTCTTTATCCTTTTTTCTTATCCTTCCTTTTTTCATTTTTTCCTTTCTTTTGATTCTTTATCATTCATCACAATGTAAAACTTTTTCTGAGTCTAACTCTAGGTAATTGACAATACTTTCTACAACTTTCATAATCTAAAGCTATCAAATCAAAGTTGCATTCATATGTTAGTTGACTTAAAATCAAAATTTATCTTTAGGCAGCTCGAAAAGAGCAAGCTGGATTGGGGGAAATGAAGCTGTGGGTCTCCTACACAGCCGATCACGTCCTCCCATTGACAACCTATCAACCACTATTGAATGCCCTTCTCGCATCAACGAAAAACGAATATCGAGCATCTACAGTAGCACTTCTAGAACATTTACCACAAGTGAGTTCACAAAACAAAACACAAAACAAAAAAAGTTCACAAAACGGGATTGTGGACGAATCCGGCTGTAAAACGATTACGAAAACGATTCGGATTCGGATATAAAAACGATTTAGAGTACTAGATCTAGAGTTTATCCGGTTTAAATCCCTCAATTCCTATTTATAACCCTTTTAGCCATAAGATTATTAGTAAATATTCCAAATTTATTCATAATTATATTGTAAAACTTTTTAAAATCATAAAATACTGAAATACTGAAGTACTGAAGTCTAAATCTGCCACGTCACTTCTTAAAGAGTCATCCGAGCTCTAATAGGTCGTAAAATTCGTTTGAAAAAGGAAATTCCGGAATTTTCTTTTCTATTAGACAATTTAAAGCTAAAAGAAGAAGAAAAAAGAACAAAAAAGAACAAAAAAAGCAGAAAATACTTTTCAGTTAGATCTTGGCGCATTGGGAAAACCACTTGTGCAAATCTTTGCTCACAGTGGAGACATTCGAACATTGTTGCAGATCTTGTATCAACAAGAGATCACAAAATGCCAGTAAGTCACTTAAATGGTGAAGAGTGAGGAGATTTTAAAGCAAAATATTCGTACTTGAAATTGAATGTATAGAGTCTCGTAAGTCACAAAACGGCCAAAAGCTTTCTTGTGGTGAAGAGTGAGGAGGTTTTAAAGCAAAATTCGTACTCGAAATTGAATGTATAGAGTCTCGTAGGTCACACAAGGCCAAAAGCTTTCTTGTGGTGAAGAGTGAGGAGGTTTTAAACCAAAATTCGTACTTGAAATTGAATGTATAGAGTCTCATAAATCACAAAACGGCCAAAAGCTTTCTTTACGTTTTGCATTCTTTTCTGGTGTACACTTTCTCAAATCAGCAATTTGTTTATGTAATCCTGAGCTTTTTAGAGACATCAACACCCTCTTCCGAAGCCAAAGCCTTGCCAGTCGAATGCTTTTCGAATTGATGAAAACCTATGGACATCAATATCTCCACACTACTCTAAAACCCGTCATTGACAAGGTAAATACCAATCGATCAAGTTTAAAGAGAGAAAAATGGTAATTCTATCTTTAACCATTTAAAAACGAATTCTTTTTTATACACTTTGACAATCATTTATGTTTTTAAATCAAAATTAGTTATAAATTTTTCAAATTTGAAATTCCAGATCTACTCAGAGCGAAAGAGTTGTGAGATCGATCCATCGCGAATTCAAAACGGAGATTCGTTAGAGAAAAACACAGTGATTTTTGTTAAAGCTTACAAAAATTAGACAAAATCACTTTCATTTTAAATCAGATTTCAAAGATTTTGATCTTTCTCTAGTTTTTTTCTCAAAAAAAAATGCTCATTTAAATTTATGATAGCAAGAATGAAAAAGAAGAAGAAAAAGATGGTCCTTTTGATTTCGGGGATCGTTGGAAAAAAGAGAAAAGAAAAAAAACTATAAAAGAGAATTCGGCACAGAACCGGAAGTGATTAGAGATTGAGAAGGGAAAAGAGAATCAGAGAATCAGAGAATCAGGGAAAACGATTTTGTTTGGATCAATTGAATTGGGGTTTTTCCCCGATTGAGGTTCGGTCATATGTTATGAGAAAAAAAAGTGATTTTCCTCTGCAAAAATAGTCGCACAGAGATTGGTTTTTAAGATTAGATATAAAGAAAAAGTTTCTTTTTGATAGAATCGGAATTGTTGGGATAAAGAATTTGAGGTTTTAGAGGCTTTGAAATGAGTTTATAGGGAGGTTAAGTCAAAAAAAAGGGAAAGGGAAACTTGAAAACATGAAAAACAGATCGGAAATTGCCTTAAATTGCCTTAAAATGCATTCAATTGCCTTAAAATGGCTTCAAAATTGAAATGTTTTCAAGAAGAATTAGACTCCTACAATAGCTTTTTGATGAATTGAAAATTTCAGGAATTGTTGGGATTGAAAATTTGAGGATTTAAAGGTTTTGAAATGATTTTATAGGAAAGTTAGGTCAGAAAAAGGGAAAGGGAAACTTGAAAACATGAAAAACAGATCGGAAATTGCCTTAAATTGTCTTAAATTGCCTTAAAATGGCTTCAAAATTGAATATTTTCAAGAAGAATTAGACAATAGCTTTTTGATGAATTGAAAATTTCAGTTTGATTTCAGAAAACTCTCCTTGGCTATTTCTCTTTGTGCTTTGATAGAATCGTCGAATCATCACCGAGATGTCCTCTTTCGTTGAGAACGATTTTCGCTGATTTGAGAAAAACGGTAAATTACTGAAATCATATATTAATAGCTTTGGAAGTTAGATGAGGCTTGGCTTAGGGTTAAGCTTAGACTTGAACCTGGCTTCTAACTGGTTCAGGTAGATTGTGGGACATTTGATTTGCTGTCCCTTTCCCCTTGACAAACTTTAAGCTCAAATATCTTCTTATCTAGCTGTTGAATAGAAATCGCTGCCACGTTTGTTTTATTCAGCGTTAATTTGGGTAAGCAAAACAGAACAACAGAACTGGTTACGGCTATTAGAAAATCTAGCAATAAGCCTTCAAGTTGACTTGATTTTGAGACTTTTGATATTGGCAATTCAACTTTGAGCTCAAATTTCTTGGTATTGGGCTGTCCAATTTAAATAATTTTTAATACCAATCGATAGAGAAAGAATTGGCAAATCTAATGATATTAAGAATGTTTAAATTGAACAGCTCAACACCAAGTGATTTGAGCTCAAAGTTGGATTGTCAATCTCAAATGTTTAATAAGATTGAGCAAGTCTTTTAATAAGCAAGCAAGCAACTAGGGTTAGTTCATGAATGGTTATCCTGGTTATATCCTGGTTAAATCCTGGCTTTGAGTCTTTTAATCATTTGATTTCTTTAATCTTCCAGGTAAGCCAAGAAGCGAGTGAGAAAAAAACGGAACGTTTGGCTCAAAGCTCGTTCCTGATCATGCGATTTTTCGCTGCCGCTCTCCTCAACCCAAAATCTTTTGGATTAAAACGCGAACAACCGGTTTGTTTGTTGACAGCTACTTTTAACCAATAGACAGCTACTTTTAACCAATAGACAGCTACTTTTAACCAATAGACATCTACTTTTAACCAATAGACAGCTACTTTTAACCTATATCTTACTTTTTAATTGATAAACTCGTTTATTTGCCAATTCTTTTAAAAGATTCAAGTTTTTAGGATTCAAAAGTTTCCCGTACACTGGTGCTTCTCTCAAAAGTCCTTCAGCGAGTGGCCAACGAATGCGTTGCTTCACACGCTTTGATTATTAAAGTAAATTTTCTGATTTTCTTTTAAGATTTAAAAATTTGTATTTTAGGAATCATGGCTTGAACCAATTCTTAAGCAAGTAACAAACGAAGAGCACAAAAATGCGATGGTTTTATTCTTGGATCGAGTGGCTCTACAAATCCCTGACTCACAACCGATCACTGACAATTTAGCAGCAATCAAAGAGGGGTAAAGATATAAAAAATACAAATTTACATATAGAAATCTTATTATAAAATGATGATTTAGATATTTGGTTGAAAGTCGACCGCGAACAGGGCCTCGATGGAGTCTTATTCAACAACCGAAGAAGAGATTCGTTTACTTGACAGAGGAGTCGCTTTGTTGGCAGAAAAGTCGAAGAGGAGGTAAAAATTATAAAGATTTATAAAGATTATAGAGATTAAACTTTGAATTTTTAGGTGTACTTGATCAAAAAGGGATGATGAGTTTGAGTAGCATTGAGAAGGTTCTTCCGGGAGAACGGGCAACTTTCACTGTGTGGACTTCGGAGAAACAAGTCGGGTTTGAAGCTGCGTCGGCTATGGAGATGAAAGATTGGTGAGTTCAGAGATAATTTGTAGAATATTGCAAGAAATAGCATTGCTGTGCTGATCCGGTTAGGATTGTTGAGCCAGATTTATCAGTTAATTACTAGGGAAGAGTATTAGATTTCAAAACGAGACCCAGCCCATTCTATAGAAAATCAAACGGGGAATCCAAATCTGTAATCAAAATCTGTTGAATGGCTTGCAAACGCAAGATCTCTGGCATCAAATTTTTTTTCTGGTGGCAGAAAGACTCAAAGCAGAACTTTCGTTTTTCGATGATGATACACTCTTGGGTCGAGTTTACCAGAGGGGTTTTTTGACGGTCGTGGTGTAGTGGATAGTGTGAAGGCATACAAAGCTGATCGAACGCTTTCTAGCGGGTTCGAATCCCGACCTGGGTTCTTGACTCAAATTTTTGATTTTCACAAGTCTTATAATATTTTTACTAAGATAATTATAATACAATATTAATATAATTATAGCTAGGGTGAAGAGCTGAAGATCTTTGATGAATTTCGGGGTGAATGGTGAATACTTAGCTGATATTGTAAGAGCTAGAGCTACGTATCATACAGCTTTTCTTCTCACGATGCCAGAAGATTTGAATAGTCTGCTCAATAGCTGGCTCAATAGCCAGCTCAATAGCTGGCTAATCCTTATAATTCATTTAGCAAGAGCTAGGCTCTTGTAAGTTATCTTTTAAACTTTCATTAAATAAACCTTAAATTATAATAACTATTTTACCAATTTCCTTTCAGGGTCACTGAAATCGAACGTCAACGGTTACGAAGAGACCCAAAAGGTGCCTCGTTGGGTGAAGAGTTGTGCGTGATGGGAAACGCGGATGTGGAAAGAGCGCTCGAAGAAGTACATTTACTTCTCGTTGAACACGCAGACACCCTCGTTCAATGGAGAAACGCACTCGAAATCCCATCCACCTCACAATCGTCCATACCTTCTCTGCCACACATCTTTGACTTAAAGGTTTGCCCAAAAAGTCTTTAAACTCTACAATTCTCAATTCAGGAAAATCCGGTTACTCGGCAACGTCTTTTCGCCACTCTTGACACAATCTTGGCTGTCACTTATGCAATTGAGACAGTTCATCGAGAAGCTGTTAGCAAATACATGAATCATGTGAGACTTTAAAACATTACAAAAGCTAAGAACAGTTTATTTACCAGTTACAACGATTTAAAAGCTTCAGCTCTTTGTCTTAGAGTGCCTAAAGATTGAATATCTTTCTTAATTTGAAAAGTTGCAAGATAATAAGTATAAATAGCTAAATAATTTTAACCTACAGTAACCAGAGGACTTTTATACAATAGACAGCTACTTTTAGCCTATAACTGACTCTGGTTTACAGTAACTTTATTGTTAGGCCTACATTGTTAGGTCAACAGTTTCATAGTTTCTATAATTTTCAGGCAATACGGTTCCTATTTGGATCCAATACGGTTCCAATATGGTTCCAATATGGTTCCAATATGGTTCCAATAGGTAGCCAGTACGTACTGTATGCTTGTAGAGTTAGTCTTTATCAAAAAAGGGGAAGGAATTGACTAGAAAAAGATTTCCGGAGAGGGGATTGAACCCTGACAATTGCCGAGGATTGAATCTTTTGCTTTTGGCAATTGCTCTAAGCTATCTGGTAGCTTAACACTGAGCTATCTGGTAGCTTAACTTGGTAAGAGGAAGAGGGAAAGACAAGGGGAAGAAGAAAGGAAGTGTTATCTAATCGATTATCTAATCATTTCCAGATTCGTCACGGCACAGGCACTCGCGAGAATCCGATCGGCGATGAGAACTACTTACTGTTGAAACGGAAATTCAGCATGGATCCCTAGATTTTTCAGAATCCACTTACCAATCTCTTTATATTCAAATTTCTATCAATTCTTTCTCGATTTCTTTGTATTACACTCAATTTACGGGTTCTCATTTCCATTTCCATTTCCCCCTTTGCCTTTTCTTTATCGGTGAAATTAAAGTGCCGTTTCAAAAAAAAAAACTTCCCCATTTCTAGCCTTAAAACCTCATTTTTTTTCTTTGATTGCTTTACTGAAACTCATTCCATTTTCTAAGATATAACCAAAAGAAAAACTTGAAAAACAGGGCCTTTTTTGAAACCTCTTTCTTGCTGATTTTGAGCATTATCAATACTTGCAAAATATCATTTTGTACAAAGTGAAAACGTTAATAAATGTCAATTTATATATAAAATCTAAAGAAAACACGTATAAACTTTAATTCAAACGAATTATTGGCTATTGTCGTTTTTGGTAAAAGCACAATCAAAACCGGAAACCCCTATACCGGAGGGGTTTGCCAAATCGAAAGCGATTACGCGACCACACAAAGGACACCACGCCAGTGATTTACATAATTGGGTATGACCCAGAGGTATGGGTATAACCCCAGAGGTATGGGTATAACCCCAGATGTATGGGTATACCTCTGGGTTAAACCCATACGTCGGGAGTATGGGTATAACTCAAATGTATGGGTATAACTCGGTTTTTAGTCTTTATTTCAGTTTTCATCTTAATTTCTAATTTTCGGAGGTCGCCTTTCGGCTCTTAGGCAAGGTAGCTTTGCCAGAAAGAGAGAGTTTCTCCTCATTACCATACGTAGCAAAGAACGCATACCCTAAATACTGTAATAGTACCCCACCGCCCTCGTACAGTCGCGTAGTCGCAAAAGTTTTTTAGTCTTTCATTTTTTTCAAAGCGCCCATACTTTCAAGAAAGCGTCTTGGTACAAAAAAAGCGAAACAGGGCTATTTTTGATACCTAAGCGCATTGTAACAAAACCAGTGTCGAGAAAAACTCGTCCAAAGCTAGACTACGCAACACTCCGCACCCTCATTATGAAGGTGGGGTACTATTACAGTATTGACGGTAGGTCTTTTTCTACCATCTTTTGCTTTGTAGATTATCTAAAAAGAGGCTATTTAACTGTAAATTTGGACTCAGGGGTTTTCAAGGTCGAGGATTCGATTGAAGCTGTTCATTTTATTGAGTCTCTTATGTGGTTCACAAGATCAAAACCAGGTTTTATAGCTTAGCTTTTAATCTTGCCTGATCTGACTAAAAACCGTTTTCTAAAACTAGGATTAATCAAGAAATCAACGATTTAATCCAGATCACTTCAAGATCAATAATCTGAAATCAGTAAATCAAAGAAATCAAAGCTATGAATTGTTCAAACGTATCATACAACTTTTCTTCGCACGATGCTGAAGATTTGAATAGTCATTGAGCTGGCTAATCCCTATAATTCAGCCTTTTCCCCTTCATAACCCCATTGAATAAAGAAAGAAAAGGCCGCAAATGGAAAAGCCTCAAGAGGGAATCGAGATGCTCAATGAACACAAATACATTCGAGAATCGAGGGGAACACAGCTGGCCCCTTTATTCAATCATTACGCCTTGTCGACTTGACGATGAAAGCAATTGACTTCATCTTAATGTCTCCAATCAGCTTTTCTTACCTATAAACAATTAGGAACTCGTTTTATGGTTAGATAGACAATTTTCACCTTTATGATCTTACCTTTATAATCAAAAGCAATATTTTTATCTAGATTTTATCGAGATTCAAATTTTCAAAGCTGACTTTAGCTAGCTTTAACCTCATGACTATTATTCTCTTTACTTATTTTCAAATAGTTGTAGACTTTCATTTGTTTACCTATCGCTAACACTTCTCATTTCAACACAATGCTATTCGATATCTAAGTAAAGTGTAAGTTGAGTGACCTAGTTTCAATTTTCAATTCAATATTTCTTTTACTTCTTTACCTAATCATTGAAAAGGTTATGCTTAAAAGAAAAGTTTTGAAAAGGCTTTAATAATGGTTTTCATATTAGATTCAGGTAAACATTTTGTATCTCGTATCTCGAATCTCGAATCTTTGTATCTCGAATCCAGAATATGCTAATTTCGTTTGTTATTTTGAAATTTCCATATATGCTCATCATTGTTTCGAAGCAAAAACAAAAAGTGTACTCAAGTTGACATATTTATATATATATATATATATACAGAGAAAAGAAGAGAAAAGATCGATGTGAAAGCCTTCGTCTTCGTTTCAACGGAATCGACCACAGGAACATTTTGTTCACCGATGAGAAAATTTTTACGATTGAAGGAATTCTGAACAAGCAGAAAGATCGAGTTTGGTCGAAAACTCAACCAAATGTTACCGTCGGTCGCAGCGGCCACCCAGCTTCAGTCATGGTTTTTGGCGGTGTGACGGCTTCCGGCAAGACACCACTGATTTTTGTGCCACAAGGAGTCAAAGTTAATGCGAACACGTACTTGGATATGCTAAAGAAAGAACTTGTTCCCTGGGCTCAAAATCACTTCCAAAATCGCATCTGGACCTTCCAGCAAGATGGTGCTCCCGCTCACAAAGCCAAGATTGTTCAGGATTTCTGCAAAGCGACTTTTCCCGACTTCATTGCATTCAACGAGTGGCCCCCAAGCTCCCCAGACCTCAATCCATTGGATTTCTCGGTCTGGTCTGTTCTTGAAGCCGAGGCCTGTCAGAAACCTCACAAAAACCTCGAAAGTTTGAAGAAATCTCTCTTGAAAGCCTGGGAGGGTCTGGACGCCGCCTACTTGGTCGCCACGGTCGACGCCTTTCCCAAGCGACTCAAGTCTTGCATCGACGCCAAAGGAGGAAGATTCGAATATGATCAATAAAAGTTGTTAATTTAAGTTCAATAAATATGTTAAAACTGTTTTTGTGGCAAATTTTTCGTTTTTTGGTCATATTCCAATGGAACTTCTCTGCACCTATAATTCTGCCGCACCCTGTATATAGATACTTTATTCAGGACCTGAGATAAAGTGCGCTAGATTTAAGATTAAAACACATCAATTCATACACATAACACGAAAAGGGCCGATAAAAAGAAACACGATATAATATATGTAAAATGTAGGTAGCACAGATAACGTCAAGGATCCACTAGAGCTTCAAGATCAAGATCATCTACAGATAATTTAAAGGTTTTGAGACTATTGGACTCTTTATGATGAAAAAAATATTCGGTGGGTATAACCAATAAGTATCCATAATTTACATGAATATATTCAAACATATTGATGTTAATTCCTGTAAATTCCTGTGATTTGTACAGGATACAGGAATTACATGAAATACGGGATTTTCTTTTAAGCACATTTCCCAAGTTTTTAGAACCCTAAAAAAGTGTATAAATTTAGATTTGTTCTGTGTGATGGATTTGCAAAGCTTTTACATAACAGCTGCAAGTGTTATACTAGGCTCCATTTTCAGTAAAAGTCTTGAGAACTTGAGGCTTGAGAACTTGAGGCTTGAGAACTTGAGGCTTGAGAACTTGAGGCTTGAGAACTTGAGGCTTGAGAACTTGAGGCTTGAGAACTTGAGGCTTGAGAACTTGAGGCTTGAGAACTTGAGGCTGAGAACTTGAGGCTTGAGAACTTGAGGCTTGAGAACTGAGGCTTGAGAACTTGAGGCTTGAGAACTTGAGGCTTGAGAACTTGAGGCTTGAGAACTTGAGGCTTGAGAACTTGAGGCTGAGAACTTGAGGCTTGAGAACTTGAGGCTTGAGAACTTGAGGCTTGAGAACTTGAGGCTTGAGAACTTGAGGCTTGAGAACTTGAGGCTTGAGAACTTGAGGCTTGAGAACTTGAGGCTTGAGAACTTGAGGCTTGAGAACTTGAGGCTTGAGTCGCAACTAGTCTTGAGTCGCAACTAGTCTTGAGTCGCAACTAGTCTTGAGTCGCAACTAGTCTTGAGTCGCAACTAGTCTTGAGTCGCAACTAGTCTTGAGTCGCAACTAGTCTTGAGTCGCAACTAGTCTTGAGTCGCAACTAGTCTTGAGTCGCAACTAGTCTTGAGTCGCAACTAGTCTTGAGTCGCAACTAGTCTTGAGTCGCAACTAGTCTTGAGTCGCAACTAGTCTTGAGTCGCAACTAGTCTTGAGTCGCAACTAGTCTTGAGTCGCAACTAGTCTTGAGAATTTTCTCTTGAAAAATCAAAGTATTATCTTGAAGAAAAAATAGCAAAAGTTTTAAAGAAACTTTAAAACAAGCAAGCGTTTTTAAACGCTCAAATTTTAGTTTGAAATTCTCTAAAATCAAGGTCAAAATCTCTTTGCACACTGAAATCGGATTCCGATATCCGAGGCGATAATCTTTTGAGGTAAAGGGACTTTTGCAGAGGTCAATCTCTTAGTAATCGACTCTCCCCGCTATTTATGAGTAGACTCTCTTCATTCCCTCCTTCATTTCGCATATTGTATTACTTAATGAGCCATATCTGCCAGCTGTTCCCTTTGCCTTTCATTTCCATTTCACACCTCTCTCCCGATTTCATAATCTTCAAAGGAAAGCCTTTTGTTTGCTAACTGGTTTTTCAATAATATGTAAATCGTTTGGTAAAAAAAGCAATAACTTCATTCATTTTTCTATATTTGATCTATTTTTATCAGTTATCTTTTCAAAATGAAACAGTTTCCTAGTAGAAAACTTTTCAATCATAAATTTAAGTTCAATTTTTGATTTGATAGAGTTTGTTGTTAGAAAAACTGGTACTTGTAAATCTGTTGCACGCATATTACCTAATTAGAATTTGTTTTAAAAACTTGCATTACATCTAATATGTGCAAATATGCATTTGAAATCTGCTAAAAGGTTTTAAATGGGTTTTAAATTGCGCAGTAGGCTGTGATGCGCGGCTGCGAAGTGACTTGCGTTACGCCATGTTTTTTTTATCTGGTAAATCTCTAGGCTCTGGGAAATCGCAGAGCCCAGAGAATGGCTTTTAAATTGCGCAGTAGGCTGTGATGCGCGGCTGAGAAGTGACTTGCGTTACGCCATGTTTGTTTATCTAGGAAATTGCAGAGCCCAGAGAATGGCTTTTAAATTGCGCAGTGTGATGCGCGGCTGCGAAGTGACTTGCGTTACACCATGTTTTTTTAGCTGGGAAATCTCTGGGCTCTGGGAAATCGCAGAGCCCAGAGAATCGCTTTTAAATTGCGCAGTAGGCTGTGATGCACCATCCCTGGATTCCATTCTTACATCTGGGGGAATGTAAACGACTAAGGGTTAAAGGTGTTTCCAAATGTTTTTAGAAAATTCATTTCAAACAGTTTACATACAAATTTTTAAAAAAATAACCGTGCAACAGATTCACAAGTACTGAAAAACTTTGAGTTAGAGTTAAATCCATTTTGTTGTTAGTTTTTTTTTTGCTAAAATTTAAGCGTCAATGATTATATTGAATAGATTTTTGATGAAACTCGTTACAAAGGCTACACGTAAAATGATTGAACTCAAAAAGCTCATTTTTTCTCTATGAATTCTTTTCACTCACCCAAATTCTTTATTATTTGATTTAAAAAGGATTGGAATGCTCAGCAAGATGCTATTTTTGATGAACTCAAGTGTTGGGGGACTCCCCTTCCCACATTCACTCATTCATCCCTCTTTTTATCCTTTCTCTCATCCTCTTCCATTCTTCCAGCTGAATATTTCGCAGAGCTCAAAAAATGGCTCACCGCAAAAAAAAAAGTCTTGCGAAATAGGCAGCCATATTATTTCTCTCTACTCCTGCTTTTGAAATCCGAAATTTCATTACCCAATTTGTTCACTCGTTAAGCCTATTAGTCTAGTCAATGATAAGAATTTGAAGGAAGTTTACAATATTATAAAAAAATTTGAAGTTTACAATATTATAAGCTTAATCAAGCTTTTAAAAATGATTAGTAAACCTATAAATGAGCGCTTTGAAGAACGATTTGCATATTTTACAATATTATAAGCTTAATCAAGCTTTTAAAATCTTTTAATAAACCTATAAATGAAAGCTTTGAAGAACGATTTGCATATTTTACAATATTATAAGCTAGTCAAGCTTCTAAAAACCTTTAGTAAACCTATAAATGAACGCTTTGAAGAACGATTTGCATAGACAAATATTAGTTTAGCAAAAACTCAGCCATATTATTTCTCTCTACTCCTGCTTTTGAAATCCGAAATTTCATTACCCAATTTGTTCACTCGTTAAGCCTATTAGTCTAGTCAATGATGTGAATTTGAAGGACAAGTTTCTCAAAAAGTTTTTTCAAAGTTTTCTAATTTAAAAAATAAATAGTTTACAATATTATAAGCTAATCAAGCTTTTAAAATCTTTTAATAAACCTATAAATGAAAGCTTTGAAGAACGATTTACATATTTTACAATATTATAAGCTAGTCAAGCTTCTAAAAACCTTTAGTAAACCTATAAATGAAAGCTTTGAAGAACGATGTACATTACTTACAATATTATAAGCTAATCAAGCTTTTAAAATCTTTTAATAAACCTATAAATGAAAGCTTTGAAGAACGATTTACATACTTTACAATATTATAAGCTAGTCAAGCTTTTAAAAACCTTTAGTAAACCTATAAATGAAAGCTTTGAAGAACGATTTGCATAGACAAATATTAGTTTAGCAAAAACTCTTCTTCAATAGCTTATTTAGCAGTTTAATCAATTTGAAAACCTAAAATTTTAAACTTATGGACACTTTGACAGTTGAACAGATCAGTTTTCACCAAGAAAAACTAGCTTTGCAAATATTTTACAATGGTTTAAAAGTTTTTTTGGGATCTATTCCAGTGTTAATCCTTTTTAATTAATCGCTTCAATTCTATTTTGTTACTTTTCATCCACAAGCCAACATTTTATCGATTTCGACAAACGATTTTTCATCTGTAGTTTAGTATGGTAAAAAATGATGCCCTAGAGACGAAAAGGGACATTTTTCATCAAGCATGAATGCGTTGGAGAAAGGGGCAAACTTGCTTAAAGAGTGAAGAGAAGCGAAAAGGATTGAACGTCCAAATGCAAACTGACAGCGATACTCTCTTTCCATTTCATTCTTTTCATTCTTTTCATTCTTTTCATTCTTTTCAATTCACTTCTTTCTTTTTCTCACTGTTTTTATTCTTTTAAGATCTTTGAGTTCTAAGAAACTATTAGATATTTTAAGAATTGATAAGAATTGCTTTGATCAATAAGTTTTTGATCTTTAATCTTTAAGATTCTATTCAAGCACAAATTTCTAAGCTTTCTTTTATGATTTACACTACTGGACAACGAAATATCATATTTGAAAAAAGGAAAAAGAATCAAACTGATCATTCTAAATCTAAATCTGAATAGGATGTCTAACTTAGAGTGATCAGCTTGATTCGAACGTTTGACAGACGCGCGAAAGTGACGATCGTTTTTTCAAATATCATATTTCATTGTCCAGTAGTGTATATGCTTTATAGATATTTTGAGACTTGATAAGATTGATCTTTTAAAGCTTTCTTTCATGATTAAGCTTTTTGCTAGTAAACTTTTACAGATTACAGTCAATTTTGAGAGATTCAGTCAAAAAATTGATTTCTATTTCTTTTTAAAACAAGAAAAAGAAAGTTGAGTAAGAAAGAAATGAGTTTTATGAAGGCATTTATTCTAAAATTCCGCTTATTAGCTTTAAAAAATAAATTTAAGAAGAAAAATCTGTAACAAAATAATAACTGCATAAACTTATCAAGTCATATCCTTGACTTGATAAGTTATGAGCCTCAAGAAGCTCAAGAATATGAGCCTCAAGAAGCTCAAGAATATGAGCCTCAAGAAGCTCAAGAATATGAGCCTCAAGAAGCTCGAGAATATGAGCCTCAAGAAGCTCAAGAATATGAGCCTCAAGAAGCTCAAGAATATGAGCCTCAAGAAGACCTTCCCCCCTCCTCTGAAGAAGTTGGTTTCTTTTTAGATTACATTAAGAAATCAAATTTGACATTGATCATTTTTTGAATCTAAACTAAATCACTTCAACGCAATTGAAAATCAAATTTCCATTCAATTCGAAAATTCAATTCAATTTCCGTTACTCCATTAAAGCTCGAATGTTTTTTCACCTCTCCACTCATTTCCTTTGGATACTCTTGAAAATTCTTGGAAAATTCATTTCCTTTGATCGTCTCAATGATCTCCTTTTCTCACTTTTTGTTTGAAGTTTTCCTTACCGATTTCCTGGCCGCTTTGTGCACATTGCCCCCTTTTTCTCTCTCTCTCTTTTGATTGCCTACAAAAGTTTGAGTTTTTCCGTGAAGAAAGCTGAAGTGGCACAAAAAAAAAGACTCTTTTGCCTTTAGAAAGCTCTTTTAGTCTGTGCAAGTTCTAAAACACATTGTGACAAAAAGATGCTTAAATCGATACCACATTGGGCTTAGAATTGATTTTTTTTCAAGAAGATTTTCCTTTAGAATATTACAAACTACAAGCCCAGACTATAAACGCTTGTACAAACGCGTAGAATGGCTATTTTTACAAACAGTTTTTACCAAAAAATCGAGCCAACTTTGGGCTTTTGAATCACACAAAGAACAGAGGAATTTGCAATCTTTGAAGAACGATTTACATAGACAACATGTTATTTATTACAGTTTATAGTCTCTTTCCATGGGATAGGACTACAAACTTGGAAAAATACTTCATATTTCAGCGTAGAGGTGGTGGATTGACTTGATCTTCGTTCCATTCAAAAGCCCAAACTTGGCTCGATTTTTTGGTAAAAAATGTTTGTAAAAATAGCCATTCTACGCGTTTCTACAAGCGTTTATAGTCTGAGCTTGTAGTTTGTAGTGTTCATGTCTACTTTTCGTTATTTTTTTTGCTTTTTAGATCAACTTTTTTCACGTAAAAGTTTAAGAAACGGTTTTTGAATTAGCGAAATCGTTGCAGGCTTCTAAATCACTTCGAAATCTCATTTGTTTTCAAGTCAATCGATTTAAATGTTTTTTTCTATCGATAAAGTTGAAGCAAAACTTCCTGAACTAGCAATTGGCTTCCAACTAGCAATTGGCTTCCAACTAGCAATTGGCTTCCAACTAGCAATTGGCTTCCAACTAACCAATTACCCTTTTCGAACTCAAATTCAGCTAATTCTATGGCCGAATTTCCGTTCTTTTTTCACCAAGTGTCGAGAACAAATGAGCCGTGTAGAAAAGCCTCATTTTTCGAAAAGTTTTTTTTAAACTCAAAGGTTCCATTTCTCTCTTCAAATCCTTTTTTTTCCCTTTCACAAACAGCCGTCCTCAATTACTGGATTGCGCTGTGCTTTGTGGGAAAATGTTTTTTTTTTTTCGTTTCTCGTCTCCGATTTCAATGTATCCCTTTTTTCTGGAACATTTTTGAAATCTCAGGGTCAAGCGCAGTCGTTTTTTTTTTAGAACATTACATGTAAAGTTCTGTTTTTCTGAAAAAAAAAATTGATCTTTACAGATCTATTCTTTGTTATTGTTTATTAAAAATCAAATGCTATATTTCTTTTTGTTTTATTTCCGGTGAATTCGATTCAGATCGAATTAACACTTTTTTTTTCGGTTTATTTTCAGTTTATTTTTGATAAAATATATGAAAATGTGTTTGTTATCTTGGGATTTAATTTAATTTAAATTTAAATTAGCATATTCATTGAATTGTTTTGAATTTGATCGATATAAATTCTGAATATGAAAAGGACAAAAGAATGAATTCATTCATTGAAAAGTACAAAAGATTTGATAACTTTAAAAAGCCTTTTTTTAAATAAAATTTCCTTTTACTAGAACAATTTGGATTCTTTTTCTTTCGACTTTTTTTTATAAAGATCTATTTGTAAATTAAAGCTAATTAAGGTCAATTAAAGAAGCTTTTTATGGGAAGGTGGGGGCATCGTTTCATGTTATTTATATGAATTCATGTGTATTAATCTTAACTCTAACGCACTTTATTTCAGATCCTGTATCTGAATCCTGAATAAAGTATTGATCAATATATAATTTAAAGCTAACTGAGATCAATTATAGAAGCTTTTTATGGAACGCTTAAAGCTATCAACCCTTTTCATGTTATTTATATGATCTCATGTATTAATCTTAAATCTAGCGCACTTTATTTCAGATCCTGTATCTGAATCCTGAATAAAGTATCTATCTAGTTATAAATGAAAGCTAATTAAGGTCAATTAAAGAAGCTTTTTATGGAAAGCTTAGAGCTATCAGCCCTTTTCATGTTATTTATATGAATGCATGTGTATTAATTTTAAATCTAGCTCACTGAATCTGAAGCCTGAATAAATTATCGATCAATATATAAATTGAAGTTAATTGAGATCAATTATAGAAGCTTTATGGAAGCTATGGAAAGCTTAGAGCTATCTGACCTTTTCGTGTTATTTATATGATCTCATGTGTATTAATCTTAAATCTAGCGCACTTTATTTCAGATTCTGAATCTGAATCCTGAATAAATTATCGATCAATATATAATTTAAAGCTAATTGAGATCAATTAAAGAAGCTTTTTATGGAAAGCTTAAAGCTATCGAACCTTTTCGTGTTATTTATATGATCTCATGTGTATTAATCTTAACTCTAACGCACTTTATTTCAGATCCTGAATAAAGTATCTATCTAGTTATAAATTAAAGCTAATTAAGGTCAATTATAGAAGCTTTATGGAAGCTATGGAAAGCTTAGAGCTATCAGCCCTTTTCATGTTATTTATATGAATGCATGTGTATTAATTTTTAAATCTAACGCACTTTATTTCAGATCTTGAATCTGAATCCTGAATAAATGATCGATCAATATATACTGAGATCAATTATAGAAGCTTTTTATGAAAGCTTAGAGCTTAACAGAGAAAGAAAACATAACTAAATATTCTATGAATTGTTTTAGCTTCGTTTTCTTTTTTTGAAATTCATCCTTACATAGATTTTCTCAATCTCTAAGTCCAAAGAATTCGATTTGAAATGAAAAGGATTTCATATAACCCAACGCATTGTCACCTAATCCATTTTCAATTTTTCATAAAATTTCTCTTTTTTTCACATATTTTTCAATTTAATCTTATCGATTTTATTCAAAATCTTATGAGATTTTTGGCTAAAATTCTCACTTCCTACAATTTTATTTGTCTACAAAGCCTACCCACTACAAAGCCTACCCACTACAAAGCCTACCCACTACAAAGCCTACCCACTACAAAGCCTACCCACTACAAAGCCTACCCACTACAAAGCCTACCCACTACAAAGCCTACCCACTACAAAGCCTACCCACTACAAAGCCTACCCACTACAAAGCCTACCCACTACAAAGCCTACCCACTACAAAGCCTACCACTACAAAGCCTACCCACACAAAGCCACCCACTACAAAGACTACCCACTACAAAGACTACCCACTACAAAGACTACCCACTACAAAGCCTACCCACTACAAAGCCTACCCACTACAAAGCCTACCCACTACAAAGCCTACCCACTACAAAGCCTACCCACAATTTCATTTGCCTACAAAGCCTATGTTTTTTAAACCGTTTTTTCAACCATTTTTTAATTCAAACATTCTAATATTTCAAAAAACAAACAAACATTTAAAAAATTCTTGAATACGCTTCTTTGATTTGATCTCTTTCACTATTAAATCTTATTTTAAAAAATAAAACGTGTTCAGAGGCATTTCACCAGAATTACTCTTTATAAAACTAGTTTAGACAAATTCTTCTCCTTTAGTTATTCTAATAGATTGCAACTCTTTGATCTTGCCGCCTTATTATCGATTTAGTGGAATGCTTTCAAATTGTTAAAGGCATTCATCCCCGACTCCCTTTTTTTCTGATCTCTTTGAATTCTCTTTAAATTCGAGAAACTCCAGGCCTCCAAAAGGGAGATTATTCTCGATTTTCTCATACGCTAACTTTTCGTTTACGTTTCTCATACGCCAACTTTTCGTTTACGTTTCTCATACGCCAACTTTTCGTTTACGTTTCTCATACGCCAACTTTTCGTTTACGTTTCTCATACGCCAACGCCAACTCTAAAAGCTCCCACAGTTTCTTTTTTAATCGAGTTATTACATTGTGGAAGCTTTTATCCCTTGATGTTCGTGATATTCCCACCTTGGCTAGATTTAAAGCCGCAATTTCGGGAATTGATTTGACTGCTCTGTGATTCTTTCTTCAGGTATCTTTTTATCTTTTGGGTGTATTTTGAGTGGTGTCCTGGGTGATTATTGTAATCTTTTTTTCGCTATACAACTGAATAAAGCATATATATTTTGTAATAGTTTTGCAAAAGTTTAACGAAAGTTTCGTGGAGAGTTTCAAGACTTTCCAATCCAATCAATCGTGCTAGCTTTGTTACTGTTAAAGATTATATTTAGTCGTATTAGATAATCGTTTTCTTTGTAGTCTACCCAATAAACCTTTCAAAAACTCACTCAGCACATTAAAGTATTCAGTTAATGGTGGGCTATAGGAGTAAAGAAGGCATCTCTGCGGGTGGTCATCGTTGGGAGTAAAGGATTGAAAGTCATCAAGATTCCCCTATGTGAAAAGTCATTTCATTTACATAATCTCTCCTTTCACACAACTCTTTTCATCCCATCTTTTCCCAAGAAAGCTTCAACTTTGCCTTTTAGTAGCTGTAAATCTTTCCCAAAATTGTCATTCATTTAGAATTTTGATGTTAGTTTACTATTTTTTAAACCCATTTATTCGCTTCTAATGCAACAGTCGCTTCTAATGCAGTCGCTTCTAGTCGCTTCTAACAATCGCTTCTAGTCGCTTCTAACAGTCGCTTCTAGTCGATTCTAACAGTCGCTTCTAATGCATTCATTTAAACTTTAATTGCTCAAATTCTAATCGTTTCTTCAATTTTCAATTGTTTACAACTAGTGTGATTACCTTTTTTTTTAGTTTTTCTAATCCCGTCCAACTTTCAGATGTCATCCGATTATCGATTGATAATTTTGATATTAACGATAATTTCTGGAGTGCTCACCAACGGGCGTTCACTCTTTGCTGATTATGAAGATGATGATGAGAGTGAGTTACTCCCAAAAGAGTCCTGTTACTCTTGTTACTTCCAAAAAGATTTCTGTTACCCCTGTTACTCTCAAAAGAGTCCTGTTACTTCTGTTACTTCGTTCGAATTGTCTTTTTAGCTATAAATTAAAAGCATTCATACTTCTTTAAAAGAAAAATGAATTTTCAGATCGACCAAACGTCGCCTGGGTGCCAATCGTGTCTCGAAATTTGTCTTCTTCCTCACAAATCTATCGAGCTTTTCAAGAGGTGACTTCTAGAGAACCGAACAAAACCCAGAGAATCGCGCAAATGTTACATGTGGGTGGGATGGGTTTGATTGATTGTGAAATGAATGAAGTCCACCACAAAGACGCACTTTTTCTTTACAATTAGCACAAAGCATGATAAATAATTGTTTTTATTTTTAAACAATACGGATTTGATTAGCAAATAAGTTACATTTTTAAGTTTTTCTTAACTTTTCTTAACATTTTTAAGATTAACAAAGAAGTTACAGTAAGTAACTTATTTGCTAACTTGATAAGATTGATAAGTTCATTTCTAAGTTTGTGGTTTAGCTTTGACACGAGCTTTTTTAGTCGGTTAAAAAGTTGCAAATGGTTTTGGGAAAAGATTTCTGTACTTCCATTGCTTCAAAAAGATTCCTGTTATTTCTGTTACTCCCAAAAAGATTCCTGTTACTCCCAATAATATTCCTGTTACTCTTGTTACTTCCAAAAAGATTCCTGTTACTCCCAAAAGAGTCCTGTTACCCTTGTTACTTCCAAAAAGATTCCTGTTACCTCTGTTAATCCCAAAAAGAGTCCTGTTACTTATGTTACTTTCAAAAAGATTCCTGTTATTTCTGTTACTTCCAAAAAGAGTCCTGTTAAAATTCAAGCTCAAATCCCAATCGATTTACATTATTAGTTTCATTTTACAGTTCTCAATCTAAGCGCTGACTAATTTTAACTATAAATATCTAAATAACATCATTTTATATAAGAAACGAGTTATGGGCTATAGAATTAAAAAATTAAAATTAAAATTAAAGGCAATAACTAGACAAAGCTCCTTGAAGAAATGAATGAATGAAGTTCAATGTTTAATCTGATGAATTCAAAACTTCACAATAAATACCCATCATTAAAATCATCAAATGATCGACCCGATTCCCCTATAATCATCATGAAATAAAAACTCTCCACTCTCGAAGAGTTCTTTTTACACAAAAGTGCACTCGTTGTTTACGCATCGTTGTTTACGCATTCGTTGTGTATTTGTGGTGAAAGAGAATGCCAAAGCCCGCAATATTTTTCCCTGAAAATAATCGCTTTTCAAATTTCAGGATTCCTATGATCGAAATGAGGATCGATCGATTTCGAGTTCTGTTTCGATTTCCCATTTTTCTTTTATTTCATTGTTGACTTTATGGAAAATTTTGTGATTTTTGTTAAAAAATTGTGATATTATTAAGTTCTTTCTTCTTCTTCTTTTTCAATTATTAGGTTGATGCAAAAGTCTTTTTCGTTTTTTTCGTACTTCTGTTAAAAAGTAACAAATTCACCAATTAATCTATAGTTTGCTCTATAAAAAAAGTGTTTTTTTGTTCAATTTGCATCTTTTTAAATGAATTTCGGTTCACTTTCAAGCAAATTCGAGAGTGAAAAACGCCTTTTTCGTAAAAATCTATAAAAAACTCTACGGAAAAATTGGCTGAATGAATTTCTCTGAAATTTTGGCGAAATATCAAACGTTTTTTTTCTCTATCTTTTATCTATTGACACGAAGATAGGTTTTCTTTAGCTAAGGTGTCTAAACCGCATCATCGAGTTAGCCCTTTTTGACTACCCGACTTCATACTCTCAAGAAAATCCAGGCATTTCTTTAGCTAAGGTGTCTAAACCGCATCATCGAGTTAGCCCTTTTTGACTACCCGACTTCATACTCTCAAGAAAATCCAGGCATTAAATATTTTTAAACCCGTTTTAATGTTATTTTGCAGAAAAATAATTGCTTTTTCTAATGAAATCAACCGTAGTTTAATTGGTGCATTTGTTGGCTTGAAACGGCAGACGAAAAAAATGAAAAAGACTTTTGCATCAACCTAATATTATCTTTCAATAGATAATAATTGATGACTATCTTCCAATTATTATCCTTCAATTATTATCTTTATTATTATCATCAATTATTATCTTTCAATTATTCTAAACTCTTTTTTTTTCAAACAAGTTTCTATTTTAAAAAATTTATTAGGCTTTAAGGAAAGAATCACTTTTAATACAAACTGTATATCTTTAAGTTAAATGAAAAATTCATTCATTCAATCGCTTCTTTATGTTTATTCAACGGCGTACTAATTTAGCCTAACTTTAATCAATAATTTAAACACTTTTTTGTAATCAATTTTTAAAAACTCAAATCATTTAAAAAAAGCAAAATTTAAGCTAACTAAATCTTATTTAAACTTTAAAATTGCACGACTTTAAGGTAATCAAAAGATAAGTTGAAGTTAGGTTAAATTCGTGCCATCTTGGTTAACTGTAAAAATTCATTCAATCTTTTTCTGAGTATTTTACTTGAAAATAGACAACACAAAGAAAATTTAAAAAAAGAATATAGACAATAGTCAAAATGATATACCGGATTCTCTCTAATAATAGTGCACAGCATCGAGCCGAGTTGGTGACGGTTTTACGGTTTCCAAGCTTTCCCAGAAGCTCAACACTCAAATCCCCCACAAGATCTCATCGTCAGCTACATTTTCCGATCCACATCGATTGGTTCTGATAAGCGCTTTTCGAGATTTTGAGGAATTTAAACGACGATCAAGGTGCACTACTATTAGAGATAATCCGGTAATTTCTGTTTCTGTTTCTGTTACAGGTTGCATGTCATTTGGCTTTGCATTTGCATGTTTCTGAGCAAATCCAGAGATCAAACCAGCGATCTAACTCTAGTTTTATCTGGTTTTTCTGAAATTTTACATACCGTATTCTCTCTAATAATAGGTTGATGCATAAGTGTTTTTGTTCCTTTTCGTCTGCCGTTTCAAGCCAACAAATGCACGAATTAAACTACGGTTGATTTCATTAAAAAAACCAATTATTTTTCTGCAAAATAACATTAAAACGGGTTTAAAAATATTGAATGCCTGGATTTTCTTGAGAGTATGAAGTCGGGTAGTCAAAAAGGGCTAACTCGATGATGCGGTTTAGACACCTTAGCTAAAGAAAACCTATCTTCGTGTCAATAGATAAAAGATAGAGAAAAAAAACGTTTGATATTTCGCCAAAATTTCAGAGAAATTCATTCAGCCAATTTTTCCGTAGAGTTTTTTATAGATTTTTACGAAAAAGGCGTTTTTCACTCTCGAATTTGCTTGAAAGTGAACCGAAATTCATTTAAAAAGATGCAAATTGAACAAAAAAACACTTTTTTTATAGAGTAAACTATAGATTAATTCGTGAATTTGTTACTTTTTAACAGAAGTACGAAAAAAACGAAAAGACTTATGCATCAACCTAATAGTAGTGCACCCCGGCGAGCCGAGTTGGTGACTATTTTACGGTTTCGAAACTTTTGCAGAAGCTCTAATCTAATCCTCAACACTCAAATCCCTCACAAGATCTCATCATCAGCTACATTTTCCGACCTCACATCGATAGGTTCTGATAAGCGGTTCTCGAGATTTCGAGGAATTTAGGCAACGCTCAGGGTGCACTACTATTAGAGAAAATAAGGTATTTAGAGTATTGTACTGATTGCAATTCTATTGTATTTTTACTTCTTTAATTGACTAAATATCTATTTTATAGATAGTTTTAAATATGTAAGTGATGATGTCATCAAATTTCTCTCTGAATCATGCACAAAAATAGTCTAGTACTAATATTTTTCTAAACTTAAACCCATTCTTTTGCATAATCCGCTAAAATTTAACCAAGAGAACACATTGAAATATGAAAAATAGAAGAGTGATGAAAGTTATTGTCTATTTTTCTCAAACTAGTTAATAGAAAAGTGTCGAAAGTCTATTTTGATCATTTCTTTTTAGATTTCTAATAGAAACTTGTTCTTTTTTGATGAAAATTTGATGTTTTGATTTGATTTGTGTTTGATTCTTTTCATTTCAATTTCATCCCACTTCTATTTGTTACCGGTACTCGCCGATTACCAACTTTATCTTCATTCTTTTTCTCTTTCTTTACTTTCTTTTTCTTATTCAATTAAATATTGTCAATCATTTCAGTAAATAGTTCTTCTTTTCTTTTCTTTTCTTTCTTTTCTTTTCTTTTCTTTTCTTTTCTTCATCTTCTCATCACATTTCTCCATTCACTTTCATTTCTTAGATCATTTTGTGTTCGGAAAATAAATGATATTATCTTAAACATATTTCTGAAAGACTCCTTTATCACTTAAATTAAAAATACAGCAAATTGGTGTTGTAAATTTGATGCAAATCTCTTGTATGATAGTTGTATGATACGTTTGAACAATTCATAGCTTTGATTTCTTTTCAAATTACTGATCTTGAAGCGATCTGCATTAAATCGTTAATGTCTTGATTAATCCTAGTTTTAGAAAACGGTTTTTAACCAGATTAAGCAAGATTAAAAGCTAAGCTATAAAACCTGGTTTTGATCTTGTGGACCACATAAGAGACTCAATAAAATCAACAGCTTCAATCGATTCCTGAGTTATACCCAATTATGTAAATCACTGGCGTGGTCTCCTTTGTGCGATCGCGACTATTGATCTTGAAGCGATCTGGATTAAATCGTTAATGTCTTGATTAAACCTAGTTTTAGAAGGCAAGATTAAAAGCTAAGCTATAAAACCTGGTTTTGATCTTGTGGACCACATAAGAGACTCAATAAAATCAACAGCTTCAATCGATTCCTCGACCTTGAAAACCTCATCACAATTTTTCATTCACTTTCATTTCTTAGATCATTTTGTGTTCGGAAAATAAATGATATTATCTTAATCAGTTTTCTGAAAGACTCCTTTATCACTTAAATTAAAAATACAGCAAATAGGTGTAGTAAATTTGATGCAAATCTCTATCTCGAAGCTTACGAGTTCCGCTAAACATTTAAAACAATTAAACCCGAGTTTCATTTGATAAACCCAATAAAATGAATAGCTCCAATCGATTCCCCGACCCTGAAAACCCCCGAGGACAAATTTACAGCTCAATTTCTTTTTTTAAATCATCTACAAAGTAAATGACTGGCGAGATGTCCTTTGTGCGGTCGCGTAATCACTCTCGACCTGGCAAACCCCTTTGATACAGGTTGCTTCTCTTTTGGAATCTTTAAAGTGATCGTCGGCTGAGCCCTCTCGATTTCTCTGCCTCATTATGTTCAAACTTTTGAGGGGATTTTTGCCTGAAATTTTTTCATAGCCCTCTAGAAATTCTGCATTCCGTTAAACTCTGAACTACCTAAGATTCGAGTCTGAAATTGGCCTGAAAAGCTGATTTCATCTTCTTTCTTTCATCCTTTAAATAAAATATAGTTTCCAGTAATCAAATAAATAAAATACCTGCTAGAAAATCCTGAGCCTTGTAGTTAGCCAGAAATCTTTACCCGTTTTCCCCTTACCGTTTCATTGCGTCTTTTCTCGGATCTTTAAATTATTTTTCGCTTTTTCAAAAACACTGATTCACCTTTGAAAATAACCCGATTTCTTTGGAAAAGAGAATTCAAAAGTTCTCAGTTTTTCTCTAAGAATTTTTCAAATCATATTTTCGAATAACATCGCGAAACGTTTAAATTTAGACCAATCAAATAAACAAAAAAGAATTTTGTTGACAGTTTGGCAAATAAAGCGACAAAGTCGACGATTACTTTGCATTGATTGAAAAAGTGACTCACTATCAGCTATGGCTAAAATCGGGAATCTCTGCACATTGGAAGGATTACTGAATTTGATACAAGTGGTGGGTTTTTTGGCTTTCCGAAATTGGATAAATTATTGAAGTCAAAACACTAAGAGTGTTTTGACTATGCCTTTTACAAAATTGAGTATTTACTAGAGTGTGTTCCTCGCGAGTAATGCGTTTTTTAAAACCCACACTTGGGAAAAAAAATACCTTACTTTTAGCAAAAATTATTGCAAAAAAAATGACGATCCACGCATTATATACGACACTTTTTAAAGATATTCAGCTGTTTAACTGATTTGGTGAGACTTTTTAAAGATATTCGGGAGTGGGACAAATGCGACCTTTTTTTTGCGCACCCGGACATTTGCGCACCTTTTTTTCCGCACTTAGCCCATTAGCGCACCTTTTTTCGCGTTTTAAAAAAGCTCTAAAAAGCTAAAAGCTAAAAAAGCTAATATTAACCAATTTCTATTCCAAAAGTTGTTTTTCTAGGTAATTTTAGGGTGTAGAATCGAAATTTTGACATATCAGAGCTTGTGGAACCAATTTGAAAGACAAAACGGCTAGATCAAATTACAGAAATTACAGAAATTCAAATTGTCGATTTTTCTCTTTGTATAACTCCGTCCGTTTGTTTCCACAAGCTCTGATATGTCAAAATTTCGATTCTACACCCTAAAATTACCTAGAAAAACAACTTTTGGAATAGAAATTGGTTAATATTAGCTTTTTTAGAGCTTTTTTAAAACGCGAAAAAAGGTGCGCTAATGGGCAAGGTGCGCAAATGTCCGGGTGCGCAAAAAAAAAGTAGCATTTGTCCCACTCCCGGATATTCAGCTGTTTAACTGATTTGGTGGGGCTTTTTAAAGATACTCAACCGTTGAACTGATTTGGTGGGAAATTCCCTTCCAATGGAAAGATATGGGATTTACTCGTCGTGTAAAGAGGATTCCTCGTAGTTACTCGATAAATCGACGAAAAAACATCGATTTATCGAGTAAAAGATACTCAAGCAACTCTTACTCGAGTAATTACTTACTCGCGAGGAACACATCCTAGTATTTACTGTCTAAGAGTTGAGAAGACTTTTTTAAATTTTAAAGAAAAGTCTTGTCTTTTATTAGGTTGACTAGACAAAAGTTATCATAAATGTTATTCAACTAGTGGTTTTGAACATCTGTAATCTATCTGTAACAATGCTTTCTTGATTCAATTCTTAAGTGTTTCTATAGAAAAATGCTTCACGAGTAAGACTGACAATGATCAATAAAGTTAGTGTTAAGCCATATCACCCATTCCAGCTCGCAAGCCTTTCCGCAATCATCGCCAGCTCGATCATCTGGACTCAAGGAAATGTGGCACTCTTCATTTACTATTCAGTAATGATTTAATCTGCTTAATAATGATTCTTATCAATTAAAAAACATCTTTAGGGCTATGGCTGGCAACTCTTAATAAACGTGATTCTCATTGGAACGTTGATTTTCTCGGTTTTCCTTCTCTTTCTGAATGTGCTTGGTGGAAATAATTTGTTGGAAACTATTGGAAAACCAAAGGTAAACTAATCGAAAGGTAATTTCAAAGAAAACTAATCTTAAAAACCTTTAGACAATTTTCGCATATCTATTAGTTTTCTTGTTGTTAATTCTTGCGGACGCTTTGGAGATTTGGTATTGCACTTTTACTTTTCCAAGTGGAGATAAATGGGAGTGGGGAGGCATCTATCGACCACGATTCATCGCCACAGCGGTAGGAATTTCTTTGATAAAAGTTTTGAAAGGGAAAAATCTAAAACAGCTGAAAAGAGACAAAAAAAATGAGAATATAAGAAGACGGGAAGAATAAGAGTAAACAAAAGTATGTCAGAAGCTTCTTTCTGAATGTTACTACTTCTGTGATCTTAAAGCAGTCTTAGCAACTCAAAAGGAGTGTTTTTTTCAAATCTTGGCTTTATTTTAAAGCTTGACTTTACTGCTGATCTAGGTACAGAATCTAGAGCTTCAATCTAACTTCTGAACTGAAATTTTCATCTTTTATACCTAGTTGTAATCATAAAGGTCAAGTTTCTAGACTAGCCTGTTATTTAGGTCAGTATAAAGCTATTTCTAGACTTGAAAACAGAAGACCCTTGTTTAAAACAGAAGACTCTAACTTCTGAACTGAAATTTCATCTTTTATACCCAATTTTAATCATAAAGATAAAGTTTCTAGACTGGCCTGGTACTTAGGGCAGTATAAAGCTATTTCTAGACTTTAAAAGAGAAAACTCTTGTTGTTAGGAGGCTATTTAACTACAAAGCAATAGACAAATAACTTTGAGGCAAATTAATCAAATTTACAAGCGCTATTAGTAAACTAATGCTAGGATAATTTTTTTTACAACTATAAGGAGTACCTTTGGTAAATTTCAGGCTTAAATGCTAGATTTCAATAGTTTTGCAAAGCTTGTGGGGGTATAATTGTGAATGAAGTCATTTAAATAAGTCAAATGATTCCGTGAGTCATTCAAATAAACTGCAAGTGGATGTGTTTTTTAGTCTTAGTATTGATAGATTGGCGTTTATTTGAATAAGGAATTAGTAGTGAAGCTTTATTGTAATTGAAATGAGCTTTACATAAATGAAGAAGAAAATCAATGAAAGATGACTACACAGAAAGAAACATCAGCTAAAACTCTTGAAAAAGAATAAGTAAAATGGGGTATTTTTGGACATGACTTAGAGGGATTCAAGGTATTTAACATAACGATTAAAAGTTTTTGGTTAGAAACGAGTTGAGACTCTCAACTTGAGAGTGGAGTCGTGTCTCCGGAATTCCTTTCCCCAATAGCCCTATCAAAAGCAAACATTCCCGCTTTTTCTTAGCTCGATTTTCACAGCCTATTCCGTCATACGTTTTTAGACTTGTAAAAATTTCAAAACTTTTCAGGTTTTCATCGGCATCGATTTTTTATGCTATGGGATTCTATTGATATTAAATTTCCGTTATTAAATTAATTTATTACGTTCTGTTGCATATTATTAGACTTTTATCTTTAAACTTGTTTTATTAAAGTAAAAAAAAACATTTGTGATAAAGTTACCTGATGACTTAGAGGGATTCAAGGTATTTTAACTTAACGATTAAAAGTTTTTGGTTAGAAACGGGTTGAGAGTTCTAAAGGCTATTCTGATTAGATTTGGTCAAACACTTTGTACGTTGTACTCCGACAAGCAAACTTGATATAGAAACAAAACGTATATAATCTCAACAATGATTCCGTGAGTCATTCAAATAAACTGAAAGTGGATGTGTTTTTTAGTCTTAGTATTGATAGATTGGCGTTTATTTGCGTTCAAATTAATCAAATTTACAATAGTAAACTAATGCTAGGATAATTTTTTTACAACTATAAGGAATACCTTTGGTAAGTTTCAGGCTTAAATGCTAGATTTCAATAGTTTTGAATGGCTTGTGGGTGTATAATCATATTTAAAGTTAGATTGTCAATGAAGTCATTCAAATAAGTCAAATGATTCTGTGAGTCATTCAAATAAATTGCAAGTGGATGTGTTTTTTTAGTCTTAGTATTGATAGATTGGCGTTTATTTGAATAAGAAATTAGTAGTGAAGCTTTATTGTAAGTGAAATCAGCTTTACATAAATGAAGAAGAAAATCAATGAAAGATGACTACACAGAAAGAAACATCAGCTAAAACTCTTGAAAAAGAATAAGTAAAATGGGGTATTTTTGGACATGACTTAGAGGGATTCAAGGTATTTAACATAACGATTAAAAGTTTTTGGTTAGAAACGAGTTGAGAGTTCTGAAGGTTATTCTGATCAGATTTGGTTAAAGACTTTGTACGTTGTACTCCTACAAGCGAACTTGATATAGAAACAAAACGATAAAGGCATACTAAAAGGGTTTTCGTTGGAAAATCGGTGCCAGAAGAGCACAAAGCAAAGCTTGAGCGACTTAAAACTTCTAATACAATTCAACTCAAAACAAAGTTCCAATACAGTTTTTGCATTCACTATCTTTACAAGCTGTTTATTTCATCGAAATCCAATTATTCTTTCTAGATTGGATTGCTACATGAATCACTTAGTTTCCCAATATCTGATGTGTTTTCTCTAATCAGAATTATTGAATGTATGAGTCATTGAAATGCTATCAGATACAAACCTTTACGAGTCTCTCCTCTCTTTTCTTCCATTCCCCATATTCTTTATTCTTTTCTTTTCTCGATCAATTTCTCTTTTCTCTTCCTTTGCTCTTCCTTTCCTTATCGTGCTCATTCCTTTCATGGCCCGCCGCCTAGAGGCGGTGAAATCGAAAATCGAACTGAAAGCTTTTGTAACCATGCAAATTTTTCATTTCTTCTAACTTTAAATTTCATTTTACATTTATTTTTCATTGAATAAACTTAATCTTACTCGGTTAGACACTTGATTTTAGATTAAGAACAATCAAACAGATAACTTTACACTAAAATTGTTTGACAATAAAGCTTTGACTTTATCCAAACGTCAACTTAGCCAATTCAAGTCAACTACCGTATTTTCTCTAATAGTAGTGCCCGTGTCGAGCAGAGTTGATGACTATTTTACGGCTTCCAAGCTTTTGCAGAAGCTCAACACTCAAATTCCCACTAGATCTCATCGTCAGCTACATTTTCCGCCCCCACATCGATAGGTTCTGATAAGCGGTTCTCGAGATTTCGAGTAATTTACCGTATTTACTCTATTAGTGGGGTCCTCTCTAATAGTGGGGTCGTCTGGAGGGGGTTGAAAAAATAGTGGGGTCCTCTCTAATATTGGTAACGAAAGTGATACATCAATTGTTGATCTCTTGGATTAGTTCTTTTACTGTTTGTTAATGTTTTGTTACGGTTAAAGCTAAATAAAATATGAAGCCAAACTTGTTTTTTCAAGAATTTCGGAGAAAAATTGATATCTTTTCAACTTAAAACTTTGGTTTTATGTTCTTTTAAATTTCTCTAATAGTGGGGTCCTCTCTAATAGTGGGGTCGTCTGGAAGGGGATTGAAAAAATAGTGGGGGACCCCACTAATAGAGTAAATACGGTAAATGCACTACTATGACAATCAAGGTGCACTACCATTAAAGAAAATACGGTAATTGTCATTTCTCTTTTCATTAATTTTACTTTAATCTTGTCTACTTGCAAATAATCAGTCCGTTAAACAAATGCTCAGGATATCCCAAAATTATTGTATTATTTTAAATTGTATTATTGTATATTGCAACAACTATTATTACTGGTTATCTCTCTCGTTGACTTGATTGAAATATTTTTGTATCAATCAATAGAAGAAGAAATGACGAGTCTAATGATACTAAAACTATTTCAATTGGACAACTCAGCGCAAAGCTATTTGAGTTTAAAGTTAGATTGCCCATGAAGTAGGCTGAAACCAATTGTCAAATAACTTTGAAAGTTTAAATTTAAAGCTGAATTTCAACTTCTTAGCTTATTTTATTTATTAAATCTTAGAGGGGAAGATTTACTTTAAAATAACTATCATTAGTTTGTTTAAATGTTATTTGAGCTCTTGAAATTAAAGAAAAGCTTTTGGTAGCTTCTTGAAACAATCTGAAGGTTAATTGAGGTCATTTTTAAATATATAAACTATTGCTTGTTTTTTGAGTAATAAGTTTTTTTTTGATTTACTTAATTTTTATCTACAAAAATGTTGCCTTAAAATCTTAATTGTTTCAATTGTTTGTTGATTGTTAATTTAATTAACAATTAATTTAATTAACAACATAATTTAACTAATACTTTTACAATAAATCCATCTTACTTAGTAAATTATTTGAAATATCCTTTACTTCTACAATAAATTCATTTTCATTTTGCTAATTTAAAGCATCGACATCTCAACATCTGATCTGACCTCAAGAAAGCAAAGATGGGCCTCGAAGCGATCGCCTCGATTCCCGGGGTGCTCAGCATTGTGGCGACGGTATTGATCTAACTGATTCCATTATTCTGATCATCATCTCAATTATAGATTAACAACTTTACTTCAAAAAGTCTATAATCACTTGACTCTAGGTCCCTTTTCAACAAATTTCTCACTCACCATTTCAACAATCGATTTAAATAGCATTCCTTTCAGCTCCTGAGCTCCAGCTCCTGAGAATTATTCTCTATAGGCTTCATTTAGGTTGACGGTAGCGTCTATAATCTATTCAAAAAGTATTCAAAAAGTCGATACTCACTTGACTTTAGATCCCCTTTCAACAAATTTCTCACTCACCATTTCAATCGATTTAAATAGCAAGATTGACTTAAATCTATTCAGGTCTGGATTAAATCAATGAACTTTCAGCTGCTGAGTTTTGCCGAATTATTCTCTATATGCTTCATTTGGGTGGACGGTAGCGTTTACTGGTACATCTACATTGACGTGAGTATTAATGATTCTATTAGGCTGATTAATGATTACTAATCACTGACCGTGTTGGTCACCTATCTTCATTAATCATTTTAGAAACGGTCGACCAAAGCATAAACGATTTATTTTATTCAAAAACCCTATCTTTTTTCTATAAAATCCTTCTCAAGAGTTTTAAAAGAGCGCTTTTTTTAAGCAATTTCAATAGGTGAGAAGGCGAGTTGTCAAAATTAACCCGGTTATGCGATTTAAGCCTTTTCTTTTACAGAAACCTACCGTATTTTCTCTAATAGTAGTCCACCGAGCCGAGTTGATGACTATTTTACGGCTTTTAAGGTATTCACCGAAGCTCACCACTCAAATCCCCCACTAGATCTCATCGTCAGCTACATTTTCCGCCCTCACATCGATAGGTTCTCATAAGCGCTTTTCGAGATTTCGAGTAATTTAAACGACGATCAAGGTGCACTACTATTAGAGAGAATGCGGTAATTACAATTGTTTAAAGATATACGCAGAGTTTACAGATATTACAGAGACACAGCTCTTTCTATATACAGTATTCTCTCTAATAGTAGTGCACCCCGGCGAGCCGACTTGGTGACGATTTTACGGTTTCCAAGCTTTTGCAGAAGCTCTAATCTAATTCTCAACACTCAAATCCCCCACAAGATCTCGTCGTCAGCTACATTTTCCGACTTCACATCGATAGGTTCTGATAAACGCTTTTCGAGATTTCGAGGAATCTAGGCAAACGGCGCACTACTATTAGGGAAAATAGATATAGGTTATCAAAGGTGGCCAGATTCAATATATACAGTATTCTCTCTAATAGTAGTGCACCCGGCCGAGTTGATGACTATTCTCCGGTTTTCAAGTTTTCACAAAAGCTCAAAACTCAAATCCCCCACAAGATCTCATCGTCAGCTACATTTTCCAACCCCAAATCGATAGGTTCTGATAAGCGGTTTCCGAGATTTCGAGCAATCTAGACAACGCTCAGGGGGCACTACTATTAGAGAAATACGGGATTTTGATGTAAATAGAAAAAAAATATAGAAAGAGTATAGAGGAATTTTCAGAAAAATTCTTCACACTGCTTTAGAAACGAAAAGAAAGAAAGAAAATTTCTTTATCTTTTACTTCGAAGAATTTTAAGAGAAATAAGAATTCCCCTTGCGAATTTGAGCCAAATTTTTGCCTAATATCAGACAAAACATTTGCTTTAAATACCTAAAATTAAACCCATAATACTTATTTTGAAAAAAAGTCGCTAATAAAAGAAAAAAATAATGAGCAATTGTTGGAGTGAAAGAAGGATTTGAATTCGAATTTGGTTCACAATTTGTTAGTCAATGGTCAATTATTAGGTTGAGATTTGAATTGAAAATTGAATTGAAAACAAATTCAAATGTAAATCCTTGTTCCAGCATTACGGATGGCATCTTCTCTTCGCTCCATGCGTTTTCACCGTTTTCGTCTTCTCAGTTTTTCTTCTTTTCTCCATAATTTTTGGAAGAGATCTTGTTAATACATATGGAAAGCAACTTGTGAGTTTTAAATGCAAATTTTTAACCTTAATTAGCTTTATTTTTAGCTTAATTTGGGGGTGGGACAAATGCGACCTTTTTTTGCGCACCTGGACATTTGCGCACCTTTTTTTTTGCTGGAAAAGGCCTTAGGCAAGGCCGTAGAGCTTCGAAAATATTTCATATAAGGGAATCGTGTGCGTAGATTCCGAATTTCGACAAATCAGACCTCGCTGACACGTCAAATTTGGGCTAAAAGGCAAAAACTACGCAACTTAACGCTTTTCCGCAGTTTTTGCCTTTTAGCCCAAATTTGACGTGTCAGCGAGGTCTGATTTGTCGAAATTCGGAATCTACGCATACGATTCCCTTCTATGAAAACATTTTTGA
Source organism: Mesorhabditis belari (assembly GCA_958450365.1). Taxonomy (NCBI): domain Eukaryota; kingdom Metazoa; phylum Nematoda; class Chromadorea; order Rhabditida; family Rhabditidae; genus Mesorhabditis; species Mesorhabditis belari. The sequence goes on from CAUEEP010000736.1 coordinate 1,522,539, forward strand.
AGCTCTACGACCTTTCCTAAGGCCTTTTCCAGCAAAAAAAAGGTGCGCAAATGTCCAGGTGCGCAAAAAAAGGTCGCATTTGTCTCACCCCCCTTAATTTACTTTAAGAATCACTTTCCAGCTTTGCTTTTTTTCAAATCTACAAAATAAGAGCTTTAAAAGCTAAGAGAGATTTCAGAACTTACTTTTTTTATACTTTTTTTTAGACTTTGATCTGTTACGGTGTTTGCATGGCTTTACTCTTTGTTGCTGGTTGTTTTATCGCTTGGTATGCGTCAAAAGCGAGTAAAGCAAAGAACACTACACTAAAACCTCGATATATTGCAGCATCGGTGAGTTGCATAGAAAAATTAAAACTTAGAACTTAAATTAGTTCTTTTAAAAGATCTATAGATTTTAAAGTTTCTATTTTTCTTTAAAATTCAAATGATTCAACACTTTTTCAGATATTCGATTGGGTGAATTTCCTCGTCTATCTCGCGCTTTTCGTTTTAACAATGCTATTCCAATAGAAATCTCTATCACATTTGATCTTCATTTATGCCTTGTATTTACGGTTCTTTAAGAAATAATAAACATAATTTACTTAAAAGAAAAAATTAAAAGCTTTAAAATCAGAATGAAACTTCTAAATCTTTGCATAATTCTGGAAGAAATTTGAAGTCTTCTGGACTTGAAACAGAAATTCGAATATAATTTCCTTTATTCTAAAGTTTATTTACTTTATTTATAATAATTCAAATTTAAAGCCATTTCAAGAGGTGAGAAGGCGAGTTGTCAAAATTAACCCGGTTATGCGATTTAAGCCTTTTCTTCTACAGAAACTTACCGTATTTTCTCTAATAGTAGTCCAGCGAGCCGAGTTGATGACTATTTTACGGCTTTTAAGGTATTCACAGAAGCTCAAAACTCAAATCCCCCACTAGATCTCATCGTCAACTACATTTTCCGCCCCCACATCAATAGGTTCTAATAAGCGGCTTTTGAGATTTCAAGCAATTTAGGCAACGCTCAGGATGCACTCCTATTAGAGAAAATACGGTAATTACAATTGTTTACAGATATTACAGATACGCAGAGACAGACACAGCTCTTTCTATATACCGTATTCCAACTCTAGTTGCAAACTAATTAGTTTTTTTTCCACAAACTCTTTCCCAATAGGCAAAACTTGGAGTTTTTAAGAGCATATAACAATTACTATATTTTCCCTAATAGTAGTGCACCCCGGCGAGCCGAGTTGGTGACGATTTTACGGTTTCCAAGTTTTCACAGAAGCTCAACACTCAAATCCCCCACAAGATCTCATCGTCAGCTACATTTTCCGACCTTACATCGATAGCTTCTCATTTTTGAGATTTCAAGGAATTTGGACGACGATCAGGGCTCACATTACTATTAGAGAGAATACGATAGTAGCTTAACACACATTGATCAACTGTCAAAATACACTCCTTTCACCATAACTTTTGTTTTAAGAGATCAATATACCATATTCTCTCTAATAGTAGTGCACCCTGCCGAGTTGATGACTATTTTACGGCTTTTAAGGTATTCACAGAAGCTCAAAACTCAAATCCCCCAAGATCTCATCGTCAGCTACATTTTCCGACCTCACATTTGATCTTCATTTATGTCTTGGATTTACGATTCTTTAAGAAATAATAAATATAATTTACTTAAAAAAAGAATTAAAAGCTTTACAATCAAATGAAACTTCTAAATCTTTGCATAATTCTGGAAGAAATTTGAAATCTTCTGGACTTGAAACAGAAATTGAATATAATTTCCTTTATTCTAAAGAATTAACATTCCAAATTTTATTTACTTTATTCATAAGAATTGAAATTTCAAATTTCATAGCAAATAGTTGATCTAAATAAGAATTTACCCAGGTCGAGGTGAGTATTTGTTGAGTATTGTGGTGGAAAGGCAGTTGGGTATCGAATATCCGTTCAAACCTATGAAATGCTGAGTTCAAATTGATGCTCTTTCAATAATTCAATCAATTTGTGAAATTTCAAAGTGCTTTAGTTGATTGAATCATTTTTTATTCATCATTGCTTTGTCATTGCTTTTCATTTTAGTGTGCAGAGCTTTTAGAATCTTAAGCTTTAAAAGCTTTATATGACTTTAAAAAGTTAATTCGAGGTACACCTAGCGAAAAGTCGAATTTAAGGTTTTTAAAATATTACAGATTCAATAAATAACATTAAATCAAGAAGAAAAAACGAGAATTACAAAAAATCTTTACAAAAAAGATCCAATCCTATTTTTTTTCTCTAATTTTTCTCCATAATCACATTTTGTTACGAATCCGCAATTTTAACAAACTTCTATAAGGTTTTGAATTTCCTGTTTAATTTGTTTGATCTTTTTTTTGTCTTAAACATGATCATATTCATTAAATAACTTTAAAACGACTTTAAAAACGACTCTCAAAAACCTTAAATTGCGCTTTTCGTGACTCTCAACTTTGTAAGTTTATATGAAGATTCTAGAAGCATCAATCAGTTAGAGAATGGATTTGGTTAGAGAAAAGATACTTAAAAATCATCTCTAAAAATATCATACAGATTCATTGAGTTCTCGCTGAGCTAAACCCTTAGAAGTGATTCGCTATGGTCACCCTGTTTAATTTTTGAGCTTCATAATCAAACTTTGTTACGAATCCGCAATTTTATCAAACTTCTATAAGGTTTTGAATTTTCTGTTTAATTTGTTTAATCTTTTTTTGTCTTTTTGTGCTTGTAGATATAGTCTGGCACTCGTGGATTGCTGCGTGATTAGTTGACAGTCTCTGCCCTTGAGGCGTTTGCGGAGTCATATCGAGATTTGTTGCCAGTTTCCTGCCCTCGGTGACTCTACTGCCTAGCGTGATCATATTCATTAAATAACTTTAAAAACGACTCTCAAAAACCTTAAATTGCGCTTTTCGTGACTCTCAACTTTGTAAGTTTATATAAAGATTCTAGAAGCATCAATCAGTTAGAAAATGAATTTGGCTAGAGAAAAGATACTTAAAAATCATATCTAAAAATTTCATAGGGATTCATTGAGAACTTGCTGAGCTAGACCCTTAGAAGTGAGTCGCTATGGTCACCCTGTAATTTCAATATTGAAAACTTTAAATTTGAAAAGCCAAATGTTTTGATGATTCGAAATGATTCCAAATTCAAACCCACTAAAGCCATTTTCAATTCTTTAGTTAAAAAAAGATAAAGTCTGTATCAAAGATCGGTAAAATGTTTTAAAAAATTCATCTCAAAGCATCCACTGTCCATTTTAAATCGAAATGATTCCAAATTCAAACCCACTAAAGCCGTTTTCAATTCTTCAGTTAAAAAAAGATAAAGTCTGTATCAAAGATTGGTAAAATCTTTTAAAAAATTCATCTCAAAGCATCCGCTGTCCACTTTAAACTCAAATCAGCGTCAAATCATTTCTAGAGCTTTGTATTTTGATTTTAAAACTCGAGAACCTCTCTGGAAATTGTCAAAAGTTGATTAACATTTCAAAGCATTCATCTGTCTATTCATCTATTGAGTTGCCTTCTCATCGATGAGTTGAAATGAAAGAGGTGGCACACCTCAACCCCTTCTCCGTCCACCGGGCACCCGGCATCCCCTCCCTTTCCCCATTCCCTCCTTCACCTATTTGCCTGTTTGTTCTGCCTCCATCCCGTCTTTTTCTTCTCATTTCTCATTTCTTCTTTCACTTCTTCACTTCTTTCACTTCTTCATTGAGTTCATCAAAAAGCACATAAACCTGTCCTCTTCTTGATACTCTTGCCAGCTTTTTTTTTGGCGAAATCTTTTATCATTGTTTACTTTTAAAGAAATTTTGAAGCTTTAGTGAATTGATTTTAAAATCAGCATTTCTTTAAATCAACTTTCTTTCAACATAGATTAAAAGATTCCCTTCCTTTAACTAAACACATCTACTGAGGCCAAATCGAGTTCGAGATTGATTTGACTCACCATTCAAAGCCAAATCTAAGCCCAGATCTTGTAATTCCATGTCATTCAGTAAAAACAAAGTATAGATCCAAATTCAGCATCAAATTCTGAGTTGAATGGGTTAAATCTCATTCAATTTGAACACATTTGATGAGTCAAAGTCCAAAGTCATTCATCAACAGAAAATTCAATCGTGCAAGCCAGACTAGCTCTAACATTTCCAGCTTTGCTTAATCCAAAAAAAGTCAGGCTTCTCTTATTTACCTTTCCACGGTATTTAGCAAGTCTTTTATAAGATTCTTATTAACAAAAATCATAGACTGAACGGAAAAAGACGTACCGTAAATACTGTAATAGTACCCCACCGCCCTCGTACAGTCGCGTAGTCGCAAAAGTTTTTTAGTAATTAATTTTTTTTCAAAGCGCCCGTACTTTCAAAAAATCCATCTTTAGCATCAAAAAATAGCTGAAATACAGGGCTATTTTTTGATACCTAAGCGCACATCGTAGCATAAACCAGTGTCGAGAAAAACTCGTTCAAAGCTAGACTACACAACGCTCCACACCGTCATTATCTTTGGCATCAAAAAAGCGTCTTTGGTATCAAAAAATAGCCCTGAACTACAGCTATTTCTTGATACCTAAGCGCACATCGTAGCATAAACCAGTGTCGAGAAAAACTCGTTCAAAGTTAGACTACGCAACACTCTGCACCATTAATTATGGGGGTGGGGTACTATTACAGTATTTACGGTAGGTGTGTAAGTCGAAGCTGTAAGTTGGTGTGTAAGTTGCCCATTTGGCGACAACTCTACGAGAATTTTCTCACTAAAAGTCTTGTCATCGGTATTCGAATTTCAAGGATTTATGTTGTAATTAAATGTTCGCCTCACTTTGGTAAAAATTATTTGAATAATTTCAATTGGCAAACGATTTTTACCATTCTAGATCGATTTCTTTCAGGTTTTTTTTGAAGAAGACGAACAAGAAGAACAAGAACTTTATTCTTTAAGTCATATTCTTACCTACTCTTATGACTAGTACCCTTATTTTTCAGTTTTACAATGTATCAAACAGAATTGTTTACATTGTGTGTAAAAAAATCTATTAAAAATGTTCAAGAGTTAGACTTTTTGTAAGAAAATAGTAGAAAAAGTGATCTTTTTGATTTGATTCTAATAAAATCTGTTGTTTTAAAATAGTTAATTGTTTTTTATAAAAATCTAATAATCAAAATCTCAAAAGTTTTGTGCTAGAAAGTTTTCAATTCAATGTGCTTCAAAAAAAATTCAATGTGCTAGAAAGTTTGTTTACTTTGAGCACAAATCACACAATTGTAAGTAGCTTGGTTCTGTTGTTAGATCAACATCAAAGTATTTAGTTAAGCACTGCTTAGCACATGAGATCTGGATGATGAGATCTGGATGATGAGATCTGGATGATGAGATCTGGATGATGAGATCTGGATGATGAGATCTGGATGATGAGATCTGGATGATGAGATCTGGATGATGAGATCTGGATGATGAGATCTGGATGATGAGATCTGGATGATGAGATCTGGATGATGAGATCTGGATGATGAGATCTGGATGATGAGATCTGGATGATGAGATCTGGATGATGAGATCTGGATCATGATATCTGGATCATGAGATCTGGATCATGAGATCATGCCCATTAGATCATGACCATTGGATCATGACCATTAGATCATGACCATTAGATCATGACCATTAGATCATGATCATTAGATCAAATCATTAGATCAAATCATTAGATCATGAGTGCTTAACTAACTGATTCATTGCTACTTTGGCACTGGTTTTGGAATTCATTGTAATTGATTGTAGTGGTTGGAAACAATCGTTTCATTTCACAAGTAAACTTATCGTTAGGTAATCTTGAGTAACGTGACTGTCTCCAATAAAATGTTATATTTGCTTGATAAAACTTTGCGAGCTTCTCACTTTAAACATAATCTAATTTTTCGCATAAAGCTATTCTAGATCCAAAGACACTAAGCAAAAAAATCCTGAAGGTTTTGGAAAATTTGATTTAAAACGATTAATTTACTTAAAATAATCAATTTACTTAAAACGACTACTTTACTAAAATAACGCGACTAAACGAGAATTTCTAAATTGTCTAGAATTAAATGATTTGCAGAATGATTTGCAGAATGATTTGCAGCATGGTTTGCAGAATGTTGCAGAATGGTTTGCAGAATGTTGCAGAATGCTGCAGAATGATTTGCAAAATTTCTATTCAAAAAATAGACAACCATGAGTACGGTAACAACACAAAAAAAATACAATACTACTTTTGCTCCTAAGTTCATCGATCAAAATTTCAAAACTCTCTTTTCTCGATTCTGATCGGTCGATGCTGAGTCGAGCGGTTTATTGAAGAGTTTTGTGAAAAAAAATGAAAGAGAAAAAGGCAAGTAGCGCTCGATTTTGCTCTATTTATTTGTGACTCATTTTTCATCCAGTAAAGTTTACTTGAAAATCGAGGTGACTCTTTTGAGTGAACCTAACGCCTTTTCCCGTGAAACTTTCTGCATCTTGACGTGTTTTGTCTGCTTGATTCAGCGATTTGAATGAATTCTGATTACTTACTTTCACTTGAATGCTATAATTTATATTAATATAATGATTATAATGCTTTAATTATAATTATAGAATGATAGAATGATTTAAATGCTTGAATTGTGACAGTTAAAGCTCAAGATTTAATGAAATTGTTTCATTTTTGTCACTTTTTAAGCTAAAGATTATTTTTCTGAGTTTCAAAAGAGTTATCTTTACTGACAAAGCTTAGATAACTCATCTGGTAGTGTCAATCACTTAGATAACTCAGCTTAGATAACTAGTAGATGAGCTGGGACCATTCCTTAATGTAGTAGATGAGCTGGGATCACTTCTTAATGTAGTAGATGAGCTGGGATCACTCCTTAATGTAGTAGATGAGTTGGGACCATTCCTTAATCACATCCCAGCTCACCAACGCCGATTGATTCAGGACCGAGCTGATAGAATCGACCACGCTGATTTTGATTCGACTTTTCTTTTTGATTCGATTTTGGTTCTGAATCGACCACATGATTCCGTAAAAATTAACAGCTTTTGCAAGAAAATTAGCAGTAAAAAGTTTCTACAACTTGAAGAATTAAGAAAAAAAAATGAGAATTTACTTCTTTAGACAAAGAATTATTGAAATTTCAGGTATTCCTGATACTAGCTTATTTTTACAATTCTCTATATATAACAAACAGCTCTTTAATTCCCATTTAGCTAATAATAATCTTTTTTTGAAATGAAATGTTTTAAGTTTTTTTTGATTTTCCTATTTTGAATAAGCTTTCTCTCGCCTTTCCCCTTGATTTTCTCTTTAAAAATCGATGATAAAAAGGATTTATTGACTCCGATTGCACCTTTTTCTTCACAATTTTTATTCTTGTTTTTATTTCAAAATCATTTTTAACTAGATTTGATCTTAATTGTTATTTACTGAGGATCAAAAATGCCGCTAGTGGATGTAAATCGGATACTAACTCTACCTGGAATCGTCAACGTTTACAGATATTACAGATACGCAGAGACAGACACAGCTCTTTCTATATACCGTATTTTCTCTAATAGTAGTGCACTCTAGCGAGCCGAGTTGATGACGATTTTCCAGCTTTCAAAGTTTTCACAGAAGCTCAACACTCAAATCCCCCACTAGATCTCATCGTCAGCTACATTTTCCGACCCCACATCGATAGGTTCTCATAAGCGGTTCTCGAGATTTCGAGGAATTTAGGCGACGCTCAGGGTGCACTACTATTCGAGAAAATACGGTGTATTGAAAGCTCTAGAATATCTACAAAGTCAAGTTAATGTCCGCGATTGTATAATATATGTAGATCTATACTCAAATACCGTATTTTCTCTATAATAGTACCTCGCCAAGCCGAGTTGATGACTAATTTCCAACTTCCAAAGTTTTCACAGAAGCCAACACTCAAACCCCATAGACACGTCAACACATTTTCCGACCTCACATGCCCATTTATGCCGATTTAGATGCAATATATTTAATATATACCGATTTTCTCTATAATAGTACATCGCCAAGCCGAGTTGATGACTATTTTACGGCTTCCAAAGCTTTCACAGAAGCTCAACACTCAAATCCCCCACCAGATCCCATCTACCTTTTTCTTCACAATTTTTATTCTTGTTTTTATATCAAAATAACTATTAACTAGATTTAATCTTAATTGCTATTCTGAGGATCAAAAATGCCGCTAGTGGATGTAAATCGGATACTAACTCTACCTGGAATCGTCAACATTGTACAAGTGGTAGGTTTTCTTTTAAAAACTTTACAAAAAACTATATATGAAACTAAAATTATATAAAAAAAGCGTTATTCAGAGTCAGTCGGAGTCAGAAAATTCAGATAAAAGCGTTATTTTCAGGCTTGCGGCTTTGCAGCACTCTTTGCCAGTTCATTCGTTTGGCGTGACACGGACACTTTCTTTCAATTCATCTATAAGGTAAAAAATTCACAAAAAAACACAAAATGAATGACGGAAAGAGAATGAATGACGTTTAGGGTTTTGGTTGGCAAACGTTGATCGTTTTCATTCTACTCATCACATGGATTTTTGCGATCGCAATGTTACTCAATAATTTGACGGGAAGAGATGTTCAAGAGACTGTCGGAAAGAGAAGGGTTTGTAATTTCTGTTTTCAAAACAAAAATTCTTATAAATTCTTTATTTAAAGGAATAATTTTATCAATATTTGATGAAATTTTAAAGAAAAAGACTGCTTTTTGAAAATTTTTGATAATTTTGATACTTTTAATACTTTTGACTATTGTCATTTGGATTGGAAAACAATTTGCATTTAGAAATGGATGACGTAAATATCAGAAGTTTGCCATAGCTTGCTTCTGACTCTTACGCCGCTTATTTTGAATCTTATAGCCTATCTTATAGCCTATCTTATAGTCTATCTTATAGCTTATCTTATAGCTTATCTTATAGTCTATCTTATAGCCTATCTGATAGCCTATCTTATAGCCTATCTTATAGTCTATCTTATAGCCTATCTTATAGCTTATCTTATAGCTTATCTTATAGCTTATCTTATAGCCATCTTATAGCTTATCTTATAGCTTATCTTATAGCTTATCTTATAGTCTATCTTATAGCCTATCTTATAGTCTATCTTATAGCTTATCTTATAGTCTATCTTATAGCCTATCTGATAGCCTATCTTATAGCCTATCTTATAGTCTATCTTATAGCCTATCTTATAGCTTATCTTATAGCTTATCTTATAGCTTATCTTATAGCCTATCTTATAGCTTATCTTATAGCTTATCTTATAGCTTATCTTATAGTCTATCTTATAGCCTATCTTATAGTCTATCTTATAGCTTATCTTATAGCTTATCTTATAGTCTATCTTATAGCCTATCTGATAGCCTATCTTATAGCCTATCTTATAGTCTATCTTATAGCCTATCTTATAGCTTATCTTATAGCTTATCTTATAGCTTATCTTATAGCCTATCTTATAGCTTATCTTATAGCTTATCTTATAGCTTATCTTATAGTCTATCTTATAGCCTATCTTATAGTCTATCTTATAGTCTATCTTATAGCTTATCTTATAGCCTATCTTATAGCTTATCTTATAGCTTATCTTATAGCTTATCTTATAGTCTATCTTATAGCCTATCTTATAGTCTATCTTATAGCTTATCTTATAGCTTATCTTATAGTCTATCTTATAGCCTATCTGATAGCCTATCTTATAGCCTATCTTATAGCCTACCTTATAGCCTATCTTATAGCTCATTTTCCAAATCACTATTATCAAATCGCTAAATCCTTACGAATAAAAAAATAAGAGCCTGATTCGCTTAATATTAAATTATATTATGCTTTTTCAGACTCATTTTCTATCTATTCTTTGCGATAAGTTCATAGAACTAAATAGAAATTGCTTCTTTTGAGCGGAGATTTTACTGGGTCAAGCTTTAACTTTAAATGTAAATTCTATTAAGCAAAGTGAACGGCCTAGAAACACAAGAACCAAATTTTTCAAACCGCTTTGTACTAGACAGGGGAAAATTCCAATCTCAACCTGATTCTACTTCCATTTTCTTAGCCGTTTCTTTTCCGATTCCTCTGACATTTTGTCTACAAGTATAGAATGTCAATTTCTATTTGTAAACAAAATTTTAGAGCAATCGGTCGAGAAACGACCGAGAAAACAAAGGTGGAATTAGGTTCGGATTGGAATTTTCCCATATGTGTACTGATCTAATCAAACGTCATGCAAGCATTCATCCTATTGAACACAATGCGAGATTATCAAATGGTTAATTATTTAGTTGCTAATCGTCTACGGAATTTGCCTCGTTTTATTGATAATCTCGGCGTCACTCGAATCGTGGTACTGTGATAAATCAAAGGGGCATTTCTATCATGCGAGATTTGTCGCAGTGACGGTGAGTTTTGAGATTAAAGTTAAGGCTAAAAGTTAAAAATCAAAATTCAAGGATTTTAAAAGTAAATTAAATCAATTCTAGCAATGAAAAAACAGAAAGTTAAACACTTTGATGATTAGTCGATTGATTTTAGCTCTGTCAATTTTAAATTAGTTTTTAATGTCATATATACACGTGTCTAATTGTAGTTGTGTTTGTATATCAATTATCTTTCTTCGTCTACGCTGTTCAATCTGTTTGCATTGTCACTTTTCCTTGTCGGATAAAGTATATATATATGTTGTGTCCGATTTAGATTTCCGTCCGATTTAGATTACGGTCTATATTGGACGTCCGATTTAGACTCAATCTAAATCGGACGTCTTATATAGATTGAACAATAATATAAACATGTTTAGTATATGTTCTTAAGCGTTTTCTGTAGTTTTCTGCATTTTTCAAAGGTCTGTTACTGTCTTTTTCTGAAAAGAAAACCCAACTATGAAATAATCAATAAAAGACCTTTGAAAATGCAGAAAACTACAGAAAACGCTTAAGAACATATACTAAACATGTTTATATTATTGTTCAATCTATATAAGACGTCCGATTTAGATTGAGTCGTCCGATATAGACTGTAATCTAAATCGGACGTCCAATCTAAGTTCAATCTAAATCGGACGTCCGATTTAGATTGAATCTAAATCGGACGGAAATCTAAATCGGACACAACATATATATATATTTGAATCTTTGAATCAAAGCAACTGAATCAATAACCTATCATTGAAGTCATCTAATTCAATCGAAATAATTTGTTTCAGATTTTCAATTGGATCCTCGTCGCTTCGTATATCGCCTTGATAGCCCTCACGATGTTCTTTGCTTAATTGAGATCAATTTTTCACAATTCTAGATTTCTTACGTTAAATTTTGATTCACAATTTTCTTTCCATTAGATTCATGCAGTCTTTATAGTTTTTTTTTCAGTTTTGTTTCCATAAAAAAAGAATTCTTTATCAAATTACTATACTATTAAAAAGATCTATAATTTCTCTAGAAAAATGGCTTTTAAATGGCTTTTAAATGGCTTTGCAGACGATTCCTAGATACAAGTGAGTCAGAAACTGTTTAAATATATATTTTTGTTTCCTTAAAAAAAAGAATTCTTTATCAAGTGACTATACTATTAAAAAGATCTATAATTTCTTTAGAAAAATGGCTTTTAAACGAAAGCTTAAACTTTACCTCAACTCGGTAAACATTTTATATAAAATTTTCAATTATTTTTAAAAAATCGCTGAACTTTTGAAATTTTACAAATTTATATAATCAAATATGCTTTATCTTTTTTAGTTTTGTATAAAAATAGATTTGTATTAAAGAAAGTATCCAAATTGTGACTTTGGAAGGCATCCAAGCAGACTTTGGAAGGCATTTCTTAAAGAAAGTATTCAAATTGTGACTTTGGAAGGCATCCAAGCAGACTTTGCAAGGCATTTCTTAAAGAAATTATCCAAATTGTGACTTTGGAAGGCATCCAAGCAGACTTTGCAAGGCATTTCTGTACATACGAAACTTTTAGAAGTGAAATTTCAATATATAACAAAGCAGTGAAATATCAATCCAAGCAGTTTTCAGTGCTCGTCTTTGTGCCTTTGAAAATTCACAAAAAGAATTATTTCCAAGACTTTCACAAAAGCCATTTTATAGAGAAATATTTAACCTTTTTAATAGTTTAGATAGAAATTTTGTTAGTGGCGTTTGGTAAAAAAAATTATAAAAACTTATGCATCAACATAATATTTTCCTATTTCTTTCTTTTCTACCAATTCTAATTCAAATTTTTTGACATAACTTGCAAAGAGCTTACTTGAAATAATGAAAAATCCATTCTTTATAAATCGAATCCAATCTTTTAGTAATTTTTAATAAAATTTGAAGGTTTTTAAGACCTTTACGGTTAACGGCGGGGCAAGTTTTTTTTGGCCAACTTCCATCCCGCTTTTGATACCGTATTTCCTCTAATAAACGCCCCCCCGCCCCCGCTCGTTCTCAGCTCCATTTTGAGATATTTTTATGTTTAATAAACCAAAAGATAGCCCTTAATGTCTTCTATCTTTTGGTATATTAAACATAATAATATCTCAAAATGGGGCGGGGGGGGGGGGGGGGCTGGGGGGGGGGGGGAGGGGGGGCGTTTATTAGAGGAAATACGGTAGGTTTTTGTTAAGAACTTTTGATAAAACAAATAGTTTCTGAAAGCTGACGTTCTAAGCTATCGAAATCTTATTAAAACTTTTTGATCTGACAAGTTTAAGGTACATGAAAATGAGCTGCAAGTTGGCCAAAAAACTTGCCTCTCCCCCGTTATCCGTAAAGCACCGAGAAATCTTTTTAAAATAAAATGCGAATAAATTTCTGTACATAAGAAACTTTTAGAAGTTAAATTTCAATACATAACAAAGCATTGAACCTAAAATCTCAAATCTTTGTCTTTAAAACTCACAAGTTCTTGTTTTTGTAAACATTAGCTTTTTTTTGAAGATTTTTGTTGAATGTTTAGTATCAAAATAAAGCTGATAAACTAGGCTTTTTGATAGAAAAAGTTTCAGATTGCTAACAAGTTTCAGTGCGCTGATATGACTGGTCAAACTTAGAGCCACGTTAAGCCTCGTTAACAAGTCTAGCGATGAGCAAAAACTGGATCAAAACTCAAAAACACCCCGTTATCCGTAAAGCTTTTTAAAATAAAATGCGAATAAATTTATGTACATAAGAAACTTGTTAAACTTCAATAAATAACAAAGCATTGAACCCAAAATCTCAAAATCTTTGTCTTTAAAACTCACAAGTTCTTGTTTCTGTAAACATTGGCTTTCAAAATTACCAAAAACAAACATAATCTTTCTTTTTAAACGCAGAATTTCGTGTTTTCTTTGAACAATCAGAATTCAAAGTCTTTGGGTATCTTTAGCTTGAAAATAACATTGAAAAAGCTTTCAAAGCTTTCAAAAAAAGAGATAGAAGCTTTGATTCTATTTGGGCAAAAAGCAAAAAGCAGAAGAGAAACGAGATGTGAGAAAGGAGTAGTTTTTTCCGCTTTTGTGGCTTTCTCTTTGGCCTCCAGGGCTCCTCGTCGGCCTTATGGCCTCCTCCTTCTCTCACAGCCAAACATTGACTGGAAGAGCACACGCTATCCCCTTTCCCCTTTCCCCTTTACCCAAATTGACCTTCTTTTTTACTCTTTTTTTAGTCTTGAATACTAACAACTGATACTCAATTCTATTTCTGATCACTTTTTTAGTATTCTTTTTGCATTAAATCGATCAAATCGCTTCACTACTATGTGTGAAAATTTGCAATATTTTTATTTTCTAAAAATTGAGTGATTTTTCCATAAATTTATCCAATTTTCAATGGAGTTTCAACTTTTTGATTCAAAAAATAATGTGAGTCAAGGAAATTGTCCATTGCATAACGATGATCCATATTCATGGTGAGTTTTAGATAATGATTATCATTACAGGAAAACCCAAATCATTTTCTGAGAATCACGAACTTTTGATGGGCTTTTGAAGCCAAATCTGAAGTAAAGCTAGAGCTGAAGTAAAGCTAGAGCTGAAGCAAAGCCAGAGCTGAAGCAAAGCCAGAGCTGAAGTAAAGCTAGAGTTGAAGTAAAGCCAGAGCTGAAGTAAAGCTAGAGCTGAAGTAAAGCTGACCTAGCATTGACTGTAAAAATCGTTCTTTAAACAACTCTCGTAACTTTAACCAAAAAAAATGTATTTATTGGAAACATAGGATTCTAAACTTACTCGAAGGACTCCTCGCTTTAACAGGATTGGCGTTAAACTGTCCATTAATTGCTGTCACTCACACGATCTCCACAATTCCACTGACTCAAAAAAGATTCTTGGTAAATATCAAAGAAACTTTGACAATCCTTAACAATTTAGACCTCACAAATCATCAACTTTGTTTTTCTTTCTGCTTTTCAATTAGCAAGAAGCATCTATTTATTGCTAGCCATTTACAGGTACAATTTTATTTCACACTTTTCCTTTTTAACTTTAGTCCCTGCTTAAACTTGGTCAATACAATTAATTGCAAGCTACAAGAATTTCCTCTTCTATTTTTCTATGTTCACTCGGCTCTTTTGGTGCTGATCGTTGCTTTGCAGACGATTCCTAGATACAAGTGAGTCAGAAACTGTTTAAATATATATTTTTTAACATTTTACCCATAAAAACTGTCAAATAGTTTCCAGAAAAGAAGCTTATTTCTCCAGAAAATGCAAATTCTACTAGAAATTTTTAGAATTCAGGATTGACTAGAGAAAAGCACGAATTCATGGTGAGCTTTTGTCTACACTTTATAGAGTCCGATATGAGGAATCTGAATCTGAATCCGAAATCAAAATCAACCAAATGATTTTTCAGACGTGTAAAAATTCAATCAAAAATTTGTAGAAAAGTCAGAATCAAAAAAATTGAAATTAAAAAAATCTAAGCTGATGCTTTAAAGGGCTCTTTGCCAAGGCCGCTTTTAGGAGGGTAGTGGCCCAGTGGATAACTCATCAGGGTGCCACACAGCGGGTGAGAGTTCGGTTCCTCTTTGAGCTTTTTGTTCCTTTTTCTTTTGGAATAACTTCTAACATTTTCAAGCTTTCTTTAATGGCTGAAATCGAGTTAGAAAACTCGGGTGAGAAAAGGACTAGTCTTGCAAGAAAAAGAAAAATCTATGAAAAGTATGTTCCTAATTTTGACCATAAATACATGCAAAGACAAGAACTGAGTCACAAAGTTCCCGTCAGTGATCTTAATTGGAACACTAGAACAATTATAGAATAAAGAATAAAAGCCTTTTAGTTTAGTTAATTATAAAATAAAGACTAAACGCTTTTAGTGCTAAGATTAACAAACACGATTTCCTCTCAACGTCATGTTCGGTCTGGCAAGCGTGTGTTATCATTAGTGCTGCTGCAATCACTTTATTTTTCACCGCTTTCGATACGGATCTAGAAGCTGAAACAATGACCAAAGTAATATTAATACATTTATTGTTAGTTTAAAGGCTTAAAGACAGTTTAAAGGCTTAAAGGCAATTTAAATTTCAGTGCTCTTTGCTTCTTGCAGTTCGCGAAACCGAGTTGGCTTTTTTATTAATCACTGCACTTATTTCTTTGTATACTGTAGCAGGTAAGAGGTTTAAAATCGATTTATTAACTTTATTAACATCCGTTTAGTTGCCACAATTTCCATAGTAGCCACAAATCGGCTTGGAGAAAAGACAAGATCAACAAATTTACTATTCGCGTTAAAAGATGTCTTATTACCAGGTAAGTTTTGAGATTTGACTCACTCAATCACAAATTTCACTAAAGATGAATTTTAGAAAGTGTTGCTTGGCAAATTAGTCTCATCGCTTCGGGAGCTGTCATTTTGTATCGATACGTTTTTGTGATTGATTGCATAGCGGTGAGTTGACATGGCTAACGATATTTTCGGGGTTACTCCCTTTCGGACAGTCACATCAGCGCACTGAAACTTGTTAGCAATTTGAAATTCTTTCTATCAAAAAGCCTAGTTTATCAGCTTTATTTTGATACCAAAAATTCAGTAAAATTCTTTAAAATAATACTCAAAAAATCATCTTAAAACTTAAAATTACTACCCTAGGCCTGGGTAAGGCCTCTTAAGTATCGATAACTTTTTAAAGTACTTTTTTTGAAGATTTTTGTTGAATGTTTAGTATCAAAATAAAGCTGATAAACTAGGCTTTTTGATAGAAAAAGTTTCAGATTGTGAACAAGTTTCAGTGCGCTGATATGACTGGTCAAACTTAGAGCCACGTTAAGCCTCGTTAACAAGTCTAGCGATGAGCAAAAACTGGATCAGAACTCAAAAGCTCAAAATCCTGTTTAATCAAGTAAACTAAATCCAATTTAGAAGTCAAGAATTGGTTTGGTTTTTGTTTGTTTTCAGTTTTGCGTATAAATCGATCATTTTAGTGTGTGAATTCCTTGCTTGAACTCTCCTTTATCCTTCTTCCACTCATCATCACCGTCATGCATCCAATTTTGACAATTTGGTTGGTTTAATATTTGAATAAATAAGTAATAGATAGTAATATATAAAATTTGAAGCTGTATTACCTTTTAAAAATTGCTGCAAGCCTATTCGAAAGATCAAAACTTTCAGGAACATTCCCGCTTTCAGAGACGCGGTGAGCCTTGTATTTCCAGTGATTGGAAATGTTTTGCCCGAGGTAGAAAACAATCAAATCTTTTACTTATTCTGTTTTCACAATTCAATAGCTAATGTTATCCATTTCTAGTATCAACCAATCCCCGAGCTCCCACGAAGTCAGAGCCATCTTCCATGCACTCCAAAAATCTTTCAATACCGACCAAATCTCAACAAAAAGGCCACAATTGTAAAAAATAACGTTGAAGAGTTGTAAATAAATCGATTTGCTTTAAAAAAACGGAATTTTCAGTTCTTCTTTGTTATTCGAGTTTTGGAATTGAAAACTTGAGTTTTTTTGAAGTTTTCTGAAGCAAATCCGTGTCAGAACTTCATAAAAAGCTAGTTTTAAAGTCAAATTCTTAAATCATAAACTTTTTTTGCAAAAACTGTTCATTTTTCTATTGATCATCATTATATTCTTTTTAAAAAATATAAACTTGCATATAAAATAAGGTAAAACTCAAAGAAGTAACAAGAAAAATCTCAAAAATCTTTTAAACTTTCAAATTACAAATTTACAGCTGAAGATCTTCTTTCCATCTAAAAAGCAAAAATCGTTACGTAAACGGTTCTTTGTGCGACCGCGTAATCGCTTTTCTCTGACCCTTAAAACCCCCGGGTACAAATAGCTTCTCTTTAAACCATCAACAAAGTAAGCTTTGGCTAGGTGTTCTTTGTGTGCATGCACAATCGCTCTCGATCTGGCACACACCCCAGTTAGCTATTCCCTTTTCGACCTCGTATAATAGTGAGCTATCGAAATTTCCCGTTTTCCCGTTTAGATAGGTGTTCTTTGTACACGCGGACAATCGCTCTCGATCTGGCACACGCTCCTGATAGATAGCTATTCCCTTTATTCCCCTAAACGAGAGGGAGCGTTGATGGACCGAGCCGATTGTAATCCCTTTGGCGCGCTCAAACCCCAGCCCAATTCCCGCCATAATTTTACTGCTTTTCCACAAATTTTACTTAACGGGCATCCCAATTTCCCATATAATTCCCTCCATTATTTGCAAAAGTTTAGCTTACGCGATTATCTGGAAAATCTCTCTGTATTCACTCTCAATTGTGTCACGCTGCATAAAAATAAGTAAAATTGCTCGGGGGAAATTGTTAAACGTTTATATTTGATGAAAATTTACAGTTTATAACTGAAAAAATACAGCTAGATAGCTCTGATTGCGATTTTAAGCCACTCCCGACTCTCGCCACGAAACTCCGCTTACTGTAACTAAATGCTGACGTTCTTCAAACAACGTTGCTTTAGGACTTGTAGTCTGAATAGGTGGCCGGATTTATTAGACATAAATCTAATTTATTACTTCTTACAAAGCTTTTGATAAAGTTGAAAATTTTTTTCCTGATTTCTTTTTTTGATTTTAGAGATTTTAGAGATTGGAGATTCCAATGAGTTCCCTCAGGTGGATCGTCGGAGCGACGATTTTAGCCTTTTACTGCTTGCAGACAGGTTTAATTTGATTTTTAATTTGAAAAATTGATAAAATATAGATTTATATTGAGTACTAATTTATTATCTAATTTAGAAATTTGTCAAAAATTTCTAGAAGCGGCTTTGGCGGCAATGTCTATCGATTTGGGCTCACAGTTTATCAAGATTGGCCTAGTGAAACCGGGAATTCCTATGGAAATCGTTTTGAATAAGGTAGAGAATTTAAATGGATCTAAAGTAATACTTTTTCAAAACTGAAAGAAAAAATTAGAAACTTTTCTAGGAGAGTAGACGAAAAACTCCAAACATTGTGTCGATTCGAAACAATGAACGACTTTTCGCTGATGCTGCGGCTGCATTGGTAAGCGGGATTTGATTTGAATATAAAAAAAATCTCGATTTAACGATTTCGATATCTAAAAAGTGCTCCAAGCTTCTTGCGTAGCTGCCCAGAAAGGCAAACGATTGCGTTTGGCTGGGCAGCTATGTAGAAATCAATGGCGTGCTTTAGAATTTCAAAATCGTTTTATCGAGAGTCGACTTTATAAATATAAATAAAGTTTGTATTATAAATAGAGTCGACTCTCGATAAAACTATTTTGAAATTTTAAAAAACTCTTGATTCCTGCCTAGCCAATCGTTGGCCTTTCTGGGCAGCTACGCAGGAAGCTTGGGCCATGTTTTAGAATCGAAATCGAAACTTTTCTTCTCAGCGAAACGAATCGTTAAATCGAGAGTCGACTGTACTCTAATAGAGCCCCTATAGAAGCGTCGTGTCTAAGTTTTTCTCTCAAATAAACGCTCAGATCTCGACACCAGTGCTTTTGTTTTTACGCACTTATGCATCAAATGAAAGTAGAGAAAATGGGGAATTTCTTGATCTATTACACATATTTGTAGCATTAACCAGTGCTTAGAACAAAAGCTTATTTTTATCATTTTTCAATTCTTTTATTTTAAGCACTGGTTAATGCTACAAATATGTGTAATAGATCAAAAAATTCCCCATTTTCTCTACTTTCATTTGATGCATAAGTGCGTAAAAACAAAAGTACTGGTGTCGTGATCTGAGCGTTTGTTTGAGAGAAAAACTTAGCCGCGACATTTCGATTAGACGCTTCTATATGGGGCTTTTATTAGAATATTTATGATACTTTTTACTTAAGAATGAAAAATGAAAACAAATCCTGTGTGATCTTAAAGTTTTGAGTATTTATTTGCTATTGTAAAACAGTTAAATGCAAAATTGCTTCTCTATAAATGTAATGAATTTGCTTTTTTAAGTTATCCTTGAAAATTTGAATAGTATTATTGTATTTTAGGCTATTAAATATCCCAAATCTGCTTACACTTATCTATTGGATTTAATCGGGAAAAAAGATGGAGCCTCATCGGTGGAATCCTACAAAAAACGTTTCCCATTTGCCGCTATTCAATTCGATGAGGAAAGAGGAACTGTCTCCTTTCCTTCAGAGTACGTTTGATTCTATAAACTTGCTATTCTTTTCTTTAAAATAACAAATTTGTAAAGCTTTTATCCATTTTCTATTTTATTTGTTTTAGATCTGAAGTCTATAATGTGGAAACTCTTCTAGCAATGATTCTTTGGCATTGCAAACAAGATACTCAAGCATATGCAGGACAAACGGTTAAAGGTGATTTGTTAGAAAAGTATTGGGTTGGTGGAAAAGTCCTTTCGGATTTTTTGGGAGAGTACCTTAAATTTGTCCAATTTTGGCGTTTTATAACTCATCCTAAAGCTGAATTCAAGACGGATCGATTGGTAAAAACCGTTTTGAGATATCTCTTTTCTAAAAGTTTTTACAGCTATTTTAGTAAAGGGCGGCAGAGCCAAAAAATGGCTGTTTTCACGTTTCGTTAGTTTTCCGTGCAGAAACCTAGGCTAAAAACATGTGTTTGGTGATCAGCGTCAAAAATAACCCCAGCACAAATTTTCAGACCAAAAATTTTAAAAATATTGTCACCGGTGGAAGTCGAACCAGCGACCCCAGATCAATAGCCTTTCCGCCGCTTTTCGCGATTTTCCTTCGTTTTTCTCGTTTTTTTTGTTTTGTTGGTGCGAACTTTGGCTGGACAACTTTTTTTTAAAAACAAAAACAGAAAAGAAGGAAAACGCGAAAAGCGGCGGAAAGGCTATTGATCTGGGGTCGCTGGCTCGACTTCCACCGGTGAAAATATTTTTCAAAATTTTTGCTGAGGTCTGTGTCTAGGGGTTATTTCTGACGCTGATCACCAAACACATGTTTTTAGCCTAGGTTTCTGCACGGAAACTCACGGGAAACAGCTTTTTGGCTCTGCCCCTTACTAAAATAGCTGTAAAAACTTTGAAAGAGATATCTCAAAACGGTTTTTACCAATCGTCCGTCTTGGATTCAGCTTTAGGATGAGTTATAAAGGGCCAAAATCCGAAAGGACTTTTCCACCAACCCAATATTTTATTTTATTATATTATATTTTAGATGTGGTGATAACAGTGCCTGTTTTCTTTAATCAAGCTGAGAGAAGAGCTCTTGCAGCAGCGGCAAAAATCGCTGGTCTCAATCTCCTCCAATTGCTCAATGATGGTTCTGCAGCTGCATTAAATTATGGAGTTTTTAGAAGAAAAGAAATCACTGAACAAGCGCAAACGATGTTGATTTATGATATGGGAGCCTCGAAGGTTAGCTTTGAAAAGTTTATTGATTAGAGACTATGGGACTTTGTGCAAGTATTCAATACCACAAAAGTGCTAAGCATTGCTATGCTTGTTTACATGAGATCGGTTTAAGCTCTTGATATGTGGTATGAGCACATCTTGTAGAGCTTAGAAAGACGAGTCTAATGATGTAAAAATTAGCTCCTTATCAGCATTGTAAACACACTAAAACTGGCTTACAAGTTTTTGCTAGAGTCAGTTTTTGCTTTGCTGTCATCTTGTAGAGTGACTTAACTGGTTTTAAAAGAGCCCATCGATATCCCTTGGTGGTCTAGTAGTTAGTGGAATAGTTTCCCAAGCAAACAATCTGGGGTTGAGTCTCTTTTGAAGTTTTTTATTTTGCTTTTTCCAAGATATTCGAAAAAAAAGTTGTTATTTCTGTTTTATGCTTGATTTTCAAACTATTACTTATCTTCTAATATTTCAGACCACTGCTACATTGGTTGAATATCTTCTTGAAGAGGACAAAGTAAAGAAAGAAAAGAATCCGGTGGTGAGAACGATTGGAGTCGGCTTTGATCGAACCCTTGGTGGCCTTGAAATGACTCTTCGATTGCAAAAACACCTTGAGGAGATCTTCAGGAAAACGATTAAGGTTCGAAATTTGCTTCAGATTAGCAAAATATTTGGGCAAACTTTAGGCTGATACTGATATCGCAACAAATCCGCGATCGATGGCAAAATTATTTAAAGAGGCTGAAAGGGTGAAACAGGTTGGTTGGTAAAGAATCTATAAGTTTTTAAAATAATTTTTTTTCTGGAAATCTACTATATATAAAGGGACTAAGACATCTGTTTATCTGTCTGTCTGTCTGTCCATCTGGCCGGCTGTTTGTCCGTCTGCCCGCCTGTTTGTCTGTCTGTCCATTTGTCTATCTGTCTGTCCATTTGTCTGTCTGTCCGTCCGTCTGTGTGCGCTACTCCTCAGCTACTCCCAGGGGGACCGTTTGCCATGATTTTCGCGCCGTTGAATGGGGAGCTACATGTAGTTGTGCAATGTGCTTTTGGATTTTTTAAAATCACAATTCGAGTCGCACGGGGTGGTCGAACCTGAATCGTATGGGCGATAAACCGGCGCTTTATCCACTGCTCCACGGCGACAAAAGCCGCTGATCTCCAAAAAATGCGGAAAAATCCGGTTTCTCGGCTGGTTTTAGAATAAAAGAATATTTCCAGGTTCTCTCAGCTAACGTTGATCATTACGCGCAAATCGAAAGTGTTCATGAAGATCGGGATTTCAAAGCAAAGGTAAGTAATGTTAAAAATAGAGAAAATAGAAAGAAATTAACAAATATAAATGGTATTTAGGTGTCTAGAGAAGAGCTAGAGGGTTTAATTGCCGATTTGGAGCCGCGCTTCTTGCAACCGATCAATGATGCTCTCGAAATGGCTGATTTCACGATTGATAAGGTTCGTTAGATTGAAATCAATGTTAGAATTTGAATTTAATTAAAAACATATATGTCCAATCAATCATTTTTGTTTTGGAGCAGTTGAAAATCAAGCAATCAGGTTGATCAAATCGTTTTGCTGGGCGCAGCGACGAGAACGCCGAAAGTGCAAGCCGCGATTCAAAAGATTCTCAATGGAAAAGAGTTGGGACGATTCTTGAACACTGGTAAATTTGAAATCAATTCAATTTACGTTAAAAAAATTAGAAACCAAGACACTAATAAGTTTTCTAGACGAAGCCATTGCTTTGGGTGCCTCGTATCAAGCCGCTCATCTCAGCAAAGCTTTCCGAGCTTTGCCATTTGGTGTGCAAGAGATTCAACTCTATCCGATTCAGGTACACAAGATGATATTATCTTTTTGTTATTTATGATCTATATTAAAGCTAAAATATCCTAGAAATGAACAGTTTAGACTATAAATGGGAGTGGGACAAATGGGATCTTTTTTTTGCGCACCCGGACATTTGCGCACCTTTTTTTCCGCACCTTGCCCATTAGCGCACCTTTTTTCGCGTTTTAAAAAAGCTCTAAAAAGCTAATATTAACCAATTTCTATTCCAAATGTTGTTTTTCTAGGTAATTTTAGGGTGTAGAATCGAAATTTTGACATATCAGAGCGTGTGGAACCAATTTGAAAGACAAAACGGCTAGGTCAAATTACAGAAATTTCAAATTGTTGATTTTTCTCTTTGTATAACTCCGTCCGTTCGCTTCCACAAGCTCTGATATGCCAAAATTTCGATTCTACACCCTAAAATTACCTAGAAAAACAACATTTGGAATAGAAATTGGTTAATATTAGCTTTTAGAGCTTTTTTAAAACGCGAAAAAAGGTGCGCTAATGGGCAAGGTGCGGAAAAAAAGGTGCGCAAATGTCCGGGTGCGCAAAAAAAGGTCGCATTTGTCCCACTCCCCTATAAACCATTCTAGAATCTCATAGAATAAAGATTTTTAAGCAACTTCTTTACCCAAAAATTAAGCCAAATTTAGGCTTTTGAATGACAATAAAACCAAGAAAATCTATCATTTCTACTTTGAAAACGAGCCATTTATAGCCATTGTAATCTCGTTCAACGAAAAAACGTTAAATCTCAGTGCAGATAACAGAATTTGGCTTGATTTTGGTACCATTCAAAAGCCTAAATTTGCCTCAATCTTTTGGTAAAAAAAATTTTCAAAAATATCTATTCCATGGGTTTTTACAATGATCTGTATTTTTACAATAGAATTCTTGATTTAGGTGAGCTTCCTCTCGAAGAATGAGACCACTGGTGAAGAGAAGCAAGTCTCTCGGACTCTCTTTGGCGCAAAAACCCATTACCCAGCTCCGAGAAAAACTGTGTCTATGACCTCGTACAATGACGATTTCACCATTTCTCTCAACTATGGAAGTGTTCCTGGATTGAATAAAGAGCAAGAAGAGTGAGTGAAAAACTTCTAGACTTTTTTTACAATCTTTGACAATGTTTAGAGCCTATGGAGCAAGGGATTTGGCTTCGGTAGCTATTGGAGGAGTCGCTGAGGCAATCAAGAGTCACACCGCCGAAGAGGGAGCTGTGTTCAAGGTAAAGATTACTTGAATTTAGATATTCTTTAAATTCCAGGGAGTTAAAGCTCAATTCTATTTGGATCAATCAGGAATTGTTTCTGTGACGAAAGCACATGCAATTATTGAACTTCCACCAGTGATTGAGACTGAGCCAACGATAGCACCGAAAATTGAAGAGGAGACAAACAAAGAAACGGTAGGATTGATAGAAATTTGAATATTAATGCTTTTTTATTTTAGAAAAATGAGGATCAAGCCAGTGAAGAGAAATTAGAAAAAGAAGAACCAAGAAAAGATGAGGAGAAGAAAGATGATACTGAAGCTAAAGATACTGAGGAAGTGAAAGCTGTAAGTTAACAAGTTATAAGTTATGTTATGTTATAAGTTATGTTATAAGTTAAGTTATAAGTTAAGTTATAAGTTAAGTTATAAGTTATAAGTTAAGTTATAAGTTAAGTTATAAGTTATAAGTTAAGTTATAAGTTAAGTTATAAGTTAAAGATTTTCTTGATTAAACAAAATTAAAATTCAGAAGAATACGACAATCAAAGAGCCACCAAAGCCGAGATCAGTTAAAGCCGATTTGACGGTGAAAGTCGAGGAGAAGGATTTGAAACCACTCAGTGAACATGCAACACATTTCGCTATCGAAATGTAGGTTTATATAAGAATTGTCTTAATTTTTAAGCTTTAAATTTAAAATCTAAACCTTCAGCTTAGCCGCTTTTGAGAAAAAGGAGAGCGAGAAGTTGGAAAGAGAGGCGGCAATGAATGGACTAGAGGCTCTTGTCTATGACTTAGCTGTTAAGGTATCCAAAATTTTATATTATAAAAAAAGTACTATAAATATATGAAAGTTTTAGAAAGATTGTAGCCAATTTAATTCAAAAATTTTAGGTAGAAGACGGTGAAGAGTTTGCTGAATATTGCACTGATGAGGAGAAGCAGAAAATTCGTGAGGAGGCGGCTAGGCTGAGAACTTGGATGGAGGATGAGGTGAGGGATTTATAGAAATTGCTTTACAAAAGTTTTTAGACTGACATCAACACGAAAACGGAAGAATTCGTCGCGAACAAGAAAATCCTTGACGATCTGGCTGCAAAACCGAACAAGAGGAAGAAGGAGAGACTCGTTGGTGACAAATATTCAATGAATAAACTCCTTACTTCCTTGCTTGCTTCTACTTGCTTCTACTTTCTTTCTTTTACTTACTTTCTTTCTTTTACTTCCTTACCTCCTTCTACTGCCTTTCTTCCTTTTGCTTTCATCTACTTCCTTTTCTTCTTCTTCCTTCTTCTTCCTTCTCTTTCCTATTTCTTCTTGGGGAAAGAAAGCACCGATAGCCCGCTGGTAGAGCATCTGCCTGGTAAGCAGAAGGTCCCGTTCAATTCCCTTGATTTAAAACTCTTTCATTCATTTCTTTACTTTAAGAACTCTTTTGTAGTATAAAACTCCTTTAACTTTTCTACTTTTCAATTTTGTTGCTAAATTTAGATGATTTTGAAGAAAGAGAAAAAGAATCTCTGAATTTCGACAAATTTCAGGAATTGCCAAAAGCTGTTGAAGCCCTGGACAACATGTTGAATCAATCACATTTCTTCATTGATTCAGCCGACAATTTGACTGCCACCACACTCGATGATCCGGTGTTCACCATTGTGGAACTTGACGTAAGAATTCAGATAGTTGTTTTTGAAAAGTATGTATTCTTTTAGGTTTTGCGTAAAATGATCACTGATACAGAAACTTGGTGGACAGAGAAACAAGAGCTTTATGTAAAACAACAAAAAAATGAGGATTCTGTGGTGACTGTCAAGGAATTATCGTTAAAAGTTTGTAAATTCTAAATCAAATTTTAAATTCATAAATTTAGATTCGTGATTTGGATCGTGAAGTCAAGTATTTATTGAACAAGTTGAAATTTCATGTTCCAAAGAAAAACGATGAGAAAAAAGAGGAGAAAAAGGAGGAGACGATTGGGGAAAATGATGGAGAAGAAAAGAATGCGGATGGGGAAAAGAAAGACGAAAAGGTAACAACAAATATATCAACAAATAAAGCTTGAAAATGATTTCGCATTTTCATTGTTTAAATGGTTTGTAAGCTTATTAAGACCAAGCGCAAGCCACGTAATAGTAAGTGAGGGATGAACTCTCTTCTATCCAATAGCTTGAGCTTTTAAGATTTACTAATCTCTGTTTGTTTGTGCTTAGAGTTAATAGCTTTTATTAAGACTAAAGTTTTGCTCAATCTTGATGAAGGCTATTGATAGCTTTTATTAAGACTTTGGTTTGATAAGTCTTGATGAAGGATATTGATAGCTTCTATTAAGACTTTTAGTTTGATAAACCTTGATGAAGGATATTGATAGCTTCTATTAAGACTTTTAGTTTCATCAATCTTAATGAAGGCTTGATAATCTTTTGATAAATCAAGTTTACTGTGTTTTAAACTAAAATTCCATTCTTTTTTTTTCCAAAGAACCGTTTTAGATCGTCGACGAAGAGCTAAAAGAGAAAACTGATGAGACGATCGAAACCCAAGAACCCGAAAAAGACAAAAAACCCCATGATCCAGCTGAATTCTAGATAATTTTTGAACTTTTCCACCTTTTTTCGTCATTCATTCAGGAATTTCCTAATGGGTATGAATGCAATTTCATTCTTTTTCCGTGATTTCTAGGATTTTCCAATCAACTGTGACTCTATGACCCAAATTATCAGCTGTATCCACCAGAATTCTCAAAATATTTTGTGATAATCATATTTTTGTTAACTTATTCCTAATATCTTGTGATTTTTCTACTTCTTTTTTTTTGTATTTTTGTTTCCAATGAACTCAAAAAGGGTCTCTTTTGGTGTTTTTTTAAACTTCTTTATCTGTTGTCTCTTCATTAGGATTTATCTCTTCGTTATTGTTATAAACTTTAGAATGTTTGATCCAGTTGATACTGAGCCTATGCTACGGTAACAGATGCTACGGTACGGTACGGTACGGCATGCGGTAACAGAAATAGTTTACTATTAAAGAAAAATGTACAGGTTGTCCGAAAAAAAGATATCCTCAAATTTCCTCAAAATTTGTAGTGGCTCTTGGTGGTCACTTTAATGCCAAAAGTGAGGAAAAGAGGAAAAGAAAGATTTTCTCTGTGAGGAAAAGAAATCTTTTACAAAATTTTTCACCACCACGGTTAGCTCTCCAGTTAGAACATGAGATTTTTCACATAAAATTAAAACTCTCTACTGGCATTGTGGCAAGTTTTTTAACCAAACACTTCATTTATCTACATTATACAGAGTTTCATAACGTTGAATGGTTTGAGAAACCTCTTCTGGGGACATTCAGGCGCTTTGAGATCTCGCTCGCCTGAACACGCTTGAGTTCAAGGATCGATTGTCGATGTGGTGCTTTCACCATTCCTGAAAACAACGAAACAACCGTATTGAAAGTTAGTAATCATACTATAAAATAAGAAAAATACACAAAAACCATAAAAACAGGTAAGTAAAAAGTGATTCAACATATAACCGATTGGTTAGGGTTTAATCTTAGACGATCGCGCACTTTCTTGACATTAGCCGGAGTAAGCGCTGTTCGTTTTGCACCTCTTCCAGGATTAGAAGATCAAAAACTATTGCCCAGAGTTTCATAACGTTGAATGGTTCGAGAAACGAGGCTTTGGGGGACATTCAGGCGCTTTGAGATCTCGCTCGCCTGAACACGATGCCGCTTGAGCTCAAGGATCGATTGTCGATGTGGTGCTTTAACTATTCCTGAAAGCAACCAAAAAACCGTATTGAAAGTTAGTAATCATACCATAAAATAAGAAAAATACACAAAAATCATAAAAACAGGGAAGCAAGAAGTGAAATGAAGCTTTTGACATTAGAGTTGCCACCAAGAGCCACTACAGATTTTGAGGAAATTCGAGGCAAATGGAGCTCGTAATGGAGCTCATAATACGACGTTGTTGCGGTAATTCTTGGTCACCCTGTATAAGAATCTGTCATATAATGTAGAATAAAAGTTTTTCAAATTAAAGAAGTGTCCCGTTTTTTTTAAGGAAACGCTGATCAATAAAGTTTATGTTTTAGATTTGTAGTTATTCTAATATTATTATGCACGATGCCAGTAGAAAGTTTGAATTTCTTTTCCTAAAAGAAAAGACACTTTTGACATTAGAGTTGCCACCAAGAGTCACTCAAGATTTTGAGGAAATTCGAGGCAAACTTACTTTTTGGACACTATGTACACGCTTTTAGAAGACTTTTCTTTAAACTTTCAACATTTTTATGTGGTTTTGAGCAGGCTTTTGTTTCAAGAACGGACCAGGAAGAATAATCTATCGAAATCCTGGGCTATTCAGAAAAAGAGATGAAATCAGGAAACTTCACTTTGTAAATATCTTGGATTTTCTTAGCTTTGTGGGTTGGAGTTCCGTCTTGTTGAAATGTTTTTGATTCGTTTTTTGAATTTGATTTTTAAAATGCTTTTGTGCTCAGTCGAAAATTTCAGCTTTGAGGAGATCGAGATAATAATAAGCCACTGTTGAGGTGATCGAGCTTTGGAGGTGATCGAGCTTTGGAGGTGATCGAGCTTTGGAGGTGATCGAGCTTTGAGGTGATCGAGATAATAATAAGCCACTGTACCTATCATTATGAGCCATTCGCCATTCAGCCATTCTGTAAAGTCAATCTAACAATAAGCATAAACCAACAGCTTCTTCGATTTAGTTTCTATTTTAAATATGAGAGTGATCATTGCTATAAAATAGAAACAGAGAAAGGCAAAGGCTAAGCTGATCGGGATTTCCCTCGGTCAGTCTTTTCTGGGGTTGGGGGTGAATGCCGTAAGATGAAATGGGGATGAAATTCGAGCTGCACCCTAGCCAGTCCCATCTTTCTCTCTTTTCTTCAAAAGAGCACAAACGAGGAGACAAATTCCCACCCTCAACCCCTCTCTTTCTTCTTCTTTCACCAATGCTTCGATTAATTGAAGCATTGTAAACATTTTGTCACACTACACTGTACATTCTACAGTCACAATAATCGTGAAATCGTTTTAGAACTTAAGACATTTCTCATATTACTTTTTCACTCCATATAAAAGTTTTGATTGGTCTACAGACTAAATCAAAAATGTCCTAGGGTTTTTAAACAGCTAATGTCTTACCATTCCATCAACAATTCTATTGGTTCCACTGACTTTGTTGATAGAATCGATCTCACTTATAGTCAAAAGCAGAACCAGGTCTAACTACTGAACCTAGAGACTTTCTATGGATTAAGCCAGATCCAGAAAAGAGCCGTTAAAACAAACTATACTAAACATCATTCATTGATACAATCTTCCTTTGCCTAGAATGTCAATGTCAACATTTAGGTTTAAATTATCGTATTTTCTCTAATGGTAGTGCCCCCTGAGCGTTGCCTAAATTGCTCGAAATCTCGAGAACCGCTTATCAGAACCTATCGATGTGGGGTCGGAAAATGTAGGTGATGATGAGATCTTGTGGGGGATTTGAGTGTTAAGCTTCTGGGAAAGCTTGAAAACCGGAGAATAGTCATCAATTCGGCTCGCCGGGTGCACTACTATTAGAGAAAATACGGTATATATTGAATTCTTTTTATTTTTTTTTTTTTTTTTTTTTTTTTTTTTTTTTTTTTTTTTTTTTTTTTTTTTGTTGTTTAACTCCATAAGGTTTTTGTGATATTGACCTTTAATCTATATTTTCCCTAATAGTAGTGCACCGTTTGCCTAGATTCCTCGAGATCTCGAGAACCGCTTATCAGAACCTATCGATGTGGGATCGAAAAATGTAGCTGACAATGAGATCTAGTGGGGGATTTGAGGGTTGAGCTTCTGTGAAAGCTTGGAAACCGGAGAATAGTCATCAACTCAGCGGGGTGCACTATTAGAATACGGTAATCATTTCAAGAAAATCTTTTCAAGTCAAATTTAAGTAATTACATCTAATCATCAGTAAAGGGACTTAAGCAAGAATCTTTGCAAATTTCCTTATTTCAAAATGAGATAATGCAATTGAAATCAAATTTCCTTGATCAAGCATCATATCGAGAAATCTTTGCAACAATTCCTTTCCCAAGATCTTCATTCCCATTTCCCCGGTGAAAGGAGGGGTGGTAGAAGACCCAATTTCCTGCTGCTCATCCCTTCTTTTCTCCAATAGAAACATTTAGCGTAGTGTTAGGTGAAGAGGTTCGCGGTCCTCAAAAGTCTTTTTGTTCTTCTTCTTTCTCCTTTCTTCTTTCTCCTTTAACACTCTTCTTTTAAGTCTATTCCCATTTTTAGGGTCATTCTCTCCTTGTTTCTAAAATGAATCTATAGTATTCAATTTTTAAGTGAAACTAGTAATCTTTTGTACGAATTTGAGGCGATTAATGAAGCACTGAGTTCATTTTAAGATTTAAAGGTAGTTTAAAGTAGTTTAAATGTTAACTTATCTAAAAAAAGTTAATCTTATCGACTTTCTCATCTCTACTTTTCATTTTTTAACTTATTTTAAACAAAATTTTAGTAAAAATCTGATAGTAAGTCATCTTTAAGACGCTTTTATGAATGAATTTTGAGAAATTTATGTCTAAAGATTCGCCTTATAACCTTTGTAAATGAATTTTTGATTAAATTAAATTAAATTTGAATCCGAATTCTATATGAAAAGTCTTTTGAGTCTAAGAAAAGCAACTTAACGATGTTTTTGTAGAGAAACTTGTAGTTTTTATAGAGAAACTGGTAGATTTTGTAGAGAAACTTGTAGTTTTTCTAGAGAAACTTGTAACTTTTGTCTTTAAATTTCAGTCTTTCTACTTAGCTGTTATTCAATTGAATACTTTTATAGTAATATAAAAGCGAAACAATTCTTTAATATGAATTTTCAAAGCCTTATTCTCATTGTACACTCAACTCGTTCGTTTCTTCCGGCATTCACTGGTCACTCCTCCCCTAATCACTTTAGAGAGTTTCAATCGAGAAATCCACTTTCGCGTTTTGTAGGAACCGATCTCTCTGGGGACACAACAACGATAAGAAGAGAAGCAAGGAGTAAGCCTTATAGAGAAGACTCTCATTCTATCATTCATCCCTTCTTCTCTGAATGAACTCTTCTCCCTGATTGTAGTACGATCCCTGTTCATCTCTGGTTTTGAGCAGGCTTTTGTTTTAAGAACGGACCAGAAATAATAATCTATCGGATTGAAATCCTGAGCTGGGCTATTCAGAAAAAGAGATGAAATCAGGAAACTTCACTTTGCAAATATCTTGGATTTTCTTGGCTTTGTGGGCTGAAATTCAGTCTTTTTGGAATGCTCAAATTTGATTTTTAAAATGCTTTTGTGCTCAGTCCAAAATTTCAGCTTTGTGGAGATCGAGATAATAAGACATAATAAGCCACTGTACCGATCATCCTATCATTCATTCCTTCTTCTCTGAATGAACTCTTCTCCCTGATTGTAGTACGATCCCTGTTCATCTCAGAATTCAGTTCTTGTTTCAACATTTCATTTTTTTAAGTTCTTATAGGAAATCCAAGTTTACTAAAGGTATTTAAAGGCTTTTACTAGTAGAAGCCATTTACTTTTACTTCTCATCTTATCATTGATCACTGAACTTATTTGAATATTTTGTTTGTCTTGTAAGCTCTTGTAGGCTCTTGTAAGATGTAAGCTAAGCTTGAAAGCTCTTGTTTGGTTTGTGCAAACTCTCAAATACTATTCTTTGTTTCTTCTTTCAGGATTTCTATTTGAATTTTAAGAGAACAATGGGCTTTCAGTTATCAATTTCAATGCGTACAAACTTATCAATGACTCAAAGTTGTACTTTGTTTCTCAAAATGATTGTGACACTAGTTTTGACAATGAATCTTAATCTATACATATCAACAAATCTATAACTTTCTTCAATTTATATTTAACTTTAGATGTAGAGGTGAGAATCTGGTTTCATTTTGTTTATAATAGCTCAAAAAGCTGTATATTCTCAGTAATCAAAGACTCATAATTAGCAGTTAAATTCAAAGCAAAACTGAGCAAAAGAAAAAAAAAAGACTTTTCTTGGTTTAAATCATGTCACTTTTGGTTTCATTTTTCACCAGTTTCCTTAAAAACTTAAAAACTATGTAGTTTAAAGGTAAATGACCGAACTTAACTCATTCGTAAATATTGGCCCGTTTTCTGAACGAGAAAACATTTAAAGAAAGGTTAAAAGAAAGAGGCTTTGTCTTGCACAATGAGGCGCGCAGTCAGCTGTACGCAAATTGCCATAAACGCGTCGTTCTCATTTTTACATAGATTCTTTGACGTTTTTCTCCTAGACATCCCAATTATTTGGCAATTTTTAGCACCAAATCCTTTCGAAATTCGAGCTTTACTTGAATTATAAGAAAATCGATTCAGATTCTCACCTCTAAATCTAGAGTTTAATATAATTTGAAGACAGTTATAGATTTGTTGAGATGTATAGATTAAGATTCATTGTCAAAACTAGTGTCATAATCATTTTGAGAAACAAAGTACAACTTTGAGTCATTGATAAGTTTGTACGCATTGAAATTGATAAAGCCCATTGTTCTCTTAAAATTGAAATAGAAATCCTGAAAGAAGAAACAAAGAATAGTATTTGAGAGTTTACACAAACCAAACAAGAGCTTTCAAGCTTAGCTTATAGCTCACAAGAGCTTTCAAGCTTAGCTTACAGCTTACAAGAGCTTTCAAGCTTAGCTTACAGCTTACAAGAGCTTTCAAGCTTAGCTTACAGCTTACAAGAGCCTACTTTCTTCTAGACCTTCCATTATTTGGCAATTTTTAGCACCAAATCCTTTCGAAATTCGAGCTTTACTTGAATTATAAGAAAATCAATCCAGATTCTCACCTCTAAATCTAGAGCTAAATATAAATTGAAGAAAGTTATAGATTTGTTGAGATGTATAGATTCATTGTCATTGTCATTGTCATTCATTCATTCATTGTCAAAACTAGTGTCACAATCATTTTGAGAAACAAAGTAAAACTTTGAGTCATTGATAAGTCATTGAAATTGATTTTTACTTTTTAAAGTAATGTTTCAACTTAAAATTTATAGCTTTAAAATATTCATAGCTAATTTTATATACTTTAAAACTTCTATAGACTTATCTAGCTTCAAAAATTTCATTCTTTAAAACCGTTAGCAGTCTTTTTTCTTTCAGAAAAACCCCATTTCATCCACTTTGAATCGTACAAAGCTTTCTAGAAAGCTCATCCTCGAGAAGACACTCCATTTGTGAATTCTTTCAAACCGAGGTTTCTCGTTTCTTCTTAGTTTCCTTTCAAAGAAAGTTTCACTTTGGAAAGTTGGTGTAAGCTGATTATGGGTGGGGCTCGATTGGCCCTTCTTCATTCCACAAGCGCTGCCTTCAAGAGAAAAGATCCCACACAAATGGATCTCCAAATGCTCTTCCGAATTCGGCTTTTCGCCTCTCGAGGTACCGAATGCTTGGAATTTGAAAGTCTTCTTTTATTTGTTATTTTTTCTTTGTTATTATTCATTTCATGTTTAGAGATAATATTATTGTTAACTTTTTTTAATATTCGAGAAATTCAAGCTTTTTAATGATACTAAATTTTTTTTCAATGAATGCTGTTTAGTATAGTTTGTTTTAACGGCTCTTTTCTGGATCTGGCTTAATCCATAGAAGGTCTCTAGGTTCAGTAGTTAGACCTGGTTCTGCTTTTGACTATAAGTGAGATCGATTCTATCGACGAAGTCAGTGAAATCAATAGAATTGTTGATGGAATGGTAAGACAAGTCTTCTTTTATTTGTTATTTTTTCTTTGTTATTATTCATTTCATGTTTAGAGATAATATTATTGTTAACTTTTTTTAATATTCGAGAAATTCAAGCTTTTTAATGATACTAAATAGAGACTATACTGATCAATTTATGTGAAAAGAAACAAAAATCTGAAATCAGATCTCATTTTTCTCCCTATTTATCGTATTTCTTCGAATAGAAGACCGGGTAAAGAGTATGGTCGCGTACTCCTGCGTAGCAGCTCTTTTTAAAATTTCTTTTCTGCATAAAAGCTTTCAATGAAGTGCTATAGAGCTGGAAAATGACTCAAAAATACCACATGAGCTAACAGATTTTTGAGCCATTTTCCAGCCCTATAGCACTTCATTGAAAGCTTTTATGCAGAAAAGAAATTTTAAAAAGAGCTGCTACGTAGGAGTACGCGATCATACTCTTTACCCGGTCTTCTATTCGAAGAAATACGATACCTAGTTTTGTAGTACAATGGCTTAACAGAATTTGGAATTGAAACGAGCAACAATACAGCCAATTTTAATTTAAAAATTAATCCCGAGTAATTGGAGATTGTGGCGCCTAGATCGTAAGCTAAGTTGCTTCTAAAGGGCTCTAAGAGAACACCTATCTATCGGGGAGATGTGCCAGATTGCGAGCGATTACTCGGCCGCACAAAGAACATCTTGCCATTTACAAAGGAATTTCCTTTTTTTTGCCAAATAATTGGGGTGTCTAGGAGAAAAACCTCAAAGAATCTATGTAAAAATTAGAACGACGCGTTTATGGCAATTTGTGTACAGCTGCCTGCGCGCCTCATTGTGCAAGGCAAAGCCTCTTTCTTTTAAGCTATTTTAGATTGTATAAAAAGAAGATATTCAGGCATAAATTTGTACTCAGGGGTTTTCGAGGTTGTGGAATCGATTGGAGCAATTCTACTAAGTCTACAAATCCTCCTTGTCATCGTTTTTTTGCGCTCAAATTGTTAAATACCAAATGGACCAACTTAGTGCTCAAATCTTTATTTACTAGAACAAGAAAGAAATCCTACAAAGTCTTTCTCCAAAGTGATTTCACTAGCCTCACTTTTTGTGCGTTCATTGCACGTGTTTGAGAAAAGCATAATGCTTTTCCCTTTCCGATCTCATATCTCGACCTCCATCTTCTTTCAATGCCCCTCCTTTTCCCCCTTCTCAATGGGACTCATTCTTGTGGTCGACAGGTGTCCTCCACAGTCTTTTAAGCAATCTTTCCCCTTTCACTTTTCCAAGCATCATATTGCTTACTTTGTTCTCTTTGTGATCCCTTCTTGCTTGCTTCAAAGGTGTTTTGACTGATCGGTGGTTGCTCGATTTTTGATAGAAACCGATCATCTTTCAATTTGTCTAAATGATTTGATTGATTTCATTATCTATCTATTTGCTTTTTTTTTCTTGCCTTTTGACTTATCACAAAGCATTCCTTGATCTCTAACTTATCAACTTCTATTCTTAAAATCTAAATCATTGTATAGGAAATTTCATTTTTTTAAATGTTACCAAGAGAAGTTTCTCTGGTTTATTTACTGTTATCATTTTATTCAATTCCAATTCTTACATCTAATTCCTTAATCATTTTCTTCTTTCACTAGAAATCGTTCTTTTCTATCGTCAAAATTATTTGAATGATCTCAAACTCTTCATCCACTGTAAACAAGTGAAAAACTATATCCAGCAGTTAAAGCTTTAAAACCAACTGAGACTAGTATATTTATTCGACACGAATAATCAATTACAACACAAAGGAGGAAATTTCGATCCCTATTGCCCAAGTATTGTTAAGAAAAAAACCCATAATAACGAGAAAAAGAACCAATCTTTTCTAGATTTCTAGCCACCAGGATTGAATCCTTAACCCCCGACTAAGAGACAAGACTCCTATCCGGTCGGCTACGAAAGCAGACTATGATAATAATATTTTTAAAATATATTTCTTCAAGGAATTTCCTGAGCAACCTTTTGAATCTTTTAAACCCAACCGATCTAAAAGGAAAAAGAGAAATTCCTTTGTAAATGGCAAGATGTCCTTTGTGCAGCCCCCGTAATCGCTCGCAATCTGGCACATCTTCCCGATAGATAGGTGTTCTCGTATCTCGATAGATAGGCTTTTTGAAGCAACTTGGCTCCTCGATTTGGGCGCCACGATTTCCAATTCCTCGGGGTTAATTTTTACCTTAAATTTGGCTGTATTCTTAAAAATTCAAATTTAAAGATCTTTAACTTATTAAACTTAAAAAACCATACAATTTTTACATTCATCTTGTTGTCCTTTGATTGTTTTTATGAAATTTCTTAGTCATACTTTCATACTGATATTCTTATTCAATTTCTAGAT
Organism: Mesorhabditis belari; assembly: GCA_958450365.1. NCBI lineage: Eukaryota > Metazoa > Nematoda > Chromadorea > Rhabditida > Rhabditidae > Mesorhabditis > Mesorhabditis belari. The sequence goes on from CAUEEP010000736.1 coordinate 1,558,582, forward strand.
TCTAGAATCAATCTAAACTCTTGACAGCTTGACCACTCAGATCAACAGAAACCATTCCTCTTTCATTCATACAATTTCGATTTATGATCAATCGTTGCTCTTCATTCATACAATAATTTCCGATTTCCCGTCTCTTCTCTATCTACTTATTCTCCTTTTGCTTTCTTTAACTCATTCTTTTTCTTCACACTCAATCTCTGAAGAGTAACCAATTAGATTGCCGCCAATTGCCCATTGCACTCCTTCGTTTTTCATCTTCAGTCTTTTCCTTTTGTGTGAAGATTCACCCATCACCTCTTTCCTTAAAATCTTTCTTCTTTTCTCCGTTAGGGTCAGATCAATTTTCAGATTTTTCACTTACTTCATTTTCACAGCTTTGCCTTGACTCATCTTGGTTTTCTCAAATCAATAGTTATTTGTTAAACATCAAGCATATTCAAGAAACTTTCAGCTTTCAAGCATAAGCTGAACTTATTCAGCTCATCGACTCGAAAATAGTGCCTAAGTATTAGCTTGATAAACAAATCAGTCCACTTTTTTTTGTAAATATTCTTAGAAATGACTAAGTCATCCATTGACCTATAGCTTTCTCTAAATAGAAAATGTTTAACATTCATTTTTCTATAATTTCAAGCCAATTTTCGTCTTTTTCCAAGCAAATTCAAGTCAAATTTTCGATAAAAAGTTCTACAAAGAGATCTGAAGAGATTGTTTTAAAAATTTGGCTATATATCTAACTTTTTGTGCTCTATCCTTTTGCTATTAAGACTAAGATAGGTTTCTTTGAACTAAAGTGCTTAAATCATATTTTTCAGTTGCCGTTTTTAACCACCCGACTTCTTGTGCCCATAAAAAAAGCCATAGACATAGACAAAACATTTTAATAATATTAGGTTGATGCATAAGTGTTTTTGTTCCTTTTCGTCTGCCGTTTCAAGCCAACAAATGCACCAATTAAACTACGGTTGATTTCATTAGAAAAAGCAATTATTTTTCTGCAAAATAACATTAAAACGGGTTTAAAAATATTTAATGCCTGGATTTTCTTGAGAGTATGAAGTCGGGTAGTCAAAAAGGGCTAACTCGATGATGCGGTTTAGACACCTTAGCTAAAGAAAACCTATCTTCGTGTCAATAGATAAAAGATAGAGAAAAAAAACGTTTGATATTTCGCCAAAATTTCAGAGAAATTCATTCAGCCAATTTTTCCGTAGAGTTTTTTATAGATTTTTACGAAAAAGGCGTTTTTCACTCTCGAATTTGCTTGAAAGTGAACCGAAATTCATTTAAAAAGATGCAAATTGAACAAAAAAACACTTTTTTTATAGAGCAAACTATAGATTAATTCGTGAATTTGTTACTTTTTAACAGAAGTACGAAAAAAACGAAAAGACTTTTGCATCAACCTATTATTTCAACAATCTTTTATAAAAAAACAATTGATCTTTATAATAAAGTAAAGCGGTGAATTGATTATTTTAAAAATAAAAGTACAAAAAAGTAGTCAAGATCTAGATATTTTTGATTATAAACAAATTTGGAGTGATCGGTGCCGGAAAATGGCGTGTCTTCAAGTCATTTTTCTGCAGAGTCAGTGTTCACTTTGTTTTTGCACCATTTTTCAATAACTCTTGACTTTTTATACTTTTAATCTTAGGGAAATAGAAAAATATGCTTAGTGAATTGGAAAAATTGAGCCTTTCAATTGGAAAAATCGATTAAACCATCTATCTTTTGAACCAGTCAAATTTCTGTAATTATTCTAATTCTAAGTCTCGAAACCTTTAAATTATCTATAGATGATCGCTCTTGAAGCTCTAGTGAATTCTTGACGTTATCTGTGCTACCCATATACCGTATTTTCTCTAATAGTAGTGCACCCTGATCGTGGTCCAAATTCCTCGAAATCTCGAGAACCGCTTATCAGAACCTATCGATGTGGGGTCGGGAAATGTAGCTGACGATGAGATCTAGTGGGGGGTTTGAGTGTCAAGCTTCTGGGAAAGCTTGGAAACCGTAAAATCGTCACCAACTCGGCTCGCCGGGGTGCACTACTATTAGAGAGTATACGGTAATACCATAACTCTTTTCTAGTCAAGCAATCAATATACCATATTTTCTCTAATAGTAGTGCACCCTGAGCGTCGCCTAAATTCCTCGAAATCTCGAGAACCGCTTATCAGAACCCATCGATGTGGGATCGGAAAATGTAGCTGACGATGAGATCTAGTGGGGAATTTGAGTGTTGAGCTTCTGGGAAAGCTTGGAAACCGTAAAATTGTGACCAACTCGGCTCGCCGGGGCGCACCACTATTAGAGTAAATACGGTATTTTAACTTACAATTAGACTTAGACTTATAATTTATTTTTCTGAAAATTATAATACAAATATTACATCTATTATATCGTGTTGCTTTTTATCGGCCCTTTTCGTGTTTATGTGTATGAATTGATGTGTATTAATCTTAAATCTAGCGCACTTTATCTCAGGCCCTGAATAAAGTATCTATATAATGCACTATTGATTTTAGGTTGCTTTTTCACTAAAGTCTAGTCTAAAATGAAAATTTTGAGACTAGAATTAGAATTAGAATTGGTCAGTTCATCAAATTGCAACACAGTTTTCAGAAAATGATTAGTTTTGTACCCAAAAAAAAACATCGTATTCCAAAAAGTGACAAGAATCGCCATTCAAAAATCGTAAAATTGTTGGTTTCGGGCTGGGTTTGAGTGAAAATCTTGGGGTTTTGATGGAAAAGAAAGCCCATTTTCGCACGATTACGATCATACTCACCATTAGACCACCCTTTTTTACTCTCCTTAAGAACAGACTGGTCAAAATGGACTGCTTTTAAGTCAAAATTTTTATTTTCAATTTCAATTTTAGTTAAAATCGACTTTTAACCGATACGCCACTGGATTTAGCACTTTTTTAAAAGAACAATTGCACTGAAAATTTGCAATCAAGGGTTTTCGAGGATAAGGAATTCGAATCCGTTATTAGTTTTGAAAGAAAAGTACTATTTTTAAAGATTCCATTTGGTTTAATTACCCAAATGAAACCCCAAATCCAGGACCATTACAAAAAAGTAAAAATTTTCTTGTCTAAATTCGCTCGGCTTCTGGCACTCGGTCTAGTGGTAAAAGACAAAACCGAAACGCAATTTTGTCTTTTTCTCTTTAATTTAGTTTAATTTACTCAAGTTTTAGAGTTTTGTAATCACCGTATTCGCTTGGAAATTAAAGTTACTTAGAAAATAATGAATTCAGATTCTCTATCTCAGAATACCTTCGGTTACAAATTCAGATTCTCCATTTCATCTTAAACGTTATTTTTTCCATTCTTGAATAGCCAAAGATCATAGATAACTGTCGTCCGAAATAGCGGTCAAGCCAAAAATTACTTTGTCATAAATGTGCTAAGGATTTTGTAAGATTTCTGTAAGCTTTCTATAAGCTTTCTATAAGCTTTGTAATCATACTGTTTCTGAAAGGTTTTTTTGTAATTATCTTGGTTTGATTGTAACAAAAAACCAAAAAACCAAAAAACTTGGTCTTGAGTTTGTCAACAATATTCAATGTATTCAAGCTATCTCTTTTTTTACAGCTTTCTTTTTTGCAATCTCGATCAGGACTACGTTGTGACGTAGTTGCTATATTAAATTTTTCAATCTATAAGATCCAGAACATGAAAGTATTTCAGCTTATTCTACTCGTCTAGTTTTTTCATTCTTCTATAGCCAGAGAGTCCAATAGTCTCGAAACCTTTAAATGATCCGTAGATGATCTTGATCTTGAAGCTCTAGTGAATTCTTGACGTTATCTGTGCTACCCATTACATACATTATAACGTATTCCTTTTTATCGGCCCTTTTCGTGTTATGTGTATGAATTGATGTGTATTAATCTTAAATCTAGCGCACTTTATCTCAGGTCCTGAATAAAGTATCTATCTATTTTTATTCTAATATCTTATTCGATTAGGTTGGCAAGTTATAAACGATCATTTTTGGGTAATGTGTTTTCTGAAAAAACGGCTTATCCAATCAAATTTGCTTTGCTTATCCAATCAAATTTTGGTTTGCTTGATTCAAAAGCCCTATCCTTAATTTGAAATCGACACCCCAGAGTTTTGAGAGAGTCCAATAGTCTCGAAACCTTTCAATTATCTGTAGATGATCTTGATCTTGAAGCTCTAGTGGATCCTTGACGTTATATGTGCTACTCATATATTGCTTTATCTGTAGATGATCTTGATCTTGAAGCTCTAGTGGATCCTTGACGTTATATGTACTACTCATATATTACATCTATTATATCGTGTTGCTTTTTATCGGCCCTTTTTGTGTTATGTGTATGAATTGATGTGTTTTAATCTTAAATCTAGCGCACATTATCTCCGGTCCTGAATAAAGTATCTATATAGCCAAAGATCGTTTTCCACATTTTAGAATATCCAATGATCTTTCTTTTGTGCAGTTCTTGTTTTTCAATTGATTTACTTTCAATCTTTTTACATAAACCATAAAATTCAGGCTGACTACCCGCGTCGCGTGAACATTTTCGAATTGTTGAGGTTGGTGAAAGTTTTTTCTTGTTGTAAGCTGGATGAACTGGATATAAAAGATGATAAAAATTGATTCTAATAATTTAAAATGAAGATTTTTTCGATTTTTTTCTTATCCAGAACATCCAATGCATGTTTTACACCTCATCAAATTGAAATGAACAAAATCGAAAAAAATATGAAAGTTTCAGCAATCTAATGCTTCAATTCTAGTTCTCTACCGACTTTCCAAGTATTTTTGTATCTTTAAAAGCTTTCAAAAGCTTTCAAAACATTGAAAAAACCCCTCCATTCACCTCTCGACAAAGTACGATGCCTGGTAAACCATGTGGTTCTCCTTTTTTTAGCCGACAACTCCCCAGAGGCACAGAAATCCTTTTGAACTAAAGGAAATTCTCTCTACTCACTATACAACCTTTAGATCATATGTTCGAAATAACAAAGCTGACTTTTTTTTAGTCAAATATTGGGGACAGCGGTCGAGCATCGCTGTTCTCCTCCTCTTCGTGTCCTTCGGGAGACATCGAGCATCCTGTCATAAATAACGACACCCAAAACGCTGTCTTTCTCCTTTTCTATCTCTTTTCACTCCCCTAAAAGACCACCCCATCCAAACTGGACATTGTTTTCTTGGATGCTTTTCACTCCCATGACATTACCACATATTTAGCCCCTTTAGGGCACATAATGGCCGCTTGGGTCACTGATTTTTAAGGAAAAACCCTGCTTTTACGTCATTTTTTTCTTCACTAACTAATGTTTTAAGCTTTTTTAAATTAACTTAGAATTAAGCTACACCTTTAAGCTTACAGCCAGCTTAAAGGTGGCTTTACAGATTTTAAAAATTACCTTAGAATGGCTAGAATTAAAATTAGCTTAGAATTAGCTCAGAATTAAGCTACACCTTTAAGCTTACTTAAGGCTTTACAGATTTTTAAAATTAGCTAAGAATTAAGCTCCCTTAAGGAATTTCGATTTCAATGAAATTACTACTATTTAAATATCCTGTAAAGCTGTCGTATTTTGGTACAAATTTCAATCGAAAAAGCGTTTCATCTAGAAATCGAAGCTTTTTCCGGGCATTGAAATTCGAGCTCATGATATGAGCAAACAAATCGTTGAAAAAAACGGACTTTTTATGAAAAATTGTTGGAAATAAAAGAAAATAGAAAATTGGTTGGTAAATAAATATTAATAGAATTGTAAAAGTCAAGGTGAGAAGATGGCTTTTGATTCAAAAAAACTTTGATAAAGCTCTGGAAACTCTTGGCTAACAAAATTTTCTTACAAATCTTTGAGAATTGATGATGGAAAGGTTACTGATCAATTTTCTCTTCGAAAAATGTTTATTTCGAGTTGAAAGATTCTTTTGATAGCAACAACATGGAGTAGCTCGGCCCCTAGGGGCTATAGATGGTTAGAGAGAGAAAAGAAGGCGACATCGCTCAACGAGGCCTCTTCTCTCTCACTCTCATCTCAGTCTTGTGTTCAGCTCCTCCCCCATTTCTTCTGAGTCTCCAAGATCTATTATTCTTTATCATAGTTCATTGAAGACTATTCTCGCAGTTCTGTAGGAATTTGGCTTATTGTTCTGGATTGGCTGACGACTAGCTGACTCTAGCACTCTAGACTCTAGAAGTACTCTATCTAGAAGATCTCTAGACTCTAGAAGTACTCTAGACTCTAGAAGAACTCTATCTAGAAGAACTCTAGATTCCAGAAGTACTCTAGAGCTTACTTCTGCTAGTCTATTTGATGCTTAAACTACAAACTTCAAACTGTATTGAACACTAAAACTACTTCCATATTCTACCTTCTCAACTTATCACATAATTTCTTCTTTACTAGGGAATGCATGTCCCTCCAAGGTAGCAATTCCCTTCACTTCCATCTACCACTACCACCGCCATCAGCTCCAAAAACTCCTCGACAACATCGTTCCCTTATCCAGATCAATAACAATCAACCATCACCAACTCCAAACCAACCATTACTCTCAAATAATAATTCTACTGCTGTAGCACAAGGTTAGCAATTAACATTTGATTAATTTGAGGCTTATACTTTAAGCGCATAAGTTTTTCTTTGATTTTAAAAAAAAGTAAACAAGACTTGAGAATCGTAGAGTCAGAGAAGCTTTAATAACTTGATACTTGATTACTTCTTCATTTAACATTCATGATCTATATAGGAGTCGAAACTTATTCAAACGGTGGCTCAAACGGTGGCTCATATCATCGGCAAGCACTTCCAACACTCGAGCCTCGTTACTATCTCTCAATCCCAAGACCCCGCCCCGTTCACCTGCTACCGTCCACGTATTTTGGGGTCAGTTTTTGAAGCATCTTTCACTATTATTACAGATTTTATTTCAAAATTACCAGAAAAGTTTATGCTTTGTTCTATTGGGTTGGGGAGAATGAGTCGGCGCCGAAAATCAAAGAAATTTCTAAAACTTATAGCAGACTTTGTCAAATGACATGCTTTTGATATCCGTAGAAGGGTAACTAATTCTCTACAAAATAATATTTAAAAGAGAACTCAAACAGCGCCTCAACTCAACAAAGGATCATTTTTTCACAAAATCGATAAACAGTCATCTAGAGTAAACGGTTGGAGGGATCTTCCTGAAAATTTGGTAACTTATGTAATTGAGTGTGCTCTATCTTTTTTATATAAACACCAAAGGAGGTTTATGTGGAAGAAACTGTTCAAGCAATGAGTCGGACTTTTTGTCATTTTGATTAGCTGTGTTTGGGAATCAATAAAATCCCACAAAAAGAAAACCTTTGTGGAATCTCTCAAAAGCCATTTTGTAAAGAAATAGTGGAACATTTTGATGAAACAAAACGTGTATTTAAAAGAGGGTTTTATGGGTGCAAAAAGTTTCTTTAAATTTCGGCGCCGACTCATTCTCCCCAACCCAATAGAAAAGATTTCAAAACTTGAAATCTTCAAAACTTGAAACCATTTTTGAGATCAGTCTTAAGAATTCTCTGCTTTACTTTAGTCTATATCTATTTTTTTTGCAAATTCTTCTCCAATTTTGTTCATTTCAATGTGCTTTTTTTCTTTTTGTTTGACACAAAATTAAGCGCTTCTCGAAAGAGCGACAAAAAATAGCCGATCTAATTGGGAAACGAGGAAAAAAAGGGGTTTTTCTGCATTTTTTTGGATTTTCTTTTCATCATGTGACATTTTCTCGATAAATTTCTGTAGTCATAGCCTTCAATTCTTTCTTTTTCTAAAAGAAAACAAGATTTGATTGAGAAATTGAGGGCACAGATTGAGAAAAAATATAGAAATTAAAGTCTAATTGAGAAATTGAAGGTATTGAGAGGATTTTTGAAGAATTATGCGATTTTAAAGTTATTTTAAGAAAAGGTTCAAAGCTGAATATAAATTTATCTATTCAAATAGGATCATGAATTAAAAGAAGACTTAGAACTTGTTTAAGAGTTAAAAAAGCTTTGAAACTTTTGCTAGAAAAAAGTGGCTAAATCATCTATTCGATTTTGATAAACATTTTTAAGTTTACACTAACATTTCTTCTGCAGCTTTGCTGTACATTTAGAATTTAAACTGCCGTATTTTCTCTAATAGTAGTGCCCGCGTCGAGTCGAGTTGATGACTATTCTCCGGTTTCCAAAGCTTTCCCAGAAGCCCAACACTCAAATTCCCCACTAGATCTCATCATCAGCTACATTTTCCGACCCCACATCGATTGGTTCTGATAAGCGGTTCTCGAGATTTCGAGCAAATTAAACGAGGATCAAGGTGCACTACTATTAGAGAGAATGCGGTAATTACAATTGTTGACAGATATTACAGATACGCAGAGACATACACAGCTCTTTCTATATACCGTATTCTCTCTAATAGTAGTGCCCGCGTCGAGTCGAGTTGATAACTATTCTCCGGTTTCCAAAGCTTTCACAGAAGCCCAACACTCAAATCCCCCACAAGATCTCATCATCAGCTACATTTTCCAACCCCACATCGATTGGTTCTGATAATCGGTTCTCGAGATTTCGAGTAATTTAAACGACGATCAAGGTGCACTACTATTAGAGAGAATAAAGTAAATTAAATCAAAGCTCTCTTGAAAAATAGAAATAGATTTTACAATAGAAATCTTAATAAAAATCTATTGAATATTTTTTTAGCCTTAGAAACAATGGAAATTGTTTATTTTAGTATAATAAGCTTTAAACCAAAACGTTAAACACAAGTTGCTTTGAATCCCATCAACAATTTCTATAATAACTTCTCTTGCATTATAGGTAAATTTGATAAATAGTTCTACCTTCTCTTGCAAAACACATTCATTTTGCAGTCCTTTCTTCTAGTTCATGATTATTTTCCCACTCACTCCTAATCACTTTCTAATTTTCAAAAAAAGTTCATAAAAAGAAGTCCATAAATTGAATCCAAGCCATTTTCCCTAGCTGATCGTTTTCTTGTTCAGTTTTCTTCTCTGAAATCTTATAGAAAAAGCTGTTGGCTTTGAAGAAAGAAATGGAAAATCAATATTCGAAATAATCCCAAAGGACATTGTGAAGAGAAAATCTAAAAAGAGTCGACTTGAGAAGTTCTCCAATCGACCTCTTTTTACATCTTTTTATTGGGCTACTCAAAAGAGCTTGATAAAGAAAAACAATACAGAAATAAAACAAAAAGATAATTTCTTGATTCTTTAGTTGACAATGAATGCTAACATTCTTTATTTTGATCTAAAAACAGATTGATATAGTCATTTAAAATAATTTAACCCATTAGTTAAGCTAGACATTTTTAGCTATAAACAGAAAATCGCTGCCTAGTACAAGTGAATCATGTAGAGGAAAACAAAAAGAAGAACTACCCAGCTTCTTCTTCGAAACCACTCAAATACCCTCAAAAAAAACCCCACGATTTTCCACTCCCGAATACCTATTTGAGCCAAATTATCAGTATCTTAACACTTTCAATCAAAACAAGAAGAATAAAAATACAATTTATAAACGATATTCAGATAATTTACTCTTTAAAGACATTCAAATAACTAGTTATCAAGGCATAGAGATGTTCTTCATAGAGTTCTTCATAGAGATAGAGATAAAAGTGTTTTTAATACTTCTTAAGTTGACAATGAATGCTAACATTCTTTATTTTGTTCATACAAATACAATTTATAAACGATATTCAGATAATTTAATCTTTAAAGACATTCAAATAACTAGTTATCAAGGCATAGAGATGTTCTTCATAGAGATAGAGATAAAAGTGTTAAGTTTTTAATACTTCTTGAGTTGACAATGAATGCTAACATTCTTTATTTTGATCTAAACATTAATATAGTCATTTAAAATTTAATTTAACCCATTAGTTAAGCTAAACATTTCTAGCATGAATCAGAAAATCGCTGTCTAGTACAAGTGAATCATGTAGAGGAAAACAAAAAAGAAGAACTACCCAGCTTCTTCTAGTTTCAATAATTTCTATTTGAAATAGATGTTTAATGGAAAAATTGAATAGAAAATGAGTGCTTTGGTGGTTTAAATTCACAATAAAGTTTCAAAATCTTGTACAAAGATCTTTACTACAAGTAGCTAACGTTTCAATCTCACTTTAACCTATTCTTACTTGTTTATTTCAAAAAACGTTTCATCTAAGTTACCGTAAATACTTTAATATTATCCCCTTCCTCCCGTACAGTCGCGTAGTCACAAAAGTTTTTTAGTATTTCATTTTTTTCAAAGCGCCCGTACTTTCAAAAAATACGTCTTTGGTATCAAAAAATAGCTGAAATTCAGGGCTATTTTTTGATATTTAAGCGCGCATTGTAGCATAAACCAGTGTCGAGAAAAACACGTTCAAAGCTAGACTACGCAACACTCCGCACCGTCATTATGGAGGTGGGGTACTATTACAGTATTTACGGTAGTTATATTTTATCTTTTTTATATACTTTTATAGTATTCAAGATATGAGATCAAAAGCACAAAATTGCGTGCGTTATCCAGAAATGGTTGAGAGCTTTTGAAAGAGAGAGTGAACACGCTAAAAGGCTATTCATAAGACACCAGGAAATATCCAGAAAACTCTATTACCTTCAATTAGACTTTATTAGTTAACTTTTAAGTAATTATTGAACTTTTTCATTGTAAATTGAGTTCTTTATGTAAAATATTTGTATTTTATTTTGTTAAAGGGTTAGAAACATTATCTGGCCGCTTTTTTTTCACAAATTCTTACGAGAATAACAAAGAAGTGCACTAGAAAGTGTTAGCTACTTGTAGTAAAGATCTTTGTACAAGATTTTGAAACTTTGCTCTTATTTTGTGAATTTAAACCACCAAAGCACTCATTTTCTATTAAATTTTTCCATTAAACATCTATTTCAAATAGAAATTATTGAAACTAGAAGAAGCTGGGTAGTTCTTCTTTTTTGTTTTCCTCTACATGATTCACTTGTACTAGACAGCGATTTTCTGATTCATGCTAGAAATTTTTAGCTTAACTAATGGGCTAAATTAAATTTTAAAGGACTAGATCAATGTTTAGATCAAAATAAAGAATGTTAGCATTCATTGTCAACTCAAGAAGTATTAAAAACTTAACACTTTTATCTCTATCTCTATGAAGAACATCTCTATGCCTTGATAACTAGTTATTTGAATGTCTTTAAAGAGTAAATTATCTGAATATCGTTTATAAATTTTTTTTTTTTTCAAAAAAAGAGGTCATTGTCAACCAGGTAAAACCCTAAAAGAGTTTTTATAAATTGTATTTTTATTCTTCTTGTTTTGATTGAAAGTGTTCCTATCTTAAAATTTAACGGCTCAAGCACTAGGTATTCTCCGGGACTGGAAAATCGTGGGGTTTTTTGAGGGTATTTGAGTGGTAACTTAGACGAAATTTTTGAAATAAAAGTAAGAAGGAGGGGGGGGGGGGGGGTGGAAGGGTTGTACGGGGTTTTGACTTTGATCTTTTTTTAATTTACTTTCTATTAAATTCTTCCATTTCTTTTTCAAATTTGACTAGAAGAAGCTGGGTAGTTCTTCTTTTTGTTTTCCTCTACATGATTCACTTGTACTAGACAGCGATTTTTTGATTCATGCTAGAAATTTTTAGCTTAACTAATGGGCTAAATTATTTTAAAGGACTAGATCAATGTTTAGATCAAAATAAAGAATGTTAGCATTCATTGTCAACTTAAGAAGTATTAAAAACACTTTTATCTCTATCTCTATGAAGAACTCTATAAAGAACATCTCTATGCCTTGATAACTAGTTATTTGAATGTCTTTAAAGAGTAAATTATCTGAATATCTTTTATAAATTGTATTTTTATTCTTCTTGTTTTGATTGAAAGTGTTCCTACTGATAATTTGGCTCAAATGGGTGAAAATTCGGGAGTGGAAAATCGTGGGGTTTTTTGAGGGTATTTGAGTGGATTTTGGCACTCAGCTGCAATTTTAGAAAAAGAATAGAATGCGGGGAAGAGAAAATGGATCGTTTAGTGGTTTTATCTAAAAGAATGATGATCAAATATCAGTTTATGGACTTTTTCTTTACTCAATGAACACTTTTTTCCAGTGGAATAACGAAAAAATCAAAGTACAATGTACAATGTGCAATGTACAATGTGCAATGTACAATGTACAATGTACAATGACAAATAGTACACTGTAATACATTGGAATATGTTTAGATTATTGTATTTACTTTAAATCTTAAGATAAATTTTGATTGTTTTAAGGTCTAGGATGACAAAAAAGCTATCAAAAACTTGTACTTTGTGCTGAAAAACGCATCTTATTTGGTACACTGGATCTTGTTTTTAAGCATTTCTAGATCAAAATGATTTAAATTAACAAAGGAAACGAGGGGTAGGCTAATTTCCGCAATTGTTTTGGTCATTTGCGCAACAGGGTCATTTGTGCAACAAGGTCATTTGCGCAACTCGCCATAACTTTCTTCTAAGTGGGCCAATCTTTATGATTTTGGTTTCATTTTGTAGATCTCAATAAGTGCAACAAAATAAAACCAAAATCATAAAAATTGGTCGACTTAGAAGAAAGTTATGGGTTGCGCAAATGGCCCAGTTGCGCAAATGACCCAATTGCGCAAATGACCCTGTTGCACAAAAAAAGATTGCGGAAATTAGCCTACTTCGAAAACGAAGAAAAGAATGCTAGATAGCATGCGTTTCTGTGAGTTTAAAGTACAAACAAGATTTTTGAATTAACTGTTGGATTTTTAAGCTTAAAAATCTTACAAAAAGCTAAAAAAGCTTACAAAAAGCTAAAAAAGCTTTTCAATTTTACTAACTATTATTAGATTATAAATTTGAAAATCTTTTAAGCTTTAATATTGAAAAACAAGGATAATAAATTATCGAAAGAATGGTTGAAGAGAAAAATGAAATTGATGGATTGGAGGAGCCCCTTTTCGACTTGACCAAAAGGAAATTCTTTGAAAAATAGATTTTTTTTTCGAACATTCTTTCTTTTCTATATAATAAAAAGACTAAAATTTTACAGAAATTCCTAGAAAATCGTTAACATTTAAAATTAAAAAGTGGAGGATTATAAAAGTCGAGTTTGATTTTTGAGAAAAAAAAACGCCTCGATTATTTAAGCCCTTTCACTTTCTTTTCTTTTCCTTATTTAAGACAAGATTGATTAGAGATTAGAGCAAAAAAGAAACACTTTTCATTGTTTTTTATAAGTTTAAACGATTTAATTGCTCAAAGATTTGATTTTCATCTTACAATTCTCAAATTAAACCTTCTTTTATTAGCTCTTCTTCAAAGAGTCAGCTAGACTTCGGAAAACAAAACTTAACCAAAACCAAAACCACCAAAACCAAAACAGACTAAAGCCAAAACCAAAACTAACCAAAACTCGCCAATATCTCGCGATTGGGAGGAGCTAGTGAAAATCTGTTTGCAGATTTGAAATCAGCGTCCAAAAATCTATCCCGTAGGCTAATTTTTGTTTCGAAATTTCGAGGTCGTGTTTTGGTCTTTTTTTCGGTCGCGAGATTTTGGGGAGTGAGAAAAAGTGAAAGGCAAATTTGCATTTTACCATTTTAAATTTACATGTTAATTTATATGCAAATTGAGTTTTGGTTTGTTTTGGTGTTTTGGTGTTTTGGTGTTTTGGTTTTGGTATTGGTCTGTTTTGGTTTCGGTTTTGGTTTCGGTTTTGTTTGCCGAACTCTAGAATCAGCTCTGAAGCTTTCAAAATTCGATAATCTTTTGAAATTTCAAAAACTAGACGATAATCTTAGCCTTCTTTTACTTAAAGAAATTTTCTTTTCTTCATTCAGAGAAAAAGATGGTCATTTTTGGAGTTTTCAATGGAGAGTGAGGGCCTAATGAAGACCAACCAAGTTTACGACCCATTCTATAGGGAAACTATGCAAAAATTTGACTCTTCTTCTTGAATTCATTGCCTTTTTTCTACTACTAGACGTAAAAAAGCTAAAAAAGACTGACTCTAATTTATTTTTTATCCTTTGACTAACAAAATTTCTAATAACGGAATGTCAACTACGTGTGCTGGCCAAATTACATGAGCCATGACCATAAACGCAGAATTTCATGCTGAATTCGAATCTGCTTTCCGTTTCTGATATAGAGCACTCTATCAAAAGTTATAAGCCTACAAAGTTTTGTATAGGATTTTAAAAATCACTCGGAGTTTATAAGCAGACTTCCCTAGGGACGTCATAAGCCGAGTTTTCCAGCCCCTGCGGGAAGCGGTGGTGGCCGAGTGGCAGTGAGTTAGAATACGAGGCGAATGATCTCTAGTTCGAGTCCACCTTCTCACTTTTTTCATTTGCTTCTTTGAATTTGCAAAGTTGATTGTTTTCTAGTTCAAATACAAGTTTACTTTAAACTAGTTTTCATAAAAATCTTTACGAAACGAAAACAGATTCGGAATCAGCGTTGAATTCTGCCTCGAATGTCATTTGATCACGACATTCACTTGACATTATATCTACAAATAAAAGCGAAATCATTTAAAATACAGCTTGAATCAAATTTTTGAATGTTTTCCGTTTCTGAAAGGCTTTATAGGCTTGATTTTGAAATTTTTGACTTTTTAAAACATTTCCTTTGAGATTTAAAAGCAAATCAGCTTGATCAGCTCTTTATTAGAAGCATCTCAATCTCTTAAATGATTTTTGCTTGACTTTCTTGAATTGATCTCGAAAATTTGAAACTTTTCCTTTCTCCAAACATTCAGTTCATTTATTTTTCTGGATCCCTTTCTCGAAATTGATTGTTAATGTCTTTTCCTTATGATCTCTTCCTGCTTTCCCTTTTCCCAGTTGAAGAAAAAGTGGAGACATTTGTGTGGTGATGAATGGGTTACCTGCACTTGAAGGTGCCAACCATGCTCTCACAAGATCTCTTTCCCCATTCAATCTATTCGATCTTCATCTTTCATCTAACAATCATGATGTTTTGAATGATTTCTTTTCTTTTCCTACTTTTTCTTTTCGTAAACCGAACACTAACCACAGTTGCCAATTGGCTTTTAGCATTCTTGAGCTATTCGATAAGCTATTAGTTTTCTTTTGTCAACAATAGCTTTCATTAAGTTTTTTTATTATATATCCCTTTATCTTTATTTGATTTAATACTAGATAAAGATCAGATAAAGATATCTTTATCTCATCAAAAAGTGATTTGAATTAGTAGACATTTAATAATCATTTACAGAGCTTCTAATAAAGAGACAAATCTCTATGGCTTAGAAAATTTACATAACATTTAGTACTCAATCTCTATAGTTGAAAAATAAGCTTGAAAATAGTATAGCATGAGATTAGTAACTACCGTATTTTCTCTAATAATAGTGCACCGTGAGCGTTGCCCAAACTGCTCGAAATCTCGAGAAGCACTTATGAGAACCTATCGATGTGGGGTCGGAAAATGTAGCTGACGATGAGATCTAGTGGGGGATTTGAGTGTTGAGCTTCTGGGAAAGCTTGGAAACCGGAGAATCGTCATCAACTCGGCTCGACGCGGGCGCTACTATTAGAGAAAATACGGTATATATTGAGTGTGATAACCTATATCTATACTTTCCCTAATAGTAGTGCATCGTTTGCCTAAGTTGCTCGAAATCTCGAGAACCGCTTATCAGAACCTATCGATGTGGGGCCGGAAAATGTAGCTGACGATGAGATCTAGTGGGAGATTTGAGTGTTGAGCTTCTGCGAAAACTTCGAATCCGTCAAATAGTCATCAACTCGGCTCGCCGGGATGCACTACTATTAGAGAAAATACGGTATATAGTAAGAATGAAATAAGTATAGAATAATTCATTAGACAAAAGGGATCAAATCAAGCAGGATCCTTTGTTCATCAAATATTCAAAGAAATAATAATTCAAATAATTCAAAGAAATAATATTAAAGATTTACATCGTACATACTCAAGCTCTTAAGTATCAAATCCTTTATTTAGAGATCTTTAAAGTTATAGAAAATTAAACGTATATTTCCCTGAATGTCATTTAAAACACCTTTGATTTTATGCTTTTTCACCTAAACATTCATTGAGATCAAACTCCTGTTTCTTTTACACAATAAACTCATCCAAATTATTTCACTTTTCCCTTTGAACACGTCAAATTCTTGACCAAACCCTCTAACCTATTCAAATTTTTTTTTTTCCGAAACAAAGCAAAATCTCTTTGTGAACCGGGAGAAAGGCTTTGGCTTTGGCTTTGGCGAAATCGGGTGAAATCAGATTTATCACAATTTATGCTCGAGTCAAAGGCAATGGAAAAAAAGAGAAAGCGTTTATTGAATGGAAAAAGAAATAGAATGGGAAAGAAAGAAGGGGTAATCGAGGGAGAATCACTCTTCTTTTTAAACACATCTCTTTGAGATCACTCTGGACGTCTACTATGAGACTTGTATAGATTCATATTTTTGTTTTTAATCACAAAACTTTCATTCTTTTGATTTTATTAGTTATTTATAATATAAAAATCTTAAAAAAATGATAAAAACATCCGTTTTTGGCTGGTAAAATGAATGTTTTGACTTTTTAAATGACTGGAATGTCTTTTTCTACTATATTCCGAATATAAGCTATTAGATAGGTTTCCTATTGTTTAATATTTCTCTATACTACCGTAATCCAGTACTATTAGATTACGGTAGCTCTAAAAAGCATTTTAGCATAATCCTATTGATTACAGTAGCTCTAAAAAGCATTTTAGAGCTACTGTAATCAATCGGATCAGTCGTTTCCTCTAGAAACAATGGGATTACGGTAAGGATTTCACTTTTCAGCAAAGCTTTGTTCAAGATAATATAGTGTAATGATAATCCATCGAGCTGTTTTAGAAAAAAAGCTTTAAGAACTGTTTTATCATTGTTTTAAGTCTAATAATAAGCTAGCTAGTGAATCTCATTAATTAACTTGATGAACAAAAGACACTACACTACGCAAAAGAACTATCTAAATAAACAATAGCCCATCTAAATACTAATCAAAGCTAGACACTAGTTCAAACTAGAGCAGATCAAAAATTCTGCACCGCCGGGACTCGAACCCGCGACCATTCGCTTTCCAGCCAACTGTGCTAACCATTACACCACAAGGCAGTTGCCGGGCCCGACCCCAGAGGGAGTTAACTCACTCATGTCCTCTCTTTACTCATCAAAACATTCACTTTTTCTGGGTTCTAAAATGCAAAAATTCGAAGGGGCAAAGTGGTGCCATCTTTTGCCAGCTTTTCCCCTCTTTTCCCACCTCCTCCCCAGAGAGGTCCATCTTTTGCCCCTAAGGTCTGTCACGACGAATTATGCGCGACCCGTGGCGACTGATTACCTCTGCTCTTCCCCTTTTCTGTACTCTAGTGGTCGTTTTTAGAACGAGAAGTGATGTCCTTCTCTTCTTTATCCTCTTTTTCCATTTTTTTTTCTTCACAACCTCTCTTGACACCCTTCCACATACAGCTCTTTCCCTTTGAGCTCTTCCTCATAACTCTGCCTTGATTTTTCTCCATTCTAAAGTTTTTTCGTACTCTTTTAAAATGGTTTGATTGTTTGTTGGGCAGTAGTAAATGAGAATGAATTTTTTTTCTAGCATTGACCAGCATATATCATTAGATTTTAGCTTTTCAATTAAGTTACTGGTTAAAATACTGTACTTGGATCAAATCTAGTACTCAAATCTAATCATTTACTTTAATATATGAATTTTTTATAGCATTGACGAGAATATAGCATTAGATTTTAGCTTTTCAATTAAGTCACTGGTTAAAATACTGTACTTGGATTAAATGTAGTACTGAAATCTAATCATTTACCTTAATTTATTAGGATAAATCTTACCATAAATACTGTAATTGGACCCCACCCCTCTTAATAGTACCTCACCCTAGAGGTGGAGGGAAAAAATAGTACCCCATGGGGTTCAATTACAGTATTTACGGTAGCTCTTTAAAAGAATGCTAATCAATTTGAGATTCTCATTTAGATTCACAAGAATTTTCCACCTTTCTTCATTGACTTTTTTGTGTGAGTGAGGTCCAAAGCTTTAAAGCCTTCTTTTACCTTCTTTTACCGCACTTTTCCCCCTTATGTCGGAGTTCAACAATAGCAATTTCGCACCCATAATTGGCCCAAAGCTTTTATAAAAAAAAAATAAAGCAAAGAAACATAAGTTGTTTCAACAGAATCTCATATTGACTTTTAAAAACTCTTCGAAAAGTCATCTAGCTTTCGAGTGACCTTATTCATCTAAAAAGATATTCATCTAAAAAGATATTCAACAAAATACTATTTTAATCTTCGCTGGATACCTAAAAAGTAGCTTATTTGAGGAAAGAGCTGCCATTTGTCTAGTTTTGGGTCATTCGATAGGTCTGGGAAGATCCCATCCTCTTGCCGACGAGACGAATTTCTAATTCACACCTTCGCCCATCACACCTGGCTCTAAATATTGACCTAAATATTGACCTAAAACTGATCTGACTGAATTATAATATTCTTTGTATTCAAATGATAGCCTAATGATGGGCAATTGTGATGTGGGTTTGCAGTAGCTCGAGGTCATCCTCGGTTCCATCCCTTCCCTCTGACGACGAGTCACTGGTTTGTGAAATGTTTAGGGTAAAAGAATTCGAAATAAAACTAAATCATATAATCATACATCAAAGAAATAAGCTTAAATGCAGTTGTGATCACTGCAGTAACAATCTGGAAATATTAGGTTGGTGAATTGAAAACTGCCGGACTTTGAACTAAAATTTATTCAACATAAAACCATGAATTCATTCGAAATAATTTTCATTATTATTGACGACTTCTGCCCATTTTACAGGCAATTTGTGGATTCCTCTTTCGTAGTAGGATTTTGGTTTTGAATCGAAAAACTTTCAAAGCCAATTTTTGACTGCTTCTTCCGAATCGAAGTGTTCTCCCGCAAGCTCATTACTCATGATCCGGAATAAATAGTAATCAAAAGGGGAGAGGTCTGGACTGTATGGGGAATGCGCCAAAAGTTCCCAAATAAGGCTATTTATTTTAGAGCGAGTCAGTTTTGCAATATGAGGGCGCGCGTTGTCGTGGATGAGAACGATCTTTGACTTGGAGGGCCTATTCTTCTTCAGGCTCATTACTCATGATCCAGAACTTCCCAACAGTCCACTGTATTTGATTGCATTAACGGTCGTCTTGCTATCCAGCAACTTCCAGTACAAGTGTGTGAGACTCAAAAATGGAGGACTGGAGATGTCCCAATGTCCCAGTTTGAGCACTTTCTTCAAAAGAAACCCATCTTGGTGTCAATAGAAAAGTTGTAGAGAATCAAAAATTAGGCGTATAGCCAAATTTCCATAAAGATACACTTAGTAGTTTCGCTTAAAATGGAAGTTTTGTGAAAGTTTCGTAAATTTGGCATTTCTTGAAAACCAGTTTTTGAATCGTTCTGAAAATTTGGATATAAGTTTGATTTTTGATTCTCTACAACTTTTCCATTGACACCAAGATGGGTTTCTTTTGAAGAATGTGCTCAAACTGTGGCATATGACAATAGCCCGCAGTTTTCAATTCACCAAACCCAATAGTTGGCTGATTGGAGAAGTTTGAAACCTTTCCATTTATCATTTTTTCGTTAATTCAACGGTTACATTTGTAAATCTGATAAGATTTGCCTATAAAACTAGTAAATCTATGATGATTAAGCCGGGAAATCGAATAAAATGAAGTATTCAATCAACTTGAATATTAAGTATTCAATCAAACCATTATAACAACTGTAAAGAGTCAAAATAATAGACTGGAAACAGAATCGTTTGCTGAAACAGAAATCGGTTCCTATTTTGATCTAATACGGTTCCAATTTTCTGAAACAGAAATTAAGAAACAAAATCGTTTGCTGTAAACGATTTTTACATATGATTGACAATCGAAATCAAAAAAAAAATGAAATGCTTATTTATTCCCGAGTTACAATTCTCCATTTTCAAAATTTCCATTCTCCATTTGTAACAATCTTCTCAATGTCTACTGCCCAGATTTCTCCATCTTATTCCTTATTCATTTTCATTTCCCTTTCATTTTCCTTTCATTTATCTTTCTTTTTCATTTTTCTCTAATATAGTTTTGTAAAAACAGGTGAAAAAAATAATGTTGACAAGGGGAATTCAATGAGATCCAATCGGGCCACATGTATAGGCCACACAAGGTGAGAAATATTGAAAATAATATTCGAAAAATGGAGAGAGTATTAGGAAAAACGAGAGGTAATGGCTTCGAAATATTAATCAACTTTTAATTAATTCATTTGAATAACTCTTCTCAATTGAAAGTTTCGCCAACAATTTCACTCATCGATCGATTCACTTTCAAGTTGTTCATTAATTTGAACAATTCTTTGTACTGGTACAAGTTGTTTATTAATTTGAACAATTCTTGGTACTGGTACAAGTTGTTCTTTAATTTGAACAATTCTTTGTACTGGTACAAGTTGTTCAATAATTTGAACAATTCTTCGTACTGGTACAAGTTGTTCTTTAATTTGAACAATTCTTTGTACTGGTACAAGTTGTTCATTAATTTGAACAATTCTTTGTACTGGTACAAGTTGTTTATTAATTTGAACAATTCTTCGTACTGGTAGAAGTTGTTCATTAATTTGAACAATTCTTTGTACTGGAACAAGTTGTTCATTAATTTGAACAATTCTTTGTACTGGTACAAGTTGTTCTTTAATTTGAACAATTCTTCGTACTGGTACAAGTTGTTCTTTAATTTGAACAATTCTTGGTACTGGCTCAAATTTCTCCATCAACTATTTCAAAGAAATCAAAAGATTAGTACAATATTTTATGAAAACATTTATGAAATTACGTTTAGAATTATTCTTATATTATTCAGTAAAATATTCCTGAAAATCCCAATAAATTTTTGTGTTTTTGTACTTAAATCTCTTAGACACCGCCGTTTGGTCACGGATTTAATAGAATCTTTCAAAATTGTAAAGGACAAGCAACCTATCCCTCTTTTTCGAGATTTATTCAAATTTAATCCCACGGTTAGTTCAAGGAGAGGTTCTTTCGTTAGAAATTCTTAGTTTTAGAAATTCCAGTCATCTCCAATAAGTTTGTGTATAACTCTTTTCCAATAAGAACTCCCAGAATTTGGAATCGCCATTTAAAGATTTCGAGACTATAAAGATAGAGTTTTCAGAGAGTCCAATAGTCTCGAAAACCTTTAAACTATCTGTAGATGATCTTGATCTTGAAGCTCTAGTGAATCCTTGACGTTATCTGTGCTACCCATATATTAAATATATTATATCGTGTTGCCTTTTATCGGCCCTTTTCGGGTTATTTGTATGAATCTGTATTATGTATTAATCTTAAATCTAGCGCACTTTATCTCAGCTCCTGAATAAAAAAATCTATATAATAAGAAGATAGAGAAGTTTGAAAAAGCGATTTTTATTTAAAATCGAAAAAATTAATTTAAAAACGAGAAGATCTATCAAAATTGTGATTGTTTTCTCTAGTGAATTCTTGACGTTATCTGCTCTGCCCAGTTTTCCATTAATCACTATATTTCCATTATTAACTACAAATCACATTAACAAGTCTACGAAAAGAGTAAAGAGATTCAAAAAAAAAAACCCAATAAACTTTGCCAGATTTTAGAAGAAGTAGAAATTTCTTCTAAAAATCATCTTTAATTGAGTATGATGAGGTGTGAAATGTGCATGCTTGTGCTTTATTTGTATTGTTTTCTATTTTATGGAAGCGGTAGTGTGCAAGATTCAAAAAAAAACATTTCAGCCAATGATACGATTCAGAAAACTTTCCTTTTTAGGTTCTTGTTTTTAAAAATTCAATCGATTTCGTTGTTATCAAAAAAATTCACAAAAAAACCTTGCCAAAATCCTATTTGATCGGCATTCTCATTTTTTAATGATGTTTGAAAACCTATTCAGGATATTTTTGAGAAGAAAAGAGCATAATTACCCTTCGCAATCCTCGGAAAAAACGCTTTAGCATCATTTTCGTCAAATTTCGTTTTCTCTTTTCAAGGAAAATCGTTGAATCATTGAATTGGATGCATTGAAAAAACGGTTTTCTTTAAGAAAGAAAGTTTAAAAAAAGATCTACTACCTTGTAGACACAGTTTTGAGGTTGAAGAATGGGTCAACGAATGAACAGAGTATAGAAAACTTGAGACTAAGCTAAGATACTTTAGATTGTTTTAAGGTGATTTTTGAATAAGTAGAGTTATAGTAAGTTATAATAAGATAAATTCAGCTATTATGGCTCAACTATTATGTACTCTTTGAACCATTTTGTCTAAAAATCTTTTGAATCTTTTGAAATCTACTTTCTGAAGTTATATAACATTTTTTACTTAGCTCTTAAGACCAAATCGGCTTTCAATTCGATCAAATTCAACCTAAAAAGCCCTCCAGCTTCACCTGCTCTCAATTTTTCTTTCTTTCTTTCAATCCCATATTTAGGTGAGAAAGGAGAGTAGAATAGCCATTTTGTGTATATTGAGCTGGTCTCTTTCTCTCTAAAATGGAATGGAGATCTCTAAAAACGGCCATCCACTCGAGCGGAATGGCTATTCGTTGGAATCTCGAGGCAATCTTTACACATTTTTGTGACAAAATAGCCCTAGCTCTCCCTAAATCTTTGGAAGTTTTAAGGTTCAAGAATAGGTCAACGAATTGATGTATAGAAAACTTGAGACCAAGCTAAGATACTTTAGATTGTTTTAAGGTGATTTTTGAATAAGTAGAGTTATAGTAAGTTATAATAAGATAAATTCAGCTATTATGGCTCAACTATTATGTACTCTTTGAATCATTGTATCTAAAAAATTTTTGAATCTTTTGAAGTCGACTTTCTGAAGTTATATAACATTTTTTACTTAGAATAGCTTTACTGTAAGTTTATTTATCTATTTAACTCTTTCAAATAAACCTCTAAGAAAGTTTTTTTAAGGCCTAGAATGAAAACTTCACGAAAATTCTCAAAGCCTAAAATCTTTCTTCTAGTTTTTTTCTTGCAACATGGATTGAAACGAAAAATAGATCTTAAAGAGCTTAAGAGGCAAAGCAGAGCTCTCACCGGTGTCCTCACATTTCCGGGCAACAAATTACCCCGGGGGATCGGAGGGGGGGACACATCCATGGATGGGGTTTCGGAGCTGAGAGTCCCCCCACCCCACAGAAGTCCCCTAATTGAAATACACATGCCCTCTTTCGGGAGTATCCCCATTTTGTCATGCATTCACTCTTTTACTTTGTGCAGTCAGTATTTGAACGACTGCTGATATGTACTAAGCTAATTTTGGGTATTTGAACACATTTTTTTTGTGTTTAAAGTCTTTTTCGTGGAAATCTTTGATAGAAAAAGAATAAAAATCTTAGAAACTTGAGGAAATTGAGGAGTTGATTAGAGAAATAGAAAGAAAAAGAAAAGATTAAGAATCAGAAATGGAAAGAAAAAGAAAAGAAGCCAAAAATGAGGTTTTTGTTAAAGAAAAGTGAAAAGTTAAAGAAAAAATGATCAAAAATGATGAATTTTGTCTGAAATCTGGTAGATAATCTAGTTTTTTAACTAAAAATCGAAATTCTTATCTATTTGATGAGTTCTTTATGCTCTAAAAAAGTAAACAAATCCTTTCTAGTGCATTGAAATATCAATTTTCTTCAGCAACTCAAGAAATTGATGGCTTTAATGTACTTTAATGTACTAGAAGGAGTTTGTTTGAACTTGAGCACAAAGTACTAAGCTTAAAGAGAGGCTAGAATAGAAAAATCATTGAAATCTCGACAAATTAGATTAGCTACTATTTCAGCTTTGTAAAAACCAATACAAATGTTTACATACACTTTTTAGCCTATTAGCGAACCTTTTTTTTTGACTTTAGATCTCGAAATCAAGCTGAAGAAAAAGAGAAAGAGATGAGAAAAGAAGGGAAAAAGGAGGAGAAAAAAGAAGGGAGTTGAGGGGCGGGCCCTTTTCTGAAAAGACTCAATGCCCCAGCAAACGATCGCTCGGCTCAAAAGACCTCAAGGGGCCTCAAATCTCTTTTTTTTTCGCACTGATATTACCAAAATCTTATCAGATTCCCCTATTCTCTATGAAAGTTTAGCTCTTTTTTTTCAATATTCTTGAATTCTCTGAGAAGACAGGGGTGCCGGTTTGGTGGGACTCCGAGGCGATTCGGTGTGCCCATGTGCTAGTTCTTTGTCGGCGCCCATGCATGCACATGCCGGCTGGCAGCGACCTGTTGCGAAGCTCGCTAAGTATAAGGTATGCTTGGTAAACGACGGGAAAATTTGAAGCTATGGCCGACTGGCTAAGAGTACAGTCTCTTAGTCGATAGGTGAAGGGTTCAATCCCGCTAAGCAGATTTTTGGTTTTTTTTCTTCTATAAATTTAGAGGTAAATCAAATCCTAATAAATTGTCATGAGTTATGGATGCTGTGCGCCAGAAAGCATGCGTTTTTACAAGTATAAAGTACAGTTTTAAGCATAGTTATCACAGTCTTTAACAGTGTGCTTTGAAAACCTTTACTAAGGCTTTAAATTCTTCATTTTCTTAAGAAAAAGATATGAAATGAATACGGCAGTGAACTATTTACGTTTTAGACTTAACTTTCTTAGGTGCAAACTGTTACTAAAGTGGTCATTTCTATAATCAATTTCTAATAATCCAACTCCTTTACATTTCCTCAATGGATTAATAAACAATGAGTACCCAAATAAGCAATTGTTTTGAGCTTGCTGTTTTGCGAGAATAAGCCCAAATTTTTTTAGTTCTTTAAAAGAGAATATAAATCTCTACCCGAATTTCAGCAATTTCAATGATTCATGTTCTTTTTTTGTCTTTCAAATGCGTTTCCCCAATCCAAGTTCAGCAATCCAACTCTTTTACATTTCCTTAACGAATTAATAAACAATGAGTTCCCAAATGAGCAATTATTTTGACGAGAGTAAACCGAATTTCAGCAATTTCAATGATTTATGTTCTTTTTTTTGGTCTTTCAATGACGTTTCCCCAATCCAAGTTCAGCAATCCAACTCTTTTACATTTCCTTAACGGACTAATAAACAATGAGTACCCAAATAAGCAATTGTTTTGCAATACGCAAAGAGCCTTCAAATATTCACTTAAACTTAAACTTTTAAACTTAAATCTCTTAGGAGTAAATTGTTTTTTGAAATTGCTTTACTAAAGTGGTCATTTCTATAATTTATAATCAAGTTCGGCAATCCAACTCCTTTACATTTCCTCAATGGATTAATAAACAATGAGTACCCAAATGTGCAATTGTTTTGACAAGAGTAAACCGAATTTCAGCAATTTCAATGATTCATTTTCTGTTTTTCTTTTTTTTCTTCCTTTTTTTGGTCTTTCAAATGCGTTTCCCCAATCCAAGATACTCGTACACGCAAAGAGCGTTGAAATATTCACTCAACACGTCCAAAATATCCCATTTCCCATGCATATTGATATTTTCGACACTAATTTGTTTGGTTTTGACGAATTTGAATAGAACACTGGATTAGTAGGTGAATTTTTAAACAGATCAAATGAAAGATCAAAAAGGGTAGGCATTGTGCAACTTTTAAAGTATTACTAAAGATGCATTCAATAGAAGAAAAACCTTTAGAACTTAAATTTCCTTTAGAAATTTGCTTTAGAACTTTTGAGGCATTTATTCGATTTGAAAATTGTCTTTTAACGCCTTAAAATTCAATCAATAGCCATTTTCAACACTGATAACTGGATAAATCGGATTAAGATCCGATTATTACACGAAAGAGCTTGATTCTTGATTCTAAACTCTGCAAGAATCTTTAAGAATCTCTAATAGTCTTTAAGAATCTTTAAGAACCTTTAAGAATCTCTAATAGTCTTTAAGAATCTCTAAGAATCTTTAAGAATCTCTAAGAATCTCTAATAGTCTTTAAGAATCTCCAAGAATCTCTAAGATTTCCAAGAAGGAACCAATATTTCAATTTTCTTGAAATTTACGTTAAAACATCAAATTAAGTCCCGAAAAAAGCCAACTCTCGAAAGAAAAAGAGTTGAGAAGGGAATGTGGATAGAAAAAGGTGGTAATCCGTTTCAATCCGTCGTCCATTTGAGCTCAATAAAGAGAGGCTGACTGCCGACTTTTGCTGGCTGTGTTTTCTCCTTTTTTTTGATGGGCCTACCCCCGACTGGAATCCCATGGCGATCCCCTCTCCAATCAAACTAACCCTTTCCCGCCCTTTCCCCCTCTTTTCCCCTTCAAGAAAACAAGAAATCAAGAAAATACCCACTTACCCGTAATTGTTTCTTGAAATTTTTTTCTTTACAATCTTACCAATTAGAAAAAATGAGCTGTGAAAACGTGAGAACAATTAGAAAAGACAGAAATTGTATAGGCTTGAATTTTTGAAAACTTTCAGACAAGCAACTTTCAGATAAGTAAGAATTTTATCCGAAAACTTCAGTAAGACAACCTCAGTAAGAAAACTTCAGTAAGACAACTTCAGTAAGACAACTTCAGTAAGACAACTTCAGTAAGACAACTTCAGTAAGACAAGTTCAGTAAGACAAGTTCAGTAAGACAACTTGAGTAAGACAACTTCAGTAAGACAACTTCTTCAGTAAGAACTAAAATCAATTCCAAAACCAAAATCATCTTTGTTCTTTGATTTAAACAAAGAAAAAAACTAAAGGATCAGCTGTTTTCTTCTTTGTCGATGATTTGGTCAATGTTCAGAAGACATTTTTCAGCTTTCTTTGGGTTTTCTAAGGTCTTTCCCCAGTCTATTCTAGAAATTTCATTGTTTTCACGCGTTGGGGCGATCTTTTGAGCTTTTTCGTGGGGCATTGAGCGCTCCTTTTTCTCCGTTTCAACCTCGATTTCAATTGCATTGAATCTGTCAATCGGGGTGTCCCCTATTGCCTCTTTTTTGAATAATACCCAACCAACAGATGATAGCAAAATTTGTGCTAGGTAAGAATTTGGCAGAGAAACTTTCAAATCTAGTAATGAAGCTCTAGAGAAGTGGGAAAAAAGCAAAGAGTTTAAATCTAAATAAGTCTAAACTTAAGGAAAACTTAAGGAAAACATAAGCAGTGACTTTTTGAAGGCATTCAGTTCGCTGTACTTCATTAAAGCTTACAATTCTTATAGTTTAAAGATCAATTTACTTAGCTAAGTAAATAGAAATGTAATTTATTCTCTTTTTAATGAAATTTTTTAGAAAAAAACAAATCTAGAACTAGTTTTTGATCAAATTTTGCATGAAACAATGAAATAAACTTGAATAAAAGAGTTTAAACCTTTGAAAACTCTTATTAAATTACTTGAAATCTTTCAACTTATCAATAAACTATTAAAAATGAACTTAAATTTGAAAATCTTTTCATTCTTGAATGAAAAAGTCATCTGCTATCTGCCATTCATCAAATTTATATCCTTTTTCAGGCTCGTTGAGTCAAAGACAAATCCTAGTTGTAAGTCATAGAAGAGTTTCTGAAATCTTTCTTCTTTTTCTTCTTCTTTTTCCCCAAAATTGATCCGCAATTCAGATCCGTCGACGAAAAACGAATTTTGTCGCAATCTTTTGTTACGCAGTTAAAGGATTTTCCTTTTCTTTTTTCTAGAAATCCAAGAAAATCTAAGAAAGATGAAAGCAAAGGGAAAAGGTTAGAAAAGTTTAAAAATAAATGAATTCTTTTAAGTATTTTGATCTTTCTAAATTAACTACTTTCTAAAGTAAAGTTCTAAAGTAAAAAAAAAGTAAAGTACTCTATGTTTAGAAGCACACCATTTCTGGCAATGCCAAAATTCTTGAAATAAGTGAAAGAGCGTGAGGTGTTGTTCTATCATTTTAATCTAAATTCAACCAACATGGGATTTAAGATCTATTCAATCTCATTTTCCTAAAAAAATCCTTGTCTGAATAAGTGAATAAACAAAGATGAGTGTTCTTTTTCTCTCGATAACTTGATTTTAATCGAATCGAAGATGGGTTTGTGAAGTGCTCTCAAAGGGTAATCTTCTTTCTCTCAACAAGCAAAATTCTAAGCTTTCAGACATAGAAAAGCTAACTTCAAATCTAAACAAAATCCTTAGAGAGAAAATGGAAAGAAAAATTAGGAATATTAGTAAAAAATGGTAGGAAAACTCCTACACAGGTATACTTTTAGACGATAGTTTTGCTCTAGATGGGTCTAGATGGCTGTAGATGGCTTTAGATGGCTCTAAATGACTCTAAATGGCTTTAGATGACTCTAGATAGCTTTAGATGGCTGTAGAAGGCTCTAAATGACTCTAGATGGCTTTAGATGGCTCTAGAATGCATTCACCTTTTATATTCTACAGCTGAACCCATATTCTTCATGATTTGATGGATCTGAAATCATATTTGTTAACGGTTACATTCTAATTTCTATTTTTGATCGCACCTCTTTCAAATCCAAAAAAAGAAACCCGAATTCAATCTCCGCATCCCTCGTCATCATTCATTCATTCGACAGTGATTCAATTAGTCAGAAAAGACTTAAATTTTGAGATAATCCAATAGAAATCCAATAGATTTCAATCTTTTTAATGAAATCGAGAGCTTTTTATTGAATGAAATGTTCAATATTTAGTATACCGTATTCTCTCTAATAGTAGTGAACCCCGCCGAGCCAAGTTGATGCCTATTTTACGGCTTCCAAAGTTTTCACAGAAGCTCAACACTCTAATCCCTCACTAGATCTCATCGTCATTTTCCGATTTTCCACATCGATAGGTTCTGATAAGCGCTTTTCGAGATTTCGAGTAATTTAGGCGACGCTCTGGGTGTATTAGAGAGAATACGAGAGTTTAGAATTTACTTTCACAAATAAAGCTATTCACTTGAATGGAATAATAAACACTCCTTACCGTATTCTCTCTAGTAGTAGTGCACCCCGGCGAGCCGAGTCGGTGACGATTTTACGGTTTCCAAAGCTTTCACAGAAGCTCAACAGTCAAATCACCCACTAGATCTCATCGTCAGCTACATTTTCCGACCCCACATCGATAGGTTCTCATAAGCGGTTCTCGAGATTTCGGGGAATTTAGGCGACGCTCAGGGTGCGCTACTATATGACTACTACTAAATACGGTAAATACGAAAGATTTTGATCGGTAAATGGTCTTTTACTTCCAGAAGTTTCAAAGCTTTTGTTTTTACACTTTAGATTTTACATTTTATCATCAGAACTAAAAGAATTTAGTAAATTTTGTTTTTTCCACGATTCACTAATACAAATTCTTCTAAAGTAGTTCTTCAAATTTTCCCAGACTCTTTAAAAGCTTTCCTCTTGAAAACCCAACTCTCATCCATATTTTACCAAAGACAAGCTTGTCAAACTGAACTTAACTATACAATTCCTGTTTGTTTATGTAGGTTAGTTTTGATTTAAAGATTGAAACCTAAAGATCTTCAGGTTAGTTTTTGTAAAGTAAGAGCTCAAATGGCTCAAAAGAAAGTCCCTAGCTTCTCTTGATTTTGATCTATTGTCTAAAGAACCCTTGAAGAAATATATTCTAGAGAAGTGGCAATGTGGTGAAAGTGTTTGCGAGTGTCTCGAATTGAATTCACTCGCTACCGTGTGCTTGTTGAAAGAAAGAGAGTTTGTACTTCGAATAGACTCTTTTCTTCTTTAAGTGAGTCTCTCTCCAATATCGCTTTCACCACATTAGGGAATTGTTGATTGCTTTCTTCTTGGCTTTTCTTTCAATGCTTTCTTTGGGTAGATAGATCTCTCTAGATTGCAGAGTTAGTTTTTCGAACTTGATTGGAAATTAACTTTAGATTAAGAAGTAGATTAAGAAGTAGATTAAGAAGTAGATTAAGAAGTAGATTAAGAAGTAGATTAAGAAGTACAGTACTGGACTTACCTAATTTGACCACATTCTACCGTTGTCTTTCCCTTTGTGAGTAAAAGATTTGTCTAGCGGTTCTCAGGCTAAAATCTGATTCGTATTTCCGTTCTGGTAAACGCACACGATCTGGCATACTGATTTACTTGCCCTATTCAAGAATTTGTGTACCAGAAAGCGCAAAGTATGAATTACAGTACTGGACAATGAAATATGATATTTGAAAAACGATGGTCACTTTCGCGCGTCTGTAACTCCCTTGTCTTTGAGTTTAAATTATTAGTGTTATACATTTCCTGAAAGCGCTTTTCAAGGGCTACACAATGGTAATATTAATATTTAGAAATACGGTAAAGACAAGGGAGTTACAGGCGCGCGAAAGTGACGATCGTTTTTTCAAATATGATATTTCATTGTCCAGTAGTGTAGATTAAGAAGTAGATTAAGAACTAGATTTCCTCAAATGTTAACTGTTAAATGGTAGCTAAATTGGCAAGTAATTAGCAATATTTTTAGAGAATTTGATCAAGTTTTGACAAGAAAATCAGAGAATAAGAGAATTTCAATTTAAAAAGACTTTTTAGCAAAGTTTAAACGATAGAAAAACTAGAATAGAATGATTAAAACAATTTTTTTTTTGCTTAGCTTGTAAAACAGTCAAGATTTCTATACAAAAACTTGTATTCTAACACTTCTAATTGTAAAAAAAACCTTCAAACTGTTCAAACAATCGAAAAACGAATAGAATGATTAGTAAAACCTTTTTTACTTAACAAATTCTAGACAAAGCTAGTCCCTGGTCATAAAAACACTCAACTTTTCGACGAAAAACCACTCGTTTTTTTCGAAATCTCTCTTGAAACACACTTTGTTGAAAAGGTGACTCTCGCTGCGAGTAATTCACTTCCGAATCGGCGCACCATCTTAGCGACCTCCTTTTCCCCATTTGTCCCTCTTTTCCCCCTCCATTCTCTCAAATTCCCTCTCTTTCCCTCACTCTTTCCCTCTTCTTACTTGAAACAAAGTCCTCAGCAGTCTTTCTAACCCCCATTTCCCTATTTTTGAAGTTTCTGAATCGCACCATTGGCCGAGTTACCGAAATGCGCCGAGGGAGGCTCGCCTCCCTCTCCGGGCAACGAACCGATTACTCTTCCCCGAATTTTCGACCCAAGCACACTACCGCTGCGCCATATCGACTCGTCATCTGCTTCTACTGTAACTACAGACGGATGTGCGGGTGTGCGGATGCTCCCGCTTCCTGCTGAGCCACAGGAGCCGCCTCTCCTCTCGCGGATCGTCGGTCTTCCCCCACCGGCGCCACCCCGACGACCGCCTACTACTGTTTTAATACCGATTCGACGACCACAACCACCGCCAAAGAAAAAGGGAGAACCCAGCGAGGAAAAGGGTTTTGCTAAGGTTTTGAAAAAGGATCTCTATCTTGGCTCTCTATTCTAACTAATGAGCTAATCAAACTAACCTAGAAATTTAGCTACAAGCCAATAAGCTTGAAGCCAATAAGCTTAAAGCCAATAAACTTGAAGCCAATAAGCTTAAAGCTAATAAGCTTGAAGCCAATAAGCTTGAAGCCCATAAGCTTGAAGCCAATAAGCTTGAAGCCAATAAGCTTGAAGCCAATAAGCTTGAAGCCAATAAACTTTATTTATCTTTAAGCTTATTGGCTACTAAATTAAACCCTCTTTATTAATCTTTTAATCAATTGAAAGCTCCAAAACATTCTCACAATAAGACTTTTCAATTCAAATTTCAATCTCATTTCGCAAATCTTTTGAAAAACTTTTCATACTCTGCTTTTTCAAGCGGAAAAAGCCTAGGATCTAGAAAGTTGCGCGTTCTAATCCCTATCTTTTTCTTGGTTTTGAGAAGAGTTTCAAAAAGAAAATGTCAATATGTAGACAACTGCAAAATAAATGCCCGTCTTTAAGTGAAAAATCGGTTTTTTTTTTGCAGAAGAAAAAAAGGAGTTTCTTTAAGAAATGAAATTGAATTTAATAAAAACAATGAAAATATCTTTCAGAGATCGCCGCTAGAGAAAGCCCGACATCTTGACAATCTTCCTTCCTATCAAGTAAGTGATTTTATTAAAGCTTTGAAGAGTTTAAAGTTGTGAAAATGGTAATGTGATGGTGGAATGCTTTGAAGAAGTATACTGGCTTCTTTAGGTTAAAGTTTATCTTTAAACTGAAGAAGTATACTGGCTTCTTTAGGTTGAAGTTTCTCTTTCAAAATCTAATCTAATCTAAAATCTAAGCTCTTTTACTGTGCATAAACTTGATTTGAGCATACAGAATATTCTGAATCAAATTGGGATTAGAAATCTGGAAAATTTGAAGACTCTGATCATCCAGTTGTGCATTCAATCATGCCATTCCACAAGGCATACTTCATTGTTGAATATGCTGACATTGTAGATCGATGACAAGTCTACGTTGCTTTAAATCTTAAGAAATCTTTCTCCAATCTTTCTCCAATCTTTCTATACATCCATTCTCCAATATCGAAAACACTTTGCATTTTTCAGTTTCTCTTTGCTTCGTAACTCAGTCCCTTTCTTTCTTCCTAATGTGGTTGAAAATGGGGCCACATGTCCACTAGTGTAGTTCTTTTAGACATAGACATCGTCTAAACAACTCAAAACTTCTCTAAAATTGGGTTGAACTGAGATGAAACTAGGCAAGGATACATACAACATGAGAACTATTTTGTGTTGAATTCTGGCTTCTAAATTTTCTCAATAGTTTGAAAGGAAAAAAGGGAATGGGGTAAAGTTGTTTACTCAATAGTTAGAGAAAAGAAAAGCTGATTTCTAGAGTTGTAAAGTCAACTGTGATCTGAGAAAATTGATCTAGAAAATGTGTCCTAGAGTTGTAACCAGATTAGAGTCAGATTCAGGTTACGGCTAAACCAAGCCCAGGTACTCCTGGTCAATTAGAAGTTGCTTAGACCTGACCTGGTTTAGAAAATTGGCCTTAAAACATTCCTGGCCAGTTAGCTGTTATTAGGGAGTAGATTTTCTCAGTCCAAGATAAAGCTAGAGCTAGAAAAAGCACTCTCTAACTATAAACTCTAACTCTAAAGCTTTAACTTCAATATAATACAATAACTAAAAGTGTTTAAAGTTAAAAGATGAATGAGTTTTATCGTCAAGCTTTCATATCTCCCCAAGTCGATTCTTGTCTCTATCTCAAATGTGGTTGTGTGTCTATCGTGGCCTTAATCCAATCGACATCGCCTCACACATGCATAATTGTCGCGAGCCGAATCACACCCGTCTCTTTCGCGCGAAGCTTTCTCTTTCCCCGATTCCGAAATGGAATGAGCAAACGGCGATTACAATTCCACCCACATTTCATTTATCCAATTCACGTGAAATTGCTTGATGAATCTGATTATGAAACCAGCTTTTACTTAAGAGTTATGGCAATAATTCTTTAGTATAATAATTTGAAACAGAAATAGAAAGTTAACCGTAACACGTTTTCTAAAACGTGTAAACTTTTAGAAACTACAGTAATTGTTAGTTTATACATTTGATGTTTATTGGTATTAACTCTCAGAGAAAATAAGACAAATTAGAAAATTATAGTGGTTATCAGAGACGCGCCAAGCTTTCTCTTTCCCCATTCTGAAATGGAATGAGCAAACGGCGATTACAATTCCACCCACATTCCATTTATCCAATTCACGTGAAATTGCTTGATGAATCTGATTATGAGACCAGCTTTTACTTAATATTTATAGCAATGATTCTTTACTATAATAATTTGAAACAGAGAAATAGAAAGTTAACCGTAATACGTTTTCTAAAACGTGTAATCTTTTAGAAACTACAGTAATCGTTAGTTTATACCTTTGATGTTTATTGGCTAACTACTATAATTAGAGAAATTATAGTAGTTATCAGAGACAAGTTTACGATAGCTTTTAAGACGATTTAAAAGACGCATTAGATGATTTTTAGGGTATAAATAATGTTTTAAACTTAAAAACTCTATCTTTAGACTATAAAATCTTTACGAAAAGATCTTTCAAAAAAACTTTAGACTATTTCTAATAGATTAAGTAGTATACTTTTGTAGGTCTCTATGAAATCCTAGTTTTTTTTCTCTTTTTCTACTTGCTGGGTACTTGACGAGTGATCTCATTGTAAATGCAAATGAATGAAAGAGAAAAGAAAGTAGAGGACAATTGCCGTAGAAAGCCTCGATTCAATTCTTTTCACAATGAAAAAATAAAAACATGACAATGATATAAAAAGATGAATAAAATCAAGTTAGATTTCGTTGAAAGAGTTTCCAAAAAACAATTTGACCAAAACTATTCCAATAAATGATTCACATTGATCTGTACTTGTACTTGATCTACTTGATCTACTTGATCTAATTGATCTACTTGATCTAATTGATCTGCTTGATCTACTTGATGTACTTCATCTACTTGATCTACTAGATCTACTTGATCTACTTGATGTACTTGAGCTACTTGATCTATTTGATCTACTTGATGTACTTGATCTACTTGATCTATTTGATCTACTTGATGTACTTGATCTACTTGATCTACTTGATCTACTAGATCTACTTGATCTACTTGATGTACTTGAGCTACTTGATGTACTTGAGCTACTTGATCTACTAGATCTACTTGATCTACTAGATCTACTAGATCTACTTGATGTACTTCATCTACTTGATGTACTTCAGCTACTTGATGTACTTCATCTACTTGATCTACTAGATCTACTTGATCTACTAGATCTACTTGATCTACTAGATCTACTTGATCTACTAGATCTACTTGATCTACTAGATCTACTTGATCTACTTGATCTATTTGATCTACTTGAGATCTACTTGATCTAATCGATCTACTTGATCTACTTGATGTACTTGATCTCATTTTTTTCTTAGTTTCAAACTTGAGTCTACTAATAGCTTTGTTTCAATACGTTAGTTTCAATCTTTTTCTTTATATTTAAGCTATTGTTAAAGTTTTACTTCTTAAGTTTAACCTTTATAAGTTACTAAAATAAAAGTTATCTAAAAATTTGCTAAAACACGATTGCAAGTTGCAGCATTTTGCAAGTTCTTGAATCAAATAAATCAACTTTTTTTTGTTTTTTGATCAATCATCACAGCCAATTCTTGAATTTCCCATTTTGAAACTCGAATTTAAACCTAGAAAAACTAGTTTAAGACAAGATTTCCACGTTTCTTCTAACTAAAATAAATAATTGAAAGTGTAGGAATGTTGCTTTCCCCATTTCATTGGAACGGCTTTATGCAAATGGTTTTTCGCATGAGTGATTGCTGAAAATCTCTTCCCATTTCATTCACTTTATAAACAAAATACTCTCAAATAATCTCTCTCTCTGTGTGCGTAGAAAGTTTGAAGTTTTCCAAACGGAAGCAACCATTACGCGCCATGCATGAAATTTTCAGCCCAAGTTAGCTTTTTGATGGGTGAATTTCTCGTGAAATTTGGGTTTTTCTTTGAGCCTTTTCTTTGCCCTTGGCCACTTGATAATTCATTGAAAACAATGTTGCCGAAATAGCTCATAACGAGGGGCAAAAGATACTCTAGATCTAGACAAGGAAATACTTGATGCATCAAAGGAGTTATGAGAAAGATTTTGAATGGCAAAATTTCATAGTTAGAATAAAAGAGAACAAGCTAAAAGCTGGGCTTAAATTCTGCCTTAAAAGCCTTAAAAGTTGGTCAATTAGAAGTGGCTTAGATCTGGCCTGGTTTAGAAACTTGGCCTTAAAGCTTTCTGGCCAGTTAGCTGTTATCAGGGAGTAGATTTTCTCAGTCCATGATAAAGCTAGAGCTAGAGAAAGCACTCTTTAACTATAAACTCTAACTCTAAAGCTTTCTGGCCAGTTAGCTGTTATCAGAGAGCAGATTTTCTCAGTCCAAGATAAATGAATTCAATAGCAAGTTTAAATTCCAAAAATATTTCTCAATTCGAACACTTTCATAAATAATTGATGACGCGATGTGGCGGCGCTAATCGTTTAGGAAAAGGAGAGATGAATAAAAGATTGTTCCAATGGCATAAAGCCCTTTTCTAGCGACCCACTAACAGGTGTCCTCTTAGCTCATTGGTAAAGCGTTCGCCTGGCAGGCCAGAAATAGGCGCGTGGGCACGGGTTCGAATCCGCTGGCCGTTTTTCCTTTTGTCTTCACGTAAAACCGTTTAAATTCAAGTTTTTTTAGCAAGTTTAAATTCCAAAAATATTTCTCAATTCGAACACTTTCATAAATAATTGATGACGCGATGCATCGCGATGTGGCGGCGCTAATCGCTTAGGAAAAGAAGAGATGAATAAAAGACTGTTTTAATGAGATAAAGCCCTTTTCAAGCGACCACCGAATCATGCCCTCTTAGCACATTGGTAAAGCGTTCGCCTGCTAAGCAAGGAGTAGGCGAGAGGCTAGGGGTTCGAGTCCGGCGGGCCGTTTTTTCTTTTGTCCTCCCTTTGTCCCCCCTAAATTAATTCAAAATGAAAACAAGATTAACTAGCTCTATCTCTAGCAACTAGCAGTCGTTTACAACCTTTGTAGATTGTAAATTGTAACAGTTAACATAGTATACTGGTGTTTGATAGTATTTAACGACTAGAAATCCAGTCTTCTACACGCAAAAGTCGAAAGAACTATTTGTTGAGTTAAAATATTAATGAATCTTTAAAATTGTCAACAATCCCCAGAGAATATTATCCTATCCTATTTCACAAAGGTGTTTCCAATTCCCATCGCATTTCTCACTTCATTTCACTTGCAATCTCCCCAAGATAGGCCCATCCAACTGGGGTATTCAGATAATGCAATTGCATCGCCTTCTTCCTCTCTCCTTTTCTCTACCCGTTCTTCTCAAGCCACCCCGGCGACAAATCGCATTCAGCCGAGAAGTAGATAAGCGAAGGGATACCGATGATCGGATGATGAGAGAAAGAACCTCCCCTTGCAATGAGATGCCAACACCCCTGACTTGGACTCCTTTCTCGTAGAGACCCACCCCTTCTCTTTCCACCCTTCTCTTCTCCATCCCTATTTCCGGAGTTTACCAACCCACCCCACTAAGTCACTCTCCTTTCCCCCTTTTTAAAAGTTCTATTGACATTTCCATGTTTCTTTGAATACCCCCCGAAAATTCTGGGCTCTTATTGGAGACACGAGGATGCGACTAGCTGAATGCACATGTTCGCCTTTGCACGCAGCAGATCCGTGAGTTTAGCTAGATCTGGAACTCTTGGGGAAATCAGCAACATCATTGTCATTCAACAACCGTAGCTAATTGTTACTATCTTAAATTTATGTGCTGACTATCGAGCATTAAGAAATCAGACTTAAGAAATGCAGAATAGAGATTTGCATTATCTTGAGGTAAATGTTCTAGTGTTTAAACTATCATTCAACGAGAATATTAAGACAAGACAAAATGTAGAGTGAGTTTGGTAATCATTGAGTTGGATACACCGGTCTTTTCATGAGCTGGAAATCCATAAAAATAGTCGAAAATAGCCGGGATTCGAACCCGTGACCGTTTACCAGGCGAACGATCTACCAATGAGCTACAACAACAGGTATCCATTGCTGCTAGGCAAGGGCTTTATATCTTTCTATTGGAAGAAACTGGGAGCCTATTAGAGCTGAAAAAGTTAGAGAAATTGAGTTAAATTGAGGGTTTTTCTCTAGAGCTATGCAGATTATTTAAAATCAAAGATTTTGCCTTAAGAATTTTAAGAATTAAGAATTAAGAAAGAAAGAAATAAAGAATTATTGATATTCTAGCCTAAAAAAGGATTTAATACCGTATTTTCTGTAATAGTAGTGCGCACTACTATTACAGACTGCACTACTATCATAGACTGCACTACTATTACAGACTGCATTACTATCATAGACTGCACTACTATTACAGACTGCACTACTATCATAGACTGCACTACTATTACAGACTGCACTACTATTACAGACTGCATTACTATTATAGACTGCACTACTATTACAGAAAATACGGTAACATAAATTCAAGTAAAAACTATGCAGAGTTTATTAGTTTAAAATTTGTCTCTTCACACTGAAATTTAATATTTTCATTTTTTTGCATTTACTTTTGTGCATTTACAAGTTTACCTGTAAAATGTAGCTAGAACAAAGCCAAAAACACTATTTATTATTATATTTGTTCTTATATACACAATTTCTGTCTCGATATCCATCTGGCAATGCGATAACGCAATTAGTTTTCTCGTCGTATTTCGTTGAACTAAAAGAAATCTCCTCATAAAGCCAGTATATTTCTCTAAAAAGCTACCATTCAAGCGAAACTTCAAATAAACGTATTGATAATTTATATGATACAAATAGAGAGTGAATTTTAGGCTCAAAAACTTCTTGACGGCTCTCATCAGCTCCGCATCGACGCACACCACGTCGGAGCGCCCGGCCACGGAGCCGGTAAATTGAATTATAGAAGATTTTTAAATATATGAACTAAGATAGGTTAAATACTTCAAGCTTACTTACTTACTTACTTACTTACTTACTTACTGACTTTCTTACTTACTTACTTACTTACTGACTTTCTTACTGACTTACTTACTGACTTACTTACTGACTTACTTACCGACTTTCTTACTGACTTTCTTACTGACTTACTTACTGACTTACTTACTGACTTACTTACCGACTTTCTTACTGACTTTCTTACTGACTTACTTACTGACTTACTTACCGACTTACTTACCGACTTTCTTACTGACTTTCTTACTGACTTTCTTACTGACTTACTTTCAATAACTTTACAAAAAGCACTCCTCCTGAAAAGGAGCTACAAGAAGATCGGATTTGGTGCTTAAAGCTCTCAATCTTGTGATAGCAATTAATCAAATTCTAGAACTATTGAGTCATTATTGAGCCATTATTGAACCATTATTGAGTCATTATTGATTATTTTAGGTGGAGGTCACGGTCACAAGAAGGAGTTCGGCCCGGCGATGATCCTCTACTATCTCGCCTCCGCCTTTCGCGCCCTTTATCCGCGTCTCGATGATGATTTTGTCGACAAGCTCAACTATTATTACACAACCACAATTTGTAAGTCAAGTGTAAATGTGCAGAGGAAACGATGGGGCGATGATTATTTAGATATTTTATTCTAGCACAATCACTAAACTAGCGAGAAAATCCAAAAAAATTGTTGGTTCAGTGTTTCAAAAGGCAAAAGAAAAGAATATAAAGTTGAGCTCCGTCTCTTTTTATCAAACAAATGATCTTTAGAGGAAGGATTTAAGATTAAAGATGGATTAAAGATTAAAGATTGAGACAAGTGGATTAAAGATTTTCAAGAGACAGAGACAAGTGGATTAAAGCTATTCAAAATCAAAGTATCAAATAAGATTTCACAGAAAAGAGCTACTTGCAGAATGCAAAGTAAATTTCTTTTTCAAATTTTAAATCAAAAAAAGAGCAACTCTTCGATACGGTAGCTCCAATTTCCTAACAAATTTTCCTCTATTTCGAGGTGAAATTGAGAGAGTTTCTAGTGAGATCTCCATCTAGTACTTGCTTATTCAATTTACTTCTCCACTTTATTTGAAGCTTCTTTACAAAAGTTTATTTTCAGTGGCTTCTTTCGCCTTGCTCGTTTCAGCTAAACAATATGTCGGTGAGTGGCAAATTCAAAAAAATTCTAAGCTTTAAATAATCATTCTTACAAAAATTTCCCCAACCTTCAGGCTTCCCAATTCAATGCTGGGTTCCCGCGACGTTTACTGATGCTATGGAACAGTACACAGAGAATTACTGCTGGGTGCAGAATACATATTGGGTCCCGATGCAGGTGAACTTTGGAAATTGGAAAACAAGGAAATAATTTAGGCATTTTGAAAATACTTTTATTCACAAGTATAAAGGTGGTATACAAATACACAAGCACAACTTCTAAGCCTTAAATATAGAGAAGAAAGAACCCATGCATAGAACCAAAACTCTACAAAAAAAAAAACAAATAAAAAAACAAAATAAACTAACAAGTGGGATTCAACCCTCGACCTCTCCAGTCAGAGAGAAGGATTTTAGCCAGTTGGCCTTGATGCCATAGCGACATACAGTAAAAAATGAGATAAAAAGTAAGATTTGGTAGATTAATGAGAATGCTTATCGGATAAAAATGGCTACTAAACTTTATTTCTTTAAGATTCTTTAAGATAGAATCTTTAAGATTCTGTTTTGACGTAAGAACTATTCTTGTTTAGGGCAAAATATTTATATCTATATGTCGTAGCCGTTTACGAAATTCAGGAATCATTCGTTACCCGGCTAGCCGCTAACAAATCACGAATCAACGAATCATTTGTAGTCAACGATTATGAATGATTCGTTAAAGGCTAGCCGATTATGAATGATTCCTGAATTTCGTAAACGGCTACGACATATAGATATAAATATTTTGCCCTAAACAAGAATAGTTCTTACGTCAAAACAGAATCTTAAAGATTCCATCTTAAAGAATCTTAAAGAAATAAAGTTTTTTCATTCGTTAACGGCTAGCCATTTACGAATAATTCTTTAGCGGCTGAATAAACGGCTACGAAACATATAATATTCAGGAGGATATCCCACGGGAAATCTACTCGAGACGGAATCGCCAAATCGGTTACTACCAATGGGTACCATTCATTTTGGCGATTGAAGCATTGCTCTTCTATGTGCCCTGCATTTTATGGCGAGGACTCTTGTATTGGCATTCAGGTAGCTTATAAGAAATTTGGAAACTATAATAAAACTATAATCATCTAGGCATCAACCTGCAAGGACTTGTGCAAATGGCGTGCGATGCGCGTTTGATGGATCAAGAAGTGAAGAGTCGCACCGTTTACACAATGGCAAGACATATGGAAGATGAGGTAAAGATTTCAAGATCTCTTATTTGAATCTAAAAAATCCTAATCCTTTAGTTGACACAAATCGAGCGCTCGGCTCACTCGAGGACGTGCTTCTCGTCACTTCAATTGGGCGCCAATTGTGGCCGACATTGTGGCTGTTATGTGACAATGCTTTACATAGGCATCAAGGTTTGTCAAAAACTTAGGCTCAGGCTTTCATTGATGAATGTCTAAGTGAAATATTTTCACTTAAACTTTCATTGAATGTCAAAAATTGCTATAATTACTGAATTCTTTTTAGGTCTTGTATTCTGCCAACGTTTTGCTCCAATTCTTCCTCCTCAACCATTTATTAGGATCCAACGATTTAGCATACGGCTTCAGTTTGTTAAAAGTGGGTTTAAGATTAAGATTTAGAGGTTATTCGGGTAAACATTTACTATATAAAAACAATGTCTGTCTGTCCGTCCATCCGTCTCTACGGGCATTTTCTCGACCATCTTTTGACTAATAAAGCTAAAACTTCTTTAGAAAACGTTAGAATATATTGTACTTGTGCCATTTAACATTAAAAAATTGAAAAATCAAAGTTGAATGGCACTGGGGGGTCGAACCCGGATGCTATGGGCTGTAGACAAGCCCGCTCCCGACCGCGCCACGGCGACTGCCCGTCACCCCCCAAACATTCAGCTATAAAAACCCGCCGTTAGGCATGATGTTTATAACTTTAATGAGATTTACTTTCAATAACTGATTGAGTGGCACCATGGGGGATCGAACTTAGTGGTGAGGGCTGTAGAGAAGTGGTGTGGGCTGTAGAGAAGCGTGCTTCCAATTGTGCCAAGGCGACCATCCGTCAGCCACCAAACATTCAGCTATAAAAACCCGCCGTTATAACTTTAATGAAATACTTTCAATAACTTTCAGGATTTGATGCATGAGGTGGAATGGGAGCAAACCGGAATGTTCCCAAGGGTCACACTTTGTGATTTCGAGGTTTGAATGCCAGAAGTCTTTATATTTTTTTTGATTCAGAACAATTTTATCATAATTTAGACTAGATTAAGTATTTCTTTAGGTCTTTAAAATCTCTATTACAAGATTCATTACCTTTTTTTAGGTGCGAGTCCTCGGCAACATTCATCGACACACCGTCCAATGTGTTCTGATGATCAACATGTTCAACGAGAAGATATTCTTGTTTTTGTGGTAATTTCTAGAAGTTATTTACTGTTTAAAATAGCATTTGACTTTAAAAATAACTAGTAGCTAAATTTGAAGTATAAAATAACTACCATAAATACTGTAATAGTACCCCCATCGTACAGTCGCGTAGTCGCAAAAGTTTTTTAGTATTTCATTTTTTGCAAAGCACCCGTACTTTCAAAAAATGCGTCTTTGGTATCAAAAAATAGCCCTGAATTGCAGCTATTTTTTTGATACCCAAGCGTGCATTGTAGCATAAACCAGTGTCGAGAAAAACGCGTTCAAAGCTAGACTACGCAACACTCCGCACTGTCATTATCTTCGGCATCAAAAAATAGCCCTGAATTTCAGCTATTTTTTTGATATCTTAGCGCGCATTGTAGCATAAACCAGTGTCGAGAAAAACGCGTTCAAAGCTAGACTACGCAACATTCCGCACCGTCATTATGGGCGATGGGGTACTACTACAGTATTTACGGTAGCTAGTGCTAAGGTAACTCTAGCTCAAAGAATTTTGAGTTGCTCATCTCATAAGCGATTCATTTCCAGGTTTTGGTTCCTCACTGTCGGCATAATCACTGTTTGCAATACAGTATATTGGATGTTAATTATGTTTATACCAAGCCAGGTAAAACGATTTTTTAAAAACATTTGTATCAAAACCTTTACAGGGAATGTCTTTCATTAGGAAATACCTTCGAGTGCTCGCTGATCATCCAGCGAAACCGGGTGGGTGGAGTTTCATTGTAAAAAGTCATTATACAAAGGATTACTTTAATTAACAACATAAGTCAAACCATTTAAAAGTATTTAGAATGTAATTTTGCTTAAAAAATGTAAATGCAAACTTTCTAGAATATTTAGAAGTTAGGTTAGAAATGATAAGGCAATTCACTTGATCCAGTGCACTAAAAAGGCTTTGTTTCTAATTTTTCAAGCACAAAGTACACTAAATTTGTTATATTTAGCGTACTTTGTGCTCAAGAATAGAAACATATCTTATTTAATGCACTAAAAGGTTCATTTTCACAGCTAT
Organism: Mesorhabditis belari; assembly: GCA_958450365.1. Classification (NCBI taxonomy): domain Eukaryota; kingdom Metazoa; phylum Nematoda; class Chromadorea; order Rhabditida; family Rhabditidae; genus Mesorhabditis; species Mesorhabditis belari. The sequence continues at coordinate 1,601,727 of CAUEEP010000736.1, forward strand.
TCTCCACTTTACTAGGTGTCAAGTACGCTAGAAAATATTTGCGTTTCCAAGCATTGAAAATTTGCGTTTCTGAGCATAAACTACAATAATCGAACTTTCCTAAAGCAATTCTACAAAGAAAAACATTTAGAAAAACACAAAAACAAACATTCTACCCATTTAGAAAATCCGAAACTCAAAGCTAGACCTGGTTTGAAAAGTTTTCATCAAATTTTCTCTAACTTTATCGTAAATCTAACATAAAAAGAAAGAAAAAATTCTAGACTACATGATGAGTCTTCCTCGTGGTAAGCTATCTCATTTTTCTCTAAATAAAGAGAAAAGCTTTAAGTGTTAATAAATAAAATCGTCGTCACTCCTTTTTTTTTCGCTCATCTTGATTATTTTTTTTGATTTTTTTGCTGATCTCGCTCACATCTCATTTACCTCTAGACGCTAATTTTTCAATTTTCTCAATATCGCTAATAGTTTTTGGAAATGAGCGATGATGGTAGAGGTTTTTTTGTGAAACGCAGTCTTTGAATACTAATTTTCTTAACTTTTAGCGAAATTTTTAAAAGAATCAAATTCTGAGCCTGCTATGCGCCGGAAAAGTTCCTAGTCGCTAGTCGAAGTAAGCATTCTCTCAAACTTTGTCTTTGATCTTTCGGAACCGTATTGGAACTGTATTGGAACTGTATGGGAAACCTATTGGGATCAAATAATAACCGTATTACGGTTCCAATACGGTTTCAATACGGTTCCAATACGACTCCAATACGGTTCCAATACGGCTCCAATACGGTTCCAATACGGTTACTATTTGATCCCAATCTCAAAGGCGGCACCTTTGATCTTGCCAGTAAAATGTCCAGAGTTCCCTCGGGCTTTTACTCGTACTTTTCCTCAGAAAGTTCCTCGGAAACTTTCTGGAAGAAAGGTACGTTCAGCGGCAAAACTATGAACGTTTTACTGGAAAGATCAAAGATACCGCCGTAAAGATCGCCGGAACTTTTCCCGGAGCCTAGCAGGGCTCTGAATTGACTAACTGACTGATTCTGTTCCACAAAAATCGTACTAGACTCCTCAATGAATCCGTGCTTTCAAAAATCGATCATAATCTTACCGTAATTTCATTGAATATTCACTTTTAAGGCTAGCTGACAAAACTTAGGCTTTAAGAAAGATGAAAGTTGATAGAAAATTGAGCAGCAAAGATTACAAGCTGTTGATTACAAGCTGTTGATTACAAGCTGTTGATTATAAGATTACAAGACAAAAACTAAACAAGCATACAGCTATCATAATAATTGACATATTTTAGAAAGCTTAAACTAGCTAAGATTGTTTTGTGAGATTGCGTTTCATACTTGAAATCTCTACAACAAAGTTCATCAATCTTTTTTGATCTACTCAAATGTGCACGTTTCATTTTCGCCTACTAAAATCTCTTTATTATTTGATTTGAAGAGATTTCCATGTTGTTATAAGAAAAGCTCGGGTTGGAGAGAGAGAGATTTGTTTTTCTGTGACGCCTGAGCGTTCCTAACTAACACCATATCATTTAGTAGCTGATGACGTAACGCTGAGGAAATTCACGAATAATTTCTTGCGAAAAGATGGAGTCTTTATGCTTAGAATGATCAGGTTTGTTGGAGTCGATGAAATCAATCAAACAATCAATTTCTATTGATCTTTTAGTACACACGCTGGCGAGTTAATGAGCAGCGAGTTGATCTTGGCATTGTGGCAAGATTTCAACAATGTCGATCGATCACCGGCTCAGTTCTGGGACGCCGAACATGCGCAATCAGCGATTGATTAGGTAACATTTAAAATATCATTATTTTATTAGCCAATCTCTTACAATTAGCATACTATTGCTATTGCAATTTATGAAATTCAATCTAAACATTCAGGTGAACAGCTAAGCCTTGAATTTATCTATTTGATTTGCTTAGGGCTTAGGGCTAAGGCTCAGGCTTAGGTTTAGGCTTAGCTTAAGCTTAGACTTAGCTTAGGCTGAGCTTAGGCTTAGGTTAGGCCTAGCTTAAGCTTAGTTTAGGCTCTAAACCTATAAAGATGTACACTAGAGACACTTTATGCAATAATCACAATTCGACACACACAATACTAGGCTAAATCTTAACTTAATCCACGTCTACATTCTTGACGGCTACAGTCTCTTATTGGATGATTCCTAGATAGTTTATTCTGGCAGTAAAGCAGCCAACTCCAGCAGCTTTTTTGATCTGTTTGCCGTTGGCAATCTAATTTTTCTCATATCTTGACCGGCTTTTTTTGAAAAACTTTGCATTTCCTTGATTCGACAGACAATCGAGTCGAATGAAGGCAAATGCAACGTTTTTTTCAAACAAACCCGAGATATGAGCAAAATACGTAGATTGCCAATGGCAAACGAACTGAAAAAGGGGCGGAGTTACCTGCTCGGAACCAAATTCATCTCTTTAATCTTTGCAATATACTGAACTGAGTAAAGAACATAAATACAATTAACATGCTTGCGGTAAAGAGAAGGAAGACGGCTGGATAGATGATCTTAATGCGGCTCGCATTAAGAACTTAGGCTATAAACCGGTTCACCGGGATCGAACCCAGGTCTCTAATTCAAAAGACAGCCACACTGGCGTTGTGCCACCCTGGATTGCACATGTGCGTCAAAATTAAACAAAATTTGTTAAGGGATGTAGGATCAGGGAAGCCAGAACCCCAGAAATCAGGCAACAACTCAGAAACTGAGTGTCAGTGTCAGGCGCTAGGTCAGACAAGGCAAGGTCAGAAAGTCAGGCCAGACTAGAGTAAGGTCCAGCTTCTGACGCTCCAGCTTCTGACTCTCCAGCTTCTGACTCTCTAGCTTCTGATTGTCTAGCTTCTGACTGTCTAGCTTCTGACGGTCCAGCTTCTGATCTGTCCAGCTTCTGACAGTCCAGCTTTTGACAGTCCAGCTCCTGACAGTCCAGCTTCTGATTGTCCAGCTTCTGACGCTCCAGCTTCTGATTGTCCAGCTTCTGATTGTCCAGCTTCTGATCTGTCTGAAAGGCCAGAGATCTGGTTTCTCACCTGGTCTCAAGCTATCAAAATATTTTGTGTAATCCAAATATCATTGCTCTTTATTCAAATGATCTTTCATTAAACAATGAATAATTTTCAGTGCCGTTCAAGTGATGTTTGTGTCTCTGAATCGTGTTCCTCCTCTCTGAATCGAGTGCTCCGCAAGCGTGTCTCCGGTGATTTTCACTCCTTTTTCTTTTATTTTTTAGCTTTATTTTCTATTTCCTATGAGCTTCTCAAGTCATTTTAATCCACTTGCCAAAAAAAAAAGTTTTAGTTATTCAATCTCTAGTCAAACCATTCAATCTCTAGTCAATACAATTCCAATTTCCTTTTGCACATCAAAATCTTTGGGTTGTGCTTATGAATTTGTATTTTATATGAATTTTTATCTATTTTTTATATGATAAATCCGATAAGAATTGCCGATATTTTTGAAATTTCGATTTTTACTGCCAATTCTTTGCATTTCTCTTCAATTAAATGTTAATTTTTCTGTTTTTCTGTTCTTTTTTAGTGCCAAAACGATTTAAATTCAAAGTTTTTCTTTTACTCACTGCTCACATGTCCTTCAGAAAATCCTCTCAGTTTATACAAAATTTCGATTTTTCTTTTGAAATCTTTTGAAATCTAGCTTCTCCTTGAAAAAGTGTCATTTTTTTTTCTTTGAAAATCTTTATAAAAAACTTATTGGCAACTTGTGTCTTCATCGTTTTTTTCTCTTTTTTTCTCTTTTTTTTCTTTATTTACTCACATATTTTTTTGAAAAATTAAGGGATTAATAAAATATTTTTATTTGAAAGCTGTCAAAATTTGAGATCCAAAGAATCCAAAAAAAACCCGTTTAAAAAGTAAACAAAATTTTACGACTAAAGGAAGAGTGGGACAAATGCGACCTTTTTTTTGCGCACCGCATAGAATCGAAATTTTGGCATATCAGAGCTTGTGGAAGCGAACGGACGGAGTTATACAAAGAGAAAAATCAACAATTTGAAATTTCTGTAATTTGATCTAGCCGTTTTGTCTTTCAAATTGGTTCCACACGCTCTGTTATGTCAAAATTTGGATTCTACGCCCTCAAATTACCTAGAAAAACAACATTTGGAATAGAAATTGGTTAATATTAACTTTTTAGAGCTTTTTAAAACGCGAAAAAAGGTGCGCTAATGGGCAAGGTGCGGAAAAAAAGGTGCGCAAATGTCCGGGTGCGCAAAAAAAAGGTCGCATTTGTCCCACTCCCACTGAAGGCTAATTCTGGAGGCAAAACAAATAATAATTCACAAGTTTTAATAACAAAATTGTTGGATATAAGCATGGTTTTAAAATCTTTGAAATATTCTCAGTTTAAGCGAGAGTCAGAGGTCAGAAGAATGATAAAGATCCTTGGGTAAAAGAATAAAACAAGAAAACATGAGCAAAACTTTTTCCGATAATCGTACAATAGTAAGGATAAAGTTGAGAAGTAGAACAAGAAAAGTTCCTTTTTCTTTGTCTACAATGAATCAGTGAACTCGTCAGTAGAAGATTTTCTTTACTTTGTCTACGAATGATTTGATTCTTCAGTGGAAACGTTCCCTTATTTTCCTAGGAATCATTCGAATGCTCAGTGGAAAAGTTCCTTTTTTTGTCTACAATGAAAATGAACTCTTCAATAGAAAAGTTTCTTTACTTTGACTCTTCAGTAGAGTTCCCTTATCTTTTCCTACGAATCATTCGACTCCTCTGAACTCGCCTCTCCTTCACTTTCCAATCGACTATTTGAAGGAACGAGAAGTCGTCTTTTTCGTCGATTTTCTTTCAGATTTCGTTGAGAGCCCGACTTTGTTGAGTCTTCACTTCTAAATATTTAAAAAATAATGCTACATTCACTTTATCAAGTAAGTAATGCGGCAATTCTAGTAATTTTAGTTATAGTCAGTATTTACATCATATTTAGATTTTCATGGGTTTGTTTCAAAAGTTATGTACACGAGTTCTCTTAACTGTTTCACGAGTTATGGACACGAGTTTTCCTAACTGTTTAAGAGTTATGTACACGAGTTTTCCTAACTGTTTCAAGAGTTATGTACACGAGTTCTCTTAACTGTTTCAAGAGTTATGTACACGAGCTTTCCTAACTGTTTCAAGAGTTACGTTTCACGAGTGATTTTTCTCGAGTCTTCTTGGCTGTCTACGAATTTATGTCCGTCCGAATGATGGACGATAAGTTGTAATTTGTGTCTTGTTGAAATTAAATTTCAATTAGTATGAGAATTTAACTGACAACACCTGAACGGAATCCTCCTTGAAGTCAACAAATGCTCTCCCCTCAATTGATGAGGTGATGGGAAATCGACGATGATAGGTTCACTGGTTTGCACAAGATTTGATCCCGACTGAAAGAAATTCTTTGAATTCTATGTTCTAATGCTATTTAATACTAAATCTAATAATAAATCTAATAAATTCTAAGCTAAATTAGTCTACTTACTTCATAATAACTCGGTGGTGGCTCTCGATTTTGATCTCGGCTCTTCCAGCGTCTTCTTTGTGAATTTGAGTCGACAAATCGCATTGTGATCGGTTTCACAACTCCGTAAGTAGACAAACTGAATAGGGTTTATTAGCTTTTTCACAAATAGCCGTCCTAGCTGACTGGCTAGACTCAGTCGAGAGTCTAGTCAAGGGTCAAGAGTTCAATCCCGTCTACTAGATTTTTGATTGTGTTTTAAGAAGTATGGTTTTTTGTAGGGTTTAGAAGTTGTGCTTGTGTATCTTTTGTACCAAATTATTTGTGAATAAATCTATTTTAAATTATATTGGGTTGTCCAGTTATGAATGCGCGTTTTTTAATATTTTGTAAATTTCTCAAGATACCGAAATCAAGAAAAAGACATATATGAGTATTATTCGAAAGCTGAAGATCTCCTCTACATTTTGGTATAAAAAGTTTTTGAATTTGTTCAGCTTTTGGGCAAATTGACTGCACAGGAGAAGAGGTGGCCAAAAAATAGAAGGGTTCCCTTGGATCAAGTTTTGGTTCCGCTCAAATTGAGTTAACTGTTTGATGTTTGGTCAATAGATATATCAATACAACTTTTAAAAAAATATAACAACTTCAGAGCATCTTTACTTTTCTTTTCTATTCTGGGCGGTTATTTTGCATCATAAAACTTGAGGAATAGCTAAGCTGGAATGGGTTTTTTCGAAAACGACCTCTCCCTTTGTGCAGTCAATTTCCCCAAAAAGTTGAATGAATTCAAAAGCCTTTTTATTCCAAAAGGTAGAGGAGATCTTCAGCTTTCGAATGATATATAACACTCATATACATCTGTTCGATATCTTGAGAAATTTACAAAATAGTAAAAACGCGCATTCATAACTGGACAACCCAATAGCTTTAAAGAGTGCAAACCTGGCAGCACTTGGCGGAGGAGCGTAAAAGAGCATTGATTGACCAGTTCGATCAACCGAAGAACTGGAAGATAAACAAGAAAAGATTAAAAAAACCTTTCTTTCACTCACAGATTTGATCCATTGTATCGATTTGGAGCGGGTAGGGGTTGTCCTGAAGACGAACTGTCCACCACACTATATGTTCTCAATGCCAGCTCAACATGTCTTCCACGACTCTCTGGTGGCAATAGGATTGAAGTGGTTGCTCCAGTATTGTAATGGTAACTGAAACTATTCTTTTATTATTCTTTTACTTGAGTAGCTTTACTAAAAACTCAACTCTGTAACTAACTCACATTGGCTGCTCAACGACAGTCGTAATCAGCGGCTTTTGCCGAACACAACACCAACAGAATAGCACAGTTAATGGTAAAGAGAGAAGAGCTAGGAGAGCTAAATACAGCCATTCTGGAGTGGATTGTGAAAAAGTCATTGAGGAGAGATTCGAGCACATCTAAATACATTGATATTGAAAGCGATAGATTTGTTACCAAAGAGTTCTCATCTAAACGACTCTCACAATCATCGAATCCATCACAAAGTCGTTGTCGATGCACACAGCGATTGTCCTGTGAGCCAGGCCAAGCCAGGCAATCGAGTTCGTTTGACGAGCAACGACAATGACTAAAAATTGTTACAAGAAAAATGGTTATTCAAAAGTTTTGCTTCCTTAACTGTTCTTGATAAATTTCTATAGGAGGGGTCTTTAGTTAAAAATAAGCGACGCAGCCAGACGGTCTGCATAGCGCAGTCGGGAGGGCTCTTCCCTAAGAGCCCACAGGATCCGGGTTCGATCCCCCATAGCGCTGTCCACTTTTGATTTTTTAATTTTTGAACCGACAAACATTGCTTTTTTATACAATAGTTTTGTATAGATTATCCGTTAACTAATCGGATAGCTTTAAGCTAAAGAGCTTCTTTAAGCTGATCATTGAAGAGAAGTACTACCAATGGATCTGAACTCAATTTTTTTTCATTTTTATCTTAATCTTGATTTTCCTATTTGAAAATTAGCACTTACCTTTCATCAGAGTTATCCTTGCAATCCTGTTTCCCGTCACATATCTGAAAAATTTTAACAATCAAACATTTGGAAACGGATTTACCGATGTCCTCATAATATTCCCGTGCCCGTCCTCGCACGGCCAACGATCCACTCCAACTACCTCACAGAAACTTGGATCTTCATCAGAATTGTCTCTGGAATCAAAGCAGTAATAATTAATGTCAAAGTTGAGTACACAGGTCGGTTCTTTTATGGGTTACGGGTGGGAATTAAGATGATCGGCGCCGGGATTCGAACCCGCGACCGGCTTATTGGGCATTCGCTTATTGGCGCTCTACCAATGAGCAACACCGACATGTTGGCTGTTGCCGCTAGAGTAGGACCGTATCCCTTACTAAACATTCAGCTAAAATGGATTCTAACCCGCGACCTCTCGCTGATCGGCTTATCGGTCAAGAGCTCTACCAATGAGCTACGCCGAGATGTTGGCCGTTGCTGCCAGAGTATGGCCTTATCCCTTACTAAACATTCAGCTAAAATGGATTCTAACCCGCACCGGCTTATCGGGCAAGCACTCTACCAATGAGCTACACCGACAGGTATCCCATTGCCAGAATAGGGCTTTTACTATAAACCACTAACGGGCAATCTCTAATGAAATCACAGCGAGCCGCTCGATGCACACAAGTTCGTCCATCTCCGCATAAGAATTGCCAGGGTGAACACTCGGATTCTGGTTCACATTGAGTTCCACTAGAATTTCAAGTTCAACTTTAAGTTTTAAGTCAGTTCAACTAAACCATTTCTTCTATTTTCCAACTGTTTTACCTATATCTCCCAATCGTGTACTTCATTGGACAAAGGCATTTAAACATTCCCTGATCATGAGAACAAATGAATGGACAATCAATGCGAGAACAAGTTTGAGGGGATTTTGTTTTTGGTGAAACAAGCTGAATTCTTATCTTTATGATTTCAAATTTTTCTCTTACTAATAAACTGTTAATTGTCCCGATTTCAGCGTATTCAATTTTCGAGTCAGTTATTGTTAAGCGATCATCTTCAGCAATGAAAATTCTGTCCTCCGTGATTGAAGAAATGGTTAAACGAGTGTGTTCTCCTCTTCGAATATAGTGATGTTTCGTATTTGAATCTCTTGGTGCAATGATATCTCTGAAAAAAGGAAACTTATTGTTTTAAAGTGAACAAACCTTGACCAGACTCCTGATGGAGTTGTATAGAAAAGGCGACTGTGTTGAGGATCAGCAAATAGCTTTGTGTCCACACGAAGACCCTGGAATTTGTTGATTGCCTATTTTTTTAATACGATACTTATTCTTCATACAATTGCATTGATTCCTTTCTTATTAATGAACAAATCTACTGTACCAAAGGCGGGATCAAGCTCTAGAAACAAGAAGGTAAGGTCATTTCTCTTGGAACAACTCTCGGCATGATTAGCCAACTCTTTTCCATCAGTTTTAACTATAGAAAATGATTTCTAATGCAAAAAATCTCAAGTTTAAATCTTTTTAGTGTTATTTATAGTACAGAAATCACCTCATTCAACCAAATACGACAATTCTTGCCGTCAAATCCACATTGATAGATCTTCGGGCGGCTTGGATCTCCAACATCAACGTACATCAAATAACTGAATGCCATTTTAACATTAAAAGTTCAAGGATCGATTAACTTTAACAAGGAGAACTTTAAACGAACCCAAGCTTTTCAAAAATCGCAATATCTACAGCGTATCTCTGCTCTTTTAACATTAAAGTTCAAAGATCGATTCTACAACTTTAAAACGAACCCAAGCTGTTCAAAAATCGCAATATCTACAGCGTATCTCTGCTCTTTTAACATTAAAGTTCAAAGATCGATTCTACAACTTTAAAACGAACCCAAGCTGTTCAAAAATCGCAATATCTACAGCGTATCTCTGCTCTTTCCTTCGGTAACCAAACTCCGATGAAAAGATCATTCCAATAAAACTAATTTCAATCATTTTTTCATTTTCCTAAAAGAATTTTCTTTAAATTTAAGATAATTTTTGTTTTAAATTAATCACCTCTATCTTAAAAACATAAATCAATGTCTGTTTCACTTCCTTTTCACAAAGGATAAAGAGTTGATTTCCTAGTGAATCTATTGACATCGAGAGGATCTTTGAGCAGTTCCAAGATGTGAGAAAGATTTGTTGAACCTATATGAATATGAATTTTATATTCAAATTTTGTCTACCTGATTATCGTAAAAATCTTTTGCTATAAAGATCACTCCGGGTGTTTTCGAGTCAGTCCAAAGGAGGTAAGTTGATAGAAATTGAACCATTGCCAAATGTTCATGATTTCCAGAAGTCTCCAAATTTGTTGAAATTATAGATTCCTAAAGAGTTTATTGAAAGATAGATTCCTATTTTTGGCTTTATTTTCTATTAGATTGACAAGTTATAAACGATCGTTTTTGGGTAATGTGTTTTCTGAAAAAAGGGCTTATCCAATCAAAAAACGATTTGCTTCATTCAAAAGCCCTATCCTTAATCTACAAAATGGCTTTTTTGAATTTTTGAAAAATCTTTTATTTTAGAACTTTTTCAGGCATTTTAATGTAAGAGTTGAAAATCGTGTTTTCTAGCATTCATGAGCTAATACAGGGTGCGGCAAAAGTTCCGACACTTTTTGTAAACGGGCAGTTTGACTTGGAAAAAACGCGATTTTTGAAAAACTAACACCGGATTATAAAAATTCAGATATTCAGATATTAAACAACCTTTTGATGAGGATGTTTAAAGGTCGTTACAGCAGTTTTTTTTTTTGCTGTTGAGATTTGGGTGCCCTTCGTAGAATCCGCTTGAAAATCTTTCGTTTTTGAGATATAAAGTTTTTTTTGTGGCTTTTTTTTGAAGAAAAAACTCAGTTCTATCAAATGGTAACAGCAGTTTTTGGAAAAAATTTCATTCTGCAAAGTTTAAGTCAACTTTCGCAAAAATCTTCAGCGACCAGACCGGGATATAAAAAATTCTCGTCAAAAAGTTATTGAGAGTTGAAATCTTTTTATGAAAATGGCTATATTGGGGTGAAACTACCCAAATTTTTCGAATTCGGCTTTAGTTTTTTGAAATTCACGGGTTTTTGAAGCCAAAAAAATGACTGCTTACAGAAAAAGTGTCAGAACTTTTGCCGCACCCTGTATATTTTTGAGTGATTGCATACTTTTTAAAATAAAACGCTTCATCGATTGGATAGTTTCCCAAAAAATTTCAGAACAATCCAATCGATCGAACCGTTCTCTTTCTTTTAATCTTGCTTAAATTCAAAAGAAAATGGATTAAATTAGCACAAAAGCGCATTTTGAGCCTAATTTGAAAATCAACCTTCCGAAGAATGGATTTTTCTGAAATTTTCGGGAAACTATGTAATCGATGAAGCGTTTTATTTTAAAAAGTATGCAATCACTCAAAAATATATTAGCTCATAAATGCTAGAAAGCTAGAAATGCTAGAAAGCTAGAAATGCTAGAAAACACGATTTTCAACTCTTACATTAAAATACCTGAAAAAGTTCTAAAATAAAAGATTTTTCAAAAATTCAAAAAAGCCATTTTGTAGATTAAGGATAGGGCTTTTGAATGAAGCAAACCGTTTTTTGATTGGATAAGCCGTTTTTTCAGAAAACACATCACCCAAAAACGATCGTTTATAACTTGCCAACCTAATAACTTACTTCATTTGATAACATTGATGGTTTGGTTGAGATTCGATGAAGACCTTCTGATGAACTGATGTAGACAAAAGACTCCAACGCTAAAGTGGCAAACGAATAGTTAGAATCGAAAAGTTAGAATCGAAAAGTTAGAAGTTAGATAAAGGACAGGAAACAAGCCAATTTCAAGTTAGAAAACTAGATTCTACACTTAATTTTATGATTATTGTTTACAAATTGGAAACAGTACGGATATTTTTTATTTTCTCTAATAGCTATAAGGCTTTTAAACTCAAAATTGTATGGAATAGCTTAATCGATTAAAAAAAACGTAAAATTTAACAAACGACATTCGTCTTAAAGATTTTCCAAAGCTCACCCTTACAAACATCCATTGAATCCAACTCGTAATGATCTGCACATAAACATTTCCCTCCGTGATCATTGTCAATGCAAAGATGCTCACATTTTAAACGATCGCAAGTGGTTTTCTTGGGGATTTGAGCTGAAATTTGAGTTATTGATTAGCAAGATTAACGATAATGATAGAAAACGATAAGGATGACGATGACGATGACGATAATAAGGATAACGATAACGATAACGATAACGATGACGATAACGATAACGATAACAATAACGATAACAATAACGATAACGATGACGATAACGATAACAATAACAATAACGATAACGATAACGATAACGATGACGATAACGATAACGATAACAATAACAATAACGATAACAATAACGATAACGATAACGATAACGATAACGATAACGATAACGATAACAATAACGATAACGATAACGATAACGATAACAATAATAATGATGACGATAATAAGGATAACGATAACTTAACGATAACGATAACGATGACGTTAATTAATGATGACGATGATTAACGATAATGAGAATTAACGATAACGATAACGATAATTAACGACAATGAGAACGATGATTAATGATAAAGGTAATTAACGATAACGATGAATAACGATAGTGATAATTAACGATAAAGGTAATTAACGATAAAGATAACGATGACGATAATTAGCGATAATGATGATTAACGATAATGATTTTACCTTGATGATGTATTTTTGATAGCAAATTGATCTTTCCTTGTAGTAAATTCAAGTGAAACGTTTTCTGATCTCTGCAGATTATGTTTTTCTAAAGAAATTTGTTTTATAAATTTGTTTTTCAAAGGAAATGCTACCGCTGGATCGGCAAAAACAATACTCGAATCAAACGGAAGGAAAAGTGAGCTGATCACTTTGGAAGACTCGAGTTGAACTTGAAATCCTGTAATTTCAAGTTATAGTTAACTTTATAGATTTGTCTGACTGTTTTTGCTGAAAATGCATAAAGTTTTGCTTATGATTTAGGTTTAATTTGGTAAAAGCTACCGGAAACCGATTTAATTTCGTTTTCCGAGAGATCACGGGTTTTTCTCAGCTATTTTTATCAAAAAAAACTATCAATCTTACCAGTTAAATCTGAAGATTTAACTTGAAATCCATTCATTTCTTCTATCCAAAAGATTTTCCTTTCATCAATCTCGAAATTCATCACCGGACTTGTGAAATTCAAAATCTTTGTCCTTTCCATTCCATCAGCAGAGATTTTCTAAAGCTTTTTAATACTTTTTTTTGATTCTTTTTCGTTATACATCCGCAAAATTTGCATCTTTTCATGAAAATGAACAGAAAATTCATTCCGTTTCCGTTTCCGTTTCATTCCCGTTATACATGACGAAGAGGAAGCCGGCTAATAATCAACAAGGAAGCCGGCTTTATCTACGCTCAAGTCAACCAGAAGTACAACTTCCTGAATGACCCAATAAGCATCATCATCAGGAAATTCATTCTTTTGCTATTTCCTGACGGCGTGGTGGATTCATGTTTAGCTTACCGACTCCCGATAGTCAAAATATTGAGGAAGCCAGCTTTACTCATGCTCAAATCAACCACAACCACAGTCATCCTGAATTCAGATGGCCCAATAACCATCATCATCAGAAAATTCATTCTTTTGCTATTTCTTGACGGTGCAGTGGATTCATGTTTAGCCTACTGACTCCCGACAGTCAAAATATTGAGGAAGCCAGCTTTACCCATGCTCAAATCAACCACAAGTACAACTTCCTGAATCCGGATGATCCATTCACACGCAGAAGATCGATCTATGGGAATCTACGAAATGGAGAAACAAGAAGAATTGCGGAAAGTCATTTCCCATCGAGCTATCTCGCTGAATTCATGGTCCGACAAGAAGTAGGAAAGAACGATTTCTACGAATGGATGTTGCAACAAATTGCTACAACATCGATTCCTCATTCATTTTATTTTAATGTTTATTTTTGATTATTAAATGATTCAATTTTGCGGATATATAACGAAAAAAAAATCCTTTTTTTTACTTTTTAACAAACCCAAATTGAAAACGGATTCTTCATCAACAAATAGACATTCGAATTCTCATCGATTCTCAACTTTTGAATTTCTTTATTTGAGAATAAAGTTCTTCGAAATCTCCCACTCCAATCCATCATTTCCAAACGATTTCCATTACTCCTAAAGCAATTCTTAATCAAATTTTCTCTTTATTCTCTTTACCAATAAATATTTCTTGTTCTTGAATCGATTCCAACAGATTTTACGTTTTTTAAAGAACCATGGCATAGAATTGTTCTCGATTTTGTACCATTAAATGTAATGCTCGAAATTTCACCGTAACTTCCATTTTCAGATGTTATTATTAGCATTTGATGGTTCTAGATTTGAGTTTTTGGGAGTGGGACAAATGCGACCTTTTTTTTGCGCACCCGGACATTTGCGCACCTTTTTTTCCGCACCTTGCCCATTAGCGCACCTTTTTTTGCGTTTTAAAAAAGCTCTAAAAGCTAATATTAACCAATTTCTATTCCAAAAGTTGTATTTCTAGGCAATTTTAGGGCGTAGAATCGAAATTTTGGCATATCAGAGCGTGTGGAATCAATTTGAAAGACAAAACGGCTAGGTCAAATTACAGAAATTTCAAATTGTTGATTTTTCTCTTTGTATAACTCCGTCCATTCGCTTCCACAAGCTCTGATATGCCAAAATTTCGATTCTACACCCTCAAATTACCTAGAAATACAACTTTTGGAATAGAAATATTGGTTAATATTAGCTTTTAGAGCTTTTTTAAAACGCGAAAAAGGGGCGCTAATGGGCAAGGTGCGCAAATGTCCGGGTGCGCAAAAAAGAGGTCGCATTTGTCCCACTTCCGAGTTTTTAATTTCTATTTCTATTTTCTTACTTGATCAATTGTAACATCAACAAGATTTCCAATTGGTTTTTTTATTGGCAATTCGGTGAGTGATCCAGTTGATGAGATTGTAAAGAGATTAGCTGAAAGAGTGATTTAAAGAAAGCTAAACAAACACTGAGATCTTTTCGAGAATATTCTAGACAATAAATCTACTTTACTTACAGTAATTCTATAGTGTTTTTAGAGTTTAAATCTTAGACTCTTTGTCCTCTCGACTTTTTCTTGACTTAATTTTTATTTCAACTTCAACTCCAACTTCAACTCCAACTTCAATTTCAACTTTCAATTCAATCTCGACGTTCTAATCACTTTTAAACCTTTTAAGCCAATAAAAGCTATTGAAAATAAGAAAGAAAAGAAAGAAAAGAAAGAAAAGAATGAAAACAAGAACAAGAAACAAATTTTACCTTGTGTTCCAACTAATAGACTCCACGTTTAGTGAAATTTTAGTTATTGATTAACAATAATTAACGATAATGATAGATAACGATAATAAGGATAACGATAATTAATGATAATGATAATTAACGATAACGATAACGATAACGATCACGATCACGATAACGATCACGATCGTGATAATTAACGATAACGATGATTATCGACAATGATAATTAACGATAACGATAATTAACGATAACGATAACGATAACGATGATTATCGATGATGATAATTAACGATAACGATAACGATATCACCTTTTAAACCTTTTAAGCCAATAAAAGCTATTGAAAACAAGAAAGAAAAGAAAGAAAAGAATGAAAACAAGAAAAAGAAACAAATTTGTGTTCCAACTAATACCTTGTGTTCCAACTAATAGACTCGACGATGGTAAATGACAACTCCGATTATCTGCTTTCAATTCATAAAATGTTGCACAGAGACACTTTGTGGAAATAAGATTTCTGAAAGGCTTTATTTTCTTTAAAAAAAAACTTTCCTTACTTTGTAATACAAAAATGTGAGCATCCTCCATTATTCGTTGAACACGATGATTTTATGGAAAAATTTGCAATCAGAGAAACTCCTCTCAACTTTATTAAACCATAAATTCCATGATTAATCTCCGATATTCGAATCTCTTCTAAAATAAACAAATATCGATCAAATTTAATTTAAAATACTAGAATTTTCTAGTTGATATGTTAGAATTCTTCTTCCAAGAGGATTCGAAAGATAAATCGTGTTGTTGAGCTTTGTTATTGAGTTCACGTGGCCTGGACTTTGCTCTAACTTTGTTGATTCAAGTTTTGAACCATTTGAATTCATCATCTAAATGATAGTTAAGAAATTTTAGTTAATCTTTTGATTTTCTTAAACCTGCAACTTTCTTCCTTGAATCCAATAGAGTTTTTGAGTTTCATGATCAAACTCGAGAGTGTTCATTGAGAAATCAACGTCAGCCTAGAAACGTAGATCGATTTTTGAATCTCTTGAGAACCAGTTTAACTTTAAATTTATTGGGTTGGTGAATTAAAAACTGCCGGACTTTGAACTAAAATTTATTCAACATAAAACCATGAATTCATTCTTTCCATTATTATTGACGACTTCTGCCCACTTTACAGGCAATTTGCGGATTCCTCTTTCGTAGGATTTTGGTTTTGAATCGAAAAACTTTCAAAGCCAATTTTTGACTGCTTCTTCCAAATCGAAGTGTTCTCCCGCAAGCTCATTACTCATGATCCAGAATAAATAGTAATCAAAAGGGGCGAGGTCCGGACTGTATGGGGAATGCGCCAAAAGTTCCCAAACATGGCTATTTATTTTAGAGCAAGTCAGTTTTGCAATATAAGGGCGCGCGTTGTCGTGGATGAGAACGATCTTTGACTTGGAGGGATCATGAGTAATGAGCCTGAAGAAGAATAGGCCCTATTCTTCTTCAGGCTCATTACTCATGATCCAGAACTTCCCAAAAGTCCACTGTATTTGATCGCATTAACGGTCGTCTTGCTATCCAGCAACTCCCAGTACAAGTGTGTGAGACAAGTGTGAGACTCAAAAATGGAGGACGGAAGATGTCGAGATGTCCCAGTTTGAGCATTTGAGCACTTTCCTCAAAAGAAACCCATTTTGGTGTCAATAGAAAAGTTGTAGAGAATCAAAAATTAGGCTTATAGCCAAAGTTCCAAAAAGATACACTTAGTAGTTTCGCTTAAAATGCAAGTTTTGTGAAAATTCGTAAATTTGGCTCTCTTGAAAACCAGTTTTTGCATCGTTCTGAAAATTTGAATATAAGCTTAATTTTTGATTCTCTACAACTTTTCCATTGACACCAAAATGAGTTTCTTTTGAAGAAAGTGCTCAAACTGTCACATATGAAAATAGCCCGCAGTTTTCAATTCACCAACCCAATACTTTCAGCTCTACAACTTTTGAAACTGACTAAAATCTTGTGCTCCATTCCGTCGATAAGAATAGAAAAGATTCGTCGTTCATCAAGATGATTTGAGATGTAGAAAATGGTGGATGAGATGTAGTCAAAAGCCATTCCACTTGAATTTTCCAATCCAACAACAATGTAACGATTGATGTTCAAAGCAAGATTAGTTAACTAAATAAAATAGCTGAAAATAGCTATTAAACCTGCCGTTTTTTCATTTCAATCTTGTTCATCAAGATTTGTAATTTCTTGATTTTTCTCTTGATCTTACCCTAATCACTCCTAATCTTTTCTCGAGCCAAATCACATTCCCAGTGATCGGATCTACTCGAACAATTGCTGGCTCCGCCTCATCATCGATCTCATAACTCTAAAATCAACTCAATATTGCCTATCAAATTACAATCACCTGAAGAATTCTCTTCAAAGAACTTTTATGAATCTTGTTGTTAGTTCGATCAATCCAAACAATCTAAAACTGTTTATAAAGAGCTTTTCAAGCTTTCTTTTATTTTCTTTCTTTTCTTGTTCTTCTTTCTTTATCTTGGCACTGAATAGTACAAAGTACTGAATAGCTTAATGGTACTGAATAGTACTGAATAGCAGTACTGAATATACTGTACACAAAGTACTGAATAGCTTAATGGTAAAGCATTTGCCCGAAAAGCAAGCGAGCCTCGAACAAAAGTTCAATCCTCTCCCCAGAAATCTTTTTCATCTTTCACTTCTTTACCTCCTTTCTTTTCGAATCCCAATCCATGTCCTCGACTTTAAAAGCTATATTGTCTGACTTCTAGATCTTTTCTTATAAATTTCGATTTTTACAATGCTTACATGTAGATAAATTGGAATCGATGCATTTGTGTCTATTGGAATCATGAACAAACCAGTGGTAGTAGCCGTGAGAAGGACCTAAAGCTGAAGATCAAGGTTGTCCTCAACATGTAAACACTTTGCTGGCATACTAAGTCATTCAATGCACCAGAAAAAGTGGATTTCGATTTTCCGAGCCAAATTGCACTCAATTAAACTCATGAAGCTTTGAGTATGCCAGAAAAGATGCGTCTCGACTTTTAGCCTAAACTAAGCCTAAGCTAGGCCTATGCCTAAGCTAAGTCTAAGCTAAGCCTGAGCCTAAGCCTAAGCCTAAGCCTAAGCCTAAGCCTGAGCCTAAGCTAGACCTAACCTAGGCCTAAGCTAAGTCTAAGCTAAGTCTAAGCTCAGCCTAAGCTAAGCCTAAGCCTAAGCTAAGCCTAAACTAAGCCTAAGCTAAGCCTGAGCCTAAGCCTAAGCCCTAAGCCTAAGCTAAGCCTAAGCTAGACATAACCTAAGCCTAAGCTCAGCCTAAGTTCAGCCTAAGCTAAGCCTAAGCCTAAGCTAAGCCTAAACTAAGCCTAAGCTAAGCCTGAGCCTAAGCCTAAGCCAAGCCCAACTTACCTGATTTGATCCCCTTGGATCACAAGTTTTCTGATCATCCAATAGCAAAACCCCCTTTGCACAACCGCAAGTATTCCCAAATTTCATTGATAAACAATAATCCGAACATCCACCATTATTAACTTTACAGGAGTTATCAACACCTAAAAACTTCAAGTTTTAAAATATAGAATTGCTTACTTGTTATTTGTGGTTTTTTATTTAATGGAATGAATAATTCGGGTGGATCAAAATCTTTCGAGAAATTCTTGAGAAAACGAGACGTTTCCTCGCAAGAGTTTATCTTGCAAAAAGCCATTTGTCCAGAAAATGAAGACCAGATAAAGAAATTCTGAAAAGAAGATCATTTTTCAACTAGATCACCTTACTTGAATTATTGAAAAGTGTAGAATTTGTTCTTTCTTAGCGATGACTGAGCAAGAGTCTCGTTTGGAAAGAGTGCAGTGCCAGATCTGAATCTCTTTTGATCGTTTAACTCGTTTAGACTTTTACCTCTGATTGTGATTGTGACGTTCTAACATAGTAAAGTGAGTTGCTGGCCTGGTGAAGAGTCAATGAAGTTAACGGTGACATACTGCTCGTGAACACGGAGATTGAATCCTAAATATCTTTGATTTCTTTTGAGATCTTTAGACACTTCATTTAAAAGGTTATTTAGAAAGAATCAATTTATCGGTTTACTTTATTTCAAAAGCTTACTATTTTTCTACAAAAATAACGTTTAAATTTTATGAAAATGTTTTTGGTTTTTGGATTTTTATGAAAACGTCTAGTCAACGTCTAGTCTAGTCTAGTCTAGTCTAGTCTAGTCTAGTCTAGTCTAGTCTAGTCTAGTCTAGTCTAGTCTAGTCAACGTCTAGTCAACGTCTAGTCAACGTCTAGTCTAGTCTAGTCTAGTCTAGTCTAGTCTAGTCTAGTCTAGTCTAGTCTAGTCTAGTCTAGTCTAGTCTAGTCAAAAAAGGTACTTTAATCAACAGAAACTTAGAAATAAAATAGAAAAATAATAGAGCAATAAAAACTTCGGTATATAGCCTAATTTTCTCTGTTCAACCGATTTCTTTCTAGAGCTTTTTATTGAATTTTATGAAAAAACAAGCTTTTGTACTTGAATTTCCTCCGAAATACACTCAAATTTGGCTTAAAAAGAATAAAAAGTTAACAAAAAAACGTTTTCTATTTGGAGCAATCATATCAATAAACTTTTCTGTTATAAAAACTGATATAAAAAGTGCTTAAAGACTTATCGGCTTGCTTAATCTTATAATAGGCAAGATTATTTAAAAGCTTGTTAAAAGATATTTAAAAGATAACTTGGCAAGTTATTGGCTAGTTATTATAAGACGCAAAGTTTGTCCGTCTGTTTGTCTGTCTGTTTGTCTGTCTGTTTGTCTGCCTGTTTGTCTGCCTGTTTGTCTGTCTACTTGTCTGTCTACTTGTCTGTCTGCTTGTCTGTCTACTTGTCTGTCTGCTTGTCTGCCTGTTTGTCTGTCTACTTGTCTGTCTGCTTGTCTGTCTGTTTGTCTGTCTACTTGTCTGTCTGTTTGTCTGTCTGTTTGTCTGTTTGTCTCATTAGATCTTTCGAGACAATATGTAATTGATGTCTGGGATGTCTGGGACAATATGTAATTGAAGTCAAACCAAAAATCTTAGCCCGGTTTTTGGCGGTGAGATCAAAGGTCACCTAAGGCTACTTCAAAAATGATTTTGGGTTGATTTTCTCAGAATATATTTCAAAATATGCTTATTTTCTGGAACTAGAGTATTTTAAAAGACTTTTAAGAAAGCGGTAAAGGAGGATTTTTTCAAAGAATCGGCGGCAAAGATCAAAGGGAATTTTGAGTCTGCTAATTCAATTTTTTTAGTTTTTTAAAATGTAAACATTAGTAAAATTGTTTACAAATATGAAATAGAGTATCAATTTGAGAATTTCTAATAAACAAACCTGAAACGGATGCCTATCATGATGTTGACCGTTCATAAACGATCGCTCAATTTGATTTCGAGCCGAGTTTATCCAATACATGAATCTAAACTTTAACACATAGACTCAATGCTGAGACACGACATTTGGTTCAGCCATTCTCGTGAATTGCTGAACCAAATCAGCTCAAAATTTGCAAGAGCATGTAATTTTGAGTGCTCTTTCCGAATCCGACGTTAGTTTTATTAGGAAGTTGTGTAATTTTTCGGAAAACCGGGTGTCACCTCGGCTTCTATTGCCGAGTTTTCTAAGGCGCGCGAGGCGTTATTCATTTTGATCCCTACTCCAAATCGGGCGTTTCGCAAAAGTCGTCAATGTTTACGATCGTCAATGTTTTAAATAAACAAGTGCCTAACTATAACAAATGTTTTCCCAAAACTCACCCATCATCATGATTCAAAACCAAAAAATGAGGTGCATCAAGGTGCTCATAAAGCAAAACAGCGCACTCTTTCTTCACCAAATCAACTCTCGTCGAGCAAATCTCAATCCGAGCCGATGTATCAGCTCCATCATTTGCTATTCCAAGGTAAAGCTAAACAAAAGTGAAATTCATTCCTTTCAAACACCTTACAATTAGATTCTTTACTTTTAAATGCTAAAATTCAAGCAGTAATTTGGGGTTAGGCTAGTTTCCGCCATTTTATTTGCGCAACAGGGCCATTTGCGCAATTGGATCGTTTGCGCAACTCGCCATAACTTTCTTCTGAGTAAGCCAATCTTTATGATTTTGGTTTCATTTTGTTGCACTTATTAAGATCTACAAAATGAAACCAACATCATAAAGATTGGCTTATTTAGAAGAAAGTTATGGTGAGTTGCGCAAACGACCCAGTTGCGCAAAGTAGCCTACCTCGTAATTTGATTTTAATTCATACCAATTCATTCTCCGAATCATACGCCAAAGTTGTCAATCGTTCATCGAGAAATGCGAGAAAAGATGTGATTTCTTTTGTCTCTTTTGAGTCAATCGTTTTCGCATAGATTTGACCTTGAAGTGAGTAGAAGAGGGTATTCTGAAACGGTTTGAATCACTTTTAAACGTCTTATGAGAGCCTATCCGATTTTGTTTCAGTTTTTGCACGCATCGGAAACGCAAGATATTTGGCAAAAAAGTTTAGCTAGTTTTATCTTAAGGTCATCTTATGGAAGTCTTTCAACAGTTCTTTTGGTATAATTGATAGCAGTACTGTCTACGAAATCTATCCTTTAACTGACAAAGTTTTTTCTTTTTTGATTTTCGATAAATCTTTTATAAAAAGCGACTATAAAGCAAAGTAATTCCTTTCAATTTTTGAAAAAATCCATAGTGATTAGGAAATCTGATTTTAAGTGAATAATTGTGAATGGTTGTGAATAATATTAGCTAACTAACAGACCGTAAATACTGTAATAGTACCCCACCCCCATAATGACGGTGTGGAGTGTTTCGTAGTCTAGCTTTGAACGCGTTTTTCTCGACACTGGTTTATGCTACAATGCACGCTTGGGTATCAAACAATAGTAGAAATTCAGGGCTATTTTTTGATACCAAAGATAATGACGGTGTGGAGTGTTTCGTAGTCTAGCTTTGGACGCGTTTTTCTCGACACTGGTTTATGCTACAATGCGCGCTTTGGTATCAAAAAATAGCCCTGAATTTCAGCTATTTTTTGATACCAAAGACGCATTTTTTGAAAGTACGGATGCTTTGAAAAAAATGAAATACTAAAAACGCGACTGCGACTACGCGACTGTACGATGGGGGTGGGGTACTATTACAGTATTTACGGTAGCTATTTTAAGGCAATGGTAAGAGTAAGCTAAAACTTAATCTGATAGGTGTTTTGAAATCAGTTAAATGACTAGTTTGTGAAGTTAAGTTGTCTACTAGTTGAACAGCTGTTCAAATTTCAATTTCAAATTTACCCTTTTCGCATCAGCATCCAGAAAAATCTCATCACTATCCGTGAATCCTGTGACTAAACTCGTTTCGTTTAGAATCACTCCAGTGTCAAGATCGGCTTCGAAAAGCAACAACGAGCGAAATTGTCGTGTCAGATAAGAGATTCGAGTTGATGTTGAGGATTGAATAAGAAATAATACTGAATTGGAAAGTGTATTAGAAAAAAAGAATAGTCACTTACCTATAGAAGAAGTTAGAAATGTTTTGACGATCGTCATATCGCTTTTCACATGACTGAAAGTTGATGGAGAAGTTGATGATGAAAATTTAGAGCTTAAAACAAGTAAGCTAAACAAAATGGAAAATAAAATGTAATGAAGAAGTTGATGGAGAAGTTGATGATGAAAATTTAGAGCTTAAAACAAGTAAGCTAAATAAAATGGAAAATAAAATGTAAATGAAATGAAGTAAATGAAAAGAAAGCAAAACAAGAACTTTAATCTAAAGTTTTCTAAAGAAGAAAATACTACTAAAGAACAGTTACAATCCATTTGAATGCCGTCTCTTTTCCCCTCTTTAGTGGACGGGAAATCGACCTTTTCCCCCTTTTTCCCTATCTTTTCTCTCTCCAACAGAAAATAAATCATTTGCATATGGCCGAGACGCGCTTTCTCTTTTCAGTTTTAGTTTTGAGAATCTTATTTCTCTATTTTGATGATTGGTTTAAAAGATTTTTTTTAAAAATAAAGAAAAAGATGGATTTATTAAAGCAAAACACAAAATATGATCAAAATATGAATTTTGGTGATCAAAAGTTTTTTATGAGCTTATGAATCGTTTTTTCTATGTAATTTACTTATTTATAAGCTTTCTCCAGTTCTTTAAACTTGTTTTATCATTTAAAAATACTTTTAACAATCTTTAAACGATAAGAAAATGATCAGCAATTTATTGGAAATAAGCGATAAGAAAATCATCAGCAATTCACCCAAAATTGCTGAAGATTTAATGATAGTGAAATGATATGAGCAATGGAATGATATGAGCAAATCAGCAATTTATCGCAAATAAACGATAAGCAAATCATCAACAATTCACCCAAAATTGCTTATATCATTTCATTATCATTAAATCTTCAGCAATTTTGGGTGAATTGCTGATGATTTTCTTATGGCTTATTTGCGATAAATTGCTGATTTACTCATATCATTTCATTATCATTAAATCTTCAGCAATTTTGGATGAATTGCTGATGATTTTCTTATGGCTTATTTACGATAAATTGCTGATGATTTTCTTATCGTTTAAAGATTGTTAAAAGTATTTTTAAATGATAAAATAAGTTTAAAGAACTCGAGAAAACTTATAAATAAGTAAATTACATAGAAAAAAGGCTCATAAGCACCAAAATTCCTAAAATTGAGGGCAAATGGGGGTCTGGGGGGTAAAACTGCGAAAACATTGTCGGATCGTAAATGTTCCATGGAGAGTGTGGGAAATGGAAAGGGAAAGGGAAATCGATGAGAAAAAAGATCAAAAGATGTGCCGACATTTAGAAGAAAAGGAAAAGAACAAGGCTTACAACAATGAGAATGAGAAAGGAAACAGATTTCTCGATCCGGTGATCCCTTGTTTATAGCTCATAAATCACACCCCACCAATATTAGTAAAAGACTTTATTTTAGACTTTCGCAAGTGATTTTAGGTCAAAAATTGAAAAGATTTACTGAGCAAGTTGATATTTTTAATATATAGGAACTTGATATATATTAAAACTAATATTAAAACTAATATTGAAACCAAGTTGCTTAGTAAATCTTTACAATTTTCTCTTTTACTGTGGAAGAAATGAAAAGTGACGCTCCAAAAAAAGGCATGCTTAGACATACTACTATTTTATTAGTGTTGAATGAACGGAATTAAGCAGAATTTGAAAGCTACTACCCCAAGAAGCAACTAAAACGAATCTACTACTCCAAGAAGCAACTAAGACGAATCTACTACTCCAAGAAGCAACTAAAACTAATCTACTACTCCAAGAAGCAACCAAAACGAATCTACTACTCCAAGAAGCAACTAAGACGAATCTACTACTCCAAGAAGCAACCAAAACAAATCTACTACTCCAAGAAGCAACTAAAACGGGTCTACTACTCCAAGAAGCAACCAAAATGAATCTACTACTCCAAGAAGCAACCAAGACGAATCTACTATTCTATTATTCTCATTTCAAAACCGAAATTAAAGTTTAAACTTTAAATTTTCAATTTAAATCTTAAACACAAATCTGAAATGATTGAGATTTTGTTGAAATTTATATCAAAAAGTTATAAGACTTAAAGTAAATCTTTACACTTTTATCTTATAACTTTTTGTTATAAGTTTCTCAGTCATTTCAATCATTTTCTTATAATAAAAGCTGATGCTCCAAAAAAAAACGCATCCTTAGACATACAACTATTTTATTAGTGTTGAATGAACGGAATTAAACAGAATTTGAAATCTACTATTTCAGGAAGGTAACTAAAACGAATATTATCATTTCAAAACACAAAGTAAAGTTTTAAACTTATAAAAAAATGACTGAAATGACTGAAATGACTGAGAAATTTATATCAAAAAGTTATAAGATAAAATTGTAAAGATTTACTTTAAATCTTATAACTTTTTGATATCAATTTCAGCAAAATCTCAATCATTTCAGATTTTTGTTTAAGATTTAAATTGAAAATTTAAAGTTTAAACTTTACTTTGTGTTTTGAAATGATAATATTCGTTTTAGTTGCTTCCTGAAATAGTAGATTTCAAATTTTGCTTAATTCCGTTCATTCAACACTAATAAAATAGTTGTATGTCTAAGGATGCCTTTTTTTTGGAGCATCAGCTTTTATTTCTTCCACAGTAAAAGACAAAAAAAATGAGATTAATCTTAAATATTCTAGAAATTATAGCAATTATTAGTTATTTTAACAAAAAAAAAAGTAATTCCAGTCATTTAAACAACTCCTTGCTAACTGGAAACAATATTTCTGTGGTCAGAAAAAGGAAAAAGATGGCACAAAGACCTCTAAAATGAGTGGGGAAATGGAAAGAGTCCAAAGAGTCCAAAGAGATCCACTAAATAAAATTGGGAAAAGAAGGGAATGGCCTACACACAATCAAACGATCAACCAGCTAGTAATGGGAGAGTTTTTTCGATGACTCGCTTGAAGACTAACTCGTTTCCTTTGGCTAAAGCACGCTTTAGGCTTCTCGGTGAAATGGAATGGGGATTAGGGATTAAAGCTAGACTCAAATTCATAACTTAAGAGTCCAATCTGACTCTCTAAAGCAAGAAATATCTCTGAAATGAAACAATTCAATTCATTCAAGAAGGGAGGAATTATTTGAATTAAATGAAAAGCTTAAAACCCTTCTTAGCATCTAACCAATCAATCTGACTCTCTAAAGTTATGAAGTTAGAGTTTTTTCGATGACTCGCTTAAAGACTAACTCGTTTCCTTTGGCTAAAGCACGCTTTAGGCTTCTCGGTGAAATGGAATGTGTTTTAGGGATTAAAGCTAGACTCAAATTCTCTCAAATTCATAACTTAAGAGTCCAATCTGACTCTCTAAAGCAAGAAATATCTCTGAAATGAAACAATTCAATCCATTCAAGAAGAATTATTTGAATTAAATTATTGGAGAATTATTTATATATATATGCTTTATTCAGGAGGGCGAATAGAAGCGAATCAGATAATCATAACCGCATATAATTGCTACAATACTTTCACAAAAAAGAAAGAAACCTAGAGATACAGTAAGACGATAGTCAGGAAAAACAGGTACAAAAAGATTAAATATAAGGCAGATTTGACATGGCAATTAGATCTAATCCGTTTACAGATACTTTGAATTTTCCTACAGACGAGAAGATACCAGGCGGGAGCTTATTCCAAACCCTACTAATACGGTTCGCGAAAGAATGATAAAGGGAAAGGTGGTGGGGATGAGAACCGAGTATTTGATATTAAATGAAAAGCTTAAAACCCTTCTTAGCATCTAACCAATCAATAATTTATATAATATTTACTTATTATTTAAATTAATTTAAAGTAATGTAATATTTACTTTAAAGAATTAAAGAAAAAAAAATTTGTAAAGCCTTATGAACCAATCTAATAATTATTGTAAGCTCGATTAAGCTATTTTTTTGACTATGAGCACTGGTAAAAGCAGTAAAAGGTGAGCGTTTGAAGTGAATTTGAAAGCAAAGTCAAATTTGAACAATTAAAGTAAACCTTTAGAACTTGAATGTTGAAAAATCAAGAAAAAAAGAAATGCTAAAGAAAAAGAAATAAAGAAGAAGCCACTCTTAAACTGTTCAAAGTTTAAGTTAGATTTCTTTCCTTTTCGGTAAAGATTTGGTTCCTTTCCTCTACAGATTCGTTTCCTTTTCTCTACAGATTTGGTCCCTTTTCGGTACAAATTTGGTTCCTTTTCGAGAAAAAAACCAAAATGTGGTTTTTAAACATTTACAGCACTAGATTTCTATATTTGTAAACTTTTAGATTTTTGATATGGATTTTGGATGTAAAATGGATAATATTTTGAAGGTTTAGAAAAAGCATTGATGTGGGGGTCGATATTGGGTACCTATCTGTGCCAGAAGCTGAGATAGCTCTAACTGAGTAACCAGAATTGCTAGAATCCGAATTTCAGGGTTGGGAGCACGCACAAATCCTCTGGATGTAATTGGATTGGATGCAAATGTAAATTGAGTAACCAGAACTGATATAAGAATCAAATTCTAGAAATGTATCTTGTAAAGATCTGTAGAGAAAAGGAACCAAATCTGTACCGAGACTTTTCTTTAAAATAAAGACTTGCGGTGGGGTATTATGAAAAGGTCATCTGTGAAAGAAAAGGAGAAATCGAAGGTCCGAAAAAACCTTTTTCCCTTTTCTTCGAATGGATGATTGGAAGCAATTTGTCAGATGTCAGGAAGAGAACAAAAAAACTTCTCCTCCCCATCGCTGAAAAGAACGCTTTTTGAAAATAATTAGATTAGGGTAGGTGAAGAGAGTTTACACCTTGGTAAAGTTCATTAAAACTTGAAATCGAACAAAAATCTTGCAAATAATCTAGAATTTTTTGAATAAACTTTCCTAGAAATTTACTTTTCAAAAACTGAAACCTATTCAACCAATATTAGCTAATAGTAAGCTTAATGTCAAATTTGATCAAGCACAACTTCAAGAGAATCTTTGAACAGTTAAATTTTGAACTTAAACTAGAGTAGAGAAATCTGTAGAGAAAAGGGAACGAATCTGTACGGAAGGGATCAAATCTGTAGAGAAAAGGAAACGAATCTGTAGAGAAAAGGAAACGAATCTGTAGAGAAAAGGAAACGAATCTGTACCGAAAAGGAACCAAATCTGTAGAGAAAAGGAAACGAATCTGTAGAGAAAAGGAAACGAATCTGTAGAGAAAAGGAAACGAATCTGTAGAGAAAAGGAAACGAATCTGTACCGAAAAGGAACCAAATCTGTAGAGAAAAGGAAACGAATCTGTAGAGGAAAGGAATCAAATCTGTACGGAAAAGGGACCAAATCTGTATCGAAAAGGAACCAAATCTGTAGAGAAAAGGAAACGAATCTGTAGAGGAAAGGAACCAAATCTGTACCAAAAAGGAACCGAATCTGTAGAGAAAAGGAACCAAATCTTTACCGAAAAGGAAAGAAATCTAACTTAAACTTTGAACAGTTTAAGAGTGGCTTCTTCTTTAAGAGTGACTAATTCCCAAAATTCTATAGTAAAATCATTCCCTTTTGCTGTCTATGTAAATTTGTGTTTTCCTCTCTTTTCCATTGTATTAGTTTAGCTCTTCTCTTCTCAATGGCTCCATTGGGAAACGAATTTCGAGGAGAAAAGCTTTTTTTGAGCAAAAAGCTTTTCAGAAAACGTATCGGTTTTTAGCTAAGAACTGAAACTAACAAATGATTTATACAGAATCACAAAATTACTTGGACAAGAAGCTTGTTTCAATGCTATTTGTCAATCATTTCATAAAGTTTCTATAATTTTTGGTATTTGTTAGTTATACATCCACAAGACTCATCTCGCATCCCCATCCGAGTCTTCTTGGTTATCGATTTTCGTTCGACTGATCGACTGATCACTTCAGGCGAGCACTCTACCTCGATGAACAACATCGGTGTCACTTTTATCATCACAATTCTCTTCGCGAAGTTTTGACAGCACTTTCGAATTCAAGATCGAGATCTCAGCAGTGCAGAAAGTGGCCAGCGAAAGAAGGAAAACTTCTGGTGGAGACAGATAGAGCCCAAACAGTAAGAGGGGCTAACTTAGTTTCTTTTTCATCTTTTAGATTTGCACTCTACGTCACTGAACATAATCACCCATCACACGTTGTCAGCTTCTTGCAACCGAGTTGAGCCTCTGTGGATGTATAACCGGCAAGTACCTACCGTAAATACAGCAATAGTACCCCACCCCCTTCGTACAGTCTCGTAGTCGCAAAAGTTCTTTTGTATTTCTTTTTTTTGCAAAGCACCCATGCTTTCAAAAAATGCGTCTTTGGTATCAAAAAATAGCCCTGAATTTCTATCATTTTTTGATACCTAATTGCGCTTTGTAGCATAAACCAGTGTCGAGAAAAACTCGTTCAAAGCTAGACTACGCAACGCTCTGCACCGTCATTATCTTTGGTATCAAAAAATAGCCCTGAATTTCTACTATTGTTTGATACCCAAGCGTGCATTGTAGCATAAACTAGTGTCGAGAAAAACTCGTCCAAAGCTAGACTGCGCAACACTCCGCACCGTCATTACGGGGGTGCGGTACTATTACAGTATTTACGATGATTTTTTTTCTATATACTAATTACCCTCGAAAAAGTCACACTTTTTCTAATCTTAATCTTATTTTTTATTTAGTTCAGAAACCAAAAAAGCGGAAAAATAAAGCCAGCTAACGAATTTTTCTTTTCACTTTCCTAATAGATTAAGGGATGAATCAATTTATATTATGAAGAAAATTATACAGTTAAGTTGGCTGGCTACTCTTGTCCAGGGGAATTTTGCTCAACCCTGTAAAATGCTAACAAGATTAGCTTTTAGCTTACTGATCTAGCAATGTTAAAGATTTTGAAAAAAAGTCCAAAAGAAAGAAATTCCATAAAGAATTTATTAAATCAGTTAAAGATTATTAGTGAAAATTAGCGATGTTTTCTGAAATAACACTTGAGAGAAAAGCTGTAAATTGCCATCAAAAAGATAAGGTTGAAAGACGGAAAGAGAGGAAAACATATAAAATTTGAATGAATGACAAAATGAAAAGTTGAATTGAAAAGAAATTCACTTCAATAATCGATTTACAAGATCGATAGAAGAATAGGAATACCGAGGAATATAGAGAATAACATTTCGGTTTTGCCGGCGTTGTTTTGTTGCTCGAATGGAGGTGGTATTGGTGGGAAATCTGAAAATTTGCTGAAAAATTGAATTCTCGAATTGCTTCAGTTTACAAGCTTACTTTTATCTTAACTTTTACCTTTTACCGTTCTGCCTTAATTTACATTCGCTTTAATTGCTTTGAATTTCTTTTTGCTCGGTTTTTATACATTTCTATTGTTATATAAACTTTTATTATTGTTCTTGGAGCGCGGGATACTACAGGGCGACAGCCTATCACCATTGCTATTTGTTATATGCATGGATACATCCAGACGATAGTGTTGAAGAAGACGCTGGAAAGCATCTCTTTCGACCGTCGACGTGGACTTTGGCCGGATGAAGAGGCCAGGGAGGGATCCATAAGACTGAGCACCGGAGAGGAGCAGTTAAACGCGCCGCGGACGGCGGACGCGCCGAGCCACGCCCGGAGCAACAAATAACAGCATAAAATTGCTATAACCCTCAATAAATTTATTTCTATTATTGTTCTTAAAAAGCAAAAAAGTTATGCTGCAGCGGGGTTCGAACCCTCGACACACCGCACCGGAGACAGCCGTCAATTTGCATGCGAAAACCAAACAGAACTTATACTCGCGACTTTAGGGTACATCTTTATTTTGTTAGGCAATCCAGTCAGCGTGACTGGATTGCCTAACAAAATAGAGATCTAAAAGTAATCTTAAATCTCTTACTGGGGAATCTCTTAAAATTCAAATTTCTGATCAAAATTCTGATCAAATCATTTCTTTAATTATTGTAGTCGCGTGTGCGCTTTCTCTGATTGATTTCTCTGTTTCAACACGGAATTTCTAGAATTTATTCCGTTACTTAAATAAATATCAAAATGAACAAGGGAAAATCACAAAAATAAGCCGAGTAAAAAGGCGACTACGAGAGAATCCAATTGACGCGAAAAAAAAGACAGTGCCTTTTTGAATAAATCAATTTACATTTAACCCAACATTAATAGACTAAAGCTATCAAAATTCTTTCTTTTCAAAAGAATTCTCTCACCAAAACTTTAAAAACTAGAAACCCCCATTAGAATTTAATTTTTTTGGTTTAAAATCAGCTGAAGCAACTTGCTACCGGGTTAGATTCTATAATAAGTATAACAGTTATAATCTACTATATATAAAGCGGAAGAGACATCTGTCTGCCTGTCTGTCTGCCTGTCTGCCTGTCTGTCTGTCTGCCTGTCTGTCTGTCTGTTTGTTTGTTTGTTTCTCTGATTGTTTGTCTGTCTGTCTGTATTAGCTTTTTGTAAATAGCTTTCAATAGATCAAAAATTAACATCCTTAAGTCGAGAGAATCGTTTAAATCGAGGTTTGACTGTAGTTGTGCTATTTAAAGTCAAAAATTCAAAACTCAAGATCGAGGGGCACTTCGGGGGGTCGAACCCGGGACGTGTGGGTTGTAGAGAAGCGCGCTCCTGACTATGCTAGACATTGCTAGGCAGGAAGCTCGACTCGTTGAAAAATAAGCCATAAGGCAGCTTTCTTGCTTCAAATTTTGTATCAATCAATCAATCTATTATATATAAAGCAGAAGAGACGTCTGTCTGTCTATCTGTCTATCTGTCTGTCTATCTGCCTATCTGTTCTGTCTATCTGTCTGTCTGTCTGTCTGTCTGTCTGTCTGTCTGCCTATCTGTCTCTCTGTCTATCTGTCTGTCTGTCTGTCTATCTCTCTGTCTATCTGTCTGTCTGTCTGTCTATCTGCCTGTCTGTCTGCCTGTCTGTCTGTCTATCTGTCTGTCTGTCACAGGCACTTTTCTCGACGCCCAGATCGAATTTCGAGATGGAGTTTTTTTTGTTCGATAGGAAATTTTATGCTGATTCCGCCCTCAAAAAATCAAGAAAATCTATCCAACCAATTTTTTTTGAAAAGTCCAAAAACTGCAAAACTAGCCGAGCCCAACGTTGCCTAACTTCCCCTCCGCGCTGTCCAAATAACATGATGCACAACATTGACTACAATGAAATTCTTGAATAAGCTATGGAAAAATGAACCCAATAGCCCTTTTTAGGCCTCCATGGCCCCCAGCCACAGAACTTTGATTTGGGTCATGGGGAGAGTGTTCCTTGACCTCCGCGCGGTTCTCCCTGAAGATTCCCATATTTGGGATGAGCTAACTGGTTTAAAACAACTTGGATAAATGGAATAAATGGATCGCCGACTACATCCAGCCCCAACTGTCCAGCAGGAAAATCGGGGTTAGCCGAAAAGATTCCTGCTTACGAAGACAATATCGATTGGCACGACAACAAGGATTATAAATTTACGCAAGACCTCAACCCTCAGCAGTTAGCAGCTGAAGACTGCTGGTAGTTATAATATTCTCTTTCCTTTCTTAGAAATTACCGTAAGCATCTTTTCCCGAACCAAATGGATAGCTTGGAGGAACTTGAGCATAACTCGGTGGTGAGTCTAAAGCAAGAGCGTATAATTACTTTATTTTTATACTTAATGCAAACTCTTTGCTATTTTACCATAGTTACAGTACTGGACAATGAAATATGATATTTGAAAAACGATCGTCACTTTCGCGCGTCTCTAACTCCCTTGTCTTTGAGTTTAAATTATTAGTGTTATACATTTTCTGAAAGCTCTTTTTAAGGGCTACACAATGGTAATATTCATATTTAGAAATACGGTAAAGACAAGGGAGTTACAGACCGGCGAAAGTGACGATCTTTTTCAAATATCATATTTCATTGTCCAGTAGTGTAGGTAAGTTTAGTAATATAGTTTTTGTACAAATTCAGCTTAAGATCTTTTTCTACAATGCAAAAGAACTATATTAGAAGAACTATATCAACGTAACAGCGAACAGCAAAAGAAGTGAAGTGTTCTTTGTGCGGTAATCGCTCGCGATCTGGCAAACTTGTCTGGGATAAAGTGCTTTCTTTTGACCAGATAAAATTCCAATTTTAAACCGATTTACTTTCAACTTTTTGAAGATTTTTAGAGATTTAGATAAGAGATAGGTAAAGATTTGAAGGGCGTACAGTACTGGAAAATGAAATATTATTTTTGAAAAACGATCGTCACTTTCGCGCGTCTGTAACTCCCTTGTCTTTAAGTTTAAACTATTAGTGTTATACATTTTCTGAAAGCTCTTTTCAAGGGCTACACAATGGTAATATTCATATCTACAAATACGGTAAAGACAAGGGAGTTACAGACGCGCGAAAGTGACGATCTTTTTTCAAATATCATATTTCATTGTCCAGTAGTGTATAAGTCAATGAGAATAGTTCTTTCTGAGAAAAGCTTTCGTTGAGCGTATGTGTATGTCCAGAATTTGAGCCTAATTATGCAATAAAGTCATTGTTTAAAACAAAATTTACCTTGATTCTGTGAAGCTCGTGATTCTGTGAAGTCGATCGGCGACTAAAATGGACATACTTTAAAGCTTTCAAAATTCCTATTTTACAATATAAGTTTGAAAAACTAACTGTTATTAATGGGAACCAAGATGGAATCGGTTTATTTGATTGCTTTTGTCCATTCCTTTTGATAACACAATCAAAAAACGAAGAAAACTCGCCGTTATCACATCCAAAGTTGTAAGTGATCAGTGAATTTTGCTAAAATATGCAGGATTTGAAGGTGAAATGTTTTTGAATCTCGTTTATTTTCAATTACAAAGGAATTCACCCGCACTTCTTGAGAATTGTTTTGTCCTTGTGGAGCTGGAATAAGAGTTGGGTGATTCTGAAGATAGCAGTTGATTTCATTTGCACAATTTTTCCTCACCGGAACAGAAGGGAAATGATTGATCGGATTTGGAGGAATTGGAATGACTGGAAGTGAAAGTGGAGTCACTGGCTGTCTCTAAAAGATCTATCTTTATCACTGGTTTTAAGCAATTTTTGGTCACTCTTTGAAAACAAATTTTTACTCATAAAAATTGTTACTACACTTTGAAGCTTTTAAATCTTTATTTTACAATAAAAGTCTAAAAAGTTAAGCGGCTGGATGTTACAACTTTATGTCAAAAGAACAAATACCGTATTTTCTCTAATAGTAGTGCACCCCGGCGAGCCGAGTTGGTGACTATTTTACGGTTTCCAAGCTTCCTCAGAAGCTCAACACTCAAATCCCCCACAAGATCTCATCGTCAGCTACATTTTCCGACCCCACATCGATAGGTTCTGATAAGCGGTTCTCGAGATTTCGTGGAATTTAGGGGATGCTCCGGGTGCACTACTATTAGAGAAAATACGGTAGAATATGAGAATAGGAATCTATTAAAGATTTTAAATGGATTTAAAGGCAAGATCGCTCAGGATCAACTCTAGCTATAATTATTCTAATTAAAAGATGTCTAAATATTGATTTTTACTTCAAATTTGCAAAACTGAATGAGTATTTGAAAAAACGAATCCACTTATTTTCATTTGACTCACATTTTTCCCAATACAAATTTGATAGAAACCGTTGTGCTGATGTGGGGCAGGCTTGGCTTCAGACTGTGACTCGAAAACGATTGGTTGACCATGTTTATCCAAAAATGCAATAGCTCCAGTATCCAAGCAAAAGCTTCCAAATCTAGCAATTCTAATATAATCATTCAAATGCTTTTAGTTACCTGTATTGACCATCATAGAAAAAGAAGATTCCCCGGATTTTTCCATATTGAAGCCATCGCCCATGACAATGATGCCCGGTTGGTAATGGAATAAATCTCAAATTTTAGAACATTTTGCTTTTTTTATTTACAATACCGTATGTTTTCATTAGAAAGAATGTAAAAGAATCCGTAATTCAAATAATGAACACGAGCGTCGAATGAAGCAAAAGTTGCCGGTCCAAGTAATTCCCGATATTTCTCACCAAAGAGATAATTCTCTTTTACGTCACCCCTAAAGTTTAATAAATTATTATATTATGAATAAATAATGATAACCTTTTGATATTCTTAGCAGAATCATTTGAAAACTCAAGAATTAGCGGCCAGATTAGATCAAACTTTCTTAGCTTAAAGCCAAACAAAGAAAAGGCCAATCATCGCTTAAAAGCCAGATCAGATAGATTCTATTGTTTTTCCTAAATTTAGAAATTGCTCACCAAATTGCTAACGTAACATTGGATAGATCTTGAGCAATTCTCGTCTTTCTTCCAGCCAGTTGTCGAATCGAGACGAGTTGCGCATTTTGAGGAGCTTCGGAGTGGAGACTTTCTAACTGAATTTGTATTTTTAAGCTGCACAAGCTTTAGGCTGCACAAGCTTTAGGCTGCACAAGCTTTAGGCTGCACAAGCTTTAGGCTGCACAAGCTTTAGGCTGCACAGGCTTTAGGCTGCACAGGCTTTAGGCTGCACAGGCTGATATTGAAGTAACTAGGGAAAGCTTTTAGACAAAATTTTGCAAAATCATTGAATACTGGTTGAAAATTGGTACTAAGTACTAATAAACTAAGTCAAAATCTTACTTGTTGCCCTTGAACTTGTATCGATAACAATCCAAAAATCACCACTAAACGAAACATTTCCTAGTTTGAAGTTTTTCAAGAAAATATTGAATGTTTTAGATAAATGTGAGTTGAAAGCTTGGTGTTCTAAAATCCTGAGTCAATTCCTCCGATTTTCTTTTGTTTTTCTTTACCCCAAACACTTTTTATTTTTGTTTCTTTTAAAGAAACGAGCTCGGTTTTTTTCTTCTTTCTGCCGACGAATCAAAACAAAATTCATCTGACTAAGGAAAAGCTATTTTACGATTTGGGTTTAGTTTTTAGGTATCAGAAAAGTTTGAGAAATTCTTTGATTTCAACAATAAACTTATATTTTTCTAAATTTTCCAAAATAACTTATAAAATTTATATTCTAAAATATTGACTTTAGAACTTTTAATAGTACTGAGACCTGGCTTAAGCTGGCTGAATTTCTTAAATCAGTTCAGAGATTTAAAAAGATTCAATGCAATTCAATTCAATTCTAGAAGCTTTGCACTCTTTTGTGGTAGCTTTTTTAAATCGAAATATATCTCAAGTTGAAATCTTTTCAAAAATAAAGGAAAGCCAAAATCTTCACCAAGACAGAAGATCTTCTTTTGTTGAAACTAAAGCTATTTTTTGTAATAACTAGCCCCAAACGAACTTTCATACTTTCATAAGTCTCTGAATGTTTCTGTCTTAAACAAATCAATTCGTGTCTGATAAATTTATTTCAGCTAACTAAAGAAAGCACAATAAAAGTGATGTAAAAGATTTTGATCTAAGAAAGAAAGAAAAAAAGAATTTTTGAAATAGGACCAGAATTATTGAAATAGTTATTTTTTTAGGAATACAATTTGGCAAAGAAAAGTGTTCTGTCCAAAAGAGGAAAGTGAGAAAATTGAAATGAAATGCATAAGATGTAAAAAGAGAAATTTGCTGGAGAATCAAATAAATTATATTTTTATGTTTTTAGGGTAGAAAGTGATGGGAGAGGGAGTTTGGGTCGAGTGGTGATGAGATTGGGAAAAGGAGATGATCCGAGGTGATCGGAGCAGAGGAATTCGTCTGGAATTTATCATTTAATTGTTGAAGAATCTATTGCAATATGTAAATGAAAGACTTATTTTTGCTTTCAACTTTATTCGTTTAGTGTTTTCTTTGTCTTTCGTGAAATCTAGGTACCGTATAAAGTTCGATCTGAGCATCCAATCCAAGCACTGTTTCAATCCTTTAAAGATTCGTATTTTAATATTTTTATTCTTTAAATATACATAATATCTTTATTCTTTTGACATTTTTATTTTAGATTCTACTTTTAGATTGCAATTCGCTTTATTTTTAAATCGGGAGTGAGACAAATGCGACCTTTTTTTTGCGCACCTTTTTTCGCGTTTTAAAAAGGCTCTAAAAAGCTAATATTAACCAATTTCTATTCCAAAAGTTTGTTTTTCTAGGTAATTTGAGGGCGTAGAATCGAAATTTTGGCATATCAGAGCTTGCGGAAACAAACGGACGGAGTTATACAAAGAGAAAAATCGACAATTTTCTGTAATTTGATCTAGCCGTTTTGTCTTTCAAATTGGTTCCACACGCTCTGTTATGTCAAAATTTCGATTCTACGCCCTAAAATTACCTAGAAAAACAACATTTGGAATAGAAATTGGTTAATATTAGCTTTTTAGAGCTTTTTAAAACGCGAAAAAAGGTGCGCTAATGGGCAAGGTGCGAAAAAAAAGGTGCGCAAATGTCCGGGTGCGCAAAAAAAAGGCAGCATTTGTCCCACTCCCTTTAAATCTACTATATAAAAGAGCAGTGTTTGTTTGTTTGTCTGTCTGTACGGCCGGTTTTCTCGATCATCTTTTGATTAATAATGCTAGGACTTCTTTAGAAAACCTTAGAATCTATTGTAGTTATATCATTTAAAATTAAAAATTAAAAGTCAAAATTCAGTGCCACTGCGGGGAATCGAACCCTGATCGTGTGGGCTGTAGACGAGCGCGGGGCCACGGTGACCTCCAGAATCATGGGAAAAAACCCGCTATTAGGCAAGTTTTTCGGCTGGTAAATCTAATAAAACTTGTCCTTGTCCTAACCCTAACTCCATGGCTGACTGGCTAAAAGCCTTGTCTCTTAGTCGGAAAGTCAAGGGCTCAATCCCGGCGGCTAGACTTTTGATTCTTTTTTAGCACATAAGGTTTTTTTCTATATTTAGGGCTTAAGGGCTGTGCTTGTGTATTGTTTGTACCATCATTCGTGTAAATAAAAGTATTTTTAACACCATATTTCAACAGTATATTTCAAATTTTACGACTCACCTGATCGAGCCCAAGCAAGGCGCCGGATGGCGGCAGCGCTCCATCAAGGACGTTTAAACTGTGAATCGGGTGGAAATTCTCCAAATCTGAAGCTATACCGGGTGTATAAAGGTTCGAATGATTCAAGAAAGTTTAGATAGAAGATTGTAAAAATTTACACAGGGGAGATGTCTCTTGAATACTTGATGTGCCGGCCTGGCCAAGGATTTGATATTCACCGAAAGCTCCATCAACGTGTCTATCCGGATCGCCTGGGGTTTCGATAAAACCTAGAAAAATCAATAATCAAGTAAATTTTATAGATCTAAATCAATAATCAAGTAAATTTTATAGATCTAACTGCTTCTATTTTCTATTTTCTTTGCTAATCTTTTAGAATTTAGAAATTTTCAATGTAAGGACTTGAAATTCGTGGATTAAACCAAAATTTTAATCATTTAATTAGTTACATTATGATTTTAAAGCAGTCCTGTCAAAATAACTTTTCAATTTTCAAATTTTCCATTTAGAATAACTTCTCTTTTCTTTCGATAACCCACCATAGGCGGGACTTTGCCCGTTGAGACTTTCGGTGGGCGAATTGCTATCAGAATCTGTCTTCGGAGCGCCTAATTCTAATGAATTTAATAAAACTTATAATAATCATTATTATATTAAAATTCATATCTAAATTCTTTCAATCTATAGTAAAACTTGAAACCTCACCATCAATTCCCCATCTCCTTCCCGCGTCCTTCTTCAAGCGTTTCTCCTTTGCACGTCGGTTTTGAAACCAAACCTGTAAACATAAACAGAGATTTATTTTGCTAGTAAATATTTCAAGAGATCAATTTACTATCAGAAAATCAGCATCAGATCAATGAATGAACCGTGAAAGTCAAAGATGACTGAAAGTTGTGACTAGTTGTACTTTACAAGACTGTTTGGCTGTTTGTTTGGCTAAAAACCCTAGCATCAAAGATTTCAAGGCTTAAACAATAAGAAAGCAGGAATATTTTTCAAAGATTTACCTGCACAACCCTCATGTCAAGCCCAGTTTCAGCAGCGAGTTGTTCACGAACGTGGCGAGCTGGCTTCGAACTGGCCTAAATTTAAGAAAGGAATTAGAAATAAGTATCAGAAAGGATTTACTTTTTAAAGAATCAAATAGAAACTCCAGTTTATCAACTTTAATAAATATTTATTAAAAAAACTCACATGATAAGCCTGCTTCAATGTCTCTAAACTCTTCGCAGAGATCGTCGTCCTTGGCCGCTTATTTGTTGACTCCATCTCGGAATCTGGTGCTAAATTTTTAAATTTAAATAAGATTTTCGCGAGATCACAGTTTAACTTTTAATAAAACTAGTTTCTAAATCTAAATAAGTTAGTTTAGTTGAAAAGCAAATGAATAAGACTTTGAGAACCTTGAAAAAAAGATAGACACGCGAAAATTGTATCCATCTCACGGGAAACAAAAAACAAAAAGACAAGTTTGTAGGTTTGAACTATTTGATTCGTATTTGAATCCTCAAATCAACTATACGAGGAAAAAACTAGTCTTTTTTTTTAAAAAAAGCTACACTACAAAGTTACACTACAGCGTTTTAACAATCCTTTTCAAAATTTCTGCAATGGCAGGTGAAATTTCTTTCAAAACCATCGCAAAAAGGGAAAATTATAGCCTGTTTTAAGCTTCTAAAAAAGAATAATTGAGAAATTTATGCAAAAAAAGCAATCAAAATCTAAGGTGTCGATTTTAAAAGTCGATTTTAAAGTTATTAGTCGATCAAAAAGTTGAATAATGAGTTGGGATAGTAAAATTTACAAGATTTTGATCAAATCAAAGAGATTTTAGATCTATTTGATTAAAACTTAACAATTCTACCTATCTAATCAATAGTTTTTGATCAAATCAAAGAGAAATTTTAGAGCTATTTGATTAAAACTTAACAATTCTACTTATCTAATCAATAGTTTTTGATTAAATCAAAGAGATTTTAGATCTATTTGATTAAAACATAACAATTCTACTTATCTAATCAATGGTTTTTGATCAATAGAAATCAATAGAGAAATACTCACTTTTATTCTTGGCCAACTCATAATCATTCTTGCAAACGATTCGTCCATCCGATGGGATTAAATAGAACTCATCGCCTGTTTCCATTCCTCTTTTACAAATGACACATCTAAAATGTAATAGAGTACAAGATTTTTATCGAAAAAAGCTCACATCACAACATCACAACACAACGAATATCAACATCACCTAGAATTTGCTAAAATTTTCTTTAAAAGTAAAGAAACTTACTTGAAACAGTCGACATGAAAAATGTGATTGTTTGCTTTTCGAACAACACTTTCTGGTTCGATTCCTTCTTTGCAACCACTACATTTTGTTCCATATTTACTAAAAGAAAAAAAATTTGTGCTATATTCTTACCGTAAATACTGTAATAGTACCCCACCCCCCTCGTACAGTCGCGTAGTCGTTTTTTAGTATTTCATTTTTTCCAAAGCGCCCGTACTTTCAAAAAATGCGCCTTTGGTATCAAAAAATAGCCCTGAATTTCAGCTATTTTTTGATACCTTGTA
This sequence comes from Mesorhabditis belari, assembly GCA_958450365.1. Taxonomy (NCBI): domain Eukaryota; kingdom Metazoa; phylum Nematoda; class Chromadorea; order Rhabditida; family Rhabditidae; genus Mesorhabditis; species Mesorhabditis belari. The sequence goes on from CAUEEP010000736.1 coordinate 1,641,727, forward strand.
GCATAAACCAGTGTCGAGAAAAACTCGTTCAAAGCTAGACTACGCAACACTCCGCACCGTCATTATGAGGCTGGGGTACTATTACAGTATTTACGGTATAGCCTAAACCCTCTCAAATCAATTCCCATTTCCAGGTCCAGGATACTCTTTTTTACCCCCCAAAAGAAATTGATTGATATGTAAATGGACGAAATTTTACGAAAAGCCTTTAACTTTTATTGATAAAGTCTAGAATTTGACTTTAAGACTTTAAAGAATTTAAAATAGGTCTAATAAAAGGTCTAATAACTTTTATTTGAAAATAAACGAACCGAAAGAAATGAGCTTTGCAAAAGAATTGCTCGTTTTTGAGATAACACGTTGATGAAAGCTTTTCATCGCATGAAATACAGCGTAGACATTCGGAATGAAAAGAACTAAAATGTTAGGTAAAAGCTCTTTTTATTCTTTTTTTAGAGCTTTCAATAATTGATTTTGATTGCAATAATTTTTAATTAAAAGCCAGACTAATGAAAAATTCTGGAGACTACAAACTACGTAAACTATAAACGCCTTCTAACTTGCTTTAAATCTATTGGATTCTATGATCTATAGCTCAAAAGATAGAGAATCTCAAGAGCTTTTGAATGAACTAAAGAAAGTTACAATGGTTTGTAGTGGAAACAGACCGTAAACGGCTTCGACTATTCGCGAGTACGGTCCGGTTGACTACAAATCACTATAACTTTTTTTAGGATTCATATTTTTCAATGTGCTTTAGTTCATTCGAAAGCTCTTGAGATTATCTATCTTTTAAGCTATATATCATGTTAATCCAATAGATATAAAGGAATTTAGAAGCGTTTATAGTGTGATAGGTCGTCATTTTTTGTAGTTTATAGTGTCAATGTCTATTCTGGATTCAAGAAAAAGATAAGCAAAGATTGCTTATGCTAATTGATAAATGATAAATTCAATAATAACCGAAATCAGTTTAGCTAAATAAAGCAAAATTCTCCGAACTCACCAATCAAGCACTCTATTCACAAAGCGTTCCCTGATCGGTTGTTCGCACTTTTGACATACGTACAATTGACTGTTGTCGGCACCTATAAACAAATGTAAATAGAAATACTAGACTCTTGGGGAATCAAATATTGGCTGTCAGGTAAAAGAAACAGGTGGGAATCTCCATTAGGGCCCACTCTTGTAAAGCTAAAGAACGGCTCATCCTTTGCACAGCTGCCAATTTCACACCTTTTTAGAGATATGAGAGATCGATCTACTTTTTCCTCAAAACACACACCTTTCTAGTGCACTGAAAGCAAGAATTCAATGCCCAAGGAGTAGTGTGTTTGGACGGAAAATCTTCAAATCTACCCTAGACTTGATGTCTTTACTGTGTACCTTGATGGTTCTTTAATGTGTAAACAAATCGCTTCTGGTGCACTGAATATTTTCTCTACCTTTTATCTCATTGATCTAGCAAAAACAGGATTATTCCTAACAAACGTAAGGTTTCCATTGTTCCAGTTTTAAGGTTTCTTTTGGGATTTCTTGGGATTTCTCTAGTTTTCTTTCATGATCAGACATTTTGAACAAATAGAGCTTCTTTAGAAGAAAGATTTTTGATTATTGAATTAAGTAAGTAATGCAATGATTTATGAAATGAATTAACAAGCTGAATAGATTGAGTTTTAGACTTCTATTTCAACCAGAATGTTTCAACTTGTTCTTACCTAGAAAAGTGACATCTAAAACAATATCTAAACAACCCGATCTCTACCCTTTCTCACTTCATAAACCTTATTATCTTATCTTTCACCGATCATTCATAAAGAAACTAAAAGTAATGTATCAAATTTAGTATTGAAATGAACTAATAGATTAAGTTTTAGACTTCTATTTCAACCAGAATGTTTCAACTTGTTCTTATCTGGAAAAATGACATCTAAAACAATATCTAAACAAATCTAAACATCTAAACAAACATCTAAACAACCCGATCTCTACTCTTTCTAACTTCGTAAACCTTATTATCTTATCGTCTTTTTATTAGACTTATTTTGTGTATTTAGATTGATAGTTGATAGTTGTATTGAAAAGAGGAGAGCTGCGACAAAGCGCTATGATCGAGCGCTCCTCTTTGCATATGCGCTGAATTTTTGAGTAACACGAGAGCGTCTGCTTTTGAACTCTCCATCAATCCCTTCAAGCTTGTCAAGTTGCGTAATGAAGTCAATTCAAAGAATAGAAATGGATAACAATATGGGAATATGGGATGATCGAAGTTAGTTTTGAATTGTCAGACTTTGTCAGATGATTGATTGAATATTAATGAATCTCTAAATCTATTCATAACTAAGTTTAAATTGAAATCTAGCATTTCAAAATAATTTCATTCATAACTAAGTTTAAAACTTATCTAATTGAAATCTAACTTATCAAAATAATTCCACTTTACCTCCAATTTGTCGCGGTGTATTCGGCGATCGTTCTTCCAGAGGATTTCTCGAACAACTCGCCTCCATTCCATCCAATTCACCGATCATTCATAAAGAAAACTAAAAGTAATGTATCAAATTTAGTATTGAAATGAACTGATGAACTGATTAAACAAGGAAAGAACTAGAAAAGAGAATCTAGATATAAAATAGAATATAAACTTTAAAGATCTTTTTATTGAGATGGTAGAGTGAAGGGATTAAGTGGGCGGGGTTGGGAATGGCTGCGGCCAATCCCCTATTCCCTTTTGTTCAAAAAAAGAAAAGAAGACTCAAGAAAGCTCCTTACGACATATGATTACAGTAGGAAAAGAAAAATCTTTGTAAATAGCGGAAATAATATTCTATTATGCTGTAATATCAAAAGTAAAACAAGGCTAACGAAACTCTAACATTGAAACGAGTAACATAAGTTGAAAACCAAATAAAAATCTTTAAAAGACTTAGTTATTAGCCTTTGGAATACTGTAGTTAGGTTACAAAATAGAATTTTAAAATAAAACCTCAAGGTTTTACTTTTAAATTCTATTTTTTTAAATTCTATTTAAATTCTATTTTGTTTCCCTTGTCTAAATTGTTATTAATACTAATTTTAATAGAAATATTCATTCTTGAACGTAAAATTCACAGAAAATATTGAATAAATTCATTTAACAATTACAAAAAGAAAGAATTTACATATTAGAACTTCAGAAAAAGGATAAGAACTATTCCGGCAAAAGATGACATTGGGTTTACCGTAGGTGGAGCTAAAAGTGGATGGGGGAAAAAAAGGCTAAAGTTGGGGTTTTCTTTTTCCTTCCAACCTATATAACCAGCTAATTTCTTTCCCGAATTTTCCTTCTTGGATGTCATTTTAAAATAGTCATACTATTTACTTTGTCATCTTCTCATAAGATGTTTTGAAATCATTGAAAGTACAAAGTTCAGAAATGAGAAGATTAGTTGAGGAGACTTTGAAGTTTCAACTAATTAATTTATTTAGATTTCAATGAAATATCTAAATTAATATTGTAAACTTATAAACAATAATGATCGATTTTCAAATCAAAATATTGTAAATACTGTAATAGTACCCCAGCCCCATAATGACGGTGTGTTGCGTAGTCTAGCTTTGAACGAGCTTTTCTCGACACTGGTTTATGCTACAATGTGCGCTTTGGTATCAAAAAATAGCTGGAATTTAGGGCTATTTTTTTGATACCAAAGATAATGACGGTGCGGAGTGTTGCGTAGTCTAGCTTTGAACGAGCTTTTCTCGACACTGGTTTATGCTACAATGTGCGCTTTGGTATCAAACAATAGTAGAAATTCAGGGCTATTTTTTGATACCAAAGATAATGACGGTGCGGAGTGTTTGTTGTGATTTGTTGAGATGATTTTGTCACTTGTCACCGAGATCAGAAATGAGAAGATTTGTTGAGGAGACTTTGAACTTTGAACTAATTAATTTGTTTAGATTTCAATGAAATATATAAATTAATATTGTAAACTTATAAACGATAATGATTTTCAAATCAAAAATAGTTTTTTTTAATAGTTTATAACTGTTATTTTGGATAGAAATTAAGAAATCTATCATCATTTTAACCAAGATTCGATTTATAAATTTCTCGAAATTTTAATTGATAAGATTTTGATTAAATGTCAAAATTTTGAAGTTAAATGATTGATAATCATTGTAAAATTGATTCAATGATTAAAATTAAATCAATAATCAATCTATAATCAACGAATAATCAATCTATAACCAAAAGAAGGTATTGTAGACAAAGCTATAGACTTTAGCTAAGTTTAAGTAGATGAATCTAACTTTAAAGTTAAATCTAACTCTAATAAAGTTAAGGTTTAAAGTCACAAAATCGATGTAAAGCTTTATTATTCTTTAGATTTTGAACAATGATCCTTAGATTTTTAACGAAGAAAAGGAAATGTTATCTATAAGAAAATGAACTTATTTGCAGCTTGCAAGTACTCCAAAATTGACTACAAGTAAGAATGAAAAAGAAAAAGAGAGAGAGAAAGATAAGCGGATAGTAAAGGCGCTTACCCGTTACTTTTTTTTTCTGTTTCGAGATCTATCCGTGATTTTCCATCCCTCCCACTCCTCCTTTTGTCACCACGTTTCCTTAGCCATCGAATTTGCGCAGGAGTTTGATGAAAACCGCAACGAAATGTTTATGTTTTTTAATCCACTATTTCTTTTCTCTACAAAGTCGCCAAAAATAACGGGCCAATGATGTTAACTTTGATGATTTTAAGAGAATGTTTTTGAAAGATATGTAGTTATAAAAGAAAAGCAATCTTTAAAAAAGATTCTATCATTTAAAAAAGGCTTGGCTTTTAAGGTTTATTAATATAGAATTTGTTAAAGCTCCTTGGAGTTTATTCTAATGGAAATTGATAGATGAAAAGCTACCTGGTTATAGAGAACATTGGACAGATAGCATTAAGTATTAGTTTTGGAGTTATCATTGGACAGATAACACTATAGTAAGGATTAGTTTTGTTGCTAGATCAAACTCAAAGGTCTACAGCACTTAGTGCTTTTGATTTATGGTAAAGTTAAACAGACTTTGGCTGATCGAATACTAATCTTGAAGAGTCGTTTAATGAACGAGCAAGTTGCTTTAGATCATAGCATTCTAAAGTCTAGAACAAGTCTATTAATAGATCAATTCAATTTTACAGATCTACAGTATTGTAAATCTAATGCCACAGATCAAATTCTTATTTAAATCCTTACGAAGACTCAGCTCTAACTCCAGACAAGGGAAATGAACTTAACTATCGAGTGTTGAACCGGAATGAGTTGTTGCACATAACTCAAAAGCATCCATCAAACGATCAAAGAGAGAAAGGGAAAGAGAACGATCGCCAGATGGAAGCCAGCCCCGTATGAGCTCTTTCACCCAATGACCGTTGCCCTTTCCCTCAGCCTTCCCCCTCCTCGAGGTCCCAATTAGGTAATGCACCGAGGCACATCCACAAACCATAGGGCTTCTCTCTGTCCTTGTTTCTTCTTTCCCCTCTTTCTTTTCCCCCAAATAACCCAATACCCATCACTCCCATCTCCCGCAAAAATTATGACACATTAGCGTTCACTCCTCTTCTCTCAAACCATCCATCAAGAATAACAGACCCACTTATAGGGATAAGTAGATGATCTGTAGAATGAGAAGTTAAGAATATGAAAGTGAGCTGAAGAACTTGATTGAAAAGATAGGAATGGGAATAGAAACTGAATTGGAAAAGAATGAGAATCGAATAGGAATCGATGAGTAACGGAAATGATTGAATGAATTGAAGATTGTTGAATTAGAGAACAAGCAGGATGAAAGGATGAAGGAATAAGCTTTAGTGAATAAAAGTTATTCAAAGATAGACAATTGTTAAAGTAAAGAGTGCATTCAGGGATCAAAGTTTCAAAAAAATCTCTAGTGACTCAAATAAAACAAAAAAAACGATCAAGATAGACATAAGAATTTACAACTAAAGTCTAATTTTTATCTACAAAATATTTAAGATAAGATTTCAGAGGAATCGAAGAAACAGTGGAGAAAAGTAGAATTTCCTCTAGTCTACGAATTGCTACAGCTCAATGGAGAATTTGGGGAAAAATAAGTTCAATAGAATGTTCAATTGAATGTTCAATTGAACGTTCAATTGAATTTCCATCTATCTGGGATCTAAAAACTGACTCTACTCGATCCTGTCCTTGTTCAACGAATTTCTTCACTCACCCTAGCTTTTTGTTTACTTGATCTAATCCAAACTTATTAAAGTCTGATCCAAGTGATCGAGTAAAAAAAGAAAACAGAGTAAGAAAGCGTTGAGTAAAAAAGAAAACAGAGTAAGAAAGAGTCAAGTAAAAAAGAAAACAGAGTAAGAAAGAGTTGAGTAAAAAAGAAAACAGATAAATCCAGAAGATTCAAGTGATCGAGTAACAAAGAAAACATAAAAGTACAAAGAGAAAAGGAGATTTCAATTAGTGACCTTATTCCCATCACCCGAGCTGTCACTACTATTCCTTGAAAATGCGTGAATTATGAATTAGCTCAATGTCTTCATATTTTCATCTTCGAGAATGTTCAAAAGAACTCTTTTATAAACACAGAAATGCTTACAATGTTCCATACAAACAGAAATGCTTACAATTCCACGTGATCATCATGTTTTTGTTTGTGAGTGACTTTAAGTAATCAGTAATCTCCTTTTCGATAAGTGGACACTGATTTCGGGCGGGCGAGGGCCACTAAAAGCTATTTTTCACTCATAAATAGTCATTTTTAAGTAAAAACACCAAATTTTTCATCATTAAAGATGGTCAAAGTGAAAAAGTGAAAGAAATCTAGAAATCTAACGATCTTTGAGTTATTCAAGAATTTAGAGATTTAGAGAACTTATTTTCAGCACTCTAGAGCTAAATAATAAAGTCAAAGTGGTTATTACAAAGTAAATAACTGCTATTTTGTGTTATTTAGATTTAAATAACTGTAAATCCCTTTTTTTTATTTGGTTTATCGCTTTGAAGGTGCTTAAAATTTTCACCCTGTTCCTTACATTTAAATAACTGCGATAAATGCTATTAGAAATAAGCCTTTTTTGTAAACTTTATTCACTAAATGCGTAAAAATGTCACCAAATTTGTTCTAACAAAAATTCTATAAGAACTAGCTGAAGATTTACCAATCAAAAAGACTAAAACAACTTCAATCTTGTGCTAAATTTGTTCCCAAAACAAAAACAAATAAATAACTAAGCTTTAAGATATCATAAATTCAAGTGAACATTTCCCCTACTTTGGACAGCAATCAAATTTTTACGGATCTCTCCAGAGCGAGAGAGGAAACAGCGGTAAAATCGACGTTTCAGCACTAAACCTTGCGGCTCCAGCTGGCCTTTTATGGATCATTTCTAGAAGGAAATAAGGAGAAGAACAGTCAAAGAAAAGTTGACATTTACAAAATGAAGGGTTAAACTTTAAAAAACTCAATAATTATTTAAATAAGTAAGTAACAGGGTGAAAATTTGACGCACCTTCAAAGCTTCAAAGCCCATTCCAGCCTGTTCCAAGCCAGCCTGTTCCAAGCCAGCCTGTTCCAAGCCAGCCTGTTCCAAGCCAGCCTGTTCCAAGCCAGCCTGTTCCAAGCCAGCCTGTTCCAAGCCAGCCTGTTCCAAGCCAGCCTGTTCCAAGCCAGCCTGTTCCAAGCCAGCCTGTTCCAAGCCAGCCTGTTCCAAGCCAGCCTGTTCCAAGCCAGCCTGTTCCAAGCCAGCCTGTTCCAAGCCAGCCTGTTCCAAGCCAGCCTGTTCCAAGCCAGCCTGTTCCAAGCCAGCCTGTTCCAAGCCAGCCACAAAATGAAAGGTTAAACTTTAAAACACTCAATAATTATTTAGATAAGTAAGTAACAGGGTGAAAATTTGAAGCACCTTCAAAGCAATAAACCAAGTACAAAAAAGTGATTGTTGTATAGCTAAATCCTTTCTTGTTTTTTTCTTGAAGTTCAGATTGTTTTCTCAATAGATTTTTTGACTTAAAAGTTGATTATTTACTTTAAAAGAACTCTATTATGATTAAGTCTTGAAGATTAATGAAAATTTGTCGCCGAAAACCCGATCATTGATGTCTTGATTCATCTTTTTTATACATAAAAAAGTTATTTTATACAAATATAAATATAATAGGTTGATGCATAAGTGTTTTTGTTCCTTTTCGTCTGCCGTTTCAAGCCAACAAATTCACCAATTAAACTACGGTTGAAATGGTTTTTAAACGGTTGAAATGGTTTCAACTGAAATGGTTTTTATACTAATCGATAGAGAAAGACTTGGCGAATCTAATGATACCAAAAGTATTTAAATTGAACAGCCTGACACCAAGAAATTTGAGCTCAAAGTTAGATTGCCAATGGGAAAGGGGCAGAGCGTACATTTCCCACCTTTTAGACGCGCCCCGCCTCCTTTTGCCATTGGCAATTCAACTTTGAATTTAAATATCTTCTTATTTGGCTGTTCAATTGAAATATTAGGTTGATGCATAAGTGTTTTCGTTCCTTTTCGTCTGCCGTTTCAAGCCAACAAATGCACCAATTAAACTACGGTTGATTTCATTAGAAAAAGCAATTATTTTTCTGCAAAATAACATTAAAATGGGTTTAAAAATATTTAATGCCTGGATTTTCTTGAGAGTATGAAGTCGGGTAGTCAAAAAGGGCTAACTCGATGATGCGGTTTAGACACCTTAGCTAAAGAAAACCTATCTTCGTGTCAATAGATAAAAGATAGAGAAAAAAAACGTTTGATATTTCGCCAAAATTTCAGAGAAATTCATTCAGCCAATTTTTCCGTAGAGTTTTTTATAGATTTTTACGAAAAAGGCGTTTTTCACTCTCGAATTTGCTTGAAAGTGAACCGAAATTCATTTAAAAAGATGCAAATTGAACAAAAAAACACTTTTTTTTATAGAGCAAACTATAGATTAATTCGTGAATTTGTTACTTTTTAACAGAAGTACGAAAAAAACGAAAAGACTTATGCATCAACCTAATAAAAATACACTTTATAATTAAATGTAGATATAAAATTTATTAGCAAAAGCCTTACGAAGTTTTAAGAAAGCCAACAAAAATGAAATACAATTATAGATTTTGCCTAGTTTCTGGGTATTTTGAACGGCTCGCTTTTAAGGCCTATAACTTTGTCGAGAGATCATTTCTTTGTTAACTTTTTATAGCATTGTATAGAGCACATTTCGGGCTTTCAAATGATACCAAATTTATCTTGATTGAATTTTTGGAGTCCAAGAAAATCGGAACCAACTCGAGTGTCATGTCGTCAGTGTCAGTGTACAATTATAGATCTTCCCTAGTTTCTGGGTATTTTGAACGGCTTTATTTAGATAGACAAAAGTTTCAAGGAATTTTTATGTATGTTGTGTCCGATTTAGATTCAATCTAAATCGGACGTCTTATATATGTCGTAGCCGATTACGAATTTCAGCCGATTATGAATGAGTGGGTCTAGGAGCGTCCAACCATCAAGTATTTGATATCATTCAACGCAGAATCATTAATAATTATGTTAAATTTTTAAAATTAGAAAGATTTGATAAAAAGAAAAAAAATTATGGGGCCTCAAAGTTTCCTCTTGAACAAACAGTTTTTTTGCTCTAATTTTTTTTCTTTTTATCAAATCTTTCTAATTTTAAAAATTTAACATAATTATTAATGATTCTGCGTTGAATGATACCAAATACTTGATGGTTGGACGCGTCCGGACCCACTCATTCATAATCGGCTACGGGGGTCCCGCCGATTTTGAATGAAACGTTGTAGCGCCGGTAATTTTTAACCTAAACTCACAAATTTGGTACCAATCGACGCAGAATTTAATTCGCTACAGGATGATATATTATTGTCCTCATACATTAAAGGGTTGCTCTACTAGAAAGATTTACCAAAAAATTTCATTCATAATCGGCTACGACATATAGACTGTAATCTAAATCGGACGTCCGCGATAAGTTCAATCTAAATCGGACACAACATATATTTAGATTCATTTGCAAGTGCTTATCTTGATCTTTTCAATCAATTGAACAACTTTTCTCAAAAGTTTCAACTACAATAAATCTTTCAAATGAGATTTTATTCAGATTTATGAAAATTCCTAGTTACCGTATTCTCTCTAATAGTAGTGCGCACTACTATTTTTTCAACCCCCTCTCGAACCGCAATACTATTAGAGAGTGCACTACTATTAGAGAGAATACGGTATTCATTTACCAAGCAATTTTTAGAGTTTACTTTCCAAATCTTCGAATTAATCTTTTCAATTAAATCATTGAATTCATTTCTTAGAACTTTTCTACAAAACTTTACACAAAGATTTAGAATAACTTTTAAAAACAAATCTATTTTTATTGTTGAGCTTCTAGGAAAGCTTTGGAAGCTTTAAATAGTCATCAACTCGGCGGGGTGCACTACTATTAGAGAAAATACGGTATATATGCTTTATTCAGGGGCGAATCGAAGCGAATCGGATAATCATAACTGGATATAAAATATTGCTACAATACTTTCACAAAAAAAAGAAAGAAAACTAAAAGTAGTACAGTAAGACTGCAGTTAGGAAACACAGGCACAAAAAGATACGGCAGATTTGACATAGCAATAAGATCTGATTCGTTTACAGATACTTTGAATTTTCCTATAGACGAGAAGATACCAGACGGGAGCTTATTCCAAACCCTACTAATACAAATATATCTACAAAGATCTAAGGATTGTAAATTCAAAAGTCAAACTTTCAAGGCAAAGTTATTTTACTGTTTCTGATGAGGTAAAAACGATGGAAAGAGGTAAATGGTGAGATTTGGAAATGACAATGACGTCATTTCCTACAGGCGAGAAGATACCAAACGGGAACTTATTCCAAACCCTACTACTACAATTATATTCCAAAGATCTAAGTATTGTAAATTCAAAAGTCAAACTTTCAAGGCAAAGTTATTTTACTGTTTCTGATGAGCTAAAAACGATGGAAAGAGGTAAATGGTGAGATTTGGAAAGGGGAACAATGACGTACTGAAAAATCATCAAATCTTTTTCTCAACATTTTCCATCATTCAGCTTTTTCTCACTTGCAACTACGTAAATTTTATTGAATAAAGTAATCGAATCTTCTAGAAAATCTTTTATCATCATCCAAAGCCTAGAATTTTCCATATCTAACACGAAAATATCCATGTTTTTGGGTAATTTTGCCTCTTTGCTTACTTTAAGTAATCCTATTTTTGATTGGAAAAGTTTTTTGATCGTTATTTTTGATAACAATCGTAAAATTTCATAAATCCTATTGTTTAGACTTGCTTAACTAGACAGATCAAAAAATCGGATCACGCAACTCCAGGCGCTTCATCTTTTACTCTTACTCGCTTACTTTTTTGAAAGTACCCTAAAGTAATTTACAACATTTGATTGATTAAAACACGACTTACAACAAGCCAAACTAAGCCAAAGTCAAGAAAAACTCTATCAGAATATCTAAACTTTAAAATATACATTTAATTAGCTTCATCTAGCCTCCAGTCTATCGGATTCAAAGGAGCTTTTTTTAAAGATTATTACTAAGAAGAAAGAACATTAGTTACTCGAGAAAGGCAATTAAGAAAGGCATATAAAACGGCTAATTTTGATGGAACAACCGTAGACTTGCTTAACGAGAATTAGCAAGACAAATCGGTCACGCAACTCCAGGCGCTTCATCTAGCCTCCAGTCTATCGGATTCAAATGTGCTTTTTTTGAGTTAAAAGCCAAGATTTTAAGCTATCTAATGATACCCCTCATTTAGATTTTTCTTTTGAAAAAGTCAATTAAAAACCTTATCGAGTTTTGACGAGACAATTTCTCGTTATCTTGCTAATTTTTGATAAGGTTTTTTGACCTATTTTTTCAAAAGAAAAATCTAAATGATGGGTATCATTAGATCGCTTAAAATCTTGGCTTTTAAATCAAAAAAAGCACATTTGAATCGGATAGACTGGAGGCTAGATGAAGCGCCTGGAGTTGCGTGACCGATTTGTCTTGCTATTAGGTTGGCAACTTAATAATGACGCGTCACTACTTAACATGTTTTTTGTAATTTCAAGCACCGTTTCTTCCCTCTTTTTGCATATATACAAAGTAAAAGATGTCTGCATAAATAGCATTTAGTGCTACAAATTTCACCATTCGCTTTTTTGGCAAAAAATGGAGGATAAAAATTCCGTATTCGAGCTGTATTGTTCTACGATTTTAAACAAGGAAAATCTCCAGCTGAATCTTATCGCACGATCATCACTGTTTTGGAGAGGAAAGTATACACATTCGGCAATGTCAACGATGGTTTCAAAGATTCCAAGGCGGCGATGGAAGCCTCGTAGACGAGCCACACCAAGGACATCCTCCAGAAGTGGTCGACGATGACTTGCTCGCCTTAATTGAAGATTGCCCAACACTCACCGTTCGTGAGTTGGCAGGAATATTTTAAGTATCCCATACGACAATCGAAAACTATTTACACACTTGGGAAAAAGAATCGTGTTGGAAAATGAGTTCCTCACGAATTGACCCAAAAGCAACAAAATGGCCCGTGTCAATGTCGCCTCAATTTTGCTACAAAAATGTAAATCGAACGACTTTTTTCACTTCTGACGAAACGTGGATCAACTATGAGAACGTTAAACGCAAAAATCAATGGCTATCTGCTGGGCAGACCCCTCAAACCACTCCCAAACCTGATATCCATGGGAAGAAGATAATGCTCTGTTGCTGGTGGAACTTCAAGGGATTGGTGCATTATGAAGTGCTAAACCTGGCCAAATCGTCGATGCTGATCTTTATTCGAAGCAATTAATGAGAGTTAACGAGTCTTTGAAGAAATTGGGGCTCAAACCGGAGAGAGTCAGATTTTTACGCGAGAACCCAAAATCTCACACTGCAAAGATCACTTATAAGAAAATCGTGGAACTTGGCTGGAAAGTTTTGCCCCACGCGTCTTATTCACCTGATCTGGCTCCTTCAGATTACTTTTTGTTTCGGTCGCTGAAGCACTTTTTGAAGGGAGAAAAGTTCGATGATCATGCTCGGATCATAAAAGCAGTGAATGACTACTTCACCTCAAAAACTCCCAAGTTCTTCGAGGATGAGATCCGGGATTTGCGCAGAAGATGGGAAGAAGTCATAGATACTAATGGAGAATACCTTTTGAATTGAAGGCTCTTCTTTTGTGTTTTTTTTAAATAAATGATTTGTTACATAAACGCGTCATTATTAAGTTGCCAACCTAATAATTCTCGTTAAACAAGTCTACTGTTGTTCCATCAAAATTAGCCGTTTTATATGCCTTTCTCGAGTAACTAATGTTCTTTCTTCTTATTAATAATCTTAAAAAAAAGCTCATTTGAATCCGATAGACTGGAGGCTGGATCAAGCTAATTATATGGATATTTTAAAGTTTAGATATTCTGCTAGAGTTCTTCTTGACTTTGGCCTAGTTTGGCTTGTTGTAAGTCGTGTTTTAATCAACCAAATGTTGTAAATTACTTTAAGTACTTTAAAAAAAGTAAGCGAGTAAGAGTAAAAGAGTAAAAGATGAAGCGCCTGAAGTTGTGCTATCCGATTTTTTGATCAGCCCTTGTTAAGCAAGTCTAAACAATAGGATTTATGAAATTTTACGATTTTGATCAAAAATAACGATCAATAGGATTACTTAAAGTAAGCAAAGAGGCAAAATTACCCAAAAAACATGGATATTTTCATGTTTGATATGGAAAGCGCCTGGAGTTGCGTGACCGATTTGTCTCGGTAATTCTCGTTAAGCAAGTCTACTGTTGTTCCATCAAAATTAGCCGTTTTATGTGCTTTTCTTGATTGCCTTTCTCGAGTTCTTTCTTCTTATTAATAATCAAAAGCTTAAGTTTCAAATTCTTATTTAAAACTTTGTAATTAAACTTTTTCTAAACAAAAATCGAATCTTTAACTGATTTATTGGGATATTTTGAAGTTTAAATGCTTATCAAGTTTCATTTTCTCAATATAACGCGAAAAATATTAGTTATATTATGTTATATGTGTAAAATTGTGATCTTTTATCATCTGTTTAACATTTTCATTTCAATTTTCTTTATTCAAACAATTAAACACACATAAAATCTCCGTATTTTGATCACGAAAAAAACGAAAAAAAAAACACGAATCACACGATCTTTACACAATAAAAAGTCAAAAATCATTCATAAATCATAAATTAAAAATCAAAGCTTTAAAAGAATTACTTAACTTTTTAAAGTACCTTAAAGGAGGGGTATTAATCGCGGCCGGGTGACGATAAAAATTTTTTTACGGCAACCACCTGTTTTTTTCATTTTAATAGCGCTGATTTTATTATAAAAAGAATAAAAATCACCCGGCTAGAGTGATTTGATGGGTTTACAAATTTTTGGAGACACTGCAAGGCTTGGAGAAAAACAAGATCGTCACTCATCAGACACCTCAGCACAGTCTAGATCGATTGAGTTTTAATTGCAGATAAATTTAAAAGCAAAATAAAAAGCACAAAAAACAATAAAAATAAATTGTTAATCTATAATTCTTCCTCTTGCTCACTTTCATCTTCGCTCAAGTACAGCAGTTCCTCAAAACGGCTTCCTATCTTATCAATTTCCAGCGCATCTTCACCAGAAGTGACTGGATCTCCTCCACCGTAGGACGTCTTCAGCGCTTTGATTGACACAATTAGATCTTTTTTCAATTTGTGGTCGCTTGTGGTTTTAGTTTTCTCAAATAGGTGCCTTTTAGCTGAGGTGTCTGATGAGTGACGATCTTGTTTTTCTCCAAGCCTTGCAATGTCTCCAAAAATTTGTAAACCCATCAATTTAACGCGAAAAATATTAAATTATATTATATTATATGTGTAAAATTGTGATCTTTTATCATTTGTTTAACATTTTCATTTCAATTTTCTTTATTCAAACAATTAAACACAAAAAAAATCTCCGTATTTTGATCACAAAAAAACGAAAAAACGAAAAAAAAACACGAATCACACGATCTTTACATAATAAAAAGTCAAAAATCATTCATAAATCATAAAAAAGTCAAAGCTTTAAAAGAATTACTTACTTTTTTTAAAGTACCTTAAAGGAGGGGTATTAATCGCGGCCTCTTTTACTCTTACTCGCTTACTTTTTTTAAAGTACCTTAAAGTAATTTACAACATTTGATTGATTAAAATACCACTTAAAACAAGCTAAACGAGGCTAAAGTCAAAGAAAAACTCTAGCAGAATATCTAAACTTTAAAGTATCCATATAATTAGCATTTAATGTTTCATAAGCCCGTATGAACATATGAATCGAATTGATGACCTTAAAAGCGAAGAAAATTAGAGAAATTTTAAAAATCATCAAATAATTTCTCTTCTTTCTCTTCCTCAATGTTTTCTTCCCTTTTTCCCTTTTTTCTTCTTCTCAAGAAGTCGTGTCTCTTCTTTCTCTTCTTTCTCTTCTTTCTCTCCTTCATCTTCGAGATCTTTCTCACTCACAACTACGTGATCTTCTGTCGATGATGTGGGTGAATCTTCTCGTGAATTCTTCTTCTCATCATCTAAGGCGACAACCTGAAATTTCTGCATAACTTTTTGTTATTTTAATTTTTATAATGGCTTATAGTTAGATCTATTATAGATGCAAGTCTTCTGGTTCAGGCGTAGGCGTAGGCGCAGGCTCAGGCGCAGACTTAGGCTCAGGTTTAGACTCAGACTTAAGCTTAGGCCCAGGCTTAGACCCAGGCTTAGGCTCAGGCTCAGGCGCAGGCTTAGGTTCAGGCTTAGGCGCAGGCGCAGGTGCAGCTCAGGCTCAGGCTCAGACCCAGGCTTAGACCCAGGCTTAAGCTCAGGCTCTGGCTCAGGTCATCTAGGCAGATCTGGGTCCAGGTCTGCTTATCTAGGCTGCAACCCTGGCCTGACTTTTCTCAAGACCTCAAGACAAAAGTCACTGAACCCATCCAGACCTAGACTTGACTTTTGCTTTGGCCTTGAGAACAACTATTCTTATGCTAGCTACTAGGCTTCAGCAATACTAGTGTCAATTTCTATAACAAATCTACAGATCTAACAAATCTTTTAACAAAAGTTGTGTAAGAAGTAGTCTACTCACCCTTTTCTCATCCTCATCTTCAACTATTTCCACATCTGGATCATCTGATTGTGATGATTGTTCTTTCTCGATCATAACTGGTGATTCTCTTGATGGAGTCTTTACCAATTCCAACGATTTCACCGAGATATTTGACACGTCTTCGATTTCAATCGCTTTTTCATGATCTAAAGAATGATAAACTCGATAATTTTCTGGGATTTACCTATTCTTGGTGTAGCTGTTGTATCACCAGAGGCTAACGATTGAGTGCCATCATTTTCAATGATGATGATTGATGAGTCAAGAGCTTGTCGAATTGTTTCTTCCGGAAGTGGAGCATCCTGAAGTAAGTGGATTAAATCTAGATTTCTGGATCTAGAACAATGATCGACTTATCTCTACTTCTGAAATGGAAACGCATCCTTTCTAATGCACTGGAAAGGAAGATAAGATAGAATTCTTAATTCTAGCAACTTTTAATCAAATGTATCAAGGAAAATGGAAACTAGTGTGCTAGAAAGGATGCGTTTCCGTTTTTGAGAACAGAGTACGTCTAAATAAAATATTTATACACATTCACTCACTTCTTCAACGACTTTCTTCAACTCGACTCCAGTTTTTTTCAGTAAAAGGCTCGGCTCATCGAAAGCGATCATCTAAAGAATATTTTATTGCCCAATTTGAATGACTAACCCGTCCATCATCCATCAAAAGTACTCGATCACAGTCAGCAATATTCTCTAACTTGTGAGCGATCAAGAGAACTGTACAATCGGCTAAGCAATCACTGAAAGATATTATTGAAAGTTTTAATAAATCTAAATTGTACCGTAAGCATTGGTGAATCAATTTGTCCATGTTGGCGTCAAGAGAAGCCGTTGCCTCGTCGAGTACAACGATTCTGCACTTCCTGGAATTGAAAGGCTCGAAAATGTCATAATTTAGTGGATTTTGTCTATAGACTATTGTAAATTGTTTAAAAAAACTCACATGAGTAAGGCGCGTGCCATGCAAAGCAGCTGTCTCTCACCGACCGAGAAGTTCTCTCCACCGGAAATAACCTAAAATTCATTAATGGTAAAGTGTTTCCAATTTTATTCATTTCTTGAATTTATGGCGTTCTTTCAGTTTAATTGCTTGTTTAACCAGCAAAAACATATAGATTCGATGAAAAACATATCCTGACTGTTCCTGTTTTGTCTTAAAATTTAGCGCGGAGCTGATCCCAAGAATTCCGGCATAGTGACTCGGAAAATAGAAAAATCGGCTCACCGCTCCTTCCGTTTTACGAATTCGGAAAGGAGCCGAAGGACTACTAGAGGGATTTGCCAGATCGTGAGCGATTACGAGACCGCACAAAGAACATCTCGTCAGTCATTTACAGAGATTTCTTTTGGCTTTATAGATAATATAAAAAGAAGCTATTGAGCTGTAAATTTGTGCCCGAGGGGTTACGCGGTCGGAGAATCGATTGACGCTATTCATTTCATCGAATCTATATGTTTTTGCTGGTTAAACAAGCAATTAAACTGAAAGAACGATGCTATCTGATTTGATCTTGTTGCCTCTTCATTTCTTAGGTCGTAGGTTCAATTCGATTCTATTTTCTGTCATTTAAAAGCTAGAATTATCTTCTAAATAAAAAGTTAATAATTATATTCTTTCTAAACAATGATATGAAATCTTTAAAGTGTGATTACTCATTCAAAACAGTCAGCTATTTATTTTCAAAGATTAAAAAGGAGCTATTGAGCTGTAAATTTGTGCCCAAGGGGTTACGCGGTCGGAGAATCGATTGACGCTATTCATTTCA
This sequence comes from Mesorhabditis belari, assembly GCA_958450365.1. Taxonomy (NCBI): domain Eukaryota; kingdom Metazoa; phylum Nematoda; class Chromadorea; order Rhabditida; family Rhabditidae; genus Mesorhabditis; species Mesorhabditis belari. The sequence goes on from CAUEEP010000736.1 coordinate 1,659,702, forward strand.
TCAAATCTCTATGTTTTTGCTGGTTAAACAAGCAATTAAACTGAAAGAACGATGCGATCTGATTTGATCTTCTTGTCTCTTCCTAAGCCTAAGCCTAAGCCTAAGCCTAAGACAAAGTAAAAGTGAAACCTCAGATTCCAATCCCTTTTCAAGTCGTTGTACTTGTCGTTTCATATGAGTTTTCTCAAGAGAGATCCAAATTTGTTCATCAGTGAAGACTCCAGCTGGATCAAGGTTTGATCGAATTGAACCAGCGAAAAGGACTGGATCTTGTGGAATGATTGCCATAGATCTTCTGAAAAATGAAAAGCTTTTAAGAAATTTTGAGCAAAAAGATTTGTTGTTGAGTTTTACCTCAACGTGTGCAATCCAATTGTCGTAATGTCAACTCCATCAATGTAAATTTGACCCCAACTCACTGGATAAAGCCGATAAAGGACATTGGCAAGCGAAGATTTCCCTAAGAATCTATTTCATTGAAGTTAAAGTTTAAAAACCTGATCCAGTTCTTCCAATAATTCCAATCTTTTCCTTTGCTTTAATAGTGAAAGTGATTCCATTAAGTGACATTTCCATGTTTGGACGATAACGAAGTCTAAAGATAAAGCGTATAAAGATAAAGAAGTCTAAGATAAAGAAGGCTAAGGATAAAGAAGTCTAAAGATAAAGAAGGCTAAAGATAAAGAAGTCTAAAGATAAAGAGGTCTAAGATAAAGAAGTCTAAAGATAAAGAAGGCTAAGGATAAAGAAGTCTAAAGATAAAGAGGTCTAAGATAAAGAAGTCTAAAGATAAAGAAGGCTAAGGATAAAGAAGTCTAAAGATAAAGAGGTCTAAGATAAAGAAGTCTAAAGATAAAGAAGGCTAAGGATAAAGAAGTCTAAAGATAAAGAAGGCTAAAGATAAAGAAGTCTAAAGATAAAGAGGTCTAAGATAAAGAAGTCTAAAGATAAAGAAGGCTAAGGATAAAAGAAGTCTAAAGATAAGAGGTCAAGATAAAGAGGTCAAGAAAAGAAGGCTAAAGATAAAGAAGGCTAAGGATAAAGAAGTCTAAAGATAAAGAAGGCAAGGATAAAGAAGTCTAAAGATAAAGAGGTCTAAGATAAAGAGGTCTAAGATAAAGAAGGCTAAAGATAAAGAAGGCTAAGGATAAAGAAGTCTAAAGATAAAGAAGGCTAAGGATAAAGAAGTCTAAAGATAAAGAAGTCTAAGATAACGAAGTCTAAGGTAAAGAAGTCTAAAGATAAAGAAGTCTAAAGTTAAAGAAGGCTAAAGATAAAGAGGTCTAAAGATAAAGCTAAAGAATAAGTCAGAAAAAGGTCAAATCTTAAAATTACTTATCTAGATCAATTGCTAGAAAGAATGCTTTTCTATTCTTCACAAAAATCCATTGCAAACTCACTTAACATCAGCAAAATCAATTTGTCCCTTTGATGGCCATCCACTTGGAACATCAGTTCCTCTAAAATAGATTTTAAAGTAAAATAAATACTTTATTCCTAGTTTTAAAGTACAATTGTACTTTTTCAACTTACTTCAGCGTATTCCATTCACCTTCTTTTGTGATATTTTGAGCATAATAGACAACTCGTTCAACTGATGTCATTTTAGCCTCCATCTCTGTTTGAGTTCTCACAGCGAATTGGAATATACCAGACATCTAAATCTTTTGTCAATAAAGTCAAAGAAATCAGTCTAGAATTACGACCAATTTTTGCATTAATTGCAGAAATGCTTTCAATAACTTCACTTACTTGAATAGCAAAAGTGATGGCCATTCCAGCGTCTGCTGGAGAAACTTTTCCGGTAAGTAAAACAATGCACAAAGCAACAACGAAAGTGATTGCAACAACGAGAAGATCCAACCAAACAGCTAGCCATCTCATTGCTGATTGGAACATGAACATTGAACCGCTAAACATTGAGTTCTGTTGATAAAGAATCTGAGAAAGTATTGGGTTGGTGAACTGAAAACTGCCGGACTTTGAACTAAAATTTATTCAACATAAAACCATCAATTCATTCCAAATAATTTCCATTATTATTGACGACTTCTGCCCATTTTACAGGCAATTTGCGGATTCCTCTTTCGTAGTAGGATTTTGGTTTTGAATCGAAAAACTTTCAAAGCCAATTTTTGACTGCTTCTTCCGAATCGAAGTGTTCTCCCGCAAGCTCATGTTCCAGAAAAAATAGTAATCAAAAGGGGAGAGGTCCGGGCTGTATGGGGAATGCGCCAAAAGTTCCCCAAACAAGGCTATTTATTTTAGAGCGAGTCAGTTTTGCAATATGAGGGCGCGCGTTGTCGTGGATGAGACCGATCTTTGACTTGAAGGGCCTATTCTTCTTCAGGCTCATTACTCATGATCCAGAACTTCCCAACTGTCCAGTGTATTTGATTGCATTAACGGTCGTCTTGCTATCCAGCAACTCTCAGTACAAGTGTGTGAGACAAGTGTGAGACTCAAAAATCGAGGACTGGAGATGTCCCAATGTCCCAGTTTGAGTACTTTCTTCAAAAGAAACCCATTTTGGTGTCAATAGAAAAGTTGTAGAGAATCAAAAATTAGGCTTATAGCCAAATTTCCAAAAAGATACACTTAGTAGTTTCGCTTAAAATGCAAGTTTTGTGAAAGTTTCGTAAATTTGGCATTTCTTGAAAACCAGTTTTTGAATCGTTCTGAAAATTTGAATATAAGCTTGATTTTTGATTCTCTACAACTTTTCCATTGACACCAAAATGGGTTTCTTTTGAAGAAAGTGCTCAAACTGTCACATATGACAATAGCCCACAGTTTTCAATTCACCAACTCAATAGTTTGCTTGCTGGCTTTTTTTATCATAAAAAATCAATCAGCTTTTTTAAGTTCTTACCTATTTGCATCTAATCTTTGCTTCAATGTCTCTAAAAAGCGATTTGTTTGACCATAACTGTGAATAACAGATATCCCCTCAATTGAAGCTGTGATATGATCGAATAATGGTGATCGAGAGATGTTCTCTGATCGTTTTAAACTGAATGAAATAGTTTTATAAACAAATTTCTTGTCTACCTTCGGATTCCAGCTCTAAAGCACATGACAAACAGTAGAAAGATTCCAAAGAGTGGGACAGCGGCGAAGAGAAAATGTGGGAATACCCAAGCGATTACTAGAAGATAGCCGATACATGTGAACATGTTCTGCAAGAACACCTCGATTGAGAACGGGAGTTTCACATCAACTGTAAACTTTTCATTGAGCATAAATCTTGATTTTTTTTACACTCACTTTCATCCATGTCTTTTGAGAATCGGTTGAGGATTCTTCCAGTTGGATTTTGATCGAAAAACAGCGCACAACCATGCATCAATGCTTAAATTTCAATAAATAATATCAAATCCTATTCTTCAATAAAATATTCAGCTATTTCATTCAATTCATTTTCATTTTTTAGCTGAAACTATGCTGAAACGGTTATCGTACATTTCATACACGCCTTGCCCTTTTCCCTAACTTTGAACTCAAATATCTTGGTATTGGGTTGTTAAATTTCAATATTCTTTATATCATTAGATTCCCCAAGTCTTTCTCTATCTATTGGTATAAAAACTGTTTCAATTGAGTAACCCAAAGCCGAGATATTTAAGTTCAAAGCTGGATTGCCAATGGTAAAAGGGGTAGGGCGCGTATAAAAGGTCCGTCGCCCGCCTCCTTTGTCAATGGCTATCCAACTTTGAGCTGAAATTTCTTGGCTTTGGGTTGTCCAATTCGCATACTTTTGATATTATTTAATGCGCCAAGTCTTTTTCTGTCGATTTGTATAAAAACTCTTGCAATTGAACAGCCAAATAAGAAGATATTTGAGTTCAAAGTTGGATTGCCGATGGTAAATGTCCCACAATCGTTTATTCTTCTTCATTTTTTTCGTTTTCAGCTTTCTGACATTAATCTTTATTGCATAAATGTTACAAGACTTGTACTTACCATAAAAATTCTAATAGAAGATCACTGCCGTGATCCCCGAAATCGGGACTTTTTGAAAGCTCTTTTTAGAATGGAAGAATGGAAGAATTTCATTTTTAAATGCGCTTTTGACACGTTTTAGATAAAGAACTATCTATAATATAGACTATTAACTAGAACTATCTATCTTAAACTATAATAGTTTTTAAGTATTTTTAATTTTTTTGACTCATCTACGGGTATTCTTTACCTACTTTTTTGATTGGCTAATTTTGGGGGATTGAAAATAAAAAAGATCATGATCTTCTATTAGAATTTTTTAGGTATAAACACAAGGTAAATACTGGAATAGTACCTCACCCCCCTCGTACAGTCGCGTAGTCGAAAAAGTTTTTTAGTATTTCATTTTTCTCAAAGCACTCGTACTTTCAAAAAATGCGTCTTTGGTATCAAAAAATAGCTGAAATTCAGGGCTATTTTTTGATATCTTAACGCGCATTGTAGCATAGACCAGTGTCGAGAAAATTGATTGATTATTGATTCTTTAACCTATTGGGACATTAGTGAAAAGAAAAATCCATTGACCGACATTTCTTTCGAAGCACAAAGCATAGGGTAAAATGGATCCTGGCGCTTCATTATCCCCTTTTCAGCGCTTTTTTTTGGCTTCTGAAAAACTCGAGAAAAAAACAAGATTAAGATTAGAAAGGTGTGACTACTTTTTTCGAGGATACTTACCGTAAATACTGTAATAGTACCCCCACACCCCTCGTACAGTCGCGTAGTCGCAAAAGTTTTTTAGTATTTCATTTTTTTCAAAGCGCCCTTATTTTCAAAAAATACGTCTTTGGTATCAAAAAATAGCCCTGAATTTCAGCTATTTTTTGATACCTTGTAGCATAGACCAGTGTCATATAGCATAGACCAAAAACCTCGTTCAAAGCTAGACTACGCAACACTCCGCACCGTTATCTTTGGCATCAAAAAATAGCCCTAAATTTCAGCTATTTTTTGATACCTAAGCCCGCCTTGTAGCATAAATCAGTGTCGAGAAAAACGCGTCCAAAGCTAGACTACGCAACGCTCCGCACCGTCATTATGGGGGCGGGGTATTATTTCAGTATTTACCGCAATTGTTATCTATTCTATCTATTGAATTATTGAATCACATTGAATATTTATTGAATCAAAAATCTACCTTTAAACATATTGTTGTGAAGACGAGAAGCGGCGTTTAGAGAAACCTAAAATATTTTTTTTAAACAATTTCATTAGAGTTTCAAATTTTCTTAAACTTTTTATCATTACAAATCTTATAATTGATAGTTAAACATAGGATTTTTGGATTTAAAATAGAAATACACCTTTAAAACAAGCCGACTATTCTATAATGATATTGTTTTTGATGTTAACTTTTAATAATATTTGTTGATAAACAAAAATTCCCCAACCTTTACAAACATCCACGCTTTAAACAATCCTGAGACTGCGAGAATCACCAAAGAGATTGCGTAAACAGTTGCATAAAAGGAAGTGTCTGGCGAGTCAGCCATTGATGTATGACCCCGCAACACTTCAGTTCCATTCTCGTGCACAAGCTAAGAGCAAAATACAAGCTATCTCTTCATAAAATGAAACCAACTTCTTCTCCATGTCCTTTCTTCAACCATCTACTTAACCAATATGTAGCGAAAAGAGTTGCGACGACGTTGAGAATGAAAGAGAATATGAGAACGGCCCAAACAAGGAAAGAACCAGCTGCTTTCACGTAGCCTCTAGAATATTGTTAGCTTAAACAGTTTCTTTAAACCAATTTCTTTAATCCTTACTTATAAATATTCCACGACATTGCGGCTAGCCCAAGATCCTCTTCGTCTTGAACAACTTTTGCTAAAATGAAAATAAATAAGTACAGTACTGGACAATGAAATATGATATTTGAAAAACGATCGTCACTTTCGCGCGTCTGTAACTCCCTTGTCTTTGCTGTATTTCTAAATATTAATATTACCATTGTGTAGCCCTTGAAAAGAGCTTTCGAAAAATGTATAACACTAATAGTTTAACTCAAAGGACAAACTAAAGACAAACTCAAAGACAAGGGAGTTACAGACGCGCGAAAGTGACGATCGTTTTTCAAATATCATATTTCATTGTCCAGTACTGTATTTCATTAACAAATTAGCCTTATTGACTTGACTATAACTACCGTAAATACTGTAATAGTACCCCACCCCCCTCGTAAAGTCGCGTAGTCGCAAAAGTTTTTTAGTATTTCATTTTTTGCAAAGCACCCGTACTTTCAAAAAATGCGTCTTTGGTATCAAAAAATAGCTGAAATTCAGGGCTATTTTTTGATAACTAAGTCCGCATTGTAGCATAAACCAGTGTCGAGAAAAACGCGTTCAAAGCTAGACCACGCAACGCTCCGCACCGTCATTATCTTTGGTATCAAAAAAACCGTCTTTGGTATCAAAAAATAGCCCTAAATTTCAGCTATTTTTTGATACCTAAGCGTGCATTGTAGCATAAACCAGTTTCGAGAAAAACTCGTTCAAAGCTAGACTACGCAACACTCCCCACCGTCATTATGGGGATGGGGTACTATTACAGTATTTACGATATATTTAAAAATACTAGAAAACAAACTTGAATCATGATCTTTGTGCACAACAGATCTCGATTGTGACCTCGTTGGAGATGTGGTTGAAGTTGATGACCTCTCATGAATGATTAAAGTCCCATCATCTTTCTCTTCCACATACTCATCGTGAGCTGACACCAATGGAGCTTAAAATCTTATAGTTTATAGTTAAACATACCATTTCTGGATTTAAAATAGAAATACACCTTTTAAAAAAAAGCCTACTATTCTATAATAAATAAGCTAAATAAGCTAAAATATCTTTGCAAACCGTTATGCTTTGAAATCTCGCAGAATTCCCGATATGCATCACATGCTTTTATCAGTATTTCATGCTTATCATCACCAACAATTTGCCCATTCTCCAAGAAAATCACTCGATCACATTTCTCTAATCTTTTTACATCTCTTGTCACCATAAGAATGGTTTTATTTTTAAGATATTCGAGAATAGCATGGTTGAAGATTCGATCAGCTACCTAAAATTGATTGTAAACTAAAATAGCAAAGATTTTTTTACAAGTTTAGAATTGTATTGACTTGTTTTGAACATTAAATTGTAGTATTTATTGATTTGAATCAAATACTTAAACTTAAATGTCCAATAATACTTGTCAACTACTTTAAGAAGAAACTTTAACCTTCAAAGAAACTTTAGATACCGTGTTCTCTCTAATAGTAATGCACCCTGAGCGTTGCCTAAATTCCACGAAATCTCGCAAACTGCTTATGAGAACCTATCGATTTGGGGTCGGAAAATGGAGCTGGCAATGAGATCTTGTAGGGGATTTGAGTGTTGAGCTTCTGGGAAAAATTGGAAACCGTAAAATAGTCACCAACTCGGTGGTGAACTACTATTAGAGAGAATACGGTATTTGAGTATAGCTCTACATATGATTTGACAAAGATAAAGATAGATTTGAGTTTTCTAGACTTTGTAGATATTGTAGAGCTTTCAATATCTGAGCGTCGCCTAAATTCCTCGAAATCTCGAGAACCGCTTATCAGAGCCTATCGATGTGGGGTCGGAAAATGTAGCTGACGATGAGATCTACTGGGGGATTTGAGTGTTGAGCTTCTGTCAAAACTCAGAAACCGTAAAATAGTCATCAACTCGGCTCGCCGGGGTGCACTACTATTAGAGGGAATACGGTAGCTGAAATCTTGCTACAGTACCAAGACAGAAAAGTATACACTTTAGCAAACAATGGTTCGTTGTTCTTTCGAAGTTTTTATTGATGGATAGTGCATTGATTTTCAAGCCTGAGCCTGAGCCTGGACCTAAGCCTAAGTCTAAGCTCGCCTAAATTCCTCGAAATCTCGAGAACCGCTTATGAGAACCTATTGATGTGGGGTCGGAAAATGTAGCTGACGATGAGATCTAGTGGAGGATTTGGGTGTTGAGCTTCTGTGAAAACTCAGAAACCGTAAAATAGTCACCAACTCGGCTCGCCGGGGTGCACTACTATTAGAGAAAATACGGTATATAACAAAGATCTAAGTATTGTAAATTCAAAAGCTCAAACTTTCATTCAAAGTTATTTACTGTTTTGTATTGCAATGCTTGTATCCAAATTTGTCAGAAATTCTTTTACTCAAGGTAAAATCAAAGTCAAAGTAAACTCACATTTTTATCAACTGATGCCAGCACATCATCCAACAAGTAAATATCCCGATTTGCGAATAAAGCTCTTGCAAAGGAGACTCTAGCTTTTTGCCCACCAGATAGTGTAGCTCCTCGTTCACCGATCTAAATCCAATCTTGCATTCAAATAATTCTTTAAAGCTGTACTCACCTCAGTGTGTTCCCCAGCCGGCATCGTTGCTAGATCTCTTCGAAGTTGTGAGGCATCGATAGCCTAAAAAAAAGTTAGAATTCTAGTATTTTCTTTATCACTTACTTTGAAATATCGATTTTCATTCATTTCCAAACCAAAAAGAATATTTTCTTGAAAAGTCGCATTTTGAATCCATGCACTTTGTGAAACATAAGCGACAGAGCCGCCTAATTCCAAATCACCTTTCTCAAAGTGCATCTAGAATTGTAAATTGTGAATAAAATTGTAAATTGATGCTAAGAGAAGTAGTTAGAAAGTTGTTAAATCTTTTTAGTTGTAGTTAGAAGAGCTTTCAAGGCTTGAACAAAGGATTCTCTAGATTCTAATCTTTCTATTTACAAGTTTAGAATTGTATTACCGTAAATACTGTAATAGTACCCCACCCCCCTAATGACGGTGCGGAGTGTTGCGTGGTCTAGCTTTGAACGAGTGTTTCTCGACACTGGTTTATGCTAGAATGCGCTCTTAGGTATCAAAAAAATAGCCCTGAAATTCAGGGCTATCTTTTGATACCTAAGCGCGCATTGTAGCATAAACCAGTGTCGAGAAAAACTCGTTCAAAGCTAGACCACACAACACTCCGCACCGTCATTATGGAGGTGGGGTACTATTACAGTATTTACGGTAACTTGTTTTGAACAAGTATAGTATAGTATTTATTGGTTAGTATAGTATATATATAACATAGTATAGTATTTATTGATTTGAATCAAAAACTGAAACTCACATGTCCAATAATACTTGTCAACAAAGCTGACTTTCCACTCCCAACTCCACCACAAATGCCAACGAGTTCACGCTACAAAATTCAATAATATGATTAAAAACTTAAGATTTTTTAAAAGAAAATGAATAACTTTATCTATTGTTACCTTTTTTATTGATAAATTGATGTTTTGTAGAGTGAATTGATCTCGTTTTATGGAGATTGGTTCTGTTTCTTGTTGTTTAACTGGTCTTTTCCCTGTTTCGATCACCAAATTCGATGCCCAGTTGAGATTGGCGTTCTAGAAATCTCTAATAAATACTATTTTAAATTTCATTTACTTTAAAAACAACAGCCAAATCGGGATTACTGCATTGCGCGACGGAATTATCCCATTTTTCTGTTTGCAACAAAGCGCCGATTCTTCGTAAAGCGACAACCGCTTCAGCCAAGTATCTGAAGTGTATTAATAACTGAAATTAGAAAATTTAGACAATATTTATATAGTAATAGCTGTAGCTGGTTATAATAAAGTAAAAAATGAGGAAGAAGATCGAGAGTTCAATTTCTATACTTTCCTTATACTTTCCTATACTTTCTTTATACTTTCCTATACAATTTCTATACTTCCTACAATTCTAATTCCTATACGAAGTATCTGAAGCGTATTAATAATCGAAATTAGAAAATTTAGACAAGATTTATATAGTAATATCTGTAGCCGGTTATAATAAAGTAAAAAAAAAGTAAAGAAGATCGAGCGGACGAATTGAACCCTCCATCTTCTGCTTACCTTTTGCTAGATGCTTTACCAGTGAGCTATCGGTGCCTTGTTTACCCAAGAAGAAATAGGAAAGAGAATTCCTATACTTTCCTTAGACTTTCCTATACTTTCCTATACAATTTCTATACTTCCTACAATTCCAATTCCTATACGAAGTATCTGAAGTGTATTAATAACCGAAATTCGAAAATTTAGACAAGCTTTATGTAGTAATATCTGTAGTTGGTTATAACCAAGTAAAAAAAGTGGCAAAGAAGATCGAGGGTTCAATTCCTATACTTTCCTATACTTTCCTATACTTTCCTTAGACTTTCCTATACTTTCCTATACTTCCTACAATTCAAATTCCTATACGAAGTATCTGAAGTGTATTAATAACCGAAATTAGAAAATTTAGACAAGATTTAGATACTAATAGCTGTAGCCGGTTATAATAAAGTAAAAAAAAGCAAAGAAGATCGAGCAGAGGAATTGAAGCCTCGATCTTCTCCCTACCTTTTGCTAGATGCTTTACCAGTGAGCTATCGGTGTTTAGCCAAGAAGAAATAGGAAAGAGAACTCACCTGCTACCGTATGGAATCATTCGAATTCCAAAAAGCATCACGAAAAAGACGGTGATTGCGCTGAAAGCATCGCTGGCCATCAGATCGTTTCCTGTTTGATAGATAAATAGATACCGTATTTCTTCGAATAGAAGGCCGGGTAAAGAGTATCATCGCGTACTCCTGCGTAGCAGCCCTTTTTAAAATTTCTTTTCTGCATAAAAGCTTTCAATCAAGTGCTATAGAGCTGGAAAATGACTCAAAAATCTGTTAGCTCATATGGTATTTTTGAGTCATTTTCCAGCTCTATAGCACTTCATTGAAAGATTTTATGCAGAAAAGACATTTTAAAAAGGGCTGCTACACAGGAGTACGCGATGATACTCTTTGCCCGGCCTTCTATTCGAAGAAATACGGTAATCCTACTAGAATTTGAGTATTTTGTCTTTGTATTAGTTTTCTCAAGTAATCATTTCTAGTTGATTAAAATCAAATCAAAATTACCTGATAAAACAACTCCTAAAAAGGTTAGAAGAGCAGCCACAACGGGTACAACTGGTCCACAAGCGATTGCCAAAGATTGAGCATAGCCAGCTGTTCTCAAATCAACTTTCTCGTCGTGTCTCATCTCTGAAATTCATGTTTAAAGTGGTTTTAAATAGAGAGCTTTTGAACAAAAATGGTCGGCTGGCTCTAGTTAGCTTACAAGGCTTACTTACAAGGCTAAGGCTTAAAAAAAGCCATGCTAGAGTCAGCCTTGAAATTCACTAGCTCACTCACTTTCCACTCGATCAATGAAATTCTCCTCCCACGCGTTCATCTTAATCAAACGAATATGATGCACAATTTCTCCCATTAGAGTCACCTGAAGTTTAAAAGATTATTTAAATAAGTTCTTAATAGCATCTCTTGATCTCATGATGCATTGAAATTGATGTGTTTAGCTTTTAAGCTGTTTAGCTTTTAAGCTGTTTAGCTTTTAAGCTGTTTAGCTTTTAAGCTGTTAATCTGTTTAGCTTTCAAGCTGTTTAGCTTTTAAGCCCGCCATTCTTACCCGATTCTCAGTTTTTTTGATCGCTCTTTCACGGCATCTCACCATTGTCATTCCAAGAAAATACTTAAAAAAAAACGATTTTCTTTATCTTCTCTCAAATTTTCAAACCTGTACAACATCAAAGAAGAAAAAGATGAAAATACCGGTGAGAGACCATGGACCAATGACAATGAGAAGGTAAATAATACCTGGAATTCAATTCATTTCAATTCAAATCTGTTTCTAGACAATTTCTTACCTCCAACTAACACAAATGGACCGACTAGCACTAATGGCATAAAAGTGACTGCGTCAAATAAACGTTGACCATCGTTGGCGAAAAGGTTGATGATCTGAATTTTGTCAAGTTCAACAAGATTTATGGTTAGTTCTCAATTTGTCCATTATGCTACTTTCCACGATTAAATTTAATCTTTAAACAGGAGTGTTGTAATGGAAAATGTTCTTGGAAATGAAATTTTGATTTTGATTGACAATTAGTCTGATTTTTTTCAACTGTTAGATTAATTATACAGTAGCGGACAAAGACTTAGCATAATTTAGTTTTTTTGTAATAAAACTCACTGTTTGTGCAATATTTACCTAAAACTTCGAAATATAATAATAAAACTTGATGTTTTAACAAAAACAATTGGTATTTAGCCAAATAGACTTTCAGAAAAAAATTTTGAAGATTTTTATACAAAACTGGTGCGACAAAGACTTAGCATAATTTTGCACTTCCCAGTAGTTTTGATTATTTTTCTGTGTTTTCTTTCTTAATTTGAGCTATAATTTGATTGAAATTTATTATTTTATTAATTTAAGTCAATGGGTCGCAAGAAACAACTCCAGCCTGCTATTCGGGATACGATTGTGGCTCTTCATCAAGCCGGTGAGAGACAGGATCGAATTGCTACCATTCTGAGGGTGCACCAGTCGACTGTTTCGAGAATTTTGAAGCTTTTCAAGACAAAAGGAAGCACAATTGCAAAAAAGAATGTTGGTGTTTCACGGAAAACAACTACTCGAGATGATAACAGGATTCAAACCTTATCAAAAAGCAATCCTCAGAAGCCTGCAACTGAGATCTACAAAGATTTACCAGCTTCTTTGATAGATAAGATCACTCCGCGAACGGTGCAACGTCGTCTAAACGCTAAAGGACTATTTGGGAGACGCCCTGCCAAGAAACCATTGATTTCAGCAAAAAATCGGAAAGCCCGAGTGAAGTTTGCTAAGGAGCATCAGGGGTGGACTCTTCAGCAATGGAAAGATTGCTTGTTCACTGATGAAAGCAAGTTTTCCCTACTTGATTCTGATGGAATTCAGTATATTCGACGTCCAGTTAACCAAAGATACAATAAAAACTACATTCTCCCTACAGTCAAACATGGCGGCGGAAACGTTCTCGTATGGGGTGGCTTCTCTTCTTATGGAACTCTACCACTCAAGCGAATCACTGGGATTATGGATCAACGAGTTTACTTGAACATTTTGACAAGCCATATGCTTCCAAATGCAGTTCAAACTATGCCTCCAAATTTCACTTTTCAGCATGATAACGATCCAAAACACAAGGCTCGACTCGTTCAAAACTGGCTGTCGCAACAAAACTTTGCCGTTATGGAGTGGCCAAACCAAAGCCCCGACCTGAATCCTATTGAGCATTTGTGGGAAACGCTGGGAAGAATCTGCAAAGGGATTAGAACTCAAAATGCTCAGGATAAATTTGATCTCTTAGCCAAGAAGTGGTCGGAGATTCCAAAAAAGACGATCGATGAACTTATCGAGTCCATGCCTCGCAGATGTGATGCTGTCATCGCCTCGAATGGTTTTCCTACGAAGTATTAATTGTTAAAAACGAATTTTGTTGTTTTGATTTAAAAAACATTTGTTACCAGCTTTAGTTAATATGTTATTAAAAATATGCTAAGTCTTTGTCGCACCAGTTTTGTATAAAAATCTTCAAAATTTTTTTCTGAAAGTCTATTTGGCTAAATACCAATTGTTTTTGTTAAAACATCAAGTTTTATTATTATATTTCGAAGTTTTAGGTAAATATTGCACAAACAGTGAGTTTTATTACAAAAACACTAAATTATGCTAAGTCTTTGTCCGCTACTGTAGGTTAGGTTCCAATACGGTTCCAATACGGTTCCAATTAAGTTCTAATATGGGTCCATGTTTTCCTTGCACCCATGAATACGGTTCCAATATGGTTCCAATACGGTTCCAATACGGTTCCAATACGGTTCCAATATGGTTCCAATACGGTTCCAATATGGTTCCAGTACGGTTCCAATACGGTTCCAATATGGTTCCAATACGGTTCCAATATGGTTCCAATATGGTTCCAATACGGTTCCAATATGGTTCCAGTACGGTTTGGAACGATATTGAAACCATATTGGAACCGTATTGGAACCGTGATTTTTATTGCCAATTAGTCTGATTTTTTTCAACTGTTAGATTACAATTATAGGTTAGTTTCCAATACGGTTCCAATCGTTCTATAGAGTGATCTCATGAATAAACATGATTTGCATGATCTCATCCATTGCCACTTTATCATTGATGAGCTTCCTTTTTTTGATCCCCCGGTATTTCTAGAGAATTTTGTGCCTTTTCCTCTAGTCATAGTTAATATTATACCGTCTTTCTCTAATAATAGTGCACCCCAGCGAGCCGAGTTGGTGACTATTTTACGGTTTCCAAGCTCTTGCATAAGCTCAACACTCTAATCCCTATTCGGCTCGAAATTTTCGCATTTTCGCTCAAAAACATAAACTTATAACTTTTTATAGAAATCTGTTTCGCAAAAAACAGAAAGCAGATTCAGAATCAGCTTTAAATTCTATGGCAAATGGTTTATGGCTGATCTCATTTGGTCACATCCCACTGTTGCCTTTCTATTGTCAGCATTTATGGCTTGGTTTTTGAGAAATCACTGTGCAAACATTTTCTACGAATTTCCTTCTCAATCTACTAGTTTTCAGCTGAATTTCTTTACAAAAATTCTACCTCAGCAGCTTTATTATTCTGTGTGGTCTTTGAGTTGATAAGTTTCTTGAAGAGAAGTCCAAGTACAGCTGATCGTACACGAATCCCCGTTCGATAGGAGACAGCCCAAGTCGCTCCATAAGCTAGCACTCGCGCGAATTCGACAGCAAGAATAGAAAAAGCGAGAATAATGCCAAATCTTGAAATTTTTGCTTAATATTTATCGTATTCAATTACCCATAATCGATTTGATCACTGTTGTCGTTTAATGGTTTCTCAGCAAAGGCAACAAGTCCACGAACGAAACAAGTTGGTCCTGAAAAGTGAGTCGATTGAATTGTAGAGATTATCTGATTAATAAAGGTAATATTTATCTCATCCAGCTCACCAATGAATCCAAAAACTAAACAAAATGTGAAGATGGCACAGGAAAACCAGAGTCGCGTTTTCATAAATCGATACACTACCTGGAAATCATTTCTTAAGATTAAGCTTAAGAATTTTGATTCTTTAAGTTTTTCCTGATACCTTCCACAATTTTGGATCATTCTTATTCGTTGTTATTTCCTCATTCCATAAAAGCTCCATTCTAGCTAGATTTGCATTAGCTCCATCAAATATTGAACATGTCCAAGCATTGTCAGATAAATTGCCTAAAGAATAATGATAGTGCTTTTGATCTTTGTTTTTAAACCTTTAAATGCTTGCAACAAATACTCGAACACCCAGCCATAAGTGACGAAAGAGAAGAGGCCGGCTTGATCGATTTTTGCGCAACCTTTAGCGCCTCTGAAAGTAATTATCTTTAACCTTAACTCCTTCTAGAGTAAAGGAGATCAAATGCTTTGCGATGCTTCGTATAATTGTTAGCACAGTTGCCTGGTAAGGGAAAGGTTTCGGGTTCGACTCCCGGCACAGTTTTTGTTCCAATACTACTTCCATAGTTCCAAAAACTACTTCCATAGTTCCAACTTATTGTTAAGCATCTTTCAATGAATCATTTTGAATTGTCCTACTTCTCAGTTCTAACTGGAACCGCATTCCGTAATGCTGTCGGGTATCTGGCTGGGGTTTTGGTGGGTTTCTTCCCATCCTTATATCGTAAAGCTGGATCCCATGACCAATTGGTTAGTACAGTTGCCTGGTAAGCGAAAGGTTGCGGGTTCGAGTCCCGACGCATTTTTGGTTAGTACAGTTGCCTGGTAAGCGAAAGCTTTCAGGTTCGACTCCCTGTAGATTTTTTGATCTTCCATAGTTCCAACTTATTGTTAAATGTAGATTTCAATGAATCAGTTTGAATCAAATCTTTTCCCACTTCTCAGTTCTAACTGGAACCGCATTCCGTAATGCTGTCGCGTATCTGGCTGGGGTTTTGGTGGGTTTCTTCCCATCTTCATATCGTAAAGCTGGATCCCATGACGAATTGCTCATGCTTCGATGAGATCTAAAATTTAAATATAAGCAATCATTGGCTTTGTCAAAAAAGGCTTTCAAGATGTTAAAAAAGTGAGTTCAAAGTTGGAAAACAAATTTAGAATTAGTTTAGACAAATCTGGAACGAATACATAACAAATATTAGACAGAAATCTACAAGTATTGACTTTTAAATGAATTTTGGTTTACTTAGAGAGCTAGTAATATAAATTTTAATATTAATAGAGTGCTGTTGACTCATCAGATCATAAAAATTAGCATTTAACTTTTAGATTAGGAAAGATTATCTAAAATGATTGAAACTCATAAATCAATGTATCAAAAAAATCAGACGGGTAGAATGGCGTGTGAAAATAAGGGGCTTGTGTCTTGTACGGATCTGATATGAGTTCAGAAAAAAAGAAATGCCAAAAAGAACAAGACCTTTTCCCCAATACAACTTTTGAAAAGATAAGAGCTCCCGACAGGTGATGTAAAAATTGGATTTCAAGCTAACAACTTCACTTTCGAAATACTTTGTCTTGTTTTGATTGAGGTTTTTTTTCGTTTCAAGCTTTTCGGAGAGTTCGATCAGCTAATTTTCACCTGATAAGGGGAAATGGAGAATGAGCAATGAATGAAAAAACTTTCAAGACTTTCAAATATTGAACTTGAGTTTTATCGTGAACTGTTAGGTATTTAGAAGATTTTAGTTGTAATGGGGCAGATTTGAGTCTGATTTGAGTCGGATTTAGGCCAGATTTGAGTCAGCTTTGGATCAGATTTGGGCCAGATTTGAGTCAGCTTTGAGTCTGATTTAGGCCAGCTTTGAGTCAGATTTGAGTCTGATTTAGGCCAGCTTTGAGTCAGATTTGAGTCTGATTTAGGCCAGATTTGGATCAGATTTGAGTCAGCTTTGAGTCTGATTCAGCCAGCTTTGAGTCAGATTTGAGTAAGGAAACTAAGAAAATTGCTATCTGAAAGCCAAGCTTGCCTTCTATATTGTTAATGTTTTCAGAAAAAATATTTCAATCCATAACAAAGCCAAGACCAAGAACCAATCTTGGCTCTGATTGCAGCTTAAAAACAACCCTAAACAGCACTACTCCTCTTCTTTCTCTTTATCGTTTAAACTTCTTCTTTTAAACTTGATTCCTTTCTCATAAAATCAATATAATATTTAACTTGATTAAAACTTAATCTTACTTTTTAGCTGGTGACGGATAGACTTCATCATCGTTTGCATCATCGATTCGAAGAAACGACGTCTCCGCCACATCTTCATCCATACCCTAAAATTTGATTCTTATGCAAAAGATTACTAAAAAGCTATTGAAAACAATAAGCTATTGAAAACAATAAGCTATTGAAAACAATAAGCTATTGAAAACAATAAGCAAAGATTCTGTTAAGCTTTTAAAGGTCTTGAATGCTTTAAAATCTAAGTATATTAATTTGATAAATTAGAAAATAATCTTTAATATTTGTACATCTTTCCCATTATGATTATGATTCTAATCACTCATCTAAATGCTTAAGAAAGTATTTTGTCAGAAAAATTCCCTTACTTATAGTCCTTACTTCATTTAAAACCAAAAATTCTTGCTCAATGAAGCTCTAGAAAAGAGAAAATCAATTCTTAAAGTAGTAAGAATGGAAATTGTACACTTGCACCTTTCCCATTTTACTTTAAAATTTAAAAATCACATATTTAATACATGAGTTCGTTGATCGGGTAACTCAAGACCACTAGAGGCCACTAGAGGTCACTAGAGGCTACTAGAGGCTACTAGATGCCACTAGAGGCTACTAGAGGCCACTAGAGGCCACTAGAGGCTACTAGAGGCCACTAGATGCCACTAGAGGCCAAGATGCTCGTTTACAAGAAGACTAATATGCATATAAACTTGGTGGGAAAGATGCACAAGTATCCAAAAACATGCGAAAAGTTTTATAAACTTGTGCACAAAACACGGGATTTTATAGCGTTTAAACTGATAAGAATATTGAGTGATTTTGTGCAAAAAGAGGTCAAGCGAAGAAGAAAAACTAAAATATTGATTGAAAAAATGGATTCTTCATTCATTTTGTTATTTTATTTGAGAGAAAAGAGAGAATTCATTTCTTTTTTCGGCGTTTTGATGATTAAGATGAGATAAGGTTGAAAGAGGCGAATGGAAAGAGGAGTTCGATCAAAAAATAATAGAATAACATTAATAACAATAATAACAATAATAACAATCAAAAATGCTATGTTATGATTCAAATCGTTCATCTAAATGCTTAAGAAATGATTAAGATGAGATAAGGTTGAAAGGGGCGAATGGAACGAGCAGCGATTCGATCAAAAAACAATCGAATAACAATCAAACAAAAATAAAAAGCAAAAATGCTATATTATGATTCAAATCGTTCATCCAAATGCTTAAGAAATGATTAAGATGAGATAAGGTTGAAAGAGGGGAATGGAAAGAGGAATTCGATCAAAAAAACAATAGAATAACAATAATAAAAAGTAAAATGCTCTATTATGATTCAAGTCGCTCATCTAAATGCTTAAGAAATGATTAATATGAGATAAGGTTGAAAGAGGGGAATGGAAAGAGCAGGAATTCGAATAAAAAACAATCGAATAACAATAATAACAATAAGAACAATAATAAAAAGCAAAAATGCTATATTATGATTCAAATCGTTCATCCAAATGCTTAAGAAATGATTAAGATGAGATAAGGTTGAAAGAGGCGAATGGAAAGAGGAATTCGATCAAAAAAAACAATAGAATAACAATAATAAAAAGCAAAAATACTCTATTATGATTCTAATCGCTCATCTAAATGCTTAAGAAAGTATTTTGTCAGAAAATTTTCCTTACTTTTAGTCCTTAATCCATTGAGAACCAAAATTTCTTGCTCAATTGAAGCTCTAGAAAAGAGAAAATCAATTCTTAAAGTAGTAAGAGGTAAAAGAATTCTAAAATCTTTACTTTAAACAATAAACTAAGCTAAAAAATACTTTATTTTAAGTTATTTATTTAAGAGATTTGATTTTTGCAATGAAAACCTAGCAAAATAACAAATTAACAATCAAATTAATTAACAAAATAAGAAAAATAACAACAAACAAACAAAAAAAAACAGCAAAATAGTCATAAAAAATTAGTTTGTAAGCAAAAATTGTTGAGAAATCAGCTTACAAATCAGATTACAAAGCAAAGATATGAAAAATGATTAAATATTTTTAAAAATTAGGTACTTTTTTGTCAAAACAATATCATTTTCCCTTGTGAATATTTGAATGTTGAGGGAAGAGTTGAGTGGGAACGGCGACAAACTACGAAGGAATGCAGTGGCCTGGAGAGGTTCGAAAGGGATAGAAGATCGGATGAGAGATCAGAGAAAACAAAGAGATTGACATTTAATGGAGAGATTCCGAAAGAAAGACAAAGAATCTAGAGAATAGGAAATGGAGAACAGATGAGCCTTCCACATTTACAAACCATTTCCCAACTCTGATTTCCAGAGTATTAGAAAGGAAATGAAAGTCGTAAAATGATTGTGTTCCGTAAAATTGAACTTCTAAACTTCTAAACCCGTTTCCAAACCATTTCCCAGCTCTCACATTGAGATTTCACATTGGTTTTTATACAAAAACATTTTCCTCATACAATTTGTAGAGAAAAATACTTAAAGATATATTTATTCAGATTCAGATTTCAGAAATTTGATTATGAAAATCGATTTGAATGTGACCAGAGAGAAAACAAAGAGATTGACATTTAATGGAGAGATTGAGAAAGAAACACAAAGAATCTAGAGAACAGAACAGGAAATGGAGAACAGATGAGCCTTCCACATAAACAGTCCCCTCTTTGGAGGGAATTTGTACGATCATTCCCATCACATCATTTAGAAACAAACGCTGAATTGCACAGGGAAATTTACAAGAACTCCAATTGTTCCCAAAATTTCCCTTTTCTAGAACGATTAACTTATTCGTGAGCTAGTTCATTTTTGGATTATGGAACATTTGATATTGGCGATCCAACTTTAAACTTGAATATCTTCTTATTTGGCTCTTTAATTGAAATAGTTTTGATACTAATCGATAGAGAAAGACTTGGCGAATCTAATGATACCAAAAGTATTTAAATTGAACAGCCTAACACCAAGAAATTTGAGCTCAAAGTTAGATTGCCAATGGGAAAAGCGTTGGGGCGCGTACCAAATGTTCGATCACCCATTTTTTGAGCTAGTTCTAGGGCTAAACATTTTTATCTAGAGTTTTGAAGGTGAGAAATCCAAATATGTTATTCGTTTTTAATTATAAAGCCATCAAAAGACATCACTAAAACTTGAAAACTTGAGTAAATAAAGGGTTTCAAATTTTTGATAAGTTAGAGCCGTTTTTTTTTTTTGATTTATTTTCTATTTACTAAAAAACTATATCACTTACTGATTTGGTAAATGTTCAAAAGTCAATATTGATTTCATTTTATATCCCATAGATTGTACGGATATGCGCCAGCTCTCCGGACTCAGAGATCCAGTGGAAGTGGTTGAGAGAAAAAGACTCAGATGGGCTGGCCACGTAGCCAGAAGAACAGACGACGGATGAACGATACGGATCACAGAGTGGCTACCACGAGACCAGAAGAGGCCCATCGGAAGACCAGCAACTGGAGGACAGGAGTAGCAGAGACGGTCAGAGAAAGGATGGCTAGAGTGCAACCACCACCAGCACAAGCAAGTCGAAGACTTCGAACCAGGAACAACCAAGATAGGAAACACTGGATAACAATAGCAAGGGATAGAGAAGCTGGTTGTGATCTATAGGAATAGGAACACCTGAATGCGAAGACAGATCAAAAAAAAAATCCCATAGATTTACAGAGATTGCCTTTTCATTCTATTTTTATTTTAATTAAGAAAAAGCAATAAAGAAAGAAACAAAGAATTTAAAAATTTCTTCCAAACTTTTTTGCGAAAAAATTTGATTAGTTTCAGTTAATGATAGAAATTTAAAGATAAAAGTATATATTTTGAAAGAAATTTCACAATCTCGGAGCCATGGAGAACAAAGCAAAAAACTGAAGAGAGGAGGAGATGAAGGAGCTGAAAGGAGGAGAGATGCGGATGCGTTGCGCTGTTCGGGGGCCCTCGTTTGTCCCATGAAGGGCCCCACTTCAATGTGACAAGATGGGGAAAAGCGAAAAACAACACAACCATTCATTAATTCCTCTTTTTTTTCTTGTTTTTATCCAATAGCCTCTCATCATTGGGTCGAATTTTATGTCCTAGTTTTTAGAAAACTCAAAATACACCTAAAATTTCATGTTCTCTCTTGGCTTTTTTCTTAAAATATGCCAAATTTTTTTGAAACTGTTGTAATCTGATTTTTAAACTTACCATAATCCAATCTATTAGTATTTTTATTCTCAAATAATCATAAACAAAAGATGAGATGGGTTTTTCTTAATTGAAGTGGCTTTCAAAAAAGTTGACAGATTTAAAAAAAGGATTTTATATAAATCTTTAGTTTTTATATAAAATTACAGCTTTATTATGAGAGAAATAGCTATAGAAATCTAATAATTTTACATTTATTATTTACAATAACATATAAAATTATTACCTATTAATAGTGCACAGCATCGAGCCGAGTTGATGACTATTTTACGGCTTCCAAAGCTTTCTCAGAAGCTCAACACTCAAATCACCCACTAGATCTCATCGTCAGCTACATTTCCCGACCCCACATCGATAGGTTCTGATAAGCGGTTTTTGAGATTTCGAGGCATTTAGGCAAAGGGCGCACTACTATTAGAGAGAATCCGGTAATTTCTGTTTCTGTTTCTGTTACATGCTGCATGTCATTTTGCTTTGCATTTGCATGTTTCTGTGGAAATCCAGAGATCAAACCAGCGATCTAACTTTAGTTTTATCTGGTTTTTCTGAAATTTTACATACCGGATTCTCTCTAATAGTAGTGCACCCCAGCGAGCCGAGTTGATGACTATTTGACGGTTTCCAAGCTTTTGCAGAGGCTCGATACTCAAATCCCCACAAGATCTCATCGTCAGCTACATTTTCCGACCCCACACCGATAGGTTCTGATAAGCGCTTTTTGAGATTTCGAGGAATTTAGGCGTTATTTCAGGGTGCACTACTATTAGAATAAGTATGTTATATATTATTGTAAAAATTGAAATTTGCTGAATCTCAACATTCTTGCGAATAGTATTGTTGTATTTAACAAAATTAATTCAATAATTTCAAGAAAATTTAAATGGACTTTCAATACTCATAATTCCCCGGTGATCCTTGTTGTCGATGGTGAAAAAATCCATCCTCTATCGACGAGGCAATGAAAAGATTTTGAGTCAAAAAAAATTAATATCTTAGAAAACTTTCAAGACTCAAAAATTCTCGGTTGTCAATGATGAAGAAATCTCAAGTCCATCCTTGATCGATGAGGAAAACTTTTGAGTAAAAAAAAAACTGGCTATCTACCAATGTAAATAAATGATTTCTGATCAAATATAGAAAATAAATATCAAAAGCATTTAGAAAGAACACCAAGAATGGAGTAGAGACATTTGTGAAATATGAGCTGACATGGTGATTGGCGAGGAGGATGAAGCCGATGAAAAGTTTGATTTCCAAGACGCTACTCTGGAAAGGGCAGTTATTCGGTTTTAAGTTTTTTAGTGAAAAGACAGTAATTTATAGCTCCAATCGATTCCGAAAACCCACCAATTTACAGCTAAATATCTTTTTATATCATTTACAGAGCAAAAAAAAATATAAATGATTGGCGAGATGTTCTTTGTCCAGCCACGTAATCGCTCACGATCTGGCAAACACCCACGGCATAAGGGACTTTCCCTTTGCGTCTCGAGGGTTTCGGAAAGGGAAAGCGTGGTAAGTGACTGAGCCGGCTAGATTTTTTTTTGGATTGTTTTGTTTTGGATTGTTTGGAACCGGCTAGATTTTCTTGGACATCATTATGCGCAAGACGAATTCTTGCCCCAATTTTGGCTGTATTTTCGTTTTTGGTTTTACTGAGAATCGATCTTAATTCCTATTAAACAAATCCACGAACCAATATGCACAAAATGGTAAAGAAATGATTGATTTGTGAGTGTTTGATTCCGAAAATCGCAATGATGACGCCAAGAAAAGCAATTAGAAACAAAAAAACTGTACAGAAAGCGATCAATTGAGTTCTTACTGGAAATCCTTTATCAGATGAATATGATAATAAACTTGAAACTCACGTCGACAAAGCCAATGCAATCCCCATCACAATGTTGAGTCGAATTGTCGAAATGGTGTGTTTAAGGAGATGCAAGTCATTCAAAGTCTAAGCGATAAGTACAAGATGGAAAAACTAAAGCTTTTTTAAATCATTTTTAATGTTTCTTCACAAAATTAAGTCATTGTTGTATGAAAAAGAAAGAATTGAGAAAGAAAGAGAGAATTTGATTCCATTTTTTGAGCACAATTACACCCAAAAGACGGATTTGTCTTTTATCAATATTACAATTCAGTACCATACTTGAGTAGTTTAGTGAAAAAATAACTGAATTACAATTTAGCTACAAAATCTCATCATTTACCATAGCTCCAAGCCATCGGATATATTCCTTTTCACATAGTTCGACGAACAGATGGGCCGGCCACGTGACCAGAAGAACAGACGACAGATGGACGATACAGATACGATACGGATCACAGAGTGGCTACCACGAGACCAGAAGAGGCCCATCGGAAGACCAGCAACTGGAGGACAGGAGTGGCAGAGACGGTCAGAGAAAGGATGGCTAGAGTGCAACCACCACCAGCGCAAGCCCAGGAACAACCAAGATAGGAAACACTGGATGACAATAGCAAGAGATAGAGAAGCTGGTTGTGATCTACGCAAATAGGAACACCTAATTGCGAAGACAGATCAAAAAAAATAGTTAACGAATAGTCAGTATTTTCAAAATTCACCTGAGAATTTTCATTATTTATTTTTCCAGAGTATTAGAGTATTAGAAAGGAAATGAATGTCGTAAAATGGTTGTATTCCGTAAAATTGAACTTCTAAACTTTCTAAACCCGTTTCCAAACCATTTCCCAGCTCTTACATTAAGAGAAAAACATTTTCCTCATACAATTTGTAGAGAAAAGTACTTAAAGATATATTTATTCAGATGAAATTGATAAACACGTTCGGGATGGTTCGGTCCACCGGTGGAAGGCCGTCTGGCCTCTGGGATGGTTCGGTCCACCAGTGGAAGGCCGTCTGGCCTCTGGGATGGTTCGGTCCACCGGTGGAAGGCCGTCTGGCCTCTGGGATGGTTCGGTCCACCAGTGGAAGGCCGTCTGGCCTCTGGGATGATTCGGTCGACCGATGGACGAAGGCCGTCTGGCCCCTGGGACGATTCGATCCACCGGTGGACGAAATTTTTGACGCGCTATAACTTCTCAATTTTTTAAGATAGTTTCAAAATGTAAAAAGATTCGATTAGTTCTTTTTGAGGAATATTTTCAAAATATGATTAGAGTTTCGAATTCAGTATGAAATTTTACATATAGGAGGTGTATTTCGGGGGCTAATAGCTTCGCGAGACACCCCTCGTCCACTGGGGCAGTAACGCAAAAAAAAAAAAAAACGCCTCGTCGCGAATGTTAAGAAAATCGATTTTAATATGAATTTGGCCAAAAGAATGGCTAAGAATTTAAAATTTACATTTAAAATTTACATATCAAACAAAGCATTTAACATAAATTGTATAAATTTGAATAAAATAAAATAAAATCCTTCTCTACCGCTTCACCAATCTTTATTTCTCTTTTTTTGCTTCTTGAAGATCAGCATTTTTAAAAGGTAAGCTTAGATTTTTAAAGTTTATAGTTTAAAATTAAAGTTACTTTTAGTGACTGTAGATGTTGTAAAGTGACTGTAGATCTTTTAATCTTCCTTTTTCATTAAGACTTAGAGATTAAGAGTTAATGACTTTAAAAAGCCAAAACCTCTAACCATTTTGACGTACAGTCGAACCTCTCTATAACGTAACTCACGGGACGGCTATAGCTTACGTTATATAGAGTGCCGTTTTATATAGCTTAACGTCGGCCGGGACCGGTCACGCCTTACGTTATAGAGAGGTTTACGTTATATCGAGGTTCGTTATAGAGAGGTTCGACTGTACTTTTTTCCATTTCTAGATGAGTTCATCGAAGATTCCATTTTTGTTGGCCTGTTTCCCACCAAATAATAGACGAGCTAGTAAACGTACTCTAAGTACTCTAAGTACTCTATTGTTCAATTTTCTAACCATTTTGATGTACTTTTTTTCCATTTCTAGATGAGTTCATCGAAGATTCCATTTTTGTTGGCCTGTTTCCCACCAAATAATAGACGAGCTAGTAAACGTACTCTAAGTACTCTAAGTACTCTATTGTTCAATTTTCTAACCATTTTGATGTACTTTTTTTTCCATTTCTAGATGAGTTCATCGAAGATTCCATTTTTGTTGGCCTGTTTCCCACCAAATACTCAAATGAACAAGCAATTTCTCTATCAAAGTCTTCAGCATTTCAAGAAACGAATTGTAAATGTATGTAGCTTTTTAGATTTAGATTAAGAAACAATTTCTAACTTCAGATCGAGCACGAGAATGATTGGGCATGTCGGGTGATCTTTGAAAGCAAATCTTCTATGAACCTCGTGCAGAAGGTTTCCCATTTATTATGTTTTTGAGAAATTCGAAATACTTTAAAAAAAACCCTTTGTAAGCACTGACAAACTTGATTCACTTTTTAGACACTTTCGACTAATAGACGAGCTAGTAAACGTACTCTAAGTACTCTAAGTACTCTAAGTACTCTATTGTTCAATTTTCTAGTTTCCCTTTGAGGATTGAACTGTATAAAACTGAAAAATTGCTTAAATCTTCTCAAATCAAATCTATTTATCGACTAGTTTTCAAATAATTCTCTTTTTATAGGAAACAAAGGGTATGATAAAGCTTGAAACAGGCGGTTTTATCACACTACTCACAGAGGATTGGTTCTACAGTCATATCAAACACGAGAATCGAATTAGATCGTATGTTTTTCATTGTTTTTTTCATTGTTAGCTTTCATTTTTTTGTCTTTTCAGCTCGTTTTATGGTCATTTCTCATCATTGAAACATTTGTCAAGTCCTGGATCTAATTTCAATCCGATTTCTGAATCGATCACTCCATCGACAAAGTAAGGTTTTCAACTTATAACTTATCTTTATAAATTCAAGAACCTGAAAGAATTGTTAGACTTTATTTAGATTGGTCTTTTGCCGTGGGATTTGATTAAATTACCAATCCCTACAATGGATTTTCTTCTCGAACGACCCATTTATCACTCTTCAGGTGATTTGATTGATTAGAATGATTAGAATAGAATCTGTTTTCCGTTTTGCTTGTCGTTTAGTTGAATTTCTTGTGCTCAGTAATCAAAATCTTTGATTTAATCGAGTTAAAAAGTGTTTTGCTTTGAAGATACACTACTGGACAATGAAATATGATATTTGAAAAAAGATCGTCACTTTCGCGCGTCTGTAATTCCCTTTTCTTTACCGTATTTCTAAATATTAATATTTCCATTGTGTAGCCCTTGAAAAGAGCTTTCAGAAAATGTATAACACTAATAGTTTAAACTCAAAGACAAGGGGAGTTACAGACACGCGAAAGTGACGATCGTTTTTTCAAATATTGTCAAAAGTATAAATTCATTGTCCAGTGCTGTACTTACTAGCAAACGGATTTACATTAGATTTAGGTTTAGATTCTTCTTACCGTTGGTACATACAGTACTGGAAAATGAAATATGATATTTGAAAAAAGATCGTCACTTTCGCGCGTCTGTAACTCCCTTGTCTTTGAGTTTAAACTATTAGTGTTATACATTTTCTGAAAGCTCTTTTCAAGGGCTACACAATGGAAATATTAATATTTAGAAATACGGTAAAGACAAGGGAGTTACAGACGCGCGAAAGTGACGATCGTTTTTAAATATCATATTTCATTGTCCAGTACTGTATAACAAATATCAATCTAACTATCGATTTACTCCAGTTTTAGTGAAATTTTGATATCAAAAAAGCTGAATTCTTATATTCAATGTTTCGGTGTACTGTAGTAAGACAAAACATTGATACTTTTGTCTGAAAACTTAACTTATTCAAAGCTTTATCAATTCAGAACTTGTCCTTAAAAATACTGTAACTTTTGGCTAAAGAAAAGGTATTTAATTTAATAACTTTTCTAGGTGAGAATCCCTCCACATCATTGGATTGGTCTCCATGGAATGGTCACACATTTGAAGCAATCAACAATGACACCACAAAATAGATCAAATCTTCGACGTTTTATGATAATTTTTGTATAGACTATTCCCTATTCGCTCTTTTCTTTTTTGAACTCTTGTACAGTAAATCTCGTTGTTGTCTTCATGGTTTTCTTCACGGTTTTCTTTCTCGTTGTTCTTTTCTTTGTTCATCTATGGCTCAGGCTCTTTTTTTCCTTTTCTTTATTTTTTTTAGTGGTTGTTCGGGATAAAAAAACTTCTTAAACTGCAAGAAACTTCAACTTATTTCAACTTAACTTCGAAAATCGATAGGGAAACGGACTTGATCAATCCGATCGGCTGAAAGCCTTCACTTGGCTGAAAGCCTTCACTTGGCTGAAAGCCTTCACTTGGCTGAAACAGCTGAAAGCCTTCACTTGGCTGAAACAGCTGAAAGCCTTCACTTGGCTGAAACGGCTGAAAGCCTTCACTTGGCTGAAACGGCTGAAAGCCTTCACTTGGCTGAAACGGCTGAAAGCCTTCACTTGGCTGAAACGGCTGAAAGCCTTCACTTGGCTGAAACGGCTGAAAGCCTTCACTTGGCTGAAACGGCTGAAAGCCTTCACTTGGCTGAAACGGCTGAAAGCCTTCACTTGGCTGAAACGGCTGAAAGCCTTCACTTGGCTGAAACGGCTGAAAGCCTTCACTTGGCTGAAACGGCTGAAAGCCTTCACTTCAAAATTTGTTTACATTTACATTCTCCAATCATCCTTAATTACATTTACATTTTCAAATCATCCTTAATTAAATTTACCATTGCATATACTGTATTTGCTTTTATAGATAGCAAAATGAAGTCATTATTTAACCATTTATAATCAAGAATTTATACATCGAGCTGACTTTCGAGTTTCTCGGCCAATTGACGAGCGTCAAACACTTTCATCTCTCGATTTGCATATGCAGTTGAACCAAGGTTTGGCATAGGGTTTTGTGACTGAATTTAATGAATAATATCTAGACAATTACCTGACTTCTTTTGGTGTTTCTTTTCCGTCTCTGCACTTACCGTTGTTCTCGAAGAAACACTGCGTTGTGTCACCGTTGTCTCCATTTTTAGCAAACATTTGATTAACTAAATAGCTTCTTTTACAATATCTAGACAATTACATACCGTAAATACTGTAATTGGACCCCACCCTCATAATGACGCTGCGGAGTGTTGCGTAGTCTAGCTTTGAACGAGGTTTTTCTCGACACTGGTTTATGCTACAATGCTCGCTAAGATATCAAAAAATAGCCCTGAATTTCGGCTATTTTTTGATACCAAAGATAATGACGCTGCGGAGTGTTGCGTAGTCTAGCTTTGAACGAGTTTTTCTCGACACTGGTTTATGCTACAATGCTCGCTTTGGTATCAAAAAATAGCTGAAATTCAGGGCTATTTTTTGATACCAAAGACGCATTTTTTGAAAGTACGAGTGCTTTGAAAAAAATGAAATACTAAAAAACTTTTGCGACTACGCGACTGTACGAGGGCGGTGGGGTACTATTATAGTATTTACGGTAAGTTAATAATTCTAAAATTGATTAACTTTAACTTACATTATTTGTAACGATGAATCGATAGGCATCAAAGAGACCAAAGAGCAAATAAGTTAAAAGAAAATTTTGATGACGAACAGATTGGGTTATAAAGAAGAATAAGACTTTCGATAGGACCAGAATTCCCTAGAAATATTTCCAGAATTGCCAGTTTGCAGAAAAATCAATGAAAATTCTATCTAGAGATGCTCTGAAACTGATTTTTTGTGCAGTCAATTCATAGAAAAGTCAAGCCAATACCCAGCCTTGTCAGCAATATTGAGTCAAAACTTGACAAAGTCTGTTCAGAGCCTGCTCCAGCAATTGTCTGTCAGGTTATACCTTAATAAACCTGTTCAGAGTCTTGATCAAGCCTGTCACAGAGTCCTCGACCTACCAATCCACTAACCAATAGAACTGTTCATAGGTGTACAACGAAAAGACAAGTTTTGTTCGCTTCAACAGCTACTTTTTCAGTATTTAGCTACACGAAAGTCAAATTTTTCAATCTCTTTCTTTTTCGGAAAACCTCTGAAGTATTGAAATCTCGTTTTTCCATTGTACATCGATTAGTGACTGGTGACTCGTTTTAGAGACAAAACTCTTATCCACTACACCACAAGGTTAGGGCTTCGGAAGGTGAAAGAAGCCTTATAGGGACTGATTTCTGACATCAGTACTCACTGAAATCCAGTCGGACAACCGGTGAAAGTAGCAATCCATTGACAATTGATAAATGAATAAGTTTACTAACCAGTGAGGCCAGTGAAGCGAGAAGAAATTCAAATTTTCGATAAATCATTCCGAAACTCAGCAAAATGTCGCCAGTGTAAGCTGTTAAAAGAGAGCAAAGAATCACAAAATAAGCGAAATGTTGCTGGTTCATGTATGGAAAACTAAACCGAATTTTAGAAGAGGTAATCTAAATTAATAAATAAAAATTTATGGTTATTTGTGAATCTTTTGCACGCATATTATCTAATTAGCACCTAATTAGCATTTATTTTAAAAATTTGTATTCCATATACATTTTGTTGAATGTTGAATAAAGAGATTTAAGTTAAATTTTCGAGATGGTTTGCATATTTGGTGGTAAAAGCCAGGCATTTTGTGTGTTGCGGTAATTCTTGGTCACCCTGTACTGTCCTTTTGTTTGAGTTCAAGTTCAAAGCAATTTTCCGATTGATGTCCTTGTCTGGCTTTACTGCAAAAGTCAGATCAGGTTGACTAGAAGTCAAGTCAGAGCTAGAAGTCAAGTCAGACAAGTAGTCAGTAAGTCAGTAAGATGTGCAAAGATACATTTGAAATCTGTAAAAAGATTTCAAATGGATTTTTGAAATTACACAGTAGCTGATGGGTCATACCAATGTTTTTTTTATTGGCTCACCGCAGATGCTCTAGGAAACCACGTAATCCGCCATTCAACCACACTCCTACATCTAGGAAAACGTAAGCTATTAGGTTGGCAACTTAATAATGACGCGTCACTACTTAACATGTTTTTTGTAATTTCAAGCGCCGTTTCTTCCCTCTTTTTTGCATATATACAAAGTAAAAGATATCTGCATAAATAACATTTAGTGCTGCAAATTTCATCATTCGCTTTTTGGCAAAAAATGGAGGACAAAAAATTCCGTATTCGAGCTGCATTGTTCTACGATTTTAAACAAGGAAAATCACCAGCTGAATCTCATCGCACGATCATCACTGTTTTTGGGGAGGAAAGTATACACATTCGGCAATGTCAACGATGGTTTCAAAGATTCCAAGGCGGCGATGAAAGCCTCGTAGACGAGCCACACCAAGAACATCCTCCAGAAGTGGTCGACGATGACTTGCTCGCCTTAATTGAAGATTGCCCAACACTCACCGTTCGTGAGTTGGCAGAAATATTTGAAGTATCCCATACGACAATCAAAAACTATTTACACAAACTTCGGAAAAGAATCGAGTTGGAAAATGGGTTCCTCACGAACTGACCCAAAGCAACAAAATGTCGCCTCAATTTTGCTACAAAAATGTAAATCAAACGACTTTTTTCACAGGGTTTTGACTTCTGACGAAACGTGGATCAACTACGAGAACATTAAACGCAAAAATCAATGGCTATCTGCTGGGCAGACCCCTCAAACCACTCCCAAACCTGATATCCATGGGAAGAAGATAATGCTCTGTTGCTGGTGGTACTTCAAGGGATTGGTGCATTATGAAGTGCTGAAACCTGGCCAAACCGTCGATGCTGATCTTTATTCGAAGCAATTAATGAGAGTTAACGAGTCTTTGAAGAAATTGGGGCTCAAACCGGAGAGAGTCAGATTTTTACACGACAGCGCAAAACCTCACACTGCAAAGATCACTTATAAGAAAATCGAGGAACTTAGCTGGAAAGTTTTGCCCCACGCGTCTTATTCACCTGATCTGGCTCCTTCAGATTACTTTTTGTTTCGGTCGCTGAAGCACTTTTTGGAGGGAGAAAAGTTCGATGATCATGCTCAGGTCATAAAAGCAGTGAATGACTACTTCGCCTCAAAAACTCCCAAGTTCTTCGAGTATGGAATCCGGGATTTGCGCAGAAGATGGGAAGAAGTCATAGATACTAATGGAGAATACCTTTCGAATTGAAAGCTCTTCTTTTGTGTTTTTTTGAAATAAATGATCTGTTACATAAACGCGTCATTATTAAGTTGCCAACCTAATACTAAGAGTTAAAGATGTTTCAAAATGTTTTTAGAAAATTCATTTCAAACAGTTTTATATGCAAATTTTGAAAACAATATGCGTGCAAGGGATTCACAAGTACCAACTTATGTTTACTTAAAATCAGATCATCAGGCTTTTATTTACCGTATTTTCTCTCATAGTAGTGCACCCCAAGCGTCGCCTAAATCTCGAGAACCGCTTATCAGAATCTATCGATGTGGGTCGGAAAATGTAGCTGGCAATGAGATCTTGTAGGGGATTTGAGTGTTGAGCTTCTGCAAAACCTTGGAAACCGTCAAATAGTCATCAACTCGGTGGTGCACTACTATTAGAGAAGAGACGGTATTTGAGTATAGCTCTACATATGATTTGATAAAGATAGATTTGAGTTTTCTAGACTTTGTAGATATTGTAGAGCTTTCAATATCTGAGCGTTGCCTAAATTGCTTGAAATCTCGGGAACTGCTTATCAGAACCTATCGATGTGGGATCGCAAAATGTAGCTGACGATGAGATCTAGTGGGGGATTTGAGTGTCGAGCTTCTGCAAAAGCTTGAAAACCGTAAAATTGTCACCAACTCGGCTCGCCGGGGTCACTATTATTAGAGAAAATATGGTATTTAATTCAACTAGATAAAAATCTAGTCTTAATTCTATGCAAAATCCTCTCACTCACATCCAGAATTCAAAATAAATCGTGTAAATCGTCGTGATTATTAGTGAGATGCCGGTCATGTAAAGGGAATTGATAGTAAACCATCTTTCACTCTAAAATTCTCAATTTGAAATCATTTTTCACAATTGAAACAAATCAAATCAAAATTTTCTTTATAAAACCCACAAAAGCTTCCATCGATTAGAGAAAATCGAAAAGAAAATTGTCGTTGTTGTTCTTTTTTTTTCTTCTTTTCTTGCCCCTTTTTACCTCGTCACTCTTGACTCATATTCTTGTGTTATTGAGAAATTCAAGAAAGAAAATGCCTTACTTTTTAATCTGAAGTATTTTGAAAAACTGATTGTTTATGAGAGAGTTAGAGTGATTTTTTAAAAATGGATTCAATTAGATCAAGAACTAAATGTACTGTGATGTCACGAGAAAGCTGCCGTGTATAATGACACTAGAAATACTGTACCCTAAACAATGCGTATAAAAGAACGTCTCCTTCGCCAAAGTGATTCCTTTTTATCAATAGAAAATGATTTCGAGATGTTTTCATGTTAAATTTGAATCTTTGTCGCAAATTTTAAATGTTAATTTTTTTGCTTCAAAACCATTTTTGCTGGGGGTACTTTTATTCCGAAAAACGCAACGAGAGCTTGGGAAAAGGCGTTTTAAGCCGTGTTTCGGAGCTTCAAAATGCGCGCTTCTTTAGTGCACTTCACTATATGGAAGCCCAAGCTATCGACTATTGAAGCAATTTTCAAGGTCAAAACTAAAACCAAAACCATTTTTAACCACTAAATAGTCATTTTCTGACTTAAATTGACTGGTAGAGGCAAATGAAATTGAAAAAATATTTTTTGAAATTTTGACCGATTTTGATTTATGTGGTTGAAATTTAGGGAAAAAATTTTTTTTTATTTTGCTCTAATTTGTTCATAAACGTAATCAGTAGGTTAAATTATGCCAGAAGAAGTGTTTTTGGTTCCAAAAAATGTTTTGAGAGACCATTTTTAGACCTCTTCCCTATGTGTATAGCTCTCATCACACTGTATGAGCGCGCACTTTGAAGCCCCGAAATTCGGCTTAAAACGCCTTTTCCCAAGCACTCGTTGTGTTTTTCGGAATCTACGCATAAAACGGAATCTATGCATACCTCAGCAAAGTGGTTTTGAAGCAAAGAAAAAAGTGAAACCCCCAAGTTGACTAGTAACTATTTCCATTTGGAAGCCGAGTGGAGAATCCGGAACTTTTTCGTAGCCAGACCACAATGAAAGCCAAAAATAATTGTAAGATGTTTTAGGGAATTGAATGGAAACAACAAAAGCAAAGCTTGTTTCCTGGATCGTTACAAAACTTATCTCTAAGTAAACACACTTTTTTAAGCTTTATTGAAACATTTTCACAGACTTATTGAATAAACTTGGCTTTATTATTCATTCAAGAATTGTTATTCATGTTATTCATCCATTCAAGGTATAGCCATGTCTAATGAATTCAAAGGAAAGCACATAAGCACATAAGTCGTAATACAAAGTAAATTCGTTTTTATATGAACAGTGAACACCTCTTCAACTGGATGAACTCCCTTTTCTCATTAAAGCTCATAAACGTTTCAAAGGCTTGTTAACCCATTCGAAACTTCTGCAGCAAAAACTCAGGAACGGACCGCTGCAGCGATTATTCGCTGCAGCGCTAATTGAGCTATTTTCATTCAATTAATTGCTTTTTTTTGCTGTTTTTCAGCATTACATGTATATTCCAATTGTAGCAGATCTACAAATTACGTGGGCAAAAAAGATGTTTCATATTTACCCGGAATCAATGCAGTCTCTGGTTTTGCATTGAAATGTTCCATAATAGCTCTAATCTTTTAAAGCCGATCTCCTGCAGGATCCAGTTCATTATCACAAAAACGCAGGTTGCGAAGAATAGATTCAAATTTTGCTCTTGACATAATGTGGGACATGTGGGAAAATCCTCCTAATCCAGGCCTGCTACTCCAGTAGTCACGAATTCTCGGTAATTTGACGATTCCCATTTGAAGCCAGGAAGAGCTTGAAAGATTTTGCATCGAAATCCTGCCAGTTTGTTTTCCTTTTTCCATGTTTATTAGATTCGCCTACTAAAATATTGTCGTCGATAAAATAAGAACAATAACCGATAGGATCTTGAAAAGTACTGAAGTCAAATCCAAATCGTTCTTCATCAAAAATAAATGGTGTAGGAGACTCTCTTACATCTTTCCAACCATAAATAAACTGCTTCGGAGTCAAAAATGTCAAAAAAGGGCTTGGTCCGTAGACGAAAAAAAAGAAAAAACGCTGCGGTTCGAATGGGTTAATCACTTGTTGTTTACAAAATTTTAAGTACCTTCTTTTCAATGCAACAATTATTAAGCATTTATTAATTATTAAGTCATGGTCCCGTAGAATATTTGAGAAGAACACCCGTAAAAGTGCCGATTCATTCGATCAACGACATGAAACCAGATTTGTATTTGGCACTAAGTTCGTGTACCTAAAACGGAATTGAGTAAACAAAGCTTTTTTTGTTTTCAATCTGATTTTAAGAGATGATTTCTATTTCTTGCAATAATTGGAATATTTTTTTGATTGTAAACCCACCATCTTCCACCAGCAGTGGCTCCAAAGTCGACGCATGGCAACGGGCTCGTGATTTTCTGTTGGAATGTACCCGTGCTCTTGACTCTGAAGCGAATTTCTTTTCAAGTGTTCAAAAATGAAAACACACTACTTCTAACGCACTTAGGCTTTTTAAATTATCTTTAGATTCAAGAAAGAACGGGCTTAAAGTACTTGTGGCACTCTTGAAACCCTCAAAACCTTAACTTTCTTTGTCACAAGACAATCTATAAAGTAAATTTCATTTATTGCTGCTATGTGTGTTTTTTTGTTATCAAGATGTTATAATACTTATTGTAAAGTTAAAATTGAGCTATTAAACATCAAAATAAAATGAAAATGAAAGGAAGGGATCGAACCCGAGCAAAGATTTAGTGACTCGTTTTAGAGAAAAGACTCTTATCCACTACACCACAAGGTCAGGGCTTCGGATGGTGAAAGAAGCCTTATAGGGACTGATTTCTGACATCAGTACTCACTGAAATCCAGTCGGACAACCGGTGAAAGTAGCAATCGAGCAGAAAGTGTCTGGGTCATAGGTGACTGTGGCAGTGATACCAGCTGCAACTGTCGGTTGGGGACACTCGGCACAACCTAGAAGTTGAAAATGCAAGTCATTCGTCAAGCAGCTCAATGAACTTAGCTATCAAACTTGAGATCAGTTTGATTCAATTCTAGATTTGCAAAACTCACGAGCCACGTAGCAAATATCCTCCGTAACCTCTAAAGTTTGCCCCTCGAAAGTCGTTTGCCATTTTCCAGCTGTACATGTAAGTGCTTGAGTTTGAGCATTTGCTGGAACTGTTTTCACTCCTTGATCAGTCACCAATCTGAAGATTTCTACATATTTACTAATAGCTTTTATAAACCTCAAGTTTGCATTAGCTGCACACTGATTTGTTGCTGTTGTACAAGCACCGCCTGTACCACCCATGATTGAGAAATAGGTTTGAGTCTGAAAAGTTTTTTGGAATAGAAGTTAGGTTTTCAATGAAGTTTCAGAATTCATAGCACTTTAAAAACTCACTTGCACATTAGCTGATGGAGCTGTTTGTGTCAATGCAGCACAAGCTTGACATGCTAAAAGTTGAAATTTTAATAGTTAACCTAGTTAAATTCAATTTTTAATCTTTACGCAATGATCTATTTCTTTATTCTATTTCTAATCTTTCTAATCTCGATCCGATTAAATCCTATCGATTAGGGATCTTGTGACCCCTGATCTTGGAATGAAACTTGTCGATCAGGGATCTTGTGACCCCTGATCTTGGAATGAAACTTGTCGATTAGGGATCTTGTGATCTTAAGATCTTAAGAATTTCAAACTCAGATCTCTTTTTAAATTTGAATCATGATTGTCTGATCATCATCCATCATCAAAAATCCAGACTGACCTAATGTCAAAAGTACAGTAAAGTTCTATAATTGATTTCTGTAAAGGCAATCAAAGAATCTCTATATCTTTAGTGTAAAGGCAATCAAAGAACCTCTATATCTCTAGTGTAAAGGGAATCAAAGAATCTCTATATCTCTAGTTTAAAAGCAATCAAAGAATCCAGGATGTCTCAAAAGTTCTTCAACTTTTTGTAAACGGACAGTTTGACTCAGAAAACACGGTCTTTTTTGAAAAATTAACCCCGGATTCTATAAAGTCAGAATATTTTTCTCTCAATATATCCATTTTCATAAAAAGATTTCAACTTTCAATAACCCTTTGACTAGCTTTTACATCCGTCGCTGAAGATTTTTTTTGTTGACTTAAACGTTGATTTAAACGTTGTAGAATGAAATTTATTCGAAAAACTATTGATACCATTTGAAAGTTTTTTCTTGAAAAAAGTTTTTTTCTAAGTTTTTTCTTGAAAACAATCCAAAAACAAACTTTATATCTTAAAAACGAAAGATTTTCAAGCAAATCTCAAAAGCTTTGACGACCTTTAAATATTCTCATTAAAAAGTTGTTTAGAGTTTGAATTTTTATTCAAAAAAATATATAGTAAAGGTAAAAATATCTGAATTTTTATAATCCCACGTTGGTTTTTAAAAAGTGTTTGTTTAAAAAAAGTATAAGAACTTTTGAGAAACCCTGTGAAATCACTGATCACTTTTTAATACTGTAAATGTGAAAAAATGGATTTTAAACATGTTTTCAATGGCTGCCTTACTTATTATCAAAACTTACTTGTCGTTGTAGTCGTTGTAGTTGTCGTTGTAGTCGTTGTAGTTGTTGTTGTTGTTGTTGTAGTCGTAGTTGTCGTCGTAGTCGTCGTAGTCGTTGTCGTCGTGGCTGTAGTTGTTGTTGTAGTGCTTGTTGTGGTTTTCTTTGTGCTGGTCGTGGCTGTGAAAAAAAAGGTGAAAAAAATGTGCAAACCTCTCGCGTGAAGGATTTGTGTGTGCTTTTAAAAATGAAAATCTAAATCTAATCAAATCAAAATCAAAAACGGCAAAACGTCGGAGATCTTTGAGTTGAATTGAAAAGACAAAGAAATGGGTAAAACGAAATAAATTCAGTCTTTGGAGTGTACTTTGTGGTTAAGAAATGGAAAGGCGTCCTTTCTGGCGCACTTGATTCAGCCTATGAATGGAAATGGAAAGGCGTACTTTCTGGCGTACTTTCTGGCGTACTTTCTGGCGTACTTTCTGGCGTACTTTCTGGCGTACTTTCTGGCGTACTTTCTGGCGTGCTTTCTGGCGTACTTTCTGGCGTGCTTTCTGGCGTACTTTCTGGCGTACTTTCTGGCGTACTTTCTGGCGTACTTTCTGACGTACTTGATTCAGCCTATGAGAAAGCCTATTTGTTTAAGTGCGCCAGTTAGGTTGCGTTTTCATTCTGGTCACAAAGTGCACGTGTACAGTGAGAAAATGTCTGAAACTCAGTGATATTTGTAATCGTTTTTATTGTTCCAAGAGTCTTACTAGGTGTTGGTGTTGTCGTTGGTCTTGTGGGCATTCTAATGCATGTATCCATGATAGCTAAAAGAAAAAAGGTTTTGAAAATAAACAGAAAAACTTATGCAAACATCTGAATACATTCTCTTTATCAGCCTTAAAAAAGCCAGAAATTTGATGGAATATCTCATTTTCGTATGCTAGATCTTTACAGAATCAAAAATTCAAAGCCATCTCGTTTTTACTAGAGTGTGTTCCTCGCGAGTAAGTGATTACTCGAAGTAAAATTGGCATGAGTAAATTTTTACTCGATTAATCGACGTTATTGGTCGAGTAACTACGAGTAATCCTCTTTACACGTCGAATAAATTGAATACCTTTACCTATGAAGGGGAACTTGCCACCAAATCAGTTAAACGGCTGAGTATCTTTAAAAAGAGTCGTCTAAAAGTCGTCGCTTGTGATTTTTGCGCCAATTTTTTGCAATAATTTTCGCTAAAAGTACGGTTATAGTACGGTTACCTAAGTGTGCGTTTTAAAAAACGCATTACTCGTGAGGAACACACTCTAATTTTTACCGTTTAGAGAAATTTTAGAGAAAATCTAGAGGAAATTTTGGTTTAGAAAGGATTTCCGAAAAAAAAAAAAGATGCAGATAGCAGAAAATGCAACAAATGCAGATTCTTTAAGTAAAACAACACTTAGCTCCCCCTAAAACAAGGGAGAGCTTTTTCAGGTGTGTTGCTTTTTCCAAACAACAGAACAACAGCTTTTTCAGGTGTGTTGTGGTGTAATGGTTAGCACAGTTGCCTGGTGAGCGAAAGATTGGGGGTTCGAGTCCCACCGGCGCTGAAGTTTTTGATCTGCTCTAGTTCCAACTCAACACTGAACTTGAAATCCGATGACGACCTTTTAGAGCTAAAAATTTTGTGTTTTCGCCTCAATTAACCTGAAATTTTCTTCTAGAAAAAACGAGAATTTGTCTAGAAATGGTTTAAAAGAGAATTTCTTTTGACTGACTATTTTTTATTCAAAATTTCAGAAAATTCAGATGAGTTTTAGGAGAAATTCAAGCACCAGACATTTGGATTGATTATTGACTTTTAAAAAGCTTCTTCTTTACTTAAAGAGCTTGTTCTTGACTTAAAGAGCTTCTTCTTTACTTAAAGAGCTTCTTCTTTACTTAAAGAGCTTGTTCTTGACTTAAAGAGCTTCTTCTTTACTTAAAAAGCTTCTTCTTTACTTAAAGAGCTTGTTCTTTACTTAAAGAGCTTCTTCTTTACTTAAAGAGCTTCTTCTTTACTTAAAGAGCTTGTTCTTTACTTAAAAAGCTTCTTCTTTACTTAAAAAGCCTTAAATTGAAGCATTAGAACCTTAGAATTGATATAATTGTAACTTTTTTTTAAAATGGTCAGCTTTAGATAGTTTTTTTTGTTGTCTTAAAAGCTGTATTCTGAAAAGACTGAAGAGTCGGATGGCTCTGAACTTTTGAGATAGATCTTTTCTTAACAACTTCAATGATACGATAACCAAAGCATCTGGGTTACTGTAACTAGGCTACGATTTAGATAGTCAATTGATTAAGGTTTACAAATAGGATTGAATAGGGTAGCCAGATCAAAACTTGACCTGAAAGTGACCTTGATCAAACTCTAAGGATACCTGGTAACGCTAAAAGAATCCACAACATCAACATTTCTTTTTAATTGAATCGTAAAGAATTTAGCAATAAAATATAGCTGAATAGCTGAATAGCTGAATATCTTTAAAGAGTTTTAAAGTCTAGGTAAGCGAATGGGAAGCGAAGAAATTTATGAAAAATGGGTGAATGGAGGGATCCGGTTGGGGTCTGTTCATTCTCGAGGGGAACGGCGGATTGGGTCGCCCCCCTTCTTACCAAATACAGTACAGCAATCCCGCTTTCTCTTCTCATTTCCCCACTCTCACTTCTCCCACTTTTCAATCCACCACATGTCTTTTTTCAAGAAAAACGTTTGCCACAACCGGATGAGAAATTAGCGCTCAATTTTCGTGTGTGGAAATTTCGGAAAATCTTGTTTTTTTTGGCGAAAGCTTGTTCTAGATTTGATGGATAAAATACGATTCATGTACTTTTTTTTGTCATCCTAAACTACGAAGATTACTTTAATAAGTTCTTAGCTCGTTCATTACAAAGAAATTTTTCAAATTCATCATTCACTAGAGTTTTTGCACAAGTTCTAACTCACAATGACTTTGAATCTGGGGGTTTTTTTTTTTCAACGCTTCTGCACGTACGATTTATTGGGTTGGTGAATTGAAAACTGCGGGCTATTGTCATATGTGACAGTTTGAGCACTTTCTTCAAAAGAAACCCATTTTGGAGGCAATGGAAAAGTTGTAGAGAATCAAAAATCAAGCTTATATCCAAATTTTCAGAACGATTCAAAAACTGGTTTTCAAGAAATGCCAAATTTACGAACTTTCACAAAACTTGCATTTTAAGCGAAACTACTAAGTGGATCTTTTTGGAAATTTGGCTATAAGCCTAATTTTTGATTCTCTACAACTTTTCTATTGACACCAAAATGGGTTTCTTTTGAGGAAAGTGCTCAAATGCTCAAACTGGGACATCTCCAGTCCTCGATTTTTGAGTCTCACACTTGTCTCACACACTTGTACTGGGAGTTGCTGGATAGCAAGACGACCGTTAATGCAATCAAATACAGTGGACTGTTGGGAAGTTCTGGATCATGAGTAATGAGCCTGAAGAAGAATAGGCCCTCCAAGTCAAAGATCGTTCTCATCCACGACAACGCGCGCCCTCATATTGCAAAACTGACTCGCTCTAAAATAAATAGCCTTATTTGGGAACTTTTGGCGCATTCCCCATACAGTCCAGACCTCTCCCCTTTTGATTACTATTTATTTCGGATCATGAGTAATGAGCTTGCGGGAGAACACTTCGATTCGGAAGAAGCAGTCAAAAATTGGCTTTGAAAGTTTTTCGATTCAAAACCAAAATCCTACTACGAAAGAGGAATCCACAAATTGCCTGTAAAATGGGCAGAAGTCGTCAATAATAATGGAAATTATTTCGAATGAATTCATGGTTTTATGTTGAATAAATTTTAGTTTTCAATTCACCAACCCAATATATAACAAGTTTTAAGTTCATTTCCTGAGAATGAGCTTGAAAATTTGAATATCTTGTATCTTATCTACCTTGAGTCATTAATTGAATAAATTCAAAAGCACTAGTTCAGCTTCTTATCATTTACAAACCAGACAAACTATTCTATTCTAATCATCTATCACTAGACATAATCTTGTGTTGTTGTTGTCGTTGTTGTCGTTGTACTTCTTTGCTTTTATCATTTTTCCATAGACAAAGATATTTATTAAGGCCTTATTAGAATGCTTTTTGTTTGTTTGTTGAACTAAGAGGCACAGGAGACTGTTGCAGTGTTGGCCAAAGTAGCGTACCTGTAATTAAATGAAGTTAATTCAATTAATTCACTCCAGTAATGAAAATGATCAATTCTCAATAACATGCAATCAACCACATGTCCATAGATCTACTCTTTTCAATCATAAACTTCTTCAACTCACCATCTAGGTCCCGATGCTCCTTGATTGACACAAGTGTTGGGATTATTCACTGCTACAGTTGTAATACCAGCTCTGGCTCTAGAAAAATCACAGAATT
Organism: Mesorhabditis belari; assembly: GCA_958450365.1. Lineage (NCBI taxonomy): Eukaryota > Metazoa > Nematoda > Chromadorea > Rhabditida > Rhabditidae > Mesorhabditis > Mesorhabditis belari. The sequence continues at coordinate 1,701,093 of CAUEEP010000736.1, forward strand.
TTGCAGACTTTTACAACTAACCGATAGGTATTACATCCAGTGAACGTTGCCACTGCACAACCCTGCGCGTCGAACGTTACCATTACAGTGATGCCCGCTGCGACAACCGGTGTCGGACATCGGGCACACACTGAAGAAATGTTTCTTGCTTGAAATTTCTTTGATTACCTCCAGTTGTTGTGGTTGTCGTGGTAGTCGTGGTTGTCGTCTGAAAGTTTGGTGATAAGATTTTTCAGTACAACCAAGTTACAAAAGCCTAAGTAACTTGATCATACCGTTGTAGTAGTTGTCGTTGTTGTCGTAGTTGTGGTAGTTGTTGTCGTAGTAGTTGTAGTAGTTGTTGTTGTCGTTGTCGTAGTCGTTGTTGTCGTTGTTGTAGTCGTAGTGGTCGTTGTCGTTGTCGTTGTTGTCGTAGTAGTTGTCGTAGTAGTTGTCGTTGTCGTTGTCGTTGTCGTTGTCGTTGTTGTCGTTGTTCTAAAATTCTTAAAATACATTTGATTAACCAGAAATTGAAACTAAATCAAAAATCAAGAATTACGTGGTTGTGGTGGTCGTTGTGGTCGTTGTGGTGGTGGTTCTGTGAAATGTTAGGTTAGACGGAAAAAAGTAAGTGATAGGCGAGCCTCCCCACGATCATTTCCCTCACCCCAATTCAATAAAAATTCTTTCTCCAGATCCCTCTTAGCTACCGAAAACCCTATTAAAATTACGTTGTCGTGGTGGTTGTGGTTGTTCTGAAAATCTTGTCTACAAAAATTGACTTGATATGACAATAACGTTGAGGACTAGACCGAATTCTCGCTTCTCTTATCAGTTTATTCTATTCCTATCAGTCTAGATTATCTGATTGTCAGAAAAAGAAGGATTACGTTGTTGTCGTAGTCGTCGTAGTCGTCGTCGTAGTCGTTGTTGTCGTAGTTCTAAAAAAGTTGATGAATTCTCCACATAAAATTCTCCTTGTTAATGATTTTCAAGTTAATCTTAAAAGTTACGTTGTGGTAGTAGTAGTAGTAGTTGTTGTTGTTGTGGTTGTAGTAGTTCTAAGTTAGTTATACAATTTGACACCCTGATTTTCAGAAGCTTTCTAGTACTTCAAGTGATAATTGTCCAATAATAAAAAGCTATCGTTAAATCAATACGTTGTGGTTGTAGTTGTAGTAGTCGTTGTGGTGGTTGTCGTGGTTGTTGTCGTAGTTGTCGTTGTAGTTGTCGTTGTGGTCGTTGTCGTTGTTGTTGTCGTTGTAGTCGTTGTCGTTGTTGTTGTCGTAGTCGTCGTCGTCGTTGTAGTGGTTGTCGTGGTTGTTGTCGTAGTTGTTGTCGTAGTCGTCGTTGTCGTTGTTGTAGTCGTAGTAGTTGTAGTTGTCGTTGTTGTCGTAGTAGTTGTAGTTGTAGTAGTTGTTGTAGTCGTTGTCGTTGTTGTTGTCGTTGTCGTAGTTGTTGTCGTGGTTGTCGTCGTCCTACAAAGTAAACTCTTAACCTTTACAGTCCCACCATCCTTACTACCAGTAGTTCAGGTTATTTTCTACAGCAACTCCTCTATTCAAATGTACACGCTTAAAAGCCCTGAGCCTGAAAAGTTAGACAAATTTATACTTGGTAGTTGTCGTGGTCGTGGTTGTGGTTGGTGTAGTGGTAGTGGTAGTGGTTGTCGTGCTATAAAGATTGGTTAGACAGTTTGACAACCACAGTGAACACCCGAATTTTTAACTGAAACATATTGTGTATTTGATAAAACAAGGGTTACGTTGTTGTTGTGGTTGTGGTTGTGGTTTTCCTACAAAACTTAATTTCCCACCTTGTCACCAAACCCGAATTTAAATCCCGGAATACCAGTTACTATCCTTTTACCCATTTACCCCTTAGCACATTTTAACACCATAACCATTAATCCATTGCCATGCACCGTTGATTTTCCCTACTAAAATTTACGTGGTGGTAGTTGTTGTGGTTGTGCTAGTGGATGTTGTTGTTGTCGTTGTTCTAGAAAAAAACTCCAATAAATCCCAGTTTTTAAACCAAAAGCAATTGTTAAAACAACTCACGTAGTTGTCGTTGGCTTTGTCGTAGTAGTCGGTTTGCTAAACAAAGAAAACTTTCTAATTTTCGGAATTCGACTAGATTGGTTTTATCAAAAGATTCAATTGTAAAAACTAAAACGCTGAAGAGAGAAAAGCTAAAGGAGAAGCTTTAAAAGCTAAATGAGAAGGTTTAAAAGCTTTAAAAGCTAAAGGAGAAGCTCTAAAAGCTAAATGAGAAGGTTTAAAAGCTTTAAAAGTTAAAGGAGAAGCTTTAAAAGCTAAAGGAGAAGTTTTAAAAGCTAAAGAAGAAGCTGATCAGCTTATACAATCGCAGTTGATCTTTTTACAAAAATACAATAGATTTAATAGAACTTAAGTTTAAAAAAGCCATTAGATCTTAAAAAAGATATCTATAAAAGTTCAGATTTAGTTTATTTAATAAAATTAAATGTTTATAAAGTTAGATGAGTATCTTTTTTTACATTTAAAAGTCTTCAAACTCACGTTGTTGTAGTCGGCGCTTTTGTTGTAGTGGTTGGTGGATTCATCCGAAAACAAGTATCCACATAACCTTAAGAAATTGACAATTTAACAATTGCAAACAATTTACCTGCTAGTGTTGCCAGAACAATGACAAAAATGATAAAACTATTCCGCATTTCTGAATAAACAAACAAAAAAACGTGACTAGATAGAAATCTTTGGGTCAAAGCCTTTGAATAACCAAAAATAAAGTATCAATCGATCGATAGCTTAACTCCACCAGATGGATAGCTTCTCGAAAGAGATGAATTGATATCTCGTTGTTGTATCCACAAAAATTATCCACTCCACCCTCAAATATTGTCCTCATCTCGCCCAATTCTCGGCTCTTTTTCCCTTGAAACCAGATCCAAAGAAATTGGCGATTTTCTCCATCGATCAACACACTTTTTGCTGAGTGGACCGTTAATTAAGCTTTCAGCTGAAAACAGCCTCAGTCTTTTTGTTTTTTGCGAAGAAATTGAAACTTCGAATGAATCTTCGAACTGTTGATATTGGCTAAAGAAGCTTTTTTATGAGATACGATATTGCTAACGATTGATGAACTTTTTAAGCAAAAGCTTACAATGTTGGCTTGTTATAGATGCCAAGAAGAAGAAATTCAAGCTTATGCACACTATCTTACACACTGCTTTACTTTACTTGGTGCGCCAAAAGTTCCCGTACTTGTATTTTCTGCATTTTTGGTAATTTTAGATAAAAGATACGATTTTAAAAGTAAGAAATTCGAATTCCTCGCGAAAAACTGATTTAGAAAACGTTTCTGGTTAATTTATAAGTGCAACACTATTTAAGACAAGTGATTGAGAAGAGGGCCCGCTCAGGGGCACTTTGGTCGCACACTTTTTGCTGAGTGGACTGTTAATTAAGCTTTCAGCTGAAACACAGCCTCAGTCTTTTTGTTTTTTGCGAAGAAATTGAAACTTCGAATGAATCTTCGAACTGTTGATATTGGCTAAAGAAGCTTTTTTATGAGATACGATATTGCTAACGATTGATGAACTTTTTAAGCAAAAGCTTACAATGTTGGCTTGTTATAGATGCCAAGAAGAAGAAATTCAAGCTTATGCACACCAAAAGTATTACACACTGCTTTACTTTACTTGATTTTATACCCTTTGACTTTGTTGACTGTTGACTTGAGTTTGATTGCAATTCTGCTAACATCTATGATCATCTATGATCAATCAATAACATCAATTCTGCTAACATCTATGATCATTTTAAAGTAACACAAGTGTATCTTTAGAATCCAAAATGGGCAACAAGTGGATACCAAAATAGTACAAAGTACCGGAACTTTAATAAAGCTTCTGTTACCAGATCACCTCAAAAGATCACCGTCTTCTTTACGAGGTTAATGTTCTCTTTGTTACTGGGTGGAAATAGCTTTACATTCAATTCTCATCGCTTTTTATAGAACTTTTCCTGTTCTTTCTCTCAACGTTTTTAACCAATCTCGCGGCTCACACCGTTTCCTATCCATCTCGGTTTTTTCGATGAAACTGACCCCCACAAAAGCCATCGCCATTTTCTCGTTTTTCCATCAACCGGAAAACCATAAACTCAAAATAAACCGTTCATCTTTTTCCCTTTTCTCGATTCCCGATTGGCTTGTTAATTTCGAAGAACGTGAGACGAACCTGCAAACTTTTCAAGTCCTACGTGTGGAATTGAGAATTGAGTCAAGAAGCTTTTAGCGCTTGACTAAACAGCTTTTCTTTTAGTTCAGTTTGCTAAAAGTAGCGCTTTCAAAGTCACAAGAGCAGTCAGCTGTTGATTTCAGTGAGTAAACAAGTGGCTCTCTATTTCTCAACAAAATGTTTCCCTTTTTATTACTACCAAATGAGTTACGTGTTCAAATTGTTGACTGTCTTGACGTCTCTACAAGATTGAAATGTTTAAAAGTTAATAAAGTATGCTTAAATGCTTAAAAGTTATCTTTTTTAATAGCTTTTTAATATTGGGTTGTCCAGTTATGAATGCGCGTTTTTTACTATTTTGTAAATTTCTCAAGATACCGAAACAAGAAAAACATATAAATGGTATTCGAAAGCTGAAGATCTCCTCTACATTTTGATATAAAAAGTTTTTGCATTTGTTCAGCTTTGGGCAAATGACTGCACCGAAGAAGAGGGGGCCAAAAAATGGAAGGGTGTCTTTGGATCAAGTTTTGGCTCCGCTCAAAGTGAGTTAACCGTTTGATGTTTGGCCAATAGATATACAATACAACTTCTTTTAAATATAACAATTTCAGGCACTTTACTTTTCTTTTCTTTCTGGGCGGTTATTTTACACCAAAAACTTGGGATAGCAAACTGAAATGGGTTTTTCGAAAACGACCTCTCCCTTTGTGCAGTCAATTTGCCCAAAAGCTCAACAAATTCCAAAGGTTTTTTATATCAAAATGTAGAGGGATCTTCAGCTACGATGGTTATAACACTCATATAGATCTGTTCGATATCCTGAAAAATTTACAAAATAGTAAAAACGCGCATTCATAATTGGACAACCTAATAGTTTAAAAAGTAGGGATTTTAGATTTTACGAGAGAATCTTGGGGTGATCGGGTTGTTGCCGAGTCAGCTCGAGAGCATCGCAATTGATTGCAAACTTTACGGAAAACTGGTAAGAGATTGATAAAATGTATTGTAAAAACACAGTAACAGTAGTAATAATGAAATAAAAGCTATTAAAAAGTTGATATGAAGATACAGTACTCAAATTGAAATATTTACACTAAACCCTATGAAAAACAAAGTTTACTAAACGAAAACAAGCTAAAAACAAACTAAAAACAAACACTAAACTTACTCAAATGATCTTGAATTGCAAAATGTTAAATGCTAAACGTTACAATACTCTTTTCAATTTTCTTAATCGAAAATTAGGTTAATTTCCGCCATTTTATTTGCGCAACAGGATCTTTTGCGCAACTCGCCCTAACTTTCTTCTAAGTGGACCAATCTTTATGCTTTTGATTTCATTTTGTTGCACTTATTGAGATCTACAAAATGACATCAAAATCTTAAAGATTGGCCTACTTAGAAGAAAGTTATGGTGAGTTGCGTAAAAGATTTTTTCGCAAAGAATTTTTTTTGCGCAACAGGGTTATTTGTGCCATAAATTTCTTCTAAGTAGGCCAATCTTTAAGATTTTGATGTCATTTTGTTGCACTTATTGAGATCTACAAAATGAAACCAAAATCATAAAGATTGGCACACTTAGAAGAAAGTTAGGACGAGTTGCGTAAAAGATCCTGTTTTGCAAATAAAATGGCGGAAATTAGACTGCCCCCGAAAATAGGGATAAACGCAAATTTCTCTCATTCATTGTCAAAGTTCATAAATCCAATTTCTCTAATTTATTCCTCAAACAAGAGAGAGAGAAATTTCTTAATTCGATTCTTGCAAGAGCATCGAAACGCTTTTTGAGGATCGAAAGAGAGCTGGTCAGCCGGCATTCCTTTATTTCCGGCACGTTTGTTATTCGATGATTTGGAAATTTCAGTACATCTTGTTTTCGAGAAAAACTTCATGTTTTAAAACGTGGTTTACAAATACGATTCAGCTTTTTAGCTTTGTTGAATTAGCGAATTCTCATTTTTTTTTTCAGCAATATACAGCCAAAGCTAAACGCTGAGATTTTCCTCTAAAATAATGTGCATATCTATCGTAAATACTCTAATATTTAGCTGGCACAATAAGTAATGACGGATTTGCTGGTAAATGGTCTGAAACTTAACCCATCTTAACGAGTTTTGTCTTCTGCGAAAGCTGTATTCAATAGGAACACAGTAGCAAAGAAAATTTGTTGATTCGTTGCGTTTTAAAATTTTTATAAGCATTTTATAAGCATTTAAGTGAGATCAGTGACCCAAAAAAAGTCTTAAAATTACATTTCAATTTTTCGGTTAAAAACCTACCGTAAATACTGTAATAGTACCCCACCCCCATAATGACGGTGCGGAGCGTTGCGTAGTCTAGCTTTGGACGAGTTTTTCTCGACACTGATTTATGCTACAATGCGCGCTTAGGTATCAAAAAATAGCCCTGAATTTCAGCTATTTTTTGATACCAAAGACACATTTTTTGAAAGTACGGGCGCTTTAAAAAAAATTAAATACTAAAAAAATTTTGCGACTACGCGACTGTACGAGGGGGGTGGGGTACTATTACAGTATTTACGGTAGGCAAAAAAAACATGTTTTTTTTTTCGTGATCACTGGATAAAATTATAAAAATTTGTTAATTGTAATGGTTCGATTTCGATTAATAAAGTTTTTGTTTGAAGCAAGTTATGGGATTTAAAATATTCGAGTTGAAAAATGCTCATTTATTTCCGAACAACCTAATACCCTAAACTTCGATCTTTTTGAAGAAAAAAGTTGAGAATTTGATCACAGTAGGGAGTCGAACCCTCGACCCTCGGATCAACGAGTCGCCAAGCCACACAGCTGAAATTTTTATGTCAAAACGTACCAGTCGCGTAATCGCAAAAGTTTTCTCGTACTTCTTTTTTTAAAAGCGCCCGTACTTTTCAAAAAATGCGTCTTTGGTATCAAAAATAGCAGTTTCAGCTATTTTTTGATACTTAGGCGCATTTTAGCATAAGTTTCAAGAAAAACGCGTTCAAAGCTAGACCACGCAACACTCCGCTCGTCATTCTGATGATGGAGTACGATTACAGTAGATAGGCTCTACAATTGATAAGTTAAGACAAGAGTTTAGTGCAACCAAATCCAAGCAATTGATAGATAAATTGAAAATTGACCATCAACATTTACAACTTTCAGATCATTCGTCTAATCGACACGAATTTTTCAAGCATTCAGCTACATCGTTCAGCGATTTATGAAGCCTTCGAAGACAGCCCACAATTTGAAGTGAAATTTGATGGAGACAAAGAGTAAGCTGATCACAAAAAGCTTTTCCGAATTTTTCCTTTTTCCCTCATTCCCATTTCCCAGAATTATTTTAATTATAAATAAACTACTGCGGCTAAAATTCTTCTAAACCTAAACAATTCTAGCATCTATTGTTTCCCAATAAATTTGGCGGAAATTATTCTCGAAAAATGGGAGGATCGAGCCCGAGCGAAAACGTTGACCATTTCAGCAGAAGAGGCATTTGTTGAGGTTAAAATTTCCTTTAGAAATGTAGAAAACATTTTTTAGACTGTTGATAACATTGGAATTCGAAGAACCACCTACCTGGCATATGCAGACAATCTAGAAATCCACTTCAAATTTCTACCCGTTTTAGAAAAATGTGCTAATTCGCTGTCATCCATACCCAAAAACGTTGTAGCTACAGTGAAATCTAAAATCTATCAAAAACTTTCCAGATTGAAATCATTTGGACTTCATATCTTGAAGATTTCGATCAAAATGATGATCTTCAGAAGCTTGTCACCCTTTTCCAAATTCTAAAATCAAATCATGAATTTAATCTTTTGCTGAAGTCAAAAAATAACAAAACTTTATTCGAACATAACAAACTTAAAAATAAACTTTTAAAAGTGTAAAAGGCACAAACAACCAATTGAAAACAAAGAAGCATAAAATGATTAGATTCGATTTGCCGCTAGAACTTGTTTCCCCTGAAGTGCCAGTCGTGATTTGGCTGAACTAAAAGAAAAGACTTAATTTAATCAAATCACTACTTTTCAACAAACTTAAGACTTAAGTAAATCCCTCGTAACCAGTTTAATTTTACATTTATCAAGTTGCAATAATGTTAAAATTTATACTTTGCTGTTGTCGTCCACGACCTCTCCTTTGCGCCGTCGCAAAAGGGTTACGCAATCCTCCACTTGAAGGACTCGGGAAAGACCTGCGGCCAGTCATCCTTGATAAGGCCGAATATGGACGAGTTGGCATGGGAGTCTATAAAGAGTTATCACTTTTGATAATTGAAATACTTTTAGCTTCTTCTTTTAAATTTTTTAACTCACCCAGGTCCCGGATTTCAAAGGGAAAGTTCTACTTGTAGTTGGCGGTGTTTCCGAAACTTCCCTTTGCAATTCAACCATATTCTAAAGAAATTTGAAATAATAACCTTAACAAATTAACCTCTTGTTTTATAGGTTGAACATCGGTGCTTTGAGCCTCTTGTTGAACGTTAGGATCCGTATGAGCCACAACCTGGCCGTTATCATTTGCTGCTTCATTTCTGAGTGGACTAAAGCATAGTCCTATTGTTAGTCAATCCCAACATGCTCGCTGACCTGTTTGAGGCAGTGACTGCACTCGAGTTGACCGGCACCGGAAAATAAAGGCCTTTCAACTCCTAAAATCAAAACTGCAATTTGTAAGAGTTCAAAATACCAACCGAACAGAATAAATTGTAGATTCGTTTGAAATGGAGAAATTGTTCGTAGACGGGCTTCTTCGTATCTTTCAAGGTCGAATATCCCTCAATGAGATGAACTAGCTAAACTCGAAGAAATAACGACATAAAATTAAGAATTTACCTGGCAATGACTGTTAACGTCCTCGGTAGTTTTGAATCGATGCATCCTGTAGATAACTTTTGAAAAAAACTGCGTAAAAACCCTTACCTGCAACTATTAGATTCAAAAGCAAATGGACATGGTAGAAATTTGTCGGCGGGAAGATGACAAGCTCGAACATGACCCATACGACCAGTTTCACTCTAAAACAAAACATGTTGGAACACTTAAGGTAATTGACTATAGTAAAACCATCTCGTGAAAAACCAAAGTATATTTATTTTAAAACTAACCGTATATCTTGTTGGCTTTACGGCTGTATCGTAACAAACCACACAAAGGTCATCTTCACTAGCTAAATCGGAAAAACATTCTCGCATCTAAAGTTTTTTTTAAACAAATGATAATAACCATATACTTACTTGATAAGCGAGCTCCTTTCTGTAATCTCCAGTATACCGCCAATTTCCTTGATTAGCCGAAACGTGTGTGTTTGCTACATGAGTTCGTCTTTCACCTAAAATACTTTATAGAATAAAACAAAAAAAAGCAATAGCCTACTAAAATCAACTGTAAAGGACAGCTTTGGGCATTTCTGGCAAGTGACATTTCCAAGATTTGCTAACTCCTGAAAAGTACATTAATCAAAACAAAAAAAAATAGCAAACCGGTGGCAAAGTCATTTTCTCCTTTGGTAGCGTTGGCATGTTTAAGACATCCGTAATTGCCTCATGTAATGTTCTAAAAGTTGTTTTGCGTTTAGCAAGTAAAACCAAAAAATTAACCTGCCCTCATTTGTTTCTGATGGAATTGTAATTGTAATTGGAGGCACTACTGACTTATTAGGGCTTAACGACAAAGTTTTATTCAAAAATCAGAAATAAAAAGTGTTTAAGATAAAACTAACCTTGTTGGCTTTTTGTGGAGTTTTGCAACATTTTTGATTGGAGTTTTCAATCGCACTGATCGCGTTGTAGAAGCTAGAGATTGTTCTCGGCTTGCCAACGTGTGATCCCTAAAATGAAACAAATTTTTCAGTTCATTAATATTCTTTATTGTATTATTTAGTAAGATTGATGCCATATGAAAAAATAATGAAATGCCTAGCCACTTGCATCAACTCTTGGCTTTATCTAAATGTCGAAACTTGATGAAATTGCCCCTTTGTTCAGAAGCGAAACAGCTTGATCAACTGATTGTGGAAGCGCAATACTTGCCTACACAACCTTTCGCTTTCACCGCTTTCTGCTTCTACTAAAATCACACTGTCTTTGAAAGCTTACTTACATACAAGAACTGACTGACAAAGTTACATTTGGGATGCCACAGACAAAATATTGACCTTCGCTTGCTTGATTGAGGAGAACTTATGGTATTAGTTTGCTCAGACACGTTCAATGGCGCCGTAGACACTGGCGTTCGACAAGCTGTCCTTGACGGTGTTTGGTTACTAAACAGTATAAATTACTCATTTGTCTTAAAACACGACTTTCCGCAAGCTTAATTTAAGAAAAATTACTCGAGCTTTTGCTTGTACGACCTGATCTAAAAATAGAAATACTTTTTATTACAAAATGCACGTTAATAATTAATATGCTAGATTTTTAAAAGATTTTAAAGGCTCACTCTTTTCTTTGAGTGGAATTAGAAAAATTTCGTTTTCTTTCTGAAGATTTTCCAACAGGTCGGAGAGCCACAGGCCGAATAGGACTTCTACTCGCAGACCTAAAAATTGAACTCAGTAAAGGTAGAAAGTTCAAGTGAAGGGTATTAGATCTCGTAAGTAATATTAGCGTTATAAATCAAAGCTTTGTGAATCAAATCAAAGGGGAGCATTCACCGAGCCGGCACAAAGATAGCCAAATCGTCAGCCGAATTTTCCGCGGGCATTTGCATTGAACAATAGACTTTTCGAGGAGCGACTTCTTCCTAAAGTCAAACACTTTAATTTTGAGTACAACTTTTACCTGTGTTTCTAATCCTGGGCGTTTTTCGCCAACAATTTCTGCAGGAGTTATCGATGCAGACCGTGAAGCAACAGCATGAGCCCTACATTATGTGTAGTATTTACATTCGATAGTTGAAATACCTCAGGCGAAGATTTGATGCAATCACCGGAATCGGAGCACCATTTTCCGCGCTTTTAAAATCGGCAATGATTCGGCTCACCAGTGCCTTGAGGTAAACATCACCAGGACACTAAATCAATTCATTTAAATGATAAGCTAGTATTGGAAGTAAATCCCTAAATTTTAGACAATAAACAAACGCACATCGTTAGTGATACAGTGAATTTCGTCATCCGCGATCGTTTCCAAATGCTCCTGAAGACCAGCCCAAGTGTAGAATCGCTTTTCGCAATAACATCTAAAATGAAGATTTTAAATGATTCACAAAGACAAACTCAGAATAAAAATATTTAGAACTTTCTGTGAAAAAGTGACTTATGTGCGATTAACGTAAAAAAATGAAACATGAAACGATATTCGTTGTCAAAGTACATGAACTTTCAGAAGCTTTCAGCTCAGTTGTTCAGTAGTTAAATTCAGTTGTTTAAAAATCCAACTAACCTGTATAATTTCAAGCGAAGATGATGTCGAATGTGATCGTCGAGGTCGTGCGGCTGTAGTTGCTCTTCGCACTTCGGGAAGAGGCACGTGACATTCATTTATCCCCTGAATGAAAATCGTATAAAAAGACCGACGGTTAAAGAAAACAAGAAAACGTAGGCCTGGTGGGGGAAAAATTGGCAAAAAGGAATGTTACAACTTTTGTTTACATCCACTTGCAAGTGATGACGATGTTTAGCCTTAAATTTTCTCCAATCTAGCTTTGATATTACTACTCCAACGAGAAACCGTGAAACTTTCAAAAAAATAGATTTAAGTAGCAAAGTTATCTAAGGTTCATGAGAGTTTACGGCAAAGTAGCGCAAGGTAGAAAAAGACGAGCGGATTTGGTGCTTTGGTGGTTGGGTGGGGCCACTGGCTTGGCTTCGTCGAATCTAGTGTTTTGAGCGGTTCGTGGCGATACTTTGCTTCTCTTCCGGGATAATTATATATGCTGAAGCGATTGGTGCTAATTTTAGAGTATTTCCAACATGTTTCAAGTTAGTATTGCAGCTTTCCAAGTGTAATCAGCTTTGATATAACGTTCGGTGGCTAAAGTACAGCTAGCACACAGGGCAAATCGTCGAATAGAATTATCAAAAACGTGCTTAAATTAGTACCAATCGCTTCAGCATATATCTATTTCTTCAGAATAAAAGAAAAGTATCGACACGAACCGCTTAAAACACTAGATTTTACTAAGCAAGCCAAAATGCGCGCTCTAAGGGGTAGGCTAGTTTCCAGAACTTTTTTTGCGCAACAGGATCATTTGCGCAACTGGGTCGTTTGCGCAACTCACCATAACTTTCTTCTAAATGAACCAATCTTTATGCTTTTGATTTCATTTTGTTGCACTTATTGAGATCTACAAAATGAGACCAAACTCATAAAAATTAGCCCACTTAGAAGAAAGTTATGCCGAGTTGCGCAAAAAAAGTTGCGGAAAAAGTTGCCTACCCCCGCTCTAATGAAAAAAGCCAATTAGACTTCTATAAATATCAATACACCCGCAGATATCTAGATATTCAGCTTGACAATTGAATATCTTCATTTTATTCATTGGGCTTATTTAGCGTCAGAATTTGACAAAATACGTCATTCGCGTAAACTTACTTATTGCAAACGTCAACTTTTTTAAAAAAGTTTTATTAATCAAAGATTTTGTATGTGAAAAGCCAAGAAAAGCAAATTTTGTAAAACAATTTAGAATGACAAAGGGAAAGAATACTTTGCGTGGAAATATTATGTCACATTTGTTTCAAGTACACGTAATTGAGCCCGTTGAGCAAGGATACAGAATGCTTGGAAGTGTGTAGTGAAGTGGGTACACGGATATTTACAAAATATTCAAAATCAAATAAAGTTTGAAAGCGTGGAAGTTGGTTTAAAGCTTTTCTCGGAAATCAAAAATTTGGTAAGCTGTTTAGCTTACCTTTACGAGCTGTACAGTTCAATTAGTTATTTGTTAAGGTTACAGTTTAAAAGAAATGATGTTTTTCGTTGCAGATTGTTGATTTTCCTTTTTCCATTGACTTCATTCATATCTTGCTCTCAGAAACCAGCCAGCAATGATGAAAAGAATGACGAGAATCAAATAGAAATACACCCAAAATGCTGTCTTTGAGCAGAGAATTTGTTTCCATGACTTTCTTGAGAAATCCTCTTCATCACCAGCTTCCACATTTTCGCGATTCGGTGTAAGTAGTGGGGAATTGTCCATGTTGGCTGTTTTTAAAAGAGCATCGAGTTTCAAACTAAAAGATTTTGTTATAAATCAAGCTAAAGAAAATTTTGGCTGTGAAATGATTTGAATATGACAAACCTGGAACTAAAAAAAGTATTAAATTTTTGTAGAGAAATTTTGAAAATGTTTATCTGCTGTTTGCGAAAAAATACATTACCCTAGTTGTTTGAATCGAAGACTCATAATGTATTCGTCGATAGGAGTGATTTGTTTACTGTTGAGATCTAGGTGCAACCTACTAGCTAATGATCTGCAAATACAATGTAAAAGCAAAGTATAGCAATAAATATAAATCATTGATTTTAAATCCATTTTTCAGTTACAATCCAGGTTTCACATACGATAATCCTTTTTTCATTTACCTTTCTCTTGTCAAAGGAAATGGGTCATGGAAGAAAGTGAGATCTTCAGAGAAAAGCTCCTCTCCATTGATTCAAAATGTTCACTAGAGCTTTCTATTTTTTAATAATCCTTTTTCTAACATCTGCAAAGGATCCTGGAAGTTAATCATTTACTGAAATCACTGAAAATTTCATTTAGATGATCTATTAAAGTTTTTCAACAAGATCAACTCGCAGACTGCTTATCCATGGGCTGAAGGGTTTTTAACAACCCAGGCTCCGGATTCAAAAGAAGATGAAGCGGTACTGTAAATTTTTGTACTATTTTTTCAATATGTACTATGCGATAATTTTTTTACATGAAAATTTCCCAGGATCCAATCCTTTTCGTCAATGAAGAGAAGTCAAAAGCCTACGCTGCTCAGCTTAATGGTTTCTCCGATTCAATGCAGAATTATGGGTATAAAAATTTCTAATTATATTCTTTAAACATCTCTCTAGAAAAGTCTACTCAGAATATTTGGCTCACAAGAACGACTATGAACAACAGTTAATCGAGGAGAAAATGAAAGCAATGGTGAAAGATTTACAGTCATTTAGCCAATCATTTACATACCGTAAATACTGTAATAATACCCCAGCCCCCTCGTACAGTCGCGTAGTCGCAAAAGTTTTTTAGTATTTCATTTTTTTCAAAGCGCTCGTACTTTCAAAAAATGTGTCTTTGGTATCAAAAAATAGCTGAAATTCAGGGCTATTTTTTGATATCTTAGCGCACATTGTAGCATAAACCAGTGTCAAGAAAAACTCGTTCAAAGCTAGACTACGCAACACTCCGCACCGTCATTATCTTTGGTATCAAAAAATAGCCCTGAATTTCAGCTATTTTTTGATACCTAAGCCCGCATTGTAGCATAAACCAGTGTCGAGAAAAACGTTGGGTTTTTCCAAATATAAACCAATTTAGGATAACATTCGCCGAGAACAATATGTGGAATATGTGAAAAATTTGCGACTCTCTTATGATCTTGAGAACAAATTGCATGATGAGAAGGGTATCGATAACACGGTTGGAGGACAGGTATTCACTGAATTCGTTCTCGATTTTTTGCAAAAAGTGCAAGGTATCATTCCCAATTCATTTTGATTCCCCAAGCGCCATTTCCAGGTTCTCACTGAACCCATAGATGCCTACAAGAAAGATCCAGAAGCACCAATAACAGGTACAGCTAAAGTTTATTGTCAAAAATGTAAATTTACTATCAATACTGACAATATTGCGTCAATGTTGTGTCAATATTGTATCAATTTTGCATCATATTCAATGTTTTACTATAATATAAGATCTGTTATACCCTTTTCTTCATTTTAGGCTCTCAAAAACCTATCAACGGCCATGATGAACTCGATTTGATCTTATTAAAAAGTTAAGCAAACATAATGTTTTGATAATTTGCAGATATAGATTTCGAATCAATGTCAATGATCCAAGTGATGAAGATTTGAGAATTTTGAAAGCAATTCGTTCCGTGATGAGAGAAGAACGACAATTGGCGATCGATCAAGGGACGAGAGTCATTCTCGAGAGAATTCCGGCAAATATTGGGTAATAATATTGTAAGCTAAAATTAGATTTCAGTCCTAATATGAATATTGTAACTAAAATTATAAAATTTCACGAGTTTTAGGAGAGAAAAGTCCCGAGACTCGAGTGATGCAAAGGAGTGCGCTTTTTGCAAACCAATTAATCCGGAAGCTCTCACTGGAAACTGGACAATGGTTGAAAATTCTGGAGTTTCCTTTTGACTAGAAAACTTGGCATTATTAATCTAGAACTTAAATTTATTTCTATTTAGATGTTTGGATATCCAAATGAGGTAAAAAACACGGTTAAATCGCTTCTCTCATTGAACGGATCCACGAAAAATCTCGATTTGAAGTGTATTGGAATGAAAAGTTTACAAGCTTTTGTGTAAAAATCATAAAAGTTTAAGTTAATATTGGCACAGAAATCATATATAAGCTGAATGATCATGAGATTTTGGTGAGTTTTCTTGAAACCAATCAATTCAAAGATCGTTTTTGCTTCTCGGTGACCTCAAGCAAGAGAGAAACGCTCAATTGAAGTTTACTTCTAAAGAATATGAAACAAAATGTGAGTATAGAATCTTGTTTTTAACCTTAAAGACATAAATATTTACCGTAAATACTGTAATTGGACCCCACCCTCCATAATGACGGTGCGGAGTGTTGCGTAGTCTAACTTTGGACGAGTGTTTCTCGACACTGGTTTATGCTACAATGCGCTCTAAGATAACAAAAAATAGCCCTGAATTTCAGCTATTTTTTGATACCTAAGCGCGCATCCAATAAAGGCTAAAGCCTCTCTTAAGGCTAAAGCTTAAGGCTTAAGCTTAAGGCTAAAGTTTAAAGGCTAAAGCTTTAGTCAAAATTAAAGCTCATCTGATTAACATCTGAATATGCTTATCTCAATTGATCAAGCTTATTTCATTTTCAAAGTTAAAACATAAATTCATTGAACTAATGAAAGCTTTTATCTGATTATTGTAAAAGTTTTCTAAATAAAGCAATCGATAACAGATCCTCCAACTTCAACTACATTTATAGAATATAATGATATGTACATTACATACCGTAAATACTGTAATAGTACCCCATCCGCATAATGACGGTGCGGAGCGTTGTGTAGTCTAGCTTTGAACGAGTTTTTCTCGACACTGGTTTATGCTACAATGCGCGCTTAGGTATCAAAAAATAGCCCTGAAATTCAGGGCTATTTTTTGATACCAAAGACACATTTTTTGAAAGTACGGGCGCTTTGAAAAAAATGAAATACTAAAAAACTTTTGCGACTACGCGACTGTACCAGGGGGGGGGGTGGTATTATTACAGTATTTACGGTATGTAAATGACTGGCTGTAACTGTGACTATAAATGATCCACTACTCATCCACCCCCCTCGTACAGTCGCGTAGTCGCAAAAGTTTTTTAGTATTTCATTTTTTGCAAAGGGCTCGTACTTTCAAAAAAAGCGTCTTTGGTATCAAAAAATAGCTGAAATTCAGGGCTATTTTTTGATACCTAAGCGCGCATTGTAGCATAAACCAGTGTCGAGAAAAACGCGTCCAAAGCTAGACTACGCAACACTCCGCACCGTCATTATGGGGGTGCGATACTATTGCAGTATTTACGGTATGTAAAAACTTTAATTTGCCTTTAGTTTGCCTTTTATACATGCAGGAGAATCACGAGTTTTTCATTGCCACCAACAGCAATGGGGGAAACAAGTGCAAGTTATTGTTTAGAAAAATAAATTCTTACGAAAGTTATGAAGCAATTCTAATGACAAATTAAAACTTTACAAGATTTACAACTCATTTTCAGAACTCTTCAAATATGGGCAAAACAACCAGCCACTTTTCTTGTCAATCACTTTAAAGAGGTTGATCGAATGATGAAAAGGGTATGGGCAAGAAAAGTGGCTAAGAAAACCAATATTATAAAAGATTACTGTAAAATTTTGAAATCAGAAACAGCTCATCTAGTAGAAATCGAATGGAAATCTTTAATGAAAATCTTCCAAATGACTAAACAAAGCTTGAACTGAAAACTGACTTGAAGTTATTGCATAAACTCGATCAAAGTCCAAAAATTTTCATCCCAGAAATCAGGCTTCACTAGAAAGGAGCCAGAAAAGAGCAGAGTTTGAGCTATTTCAGATTTCGAGTTATTCCGAGTTACAAGTTTCGATTACAAACTCAACTTACAATCATTCGACTTTCTATTGATGAGCTAGACTCGTTTCGAACTCCCACAGTGACCTGTGGTACTTCAGTGACCACAGTGACCTGTGGTACTGACCTGTGGTACTGACCTGTGGTACTGACCTGTGGTACTGACCTGTGATACTGACCTGTGGTACTGACCTGTGGTACTGACCTGTGGTACTGACCTGTGGTACTGATCTGTGGTACTGACCTGTGATACTGACCTGTGGTACTGACCTGTGGTACTGACCTGTGGTACTGACCTGTGGTACTGACCTGTGGTACTGACCTGTGGTACTGACCTGTGGTACTGACCTGTGGTACTGACCTGTGGTACTGACCTGTGGTACTAATACTTCCCTAGTTGTTCATCTATTACAGTTGATTTATATTTTGTTTTCGATTCCGAATTTATTTCCAGTTAATCTCTCTCGGAGTGCTTCCCGTTGGTCCACTTCCAAGCCCCGCAAGCTGTTTGACCAATAATCAATGAAAAGAAAAATAAAAACAACTTCAATTTCAACTTCAATCACTAAATTTTTCATTTTGAAATTCTTTTTAATTTATTTTCGTTATGAAATTCATTTCAACACTTTGCCAAAAATAAATTTTTGCCAAAAAATTATGACCAATTTCTGTAATGGATTCGCAAGATTGAGGGGCCGGGACAAATGCGACCTTTTTTTTGCGCACCTGGACATTTGCGCACCTTTTTTTGCTGGAAAAGGCCTTAGGAAAGGTCGTAGAGCTTCCAAAATGTTTTCGTAGAAGGGAATCGTATGCGTAGATTCCGAATTTCAACAAATCAGACCTCGCTGACACGTCAAATTTGGGCTAAAAGGCAAAAACTGCGGAAAAGCGTTAAGTTGCGTAGTTTTTGCATTTTAGCCCAAATTTGACGTGTCAGCGAGGTCTGATTTGTCAAAATTCTGAATCTACGCATACGATTCCCTTCCATGAAAACGTTTTTGAAGCTCTACGACTTTTCCTAAGGCCTTTTCCAGCAAAAAAAGGTGCGCAAATGTCCAGGTGCGCAAAAAAAAGGTCGCATTTGTCCCACCCCCTAAACTAGAGCTTATTTTGTTGTCAATTCAAAACGAATTCGAAAGCTGACTCATTTGAGAGTAAAACTCGAGAAAAGATGTTAAAATTCAGCTTAAAGATTTCCTTTTTTAATTTTCCCATCCCCCAAGATTGATAAATAATTATTATAATTAGAGATAAATAAATTGATTAAAAAAAATGTCATTCTGATGCTGGGATTTGAGATTTGAATTGTTTTTTTTGTGTGTGGGTGGGTAATAAATGAAATAAAGGGACAAAAAAGTGGATTAAACGGGAATTTCTTGTAGCTTGGGATTTGTATTCAAAAAAATCCCAAAGTTTGTAGTTGAAAACTTTTCGGAAAGTCATGAATGGTTTCAGTTTTCTGTCAACTATTGCACTCAGATCTTTATTTCATTTAAACAAGAATTTGAATCACTTCAACGACAAAAAGAATAGCTTTTAGAAAAGGAAAAGATTGAGAAGGAATGTTTTTCCTAAATTTTTATAATAATTACATAGTATTGTAAATATTATTGTTATGATTGTCCAGTAACACTAATTAGATCGATCTTTCAGATCTTTCAATAGGTTTTCTTTGCTTAAGATAAAGATTTGCAAAAGCTGCAAAGCTTGAAAGCCGTAAAATAGTCATCAACTCAGCTCGCCGAGGTGCAGTACTAATAGGTTGATGCATAAGTCTTTTCGTTTTTTTCGTACTTCTGTTAAAAAGTAACAAATTCACGAATTAATCTATAGTTTGCTCTATAAAAAAAGTGTTTTTTTGTTCAATTTGCATCTTTTTAAATGAATTTCGGTTCACTTTCAAGCAAATTCGAGAGTGAAAAACGCCTTTTTCGTAAAAATCTATAAAAAACTCTACGGAAAAATTGGCTGAATGAATTTCTCTGAAATTTTGACGAAATATCAAACGTTTTTTTCTCTATCTTTTATCTATTGACACGAAGATAGGTTTTCTTTAGCTAAGGTGTCTAAACCGCATCATCGAGTTAGCCCTTTTTGACTACCCGACTTCATACTCTCAAGAAAATCCAGGCATTAAATATTTTTAAACCCGTTTTAATGTTATTTTGCAGAAAAATAATTGCTTTTTCTAATGAAATCAACCGTAGTTTAATTGGTGCATTTGTTGGCTTGAAACGGCAGACGAAAAGGAACGAAAACACTTATGCATCAACCTAATATTAGAGAAAATACGGTACTCGAGCAAAATCTGCATGAGTAAATTTTTACGTGATTAATCGACGTTTTTTAGGTCTAGCAACTACGAGTGATCCTCTTTACACATCGAGTAAATTGAATATCTTAGTAAATAAGTAAATTGAATATATAATTTTCACTAAAAGTACGGTAATTTTTCCTAAACGTGCGTTTTAAAAAACGCATTACTCGTGAGGAACACACTCTAGTAAACATTAGAAAACCTAAATCCAAGAAAATCTCTCTGAAATACACGTAAGTCGCCAAACGCTCGGCCATTCTGATCTTTCTAGCCGGAGAAAAGTCTCTCATTGATTCATTTGTAAACTTGCAGCTGAACACAAAAACATCTCTACCTATTGTTTGGAAGAAAACTTTGACATCAATAGTTTTGCCTGTGAGACCGAATCATTGGGCACATATAATTCTGCCGCCACCCTTGACTCTCAAAAGGTTAACAAGAGACTTCTTCAACTCAAGAGCTGACAACTGGATTTTGTGACAGCCAACTGATTGTAAGAAGAGCTTTACTCTCAAGTGTTCTCTGAGAAGTCAATCCATTTTAAAGTTTAGTTTAAATCTTAATGTTTATTAGTTAATCAATTATCCATTCAACTTATTTACAAATTGAACGATAAACTAAAGATTAAACTTTTTTTGAACTACTGTAAATACTGTAATAGTACCCCACCTCCCTCGTACAGTCGCGTAGTCGCAAAAGTTTTTTAGTATTTCATTTGCAAAGCACCCATACTTTCAAAAAAATACGTCTTTGGTATCAAAAAATAGCCCTGAATTTCAGCTATTTTTTGATACCTAAGCCCGCATTGTAGCATAGACCAGTGTCGAGAAAAACGCGTCCAAAGCTAGAGTACGCAACGCTCCGCACCGTCATTATGGGCGGTGGGGTTCTATTACAGTATTTACGGTAAGGTCTTCATATTTTTCTTTCTTTTCTTTTTGATTAGCATTGGCCAACTTTTAAATTTGAATTTCCTTCGCTGATTCCGATTAATTTTTCACCTCAATATTCCAAAAAAAAAAGTATATTTTGTTTACGAAAAAATTAAAAGACATAAAACTGATTGATCTTGCAATTAGAATGATGGGATAATCCTGGCACTATCACAATCACAATCCTGTAATGGATTACTCAAAGTGCGTCAAAAAAAACCTAACTCAATTTCGATTTTGTGACCATTTTTTTTGACGGTTAATCTCTTGTTATTAATCTTCTCCAAAACTAATCCTTCCAGCAAAAACATTTACATATTTCTCTGGAGAAACTACAGGCCAAAAATCGTGATCAAGAATTTCGAAATCCCAATTTTCCTTCTAGAATTTTGTTTTCTGTTTTATTCTTCAAAAAGTTTCGAGAAAATTTGCTTAAAATAGGTGCTTTCCGAAAAAAAAACCCGGAAATCATAAGATTAACGTCAATTTTTCTATGGAAATTTTACGACAACATTTCCCACAACAACTTTGGCAAAAAAAGCGAGAAAATCGGGTGTAGTTGAGTAAAAATCATGTGTCCCTATAATTAGCAAATAAAAAAAAATTACAGAAAAAGAAATCAAATGGCTAAGAGAAATGTTTAGAGCGGAGATTTTGACGTGATTTTCGAGAGAACTCTTTTTCAATTCCCTTTTCAATTCCCTTTTTAATTCCCTTTTCAATTCCCTTTTGGGTGTATAAGATTTTGTTTCTTATACACCCAATGGCTTCTATTCTTAAATTTATTCTTAAAAAATAGCTTCTAATTCTGAGTAGCTATTTTTTAAAGAATAAATCAAGTTTGAGAGCTTAGATTTTCAAGTCCACAGTTGACAGTGTCAAGTCTTTGACTTTGCAAATGAAGTCTTTGACTTTGCTTTCGTTTACTGGCTTGCTGGGTAAACTTGAAGATCGAAATTCCATGATTTCAACTCAGCAACAAATTGAGAGACAAAGTAGATTCGATTTGATTTTTTGATTTCTATCTTTCTACAGCATATTTTTCGCTACATTGTAGGCAATGAAAGCCTACAGTGTAGGGGAGAGGTCTTGTAAAATGTTAGGAAAATCTGATAGGAATCATTTTATCATTTTCAAAAACTATTTTAGCTTTAGAACTGGTACAGATCTTCTATAATCTATTAAAGTTTTTTTAATTTTCTCTTATTATTCAATAATCAGTCTCTTTTTAATTTCTCTTTCCCTTAAAATTCATCATATAACTTTCAGAATCTATAAACATTTTAAATTTTCTATTGTAATTACCGCATTTTCTCTAATAATAGTGCACCCTAAGCGTCGCCTAAATTGCTCGAAATCTCGAGAACCGCTTATCAGAACCTATTGATGTGGGGTCGGAAAATGTAGCTGACGATGAGATCTTGTGGGGGATTTGAGTGTTGAGCTTCTGTGAAAACTTTGGAAGCTGTAAATAGTGATCAACTCGGTGGGGTGCACTACTATTAGAGAAGATACGGTATATATGCTTTATTCAGGGGGCGAATCGAAGCGAATCAGATAATCATAACCGCATATAACATATTGCTACAATACTTTCACAAAAAAGAAAGAAAACTAGTATAGTAAGACTACAGTTAGAAAACACAGGACAGATTTGACATGGCAATAAGATCTAATTCGTTTACAGATACTTTGAATTTTCCTACAGACGAGAAGCTACCAGATGGGAGCTTATTTCAAACCCTACTAATACGGTTCGCAAAAGAATGATAAAGGGAAAGATGATGGGGATGAGAACCGACCGAAATTTGATAAGGATGACTACTAATAACAAACCCTACTAATACCAAACTCTACAAAAGAATGATAAAGGGAAAGATGATGGGATGAGAACCAATCGAAATTTGATAAGGATGACTACGTGTACTTCTAAGAATTTTCACAATCTTCAAGAGGCTTTGAAATTCTGGGTGCGACTTAGGGTGGAAAAGAATTATATTGATAAAAAAAAAAAAAAAAAAAAAAAAAAAAAAAAAAAAAAAAAAAAAAAAAAAAAAAAAAAAAAAAAAAAAAAAAAATAAATCTAAGGAATTAAATTCAAATTTGCACATTTAACTGAGCAAACATGTAAACAATAAATAAATATTTCGCGAGTCAGTTGATTGTTCGCATTTCTATTACATCTTTTTTTCACTCTCTCCATCTTATATCTTTTTCTTAACTAGGGTCTTACTATTGATTTTCCCCTCACTCGCTAGAGACAGCTAGTTCGAGAGAACATTTGTCCTCAACTCAAACACGTTTTTTTGTTGTCCAAGTCTTTTTCATTTTCATCTTTCATAGCTTAAATTTAGATTTTTGCAAGATGATTCTTTTAAATTTTTAAACATTTAGCTAGACTTGGCTATTAATTTAGCTAGACTGGGCTATTAATTTAACTAGACTTGGCTATCAATTTAACTAGACTTGGCTATTAATTTAGCTAGCCTTGGCTATCAATTTAGCTAGACTTGGCTATCAATTTAGCTAGACTTGTCTATCAATTTAGCTAGACTTGGCTATCAATTTAGCTATCAATTTTTTGAATTCAATTTCAAGCTTATCAATTGCAAAATATTTCGTTTAGTAAAAATTTGAAAAACCTTTTCCCTTGCTTGTCCTTGATCGTAATAATTAGTCCCTATTGTTTCCCCGAAAAAACTTCATTTCTCCATTTCAAGAAAGAGAACAACAAAGATTTTATAGTTTAAATAAAATAATAAATAGAGATTAGAATGGTGATTGAAATTGAGAGCGCGTAAACGATCCTGAAAATAGTGCGCTCATCTTTTTTTTCGCGTCATGTTTTGTACTTTCAATACCGACAAAAATAAAACGCAAAAAGTTCTCTTTTCCCTTTTCTTTCACCTCTTTTTTTCCTGTTTTCTCAGAAATTTTTGCATTTGTTGATTGTGATCGAATAGCTGAACAAAAAAGTCCAAAGACAACGTTTATTCTCGGAATATTTTTGCTTTTTTTGTTTTACTTTTTCCATTTTGCTTTTTCCCCTTCCAAGATTAATTGTTTATCTTTTTCAAATCGCCAATTTTTAACAGGATTTTCAAGTTATTGAGTTCGTAGTTTTCACCACAAAATTGCTCAGAGTTTTGTCACTTTTGTAGTGAATGAGAGGAATTTCCGGGAATACCACTCTTTTGTCGCAACATTTCATTTCCCGATTAAGTCATTAGGCGAATTATTTTCCTTTGACCACACATGGCATTACTGAGAAGTTTTACTCAAGATTAAGACTTTAAAGAGGCAAAGATTTTAGGTTGTTCGTTTTCTAAAAAAATAACCTTTTAGCAGTAAAGAAATTTATAAATGTAACCAAGTTGTACGCTAAAGAAAGATGAGAAACTGGTTAACCTGGCTGGGAGAAACCTAGTTTATAGACTACAAAGCAACTAGACTTCTAGACTTCTAGACTTCTAGACTTTCTAGACTTCTAGACTCCAAGACTTCTAGACTTCTAGACTAAACTAGTCTAAAAGTCTAGTTGCTGATTCGAGATAAATTTCATGATATTCAGTTATTTAATTGATAATCGAGTGACATTTCTAATCATGTACCTGTTTTTTACCAAGCATGATTAACTCTTTAACTTAAAATTTAATCTTTAGCAAGATTAACTTTCAAGAATTATCACCGAAAGCAAAGGATTCATGGCTGTTTGAAATCAGGATTGGTAAAGGCAGCTAAAAATAGGCCAAAGCTAGGCTAGACCAAGCCAAAGCCGTAAATTTTCTGCGTTTCCCGTTTCCCGTAAATTTTAGGCCAAGCTAAAGCCAAAGTTTTAGGCAAAATTAGGACAAATCCAACAATATGATCAAAATTCCAGTCCAATGCCAACGCCATCGGCTTTGGCTTGTCTTTTGGCTTTTTACCAACGCTGTACAAAACCAAAAGTCAAGGCTAGCCAAGGCCAATGGCTTTCAATTGGCATTGGCTTGAAATTTCAAGATTACTGTTGGATTTGGCCAAATTTGGCCTGAAAAATAGAAATGTTTGGGACCCTTGTTTGGCTTTTTTTCCATTCAAACTGTTCTTTTCCTCTCAAGAAAACCCAAAACTTCCATTAGTTTCTAAAACTGGTAAACAAAGTGATATTAAATCTATTTTAACCGATAACTTTTATATTAAAAGAAAATCAAAACGGCATCAAATCCAAAACCAATCTTTAACCATCAAAAAACGGCACTTGCCCCTCTAAAAAAAGCCGTAAGGGGGAATTAATCCCCAGAAATTTTCTCTTTAAAGGTATGGGCTTTTTGTATGAAATCTGTAAATTAGAGGCTACTTCCAAGGAAACGCAAAAACAACGGCTTTCTCTATAATTTCCCTCCTCGAAAATTAATCTCTTTCCACACAAATCCCATCCACTAAACCACATGTGGAATAAACGCATAATGGCCGATTTTTTCTCTTTCCACCACCCCGATCAATTAGACTACATGTAGCTGTTTAAACAGGAAATTGGTTTTCTTCTTTTTTGTTTTTAACTTCATTGCTTATTTGTTAGGCCGATCTGTGCTCGTTGTGTTCTTTCGATCAACTCTTTATGCGACACTACATCTGGTTTCATTTTGTAATTTACAAAATGAAAAGATTTTGGTATTTGATGAGCTTATTGCAATTGTTAATATCTCTTCCGGCTGAATGCTACATGCTGAGCTTTCCTCGATTTACCCGCTTGTAGTTATTCGTTTAGCTTATCATGTTGCCTAAGTAATTTTAGAAATAGTTGACTATCGCTTAGATGAATTCTTTGTTCTTGATCTTGTTCTTGAATTCTTTGTTCTTGAATTCTTTGTTCTTGAATTTTTGAACAAGGACAGTCTATAAAATTCAAGAAGTATGCTGTACTTGAGCTAGTTAGTGCACCCAATGACTCTAGAATAACTTGAATCGAAATATTAACAGCTATGCATAATCCCGAGCCTTTTCGAAATTTCTTGAACCGGAGCGGTCTTTGAAATTACCATGCTTAATAACAGCCTACCGTAAATACTGTAATAATACCCGAGCCCCCTCGTACAGTCGTGTAGTCGCAAAAGTTTTTTAGTATTTCATTTTTTTTTCAAAGCGCTCGTACTTTCAAAAAATGCGTCTTTGGTGTCAAAAAATAGCCCTGAATTTCAGCTATTTTTTTGATACCTAAGCGCGCATTGTAGCATAAACCAGTGTCGAGAAAAACTCGTCCAAAGCTAGACTACGCAACACTGATCTTGCCAAAAAATTCAAAAAATTTATTCACTTCCTTTATTTAATCTCATAAAATTCTTTTTCTCACTCAACTTTTCATCAAACTAACCTCCAAACTCTTCTTTTCTCCATACATTAGTCCTTGATTCCTATAGCCATCCCTTTTCCTCCGTATGTAGTTTTCTTGGTAAACACACCACAATTTGTTTTGTCTAATCTGGCTTCTTTTCGATTCACCTAGTTCAACATTTTGTGGGCTTTTGTTGCCAAGAGTAAATCTTGGCAACAAAAGAAAAAACCGTCACCGTCACCAATTTGTGTGCGATTTCTTTTGTTGCATTTTGCAATTAGTGCGCAGAATTTGCAAGGATTCTGCTCCAAAATCCTATATTTTTCTCTCTTTCTAGTCTACAAATTTCATTGACTCTCACGTTGAGAGATCAACGCGCTTTTTTGTCATTCCGTTTCCTCGGGGAATTTTTTAATCCTTTTTCTGATCTTAAACCAAAGCCGTATTTTTACGTAAAACAAAGTTTTATCAGAGACAGCCGGTTTAGAAAGCAAAAAAAGTCTTGCACCATTGTTGTATTCTGTTGTTTACTATGGTATAGACGACATTTAATGCCTTCTCCGTTTGTACCTTTAGTAAGGAGTCGCTTGTAATAAAAATGGCTAATATGTCCGGAAACTAGACAAAAATAGTAGAGTTAGTTGTGAAAAAGTTTTCTTTGAAACGATTATTTTTACGGAAAAATTTTTGTTTTAAGTCTCTGAGAGACAATGGCGCAAGACTTTTTTTGCCTACTGTAAATTGTTGCCTCAATTTTTGGTTTTTTGCCTATACAGCAGGATTTTCTTGCGCACATTTCTTATTTTAAAATAAATTCCATGAAATTAAAATGTTCTCCCTAAAATTTAGTCAGCCAATTGTCAGCCAATTATAGTCAACTTTCGATTTAACGATTTTTTTCAATTTAGCGATGTGAAATGTGCATTTGATTACCGATTTTCAGCTAAAAATGCAACAGATTTTTATGGAAATCAGAAAATATTTGCAAAAACTTGAGCAAAATTGTTCGTCACAAAAAATTGAGCAAAATTTTGACACAAAAAGCTGCCCTAAGTGCTTCTGTTTTTTTTTTTGTTTTATTTCTTGTCGATTTCTTTAATAATCTTCTTATTTTAGGTGATGGAACGAGGAAAAATGAAGTGAAGACGAATCGATTTGGCTTTGAAAAAGAAAACCATCTCTTTGTCGACTTCGAAAGGACCAAAGAAGTTATCGATGCTGATCTTGCTGAGCTCGAGCTACCGCAATCAATTATTTCTACAATTCTTGCAGAGAGGGGAAAGATTATGTTTTGGTTGATGAAAATGTTGCAAAAACCGGTTTACAAACTTTGAAAGAGCTGGCAGCTTTTGCAAATTGTTCAAATAGCTTATCATCATAGGAAAGCGAAGACGAAGAAGTAGCCAAAATTGTCAAGCCGATTTCTCGTGAAGATGCATATCGTAGTTTCCAAGTGTTTCGAAGCTACGTCAAACAGAAAGCCGATGCAGAAGTTGTTAATACTCTTTCAGTTATGGGAGTGGGACAAATGCGACCTTTTTTTTGTGCACCCGGACATTTGCGCACCTTTCTTCCGCACCTTGCCCATTAGCGCACCTTTTTTCGCGTTTTAAAAAGCCCCAAAAGGCTATTTTTACCCATTTCCTTCAAAGGTGGTTTTTCTAGGTAATTTTAGGGCGTAGAATCGAAATTTTGGCATATTAGAGCTTGTGGAACCAATTTGAAAGTCGCATTTGTCCCACTCCCTCAGTTATCGATAATTTTTTTGCACACAAACTTCTTTAACTGATTTTTTGTTAGACTTTTTTTCTGATAGCACGGTTTTTATGAGTTCTTTTTGTTGATAAATTTGTCAAAATGATTCGACTTAAGGATTTAGTTGCAAACCCTTCAGATTTTTGCTTTGATTTAACGATTTCAAGTGTCGGTCCCTTGCGAATCGTTAAATCGAGGTTCAACTGTATCTGTTTTTCGCCAATTATCCGCAATTACCACTGTTTTATTTTTGAACCTGAATTTATAGTTTGATTCCTCCAATTTGTGAGAATATAGCTAACAAGATTTTATCAATCTCTTTCCAGTGATGACCTACTCTCAATTCGCCGAGCGGACACCTTTGCGACAATTCGAAATTCGCGCCAGTGATGGCAGCCTTTTTGTGAATGCGCATTACATCTCCGAGTTGAGCCCCTATTTTTACAGGTTAGTCTTTTTGCTTTGCAAATTATTTGCCAATCTTTATAGAATCGATCGTTGAATTGTTCTCAAAATGAATGCCAATTTTAGGTGTTGTTTCGACGTGCGATTCAAAGAGTGCCGCGAGGGTTTCGTTTTGATACCAGACGTGGTTGTGGATGACCTCTCGGCGATGCTTGAGTTTATTTGCCCCGATGAGAATTTCGAGTTAAAGAGAGATGTCAATGGTTAGTTTTTGGTGTTATTTGGTGTTTATGAGCTTGGAATATTCACAATTCATACATTTCGTGACCAAGGGTTGCCAAAAAAGTCAACTTTCCAGGCCAAGCCAAGGTTTTAGGCCAAATTTGGTTAATCCAACAGTAATTTTGAAATTTCAGGCCAAGGTCAATTGAAAGCCATTGGTCTAGCTTTGACTAGCTTTGACTAGCTTTGACTTTTGGTTTTTTTCCCAGCCTTGACTCAATTCAATTTTTAGATGATAATGTTTGCCAGCTTCTTAACTGTGCTTACCGTTTTGATGTGGCCTTGATTAAACAGGAATTAGATGATTTTCTTGAAAAGGTAAACTTTATTTGTCCCATTCTTTGAAACGATTAAATTTTTAGGAAATTTTGAAGAAAGACATGAAAATCGAGACAATCATCAATTTGTTGCTTGTAGCAGAGAATTATCCAATCAGGTATAAAGTTGCATTTTTCTAAAACTCATTTCCAAGAATTGAAAGTCTCAAGACGATTTGGTCTAATTCTTAAATGAATAATTGAGTTGAAGATTGACTCAAGTCCTAATCTCGGGATTAATTTGTTGTGGTCACGGGGCTGTGTTGGGTCTATTTTGAGAGCAATCAGCTGGAACACAATGAACTAATTATATTGTTCGTATACACAATTGTTTGTATATTTATTTTTAACTATCATGATTCAGGGACAAGATGCGAGAGCAAATTCACCGAAAACTCGGCTCGTTTGGGGCAACAAAAATCAATGAGGTTTTGAAAAATTTTGCGGTTCTTCTCCGAAATCCGGGTTTTTTTCATTGTGAAAAGCATGCAGAATTTGTGACGAAAATACAGCCAAATTTTGGGCAAAAATTGTTCCTAAAAATTTGGGCAGATTGACGGCAAAGCCGGCTCAACCACTCACCGCTCCTTTCACTTTACGGATTTCAAAAGGGAAGCTTCCTATACCGATGGGGTTTACCAGATTGCGAGCGATTACCCGGCCACACATCTCGCCAATCATTTAGATAGGGGATTTTTCCTTTGTTCTGTAAATGATTCCAAAATGAGATTTAATGTTAAAAATTTGTACCCCGAGGTTTTCAGGGTCGTAGAACCTATTGATGGAGTTTATTTAAACCCTTTTTCCCAAGAAAAGTCTTAAGAGAATCGAATTGGCTTTAGGTTTTGCATATGCTAGCTTTTCACAATGCAAAGACCCAGATTTCCGAAAGGAAACAACTATAATAAATGAATTTCAGGCGACCAAAGACTTGCCCAATGCTACGCGGACGAAATTTCGAAGGAATGTTGAGAGATATGTGGTCAGTTTTTAAAAAAGCTTTTGTATACTGCACTATTGCACCTGAAACTTGTTTATAACGATGGAATCTCCAAGTTAACTGCAACTGCAGATTGCTATATTGGAGGTTTCATTGTTTTGCACGTACCAAGCTGTTTTAGGGTTTTTAGCTGGATAACTTTTGATATTATCTCAAAATAGAAGCTTTACTCTTTAGCCAGTACCCAAATTGATGAAATACGTAATCAATTCTGAGACAGTTCAAAGTCTATCGTAAATAGTCTATCATTTACTTGCAATTGTAGGTGTCACTGTGCAAATTGTGTGCTTCTCGCAACAAGCGCAAAAATCTCTTGCATGGCTTTCCTTCATTCAAAATTTTCCCAGTAGTGGTTGTGGAAATGGAAGTGCTCATTCATCTGTCGTCTCCAAATTTTTTGTTGTATTTTGGTTGGAAAGATCGAAAAGCTGAGCGAGCGCTTCATTTCTAGGGCCAACAGCACCGAAGCGAAGTAAAGATGGATCAATCAATGACCTGCTCCCTTGCACTTGATGACTACCCCGATCCTCTATATGGCTTCAGTCTATCATAGTTATTCTTCTTCTTTAGGACAATCAGGAGAAGAAAACAGAAAGTCGATCGATCTATCAATCGCGCTTCAATTGGAACGATCCCATACCGTTTGGCCGTCACTTCTAACTAGTTCCTATTACTTTTCGCTGTTGTGATACATTGCACATAGGTTCCCCTTCTAGACTAAACTAAAGCGTTTTCTAAAAAAGTGCTTAAGAAAAAGTTGTAGCTGTCTTCACTAATATAAGTATTAGAGGTGGTGTACGGTAGCTTTCTTAAGGCTATCTTTTATAAAACGTGCAAGTCAAGAGATATCTGGTTTCCCTTCTAAGCTGAATCTCTCAACTTGAGGTTTCTAAAAGGCGCGTTTAAGAAAAGTTATCGTGAATTCACTGTGTCCACTACCGTAATCACTAGAGGCGGTGTACGGTAACTTTTTTTTCTAAAATGTCCTTAGGAGTACTTAGGAGTTAAGTAAAAGTTACCGTAACCCCATAACTTTTACAGGTTCTCATCCCGAAATTGTTACACGATTTCGCTGCGTTGATCTACTTGCAAAAATTCATGATTGAGCGAATGATTAGTAATGATGAGAGGAAAGAGGACGTTCAGACGTTCAATCAACTCACTTAGAATGAACTAATTTTTATCTAGTAGCCGAACATTTTTCTGATAATTTTTGTCAAATTTTGCTGTATTTCGTTTGTTTATTGTTGCCATTGAACGGCCCTATTTTTATCTGTTTAGAAATCTCCCTTTGATCTCTTCTTAAAATTTTGACTTTCTGAATCTAATCTTTCCCAGATTACTTACCCCAATTTGAGCGCTTAACAAGGTTTAACTTTAATTTTTTGACTATATAATCTTGAACTTGACCATAATCCAGGATTTATTTCTTTCAAAAGCTCAACAAGAACAGGAATTATTTACTTTAATGTTTTTTTTATTGAAAGTCAACTGTACATATAACTTACAATAAAGTTTTGAAAGTCAATGAAAAAACAACGCCTAATGTAGAAAAAAGCGTCGAGAAATATTGGAAAAGCTTATCGAAATTCTGTTTTTGACATTCATTCAACGTTTTCCACCCACACATCACCGTCATTCATCCGGATTTCGGCTCGTTTCTCTTCAGGGAAATAAACGATTGTTGCGTTTCCAGGAAGCTCTTTTACAGCCTCTCCTGGGACCTGTAAATGAATGTTGAGTAGCTGTGTTGAAACTATAAACTAATTCTATTGATTTCTGAATTTTGTTATTCTTCTTCAATATCTTGCGCTAGCCAGCCTTACTTTCGATCAAGTATCAGAAAAACAATGACAAGATAACGAAAGATTGCCTTAATCTATAAGAGAAAATCCGAATGAGGATTAAAGACAAATTGAAAACGGCTTTGGAAGATTTTCAGAATTTGAACTTTAGATTTTACACTCACCATTACAGTAGTTGTTGTCTCTTCTCCATCTCCACCTAATCGTCTCAATTGTTTCGCCAAAACAGCTGTCTGATTTCCGGAAACGGGCTGCAAAAGCTTTTCTTGATTTTAAATCTATCCCTAATCCCTAATCTCTTAATATTTTGTACCTCTGTATCTTTATCATCGCTGAACTTGTAGGCAGCCAATTTATCTTTGTAGCGAACGGCCATCGCTCGATATCTCATGCAACATGTGGACTCGGAACACTGAACGTACCTGAAACACAATTCTCAATTTTGTACTGAACGTACCTGAAACACAATTCTCATTCAAGACTTTTGATTTAGAGATTAGAAATCCTAGATCTAGACTTGCTTGCTAGACTTATAGACATAAAATAAATCAAAGAAATAGACAAAAAGAATTTTCTAGCATTTGTAGCTATTGTTTTTGATTTTCAACCGTAATTCATTTTCTATTTTGCACTAACACATAAGCCTTGATGTCTATTATATCAGAATTATCAACTTTCAAAGTCAAAAGCTACAAGCGATTTCAAAATTCACCTCCTACTGACTTTATTGGTACTCGGATAAAGTTTTAAACTGATCTTCTGTACTTTATTTTATCACGCTTTCTTTCAAACTCACCCAGCTGGACAATAACATTCATCGAAATCTGGACATGGTAACATTAATGGAGGTGAATCAAGACAGCTTTGTGAGCAATGTGGCATACAAGCTGAATTCATTCCTTTTTAAATGTATTTTAAAACAATTCAATACAGTCGTTTCCTCCCGTTTAAACTACAAAAGATTAATCTCTCTATTTCATTTTATAGCCAAACAAAAGTGCTTAGGCTTGGACTGGATGATGAGAGCTGTTGTCCAAAAAAATCTAATCTTTAGTGCGAAGGCTAGCGGCTAGCGCCTCGCACTAAGTCTATTTGGATTTGGGCTGAACCTCTGGATCTCAGCCAGTTTCCGGAGCTAAGGGACACCCGATTGCCCTTTAGGCTTAGGCTCAGGCTCAGGCTTAGGCTCAGGCTCATGGTTCAGGCCAAATTTAAACTACAAAAGATTAATCTCTCTATTTCATTTTATAGCCAAACAAAAGTGCTTAGGCTTGGACTTAGTGCGAAGGCTAGCGGCTAGCGGCTCGCACTAAGTCTATTTGGGTTTGGGCTGAATCTCTGGATCTCAACCAGTTCCCGGAGCTAAGGGACACCCGATTGCCCTTTAGGCTTAGGCTCAGGCTTAGGCTTAGGCTCAGGCTCATGGCTCAGGCCACAGCCAAATGTGAGGATATAATTGTCACCTTTGACGGAAATGAATGTCATTTTCTAATCTAGATTTAGTTTTCAAAAATTCTCTTTTATTGTAAAGACAATAGAAAAGGGATTTAAAAAAAATGGTAGATAAAATGAAAAAAATACAGCAGCTACTGCTCTTTATTAAGCTAAATTTAACTTTTATCCGTAAAATTAATCAAATTTCTATTGTTAATACCTTTTTAAAGGTATTAACAAAAGGTACACCGGCTTGCGGAAACTTTTAAAGGTACACCGGCTTACAAAAAACTCACAAGCTCTGCATTTCCCGTTTTGCTTTGGCTCAATGAGTAGACAACTCTCTCGACACAGCGGCATACAATCGGCTCGACACACTGGTGGGCGCTCGTCTTCCCATTGCTGAAAAAAAGCTGCTTTTATAACTCTTTAAGAAGCTAACAAGAGACAAAATATTTGGAACAAACCACAGAAGGTACAGGCTCTGTCCAATTGTCTTCATCCACCGAGTTTCCCCATTCAAAAATGCTTCTTCTTGTCGTGGCTTGTGGTGGCCGATTGGGAAGACCAAGGATATCTGTCTGAAAAGTGAAAATCAAAAAAAAATTGAATGATCAAAACTCGAGTCAAACCTGAGTCAAACTGTTCATAAACTCGTAAACCAGTTCGCTATATCGTTTCATACAAGAAGTCAAACATTGCGGTTGACAAGCTTTTGGACAAGAAACGGCTGGCCTTCTTTTAGAAATAGGCGTTGTGGCAGCGGGTCTAAACTCGAGTTGAACTCGTGCAAAATTCTCAATTACCTCATTGAGTTAGCATAGAGATATTTCGGAGAAGGATCTCCAATCTTTGGACCCATTTTGCGGTATTTCGGTGTTGCGGTTTTGAGTCCTTGTGGGTATCTGGATGGATAGTGTTGCTGGTATTGTGATGGGTACTCCAAGCGAACCGGACGAGCTTGTGGAAGGCCACAACTGAAAGTATTTATCATAAGAGATAAGGCGGCTCTCCCGGAAAGGTTACACATGCCGGTGTAGCTCTTTGCTGGAGCGTTCGCCTGGTAAGCGAGAGATCGCTAGTTCGAATCCCGGCAACGACCAGCCCCAACCCATAAAAGGATCGGCCTTTGCCTACTTTTACCTTTTCTTTCCATTTTTATAATAGAAAGAATCGTACTGTACGGTTCTCATAACATGAATCAAGATTGACTGGATTGATTGAGTGCAAGCTGATCTGCAAGCTGATTGGCTGCAAGCTGATTGGCTGCAAGCTGATCTAGAAGCTGATCTAGAAGCTGATCTAGAAGCTGATCTAGAAGCTGATGTAGAAGCTGATCTGCAAGCTGATCTGCAACCTGATTGACTGCAAGCTGATCTAGCTACTGATCAAGTCAACCTATACCATTGTTAGTGATACACTAGAGCTATAATAGTTGGCTAAACAGGCTAAACAAAGTTCACTCGAGCAATTCTTGCCTATTTCGAGTCAAGCTATTCCAATTTAAAGCACTTACGGTAACAAAATATCCAATAAATTGCACTCACCATCGATACCCGCACCATCCATAGGCACAATTCATAAGCTGCGCAAAGAAGTTCGACATCTCATCCATATTATATCGATGTCCACGATAGGGAAAATCCGAAATAGTACTATTGACAGTACTGGAAATGTGAAATGTTTATAGTTTTATATAAAGATTGAATGACTAACCCATTTGTTAATAAGAAAGCTTGAGTCTCGTTTGTTCGCTTTTTCATTGCTTCAAGCACATCATCAAGAACGTTCTAAAGCAATCAAATTTTAGATAAGTAACCTTTAGATAATTAACTTACATTTTCTGGGAAATGTTTCTTGATTAACGCTTGGAAATCATCAGAAATCCCTTCTGATTTAAAGCATTGAATAGAAAACAAAAGGAATAGTGTACTCCGGAGAATCATTTAGATCTTTATTGAAAGCTATGCGCTAAAACTATTTGATTCCTGAAAATGGATAGAATGAAATCAAAATGAATCGGAAAAGGAGTCGAAAGGTTTGGAGCTGTCAGAAATGGAGAACGGACAAAAGAAAGACAACATCCGAAATTCACCTTTTCCCCTTTTCAGTGATGTTCGAGCTAACAAACACCTCGCGCACGCCGCTAGAAATCCCTCAAGAAGAACAATGGATTGCGGATTGAAGACTAGAAGATGGATTGGAACAAAGTTCATTATTAAAGGCAGCGAATCACAATCCCATTTACTAAAGAAAAGCTAGAGAATATTTCATTCAG
Organism: Mesorhabditis belari; assembly: GCA_958450365.1. NCBI lineage: Eukaryota > Metazoa > Nematoda > Chromadorea > Rhabditida > Rhabditidae > Mesorhabditis > Mesorhabditis belari. The sequence continues at coordinate 1,736,398 of CAUEEP010000736.1, forward strand.
ATATTCTCTGGATATTGTTTAGTATTGTAAAGAAATATTCTTTGCGTGCTCTTCACTCAAAGGTTTCCTTTATGAACTTTTGATTTATACAAAATGTAGATAAGAAAATAGCATACAATAATGGATAAAGCCAGAAAAGAGTTCACAAATGCAAAGTTTACTGAAAAAGAGCTTATGGTTTGGTTACCCGATCGTACCGGTTCTCCTTTTCGGGAATGAGTGGATAATACCGTATTCTCTCCAATAGTAGTGCAGCCTGAGCGTCGCCCAAATTGCTCGAAATCTCGAGAACCGCTTATCAGAACCTATCGATGTGAGGGAGGAAAATGTAGCTGACGATGAGATCTAGTGGGGGATTTGAGTGTTGAGCTTCTGCGAAAACTTTGAAAGCCGTAAAATAGTGATCAACTCGGCTCGCCGGGGTGCACTACTATTAGAGAAAATACGGTATATAAAAGTCTCAAACTCAGCACTGAAAACAAGTGGAAGAGAGATTGTTGCTCCAAGAATGCGATGACGATCGACAAGAGGCTGCAAATCGGTTGGTAAGCGTCGGTCGGTAAGCGAAACATGAATCCAATGAAACATGAAATAGCAAAAGAATGAATCTTCTGTGGTTTTCCTTATTCATTTCCATGAAAGAATGGAAATTTTGCGGATAACAGAAAAAGGGGGGTTTATTTTTGCGGATTTATAACGGAAAAGAATCCAAAAATTCACTTCTCAAGTATTTTTAAAGAAAAGTTTTCTTGAAAATTCAAAATAGCATAAAACAAGAAGAATAAAAAAAGGAAAATTATGCAAACTGAAAGAAACTGAAGGGAAATAAGTTAAATGAATCAAATAAATCAAATAAATCAAATGAGTCAAAAGGAGTTAAATGAATCAAATGAATCAAATGAATCAAATCAATCAAATCAATCATCGGATACAACTTTCATATGCTGGAGGCATTTCAATGATAGTGTTGGGAGTGTTGGGAGTGTTGGGTGAGTGGATTTGAGCGATTGCTGATTCATTGGATTGATTCACTTGCAAACTTTCATATACGGGTGGTGGACTGAAGATCGTGTAAACGGGTGGATTATCACTTTGAGCTCGAGTCTTTTTCCTAAAACTTTCCAGTTCTCAAGGGAATTCTTGTTAAATCTTTGTTTAATCATTCGTCAAAGTTGTTGAAGCTTAATCTTTTATGTAAAATTTTTTATATTTCAATTTAAAGGGGGGGTATTAATCGCGGCCGGGTGACGATAAAAATTTTTTTACGACAACCACCTGTTTTTTTATTTTAATATCGCTGATTTTATTATAAAAAGAATAAAAATCACCCGGCTAGAGTGATTTGATGGGCTTACAAATTTTTGGAGACGCTGCAAGGCTCGCGTAGCTCATCTACAAGGTAAGTGCGAAAGTAAAGCAAAAGTCAGGCATTATGTTTCCTTTTTTTTTTCTTTAGACTTTCGATCTACACTTCTGGCTTTTAACATCTCTAGATGCCTTTTTCCAGATGGAGATTTTATGTTTAGATAATGCAAAAGACCATCAAAACACCCTAAGCTAAACACCCAAAACACTAGAGTGTGTTCCTCTCGAGTAATGCGTTTTCCAAAAGGCACCTATTTGAGAAAACTACCGTAGTCAAACCTCCAATTTTCATTCAGTTAGCCCAATTTTTGTATCATTCGATGAGGAATTAAAAGGCTCAGTCAATGATACCAAAATCTGGCTGATCGAACGTAAACTAACGACTTGACTACGGTAATTTCTCAAATAGGTGCCTATCTATTGATTGTTTTTTGCAAGCTTATTTCCTTTGCTATTTTATTATACGATCATAAGATATATTTTTAGGATTTCTAAACAAAATGGAGGCGGAAGAAGAGCTAATCGAAAAGCCAGCATTTGTTATTGTTGAATTCGCTCAATTGGAGAAACTATTACAAAGATGCCCAGATTGTGGAAAACTTCCAAGCGGTCAAAAAACAGGATAAGAAAGAAAGATTGAATGGAACATGACAGCAATCATCCGTTGTGGTTGTACTAATTATTCCCGAACTCGTTGGTCCACGCAATCATTTATTTCGGGAACTGAGACGCGAACTGGTAACCTCGCCTTGACTGGAGCAGCGCAACTAGCGCCCGTCGGCTTTGTCGAGTTATCGTCGTTTTTTTCAATTGCACAAATTCCGTTTTTGAAAAAGGATAACTTTCTCAGCCTGACCAAATGTTTTGTGTGGCCGATGATTGAAGTATTTTACAAAGAGAAACAAGCTCAAATCTTTGAGGGTTTTCGGAAAGGGGCGATTGGAATTGCAATGGACTCTCCAGGATATTCAGCGGAATTTTGTGCTGTTACGTCTATCGAAATCGAAACCAAGCAAGTAATAGATTTTGCTATTGTTCACAAAAGTGAAACTGAAAACAAAAGCGCTGCAATGGAATTAGAAGGAGTGAAACGGTCAATTTGTTTCATCGAGGCAAAGGCGGATATTGCTAGTATCACAACAGATAAAAATAATCAGATTGTATCTTACCTCCAAAAACGCAAATTCAAGGTCTATTTTGATCCTTGGCACCGATTGGGTTCCTTGAAGAAAGAATGTATGGCAGCAACGAGAAAATTAAAAGGGGATCAAGAGAAAAAGCAAATGAGAGACTTATCACGTCGTTTTCTTATACATTGCTACAAAGCCGTTGAACTATTTGGAGCTAATCCGAAACAATGTGTGGAAAAGGTTTTCTCATTCTTTTTCCATATCCAAGGCATCCACAACTGGGCGAATGACTCATTCGCTAAACTTCTTGTTCATTCCCAGGAGATAAAATTGGGTACAAAATTCAACACGGAAAAGTTTATCGCAATGACGGAGTGCTCACACCCCTTGAACTATCAATCTTCTCATGACCCAATTCTTCCCATTTCTACAATCTATTCAATGCTTCTGGAAATTGCAGCAAAGACTTGCTTCATAAGCGACTTTGAACGAATGAGGATTGATAATATTACATCCTATGTTGAAAACTTTCATTCACTCTGCATCAAGTATCGTCCGAAAAGAAAATATTTTTGTCGAAAAGGATTTGAATATCGGACTATGCTGGCAGTTTTGGATCATAATACAAAGATTCAAGCCGAGATGGCAGGAGAGCGCCAAGTAGAATCCAGCTACCGTTGTTTTTCGAAAGCCAAGGGAGCTTATGTTACGAAAAAAAAGAAAACCACAATCGACCACAAATGGAAAAAAGATCTAATTGTGTCAATCAAAGCGCTGAAGACGTCCTACGGTGGAGGAGATCCAGTCACTTCTGGTGAAGATGCGCTGGAAATTGATAAGATAGGAAGCCGTTTTGAGGAACTGCTGTACTTGAGCGAAGATGAAAGTGAGCAAGAGGAAGAATTATAGATTAACAACTTATTTTTATTGTTTTTTGTGCTTTTTATTTTGTTTTTAAATTTATCTGCAATAAAAACTCAATCGATCTAGACTGTGCTGAGGTGTCTGATGATTGACGATCTTGTTTTTCTCCAAGCCTTGCAGCATCTCCAAAAATTTGCAAACCCATCAAATCACTCTAGCCGGGTGTTTTTTATTCTTTTTATAGTAAAGTCAGCGATATTAAAATAAAAAAACAGGTGATTGCCGTAAAAAAATTTTTATCGTTACCCGGCCGCGATTAATACCCCCCCTTTAAGCCTGTTTTTATATGAATTTTAGCATAAATTTAGCATTATTTAAACATTAAAATGTTGAAAAAACTAAAACAATCAATTTTTCTATTGTTTTATCAATATCAAGTTTAATTCTTTTTTGATCTAATAAGGTTCCAATACGGTTCTTTTTTTGATCTAATAAGGTTCCAATACGGTTCCAATACGGTTCCAATGCGGTTCCAATACGGTTCCTTTTACGGTTCCTTATACGGTTCCAATATGGTTCCTTTTACGGTTCCAATACGGTTCCTTTTACGGTTCCAATACGGTTCCTTTTACGGTTTCTTATACGGTTCCAATACGGTTCCAATACGGTTCGAATACGGTTCCAATACGGTTTTTTTTGATCTAATAAGGTTCCAATACGGTTCCAATACAATTCCAATACGGTTCCTTTTACGATTCCAATACGGTTCTTTTTTTGATCTAATAAGGTTCCAATACGGTTCCAATACGGTTCCTTATACGGTTCCAATACGGTTCCTTTTACGGTTCCAATACGGTTCTTTTTACGGTTCCAATACGGTTCCTTTTACGGTTCCAATACGGTTCTTTTTTTGATCTAATAAGGTTCTAATACGGTTCAATCAACTTTAAATTCAATTCTTAAGGTCGAATTAAACTTAATAGATCTTTTAAACTTGATTTTATATATAATGAGACATCTAAATAAGTAAATAAATAAAAGAAAAGCTATTTCTGACTTTCAATAATGTTTAAAACGTTTCATAACTTCAACTTTACTTTGTTGAGTTTAAACTAACCATTCAACTCGTTCTTGTCGTAATCTTCTGACGCTTAAATAGTATGTGATACCAACCATCAAGGTGATGACAGTAAATGGAAGAAGAATTAAGTAATTCATCGAAAACCTTTCAATAAAAGTAATTTCAACATGTGAATAGCTCTTATCAGTGACCTTTCTCAAAAAAAAAGATTCAAAATATTTATGCAACTGAAAAACAACCCTTCTTATCATAAAGAATGTTTTGAAAGAAGACTTTCACTTGGAAAGAAGCTTACAGAAGTTAGTATTTATGGATTTTATAAAATAATCACCATCTTTTTATTTAAATAGTCTAAAAAACAAAAGAGAATTTGTTGATGTCACTCCAACAATAGAAGGAACTAATATTTCACGGGTCGCTGTGCAGAGTTGACTATTCTAATGGATAAAAATCTATCAAGACTTTCTATTCTCGATTCATACTCTTAATGATATCATTTTTGATGTGTTTTCATGTAAAATACCAATAGTTTATCAGGTACGCCGCGCAGAAGGCGGCTAAGACCCAAAAACCCATATTTTCAGAGTCCTAACAAAACTTTAGACTCTTAACACTCCTGCCAAAACAACGTTCAGCAAACACGAAAAGCAGATTCGGAAAAAAAGTGAAATTCTGCGTCGAGGTTGTATGTCATTTGGCCGGTTCAGCCAGTTGACCTTCCCTTGTTAGTTTACAACCTAATATACCGGAAGGATTTGTCAGATGGCAAACTATTACGCAGGCGCACAAAGAACATCTCGCCAGTCGTCAGTTTACGTTTGTAGTTTCTAGATTTGCCAGATTGGTGAGAGAAAGTAGTACCAAGAATTTGGTTTTCCAACTTTCTTATGTGATTTGGTTGAATTTTTCTATTTTGCAATACTCAAACATGAGAAAATTTGGAAAAAGCTTAATTGAAAGTTTGCATAAGAAAAACTGTCAAGAAAACTTTAATTTCCAAATTACCTGGTAGAATTTCTCTGCCACTAACCGCTTTACTTAATGGCACACTTTTTGTAATGTTATGGAGAAGAATGAGAGCATTTTATCTAGAAAACACAAGTCAACAAAAAGCAGATATGAGAAAAGAGTTTAAATTGCCGCTACATGTAGAAATAGCAAATTCTTGGCCTTGAATTTCAAAGCTAAAATCATCTTTCTATTCATTCTATTCAGATGATTAGCTTTGTCATCAATTTCATTCATTTAATGGGTTTATCTTGTGTAACTGGACTACTCCCACGTGATACAGTTTCACTTTTCTTTATCAGCACATTCAGCTGACAGTTCAGCTCACTTTTTTGAGGTGAGTTCAGAATTTTGGTGTCAGCTAGAACAAGACTGCTAGAAGCTAAGTCCAGATCTGTTTCTGAGCAAATCCAGAGATCAAACCAGCGATCTAACTCAAGTTTTATCTGGTTTTTCTGAAATTTTCCATACCGTGTTCTCTCTAATAGTAGTGTACCCCGGCGAGCCGAGTTGATGACTATTTTACGGTTTCCAAGCTTTTGCAGAAGCTCAACACTCAAATCCCCCACAAGATCTCATCGTCAGCTAGATTTTCCGACCCCACATCAATAGGTTCTGATAAGCACTTTTCGAGATTTCAAGCAACTTAGGCGACGCTCACGGTGCATTACTATTAGAGAAAATACGGTAATTCAGAAGGCTTGTTTTTGTTTTTTTGTGATAATGCACAGATGAAATTCAATATATACCGTATTTTCTCTAATAGTAGTGCACCCCGTCGAGTTGGTGACTATTTTACGGTTTCCAAGCTTTTGCAGAAGCTCAACACTCAAATCCCCCACTAGATCTCATCGTCAGCTACATTTTCCGACCCCACATCGATAGGTTCTGATAAGCGCTTTTCGGGATTTCGTGGAATTTAGGCAACGCTCAGGGTGCATTACTATTAGAGAAAATACGGTAATTTCTGTTTATCTTACGTGCTGATTCTTTGGGATTGATCTCCACCATTAAAACACTCAAAAGATCATAACGATTACAACAAATGGATTGAAGTTTATGATATTTGATTTTCGATTTTAAAGCGATATCTTTATCATTTTCTTTTCTTTTTGCGTTTCTCAGTGCAATTTAGAAATCTCTATCTAATTTCTTCAAAATTGTCTAAAAAATCTTTTCACTTACAATTATAAGATCCAATTTCGATTTGCCCTTGTTGTAACGAAGATGCTTTGTTTAACCATTTGTGCAATTTATGTCTTGCTGTTTCCAGATTTTGTTCATTTTCAACCTAAATCTGTCTTTAGTTCATAAATATGAAAACTAAAGTCCAGAAGTCAGCTTCTAAACTTTCCTTTTTCTACCAGTAAAGCCAAGCTTAATCTTCAGCAAATTTTAGTAAAGATCCCGATAAAAAAGAAATAGTAAATAGAACACCTATACCTGTAATCGATCTTTTAGATGAGTTTTGAGTCTTCAATCTCTCCAATATCTTTTTTCTTTTCAGCTAAGTTCATCAAAGTTGAGTTGAGTATTGTGATTGAATCAAAAAGACGATGGAATCGAATATTCATCCATCGCTATAAACTACAAGAACAGACTACAAACTACAAGAACAGACTACAAACGTTCTAGAAACAGACAGAAGCTTTTATAAACTATTTTTACCAGAAAATCAAGCCAAATTTGGGCTTTTAAATGACACAAAGATCAAGTCAATCCATTTTTGTGTTGAAATATAACGTTTTCTTTCAAGGTTTATAGTAATATCCAATGGAATGAGATTACAAATTGTTATAAATAATAGGTTGATGCATAAGTCTTTTCGTTTTTTTCGTACTTCTGTTAAAAAGTAACAAATTCACGAATTAATCTATAGTTTGCTCTATAAAAAAAAGTGTTTTTTTGTTCAATTTGCATCTTTTTAAATGAATTTCGGTTCACTTTCAAGCAAATTCGAGAGTGAAAAACGCCTTTTTCGTAAAAATCTATAAAAAACTCTACGGAAAAATTGGCTGAATGAATTTCTCTGAAATTTTGGCGAAATATCAAACGTTTTTTTTCTCTATCTTTTATCTATTGACACGAAGATAGGTTTTCTTTAGCTAAGGTGTCTAAACCGCATCATCGAGTTAGCCCTTTTTGACTACCCGACTTCATACTCTCAAGAAAATCCAGGCATTAAATATTTTTAAACCCGTTTTAATGTTATTTTGCAGAAAAATAATTGCTTTTTCTAATGAAATCAACCGTAGTTTAATTGGTGCATTTGTTGGCTTGAAACGGCAGACGAAAAGGAACAAAAAGACTTATGCATCAACCTAAGATTTCAATTGAACAGCCAAATAAGAAGATATTTAAATTCAAAGTTGAATTGCCAATGGCAAAAGGAGGCGGGGCGCGTCTAAAAGGTGGGACATGTACGCTCTGCCCCTTTCCCATTGGCAATCTAACTTTGAGCTCAAATTTCTTGGTGTCAGGCTGTTAAATTTAAATACTTTTGGTATCATTAGATTCGCCAAGTCTTTCTCTATCGATTAGTATAAAAACCATTTCAGTTGAAACCATTTCAACCGTTTAAAAACCATTTCGACCGTAGTTTAATTGGTGAATTTGTTGGCTTGAAACGGCAGACGAAAACGAACAAAAACACTTATGCATCAACCTAATAGCTATTCTTGGAGTAGAGACGATGAATTCGTCTATTCTTTTTGTCATTCAAAAGCTCAAAGTTGACTCGAAAAACAGATGAACATTTCCGCAAGTTTTAAACAAAATTTTCAAAGTTCTCCAATCAAATTTTATTGATTAAGTTTCATGCGAAAGTGAAGAAATGTCTGAAAGAAAGCTTAAAACCCAAAAAAGGATTTGTATTCGATTGATGAAACACATAAATATCTCTCTTTTTTCATTAAAGAAAATGGATCTTTAAATGAAATTAGAGAAAATTAATCTTTAAATGGTAAACCAAAATGCGCTTCAAAAGAAACCCATTTTGGTGTCAATAGAAAAGTTGTAGGGAATCAAAAATCAAGCTTATCTCCAAATTTCCTTTTTCAGATTCCTCTTTCGTAGTAGGATTTTGGTTTGTGTGTGAGACAAGTGTGAGACACAAAAATGGAGGACTGGAGATGTCCCAATGTCCCAGTTTGGCACTTTCTTCAAAAGAAACCCATTTTGGTGTCAATAGAAAAGTTGTAGAGAATCAAAAATTAGGCTTATAGCGAAATTTCCAAAAAGATACACTTAGTAGTTTCGCTTAAAATGCAAGTTTTGTGAAAGTTTCGTAAATTTGGTCTGAAAGAAATGTCTGGAATGTCTGAAAGAATGTCTAAATGTCTGAAAGAAAGCTTAAAACCCCAAAAAAAGATTTGTATTCGATTGATGAAACACATAAATATCTCTCTTTTTTCATCAAAGAAAACTAATCTTTAAATGAAATTAGAGAAATTAGATCTTTTAATCGTAAATTTATTTAATTAAATTTGCTTTTCAATTACTTTATGCCTTGATTTTCAAATTAAATCAAAATTTTCACATTTCCTCGATTCAAGATTGATATCTTGAATCGAGTACCCTAAAGTCTCGAGTTCTAAGTTCTGCCTTAATTTACATTCGCTTTAATTGCTTTGAATTTCTTTTTGTTGGGTTTTTATACATTTTTATTGTTATATAGACTTTTATTATTGTTCTTGGAGCGCGGGATACTACAGGGTGACAGCCTATCACCATTGCTATTTGTTATATGCATGGATACATCCAGACGATAGTGTTGAAGAAGACGCTGGAAGGCATTCGCTTTCGACCGTCGACGTGGACTTTGACCGGATGAAGAGACCAGGGAGGGATCCATAAGACTGAGCACCGGAGAGGAGCAGTTAAACGCGCCGCGGGACGGACGCGCCGAGCCACGCCCGGAGCAACAAATAACAGCATAAAATTGCTATAACCCTCAATAAATTTACTTCTATTATTGTTCTTAAAAAGCAAAAAAGTTATGCTGCAGCGGGGTTCGAACCCTCGACACACCGCACCGGAGACAGCCGTCAATTTGCATGCGAAAACCAAACAGAACTTATACTCGCGACTTTAGGGTAAATGTGAAATTTTTTTAAAATCAATACTTGAGTCTATTCTTTTTCCCTTCATTTTTCTTTTTCTTTTTTATCTATATTTGAAGGAAAAAAAGTGGGGTTTATGAAAGAAAAGAGCTTATTTCAGAGAGATTTTTCCAATACACAAATCATAAATAAAAAATAGTTGAAAAATGAAAGAAATGCTAGAGAAAGAGGGCAATTCAATAGCTTAATCTTATAGATATAAAGAAAGCAAGAAAGATGAAAAAATTCGATTCTAACCCTCATTTATTTGATCATGAAAGTCGTTCTTGTTACAGGTTTGTCGAATTTTCTCTTGAAAAATCTATTCTTGTCGGGTTAAAGAATATTTTGGTTCTTTGCCCTTCTTTGGCTCTTGAATTTGAAAGTCTAGAGTCGATCACAAAGTAGACTTCTCTAGCATAACAAAGTCTACTTTGTAATCACTTTGACTTTCAAATTCAAGAATTCAAAAGGATGCCAAAGAATTTCAAAGAATCTCGGCATTCTTTGGCATTCTTGGATTTGAATTGGATTTGAATTCTTTGAATTCTTGAATTTGAAAGTCAAAGTGATTACAAAGTCGAATTTGTTATGCTAGAGAAGTCTACCTTTTGATCAAATCTAGACTTTCAAATTCAAGAATTCAAAGAATGTCAAAGACTTTTGTAAGACTTTTTAAAACTAAAATCAATCTTAGATTCCGAGCTTTGCTTTCTATTGTATATCAAAAGCGGCTCTTGACATTTACAAAAAGAGTTTAGCGGTTGAATTGTCGAATTTTCTCTTGAAAAATCTAATCTTATCGGGTTAAAGAATATTTTGGATCTTTGACATTCTTTGACATTCTTTGGCATTCTTGGATTTGAATTGGATTTGAATTCTTTGAATTCTTGAATTTGAAAGTCAAAGTGATCACAAAGTCGAATTTATTATGCTAGAGAAGTCTACTTTTTAATCAAATCTAGACTTTCAAATTCAAGAATTCAAAGAATTTCAAAGACTTTTGTAAAGCTTTTTAAAACTAAAATCAATCATAGATTCCGGGCTTTACTTTCTATTGTATCTCTTGACATTTACACAAAGAGTTTAGCGCTTAAATTATTGAATTTTCTCTTGAAAAATCTAATCTTATCGGGTTAACGAATATTTTGTTTCTATGACATTCTTTGAAATTCTTTAGTGGTTAAGAAATGTAACTAATAATGTAAGTTCTAAGAATATTAAAGTTTAAACTTTACAAACTTTATTTGTCATTGAAAATTTCATAAGCCTAACTTAAAAAGTCATTTAATCTAATCCAAAATAAAATCTCAAAAACTAATCAATTTTAGGAGCCTCAACCGGTCTTGGAAAAGCAATTGCTGTTTATTTTGCGTCAAAGGTAACTTAAAACATTTAAAGCTTAAACACTTCTAATTATGTTTACTAGTAAATGAATAATTTAAAAAAAAAGAAAACCCTGGCCTAATCTTTTCTTTAGTTTTCATTCGATTTGCAAATTTTATTTCATTCAGATCATCATTATTAAAACGGGTTTTCCAAGATTGAAAAATAGCCAAATCAATGATTTTCTTTAAATGCAAACCATGACTTAGAACTTATTAATTTGTGGGCCAAAACGTGGAAGCTTTCCCTATCCCCTTCAAAATCTCAACATTTTTCCACGGGTAATTAACAATATTCCTATCAATTACATTAGTAAATTAGATTTTGTTAGAGATTTAGGTGTCCACATCTCTCCCCCTTTTAATTTCACTAAACATATTGAAATCATTTGTCGAAAAGCTTCTTTTGTTTCTAGCCGTATTCTCAAATCAATTGTTCATCCTAACCTAAACTCTTACCGCAAATGCTTGACGACTTATATCCGGCCCATCTTAGAATATGCTTCTATTGTTTGGTCTCCCCGCGCACAAGTCTTTATTGAACGCTTGGAGAAAATTCAGAGGAGGTTCACAAAAGTCGCTTTATGGAAAATTGACTATTCTAAATATTCTAGCTTTACTTATGAGGAGAGACTTGCTTTTTTTGAACTAAAAACTTTACAGCATCGTCGCTTTGTCATTGATTTAGTCGAAACTTTCAAAATCCTCCGTTGTAAACAGATTAGCCCTTTGTTTATAGACTTTTTCAAATTTAAACCGCGGTCAGGGCCCAGAAGTGGCTCATTCCTTTTGCAAATTCCCTTTGCTTCCAATGCCTCTTTATCAAATTCATTTCCCGTTAGAGCCGCTAGATTATGGAACTTGCTCCCAAACGACATACGAGAAATTCAGTCGCTTTTCATATTCAAGAAACGTATCGATGCTTTAGATCTAGTGGCTCTTTGCCGTAAGTAATTGGCTTATTGATTTCAGTATGTATTGTATGATTAAGTATCACTGTGCATTTCTCTATGATTTCTTTCACTTTATCGTTTGAATAAAGTATTATTATTATTATAAATAAAGTAATTCAATTGGTGTATTTGTTGGTTTTAAATGAAAGTAATAAGATAAAAAGTAAAAATATAAATATAAAAAGAAACAAAGAGACTTTTTGAATAGTCTAATACTTGTCAGTACTTATTGTAAAAGTTTATTGTAGAGTTTTTTAACTAAAGCTAAAGTTAAACCAAATATCGCTTCAGGGATTTGCTGTTTCAATCACCGCTCGTTCAGGAGATGCTCTTCAGAAAACAAAAGCTGAATGTGTTGCGGCTGGAATTAAAGAGAATAAGGTACACTTTTGTTAAGCTTTTATTGGACAGCTGAATTTTCTGCTCTTTTTTTTTGTTTATTTATTTGTTTAAGAGAACAAATTTTGTGTTATACCGTATTTCTTCGAATAGAAGACGGGGTAAAGAGTATCATAGCGTACTCGTGCGTAGCAGCCCTTTTTAAAATTTCTTTTCTGCACAAAAGTTTTCAATGAAGTGCTATAGGGCTGGAAAATGGTTCAAAAAAATCTGTTAGCTCATGTGGTATTTTTGAGTCATTTTCCAGCCCTATAGCACTTCACTGAAAGCTTTTATGCAGAAAAGAAATTTTAAAAAGGGCTGCTACGCAGGAGTACGCGATGATACTCTTTACCCGGTCTTCTATTCGAAGAAATACGGTATTCTAGATTGTAATCACTGTTGGAGATCTGACCGAATTGAGCACAGCTGAAGCTGTAGTGAAAAACACAATTCATCAACTCGGTTCAATTGATGTTTTGGTGAGGAGATTTCGTCAATTTCAAGTTCAGCGTTTAGATCAACAGCTTTTAGATCAACAATGCTGGTTATCTTCAATTCGGAGCTCTTTCCACGGCAACTGTTGAGGATTTTGATAAGCAAATGAATCTAAACGTTAGGAGGTAATTCTGATTATTCAATTATCTGATTCTGATTCAATTATTCAACTGATTACAATCAATTGAATAATTGAATTTAAATATTTTGATATAAAAAAGGGATCAAAAAAAGCATTTAAGTCTTCATCAAATCACTCGTCTTTCCATTCCACATCTCCTCCAATCAAAGGGAAATATTGTTAACGTCAGCTCGATTGGATCGATGACGCCGGTATGGTTAAAGTTAAAGTAAAAGTAATCATCAAGTAGACTAGAGAACCTGCTAGAGAACCTGCTAGAGAAGTCTACTTTGTGATCAAATCTAGACTTCCAAATTCAAAAATTCAAAGAATGTCAAAGACTTTTGTAAAACTTTTTAAAACTAAAATCAATCTTAGGTTCCGGGCTGTGCTTTCTATTGTATGTCAAAGGCGGCTCTTGACATGTACACAAAGAGTTTAGCGCTTGAATTGGCTCCACAAGGAGTTCGGGTTAATAGTATCAAGTAAGTAAAAGAAATAGCAAATTGAAAGATATGCGAATCTAAAATCTGATAAATTTAGCCCTGGCTTGATTATGACCGAATTCTCGGTGAATGCCGGTTTAGCCACACAGGAAAACAAGGCTGAGGTAGAGACAAAATGTGATTGTTTTTAGTTTTTTTGATCTGTCTTTGTATGAAGGTGTTCCCAGTACACAACCTCCTTCCACATTTCTCTATCTCTTGCTATTGTCATCCAGTCTTTCCTTTCTTGGTTGTTCCTGGTTCGAAGTCTTTGACTTGCTTGTGCTGGGCTTGTGCTGGGCTTGTGCTAGGCTTGTGCTAGGCTTGTGCTGGGCTTGTGCTAGGCTTGTGCTAGGCTTGTGCTGGGCTTGTGCTAGGCTTGTGCTAGGCTTGTGCTGGGCTTGTGCTAGGCTTGTGCTAGGCTTGTGCTGGGCTTGTGCTGGGCTTGTGCTAGGCTTGTGCTGGGCTTGTGCTGGGCTTGTGCTGGGCCTGTGCTGGTGGTGATTGCACTCTAGCCATCCTTTCTTTCCTTTCTCTTTCTCCTTTCTCTTTCTCCTTCCTAATCATCCTTTTTAGTAACTGCCAAGTTGTTTCTAAAGTTAGAATCTATTTAGAGATACAATCAACTTGGATCCACGAATCCACTTGGAAGAGCTGCATCTCCGGATGAGGTTTGACTTTCTTGACTTTGAACCAAAAAACATGATTACAAACACAAGATTAAATTCTAAAAGATGACAAATTCAGATTGCAAGAACTGTTTATTATTTGGCAAGTAAGAACAGCTCATTCACAACTGGAACGATCATGGTGAGTGACGGAGGACGTTTGCTCGGCTCTGCACCAGCTCTCTGGAATCAAGCACAAAAGCAATAAATTTATCATTTTGAGAAATCTATTAAATCTATTCAAAATTCTATTTAAATATTCTTATTTTACAATAAAAACTTTGCATTTATTTTGAGAAAAACCATACAAAAAAGTTATGGAAAATTTGATACAGCTCTTTTCCCATTGTCTAACTTTGAGATCATATATCTTGGTGTTAGGCTATCGAATTTAAATATTATTGATATAATTAGATGCGCCAAGTCTTTTTCTATCGATTAGTAGAAAAACTATTTCTATTGAACAGCTAGATAGGAAGATATTTGAGCTTAAAGTCGGATTGTCAATGGGAAAGGAGCGGATTGCAATTTGCGAATGACGATTTGTCAATGGCGTGTATTAAATGTCCCATAATCCAAAAAGCTGATACTAAAAAGCTAGAGCTAAAGCCAAAAGTCATAACTGAGCAAGTAGTTTTGATCTATTTATATAAATTCAAAGTGATTTGGTAGAAATAGGATTTAAACCAGAGCTTGGCTATTTAGCATTGGTTTCGCCTTCAAAATCGATCGACCCAACTCTAGAACGGCACTGATTTACATAAATCAAAATACCGTATTTTCTCTAATAGTAGTGCACCTTGATCGTCGTTTAAATTGCTCGAAATCTCGTAAAGTGCTTATAGAACCTATCGATGTGGGGTCGGAAAGTGTAGCTGACAATGAGATCTAGTGGAGGATTAGTGTTGAGCTTCTGTGAAAACTTTGAAAGCTGGAAAATAGTCATCAACTCGGCTCGTCGGAGTGCACTACTATTAGAGAGAATACGGTATGTAAAATTTCAGAAAAACCAGATAAAACTAGAGTTAGATAGCTGGTTTGATTTCTGGATTTGCTCAGAAACATGCAAATGCAAATGACATGCAGCCTGTAACAGAAACAGAAACAGAAACAGAAATTACCGGATTCTCTCTAATAGTAGTGCACGCTAAGCGTCGCCTAAATTGCTCGAAATCTCGAGAACCGCTTATGAGAACCTATTGATGTGGGGTCGGAAAATGTAGCTGACAATGAGATCTAGTGGAGGATTAGAGTGTTGAGCTTCTGTGAAAACTTTGAAAGCTGTAAAATAGTCACCAACTCGGCTCGCCGGGGTGAGAGAAAATACGGTATATATTGAATTTCATCTGTGCATTATCACAAAAACTGAAAAATCCTCAAATCCAGCTTAACAACTTTCAGGTAACGTCAATTTTTGAGACATCAGACTTTAGAACTCAACAAAACTCGAGAATCTGGTGACCAGTTAAACGGTGATCAAAAGCTATCACTCAGACTTCTCCAATCTCTTTTCTGATTTGAAATATTTCAACGATCACTGATGGATTGTCTTCTTTTCCCCTTGTTCTTTCTCCCTTTTCACCTCGATTTTGTGTTCTCACTTCCTATCTTTCTTAATCGACCGTTGAACCAACAGCTGTCTCATTTCCTATTAACATGATTTTTCTGAGATCTTCCATTTCCAAAATCTTGCCCCAAAATTTTTCCGTTCAAAACTGGTTATAGTTGAACTTGAGTATCAATCCATTAAAATTCCTATTCAGTTTTCAATTCCCGATTTTTCAGTAACTTTTTACGTTTTTCATTAGCTTTTCTTATTCCTTAGCTTTCAAGTTTCAGCGCTAGACTTTAGTTTTTAAGTTTTTAAGAGATAGTTTTTAAGATTAAAGGGAGCGGGACAAATGCTACCTTTTTTTGCGCACCCCGAACATTTGCGCACCTTTTTTTCTGCACCTTGCCCATTAGCGCACCTTTTTTCGTGTTTTAAAAAGCTCTAAAAGTTAATATTAACCAATTTCTATTCCAAAAGTTGTTTTTCTAGGTAATTTTAGGGCGTAGAATCGAAATTTTGGCATATCAGAGCTTGTGGAAGCGAACAGACGGAGTTATACAAAGAGAAAAATCAACAATTTGAAATTTCTGTAATTTGACCTAGCCGTTTTGTCTTTTAAATTGGTTCCACACGCTCTGATATGCCAAAATTTCGATTCTATGCCCTAAAATTACCTAGAAAAACAACTTTTGGAATAGAAATTGGTTAATATTAGCTTTTAGAGCTTTTTTAAAACGCGAAAAAAGGTGCTCTAATGGGCTAAGTGCGGAAAAAAAGGTGCGCATATGTCCGGGTGCGCAAAAAAAGGTCGCATTTGTCCCACTCCCAGATTAAATTCTTTTCATTAAGCATTATGATTAGCAAAGAATCACAAAGTTGCCTAGACTTTTCAAAAAAATTTTCCTTTAAACAAGTAATGTCCTAATGGAGTTTTTGGGTGAACGGAAATTGATGGAGTGGTTCTTTCAAAAAAAACGAAATGTTTAAGCCTTTTTGAGACCGGTGAACACATTTCCGTTTTTCTTTTTCCTCTTTTCTAGATAGAGTTCGAAAAATCGCTGTTCTATTGGTCTTTTTGTGGCAAAGAAGGCACAAAGTCTTGAAAATTTATGCATTTGAAGAACCACTCCCCTGAATGCAATCGGAAATCTTATTTTAAGGGTTTTCCGTGAACTTTATCAATGGTCTTTGAATTTTGCGGGCTAGGCTAATTTCCGCAATTTTTTTTTTGCGCAACTCGCCATAACTTTCTTCTAAGTGGACCAATCTTTATGATTTTGATGTCATTTTGTAGATCTCAATAAGTGCAACAAAATGACATTAAAAGCTTAAAGATTGGTCCACTTAGAAGAAAGTTATAGCGAGTTGCGCAAAAAAAATTGCGGAAATTAGCCTACCCCAATTTTGCGCTTTGTCAATGATCGCTTTGTCTTTGCAATCTTCTTTAGTCATTTTTTAGTTTTTCATTTGCAAATTTGTTGTAAAAACTTTCAAAAAATTACAATAAATTAAATGTAATGTAAATTACAGCAAATCTAGTGATGTTTGTTGCCGTAACTTGTGTTTTAAAGCGATCCCCTCAAATAGAGCGACCTCTTTCTTTCACCAATTTTTTTATTGCTCATTTTCTAGAAGGCATTATTTTTTAGTCAAGCTCTTTTCGATTGAAAAAAGTACTTACCTACCTTAATTTTTTTTTTTAGTTTTTCTTATTTTAACACTTTTGCTACAATGTTTAATATTTTTCTTTAGTTGATGGTCGAAGAGATGCGCGAGACGATCATTGAGCCAATAGCAAACGGTGAACGAATCGATCGACGATTTGATTGAATTTCGGGATCGTCGTAATTTCGAACAAGGATTGAACAAAAGCTTCGATGAAGAGGCACGTGTTTGCAAAATCAAAGCAAAAAACACGGGAAAAGGAAAAAAAGGGGCATTCGATGTAAAAAAGAAACTGGAGATCCTTGAATCCACCAAATCGAACTCAATCCACGCGGCTGCAAAGAAGTTCGACGTGACACAATCATCAATTTACGATTGAAAGAAACAAAAAAATCAACTCAGCGATCCCAACGGCAAGAGAAAGCGAATCGATGGCGGTGGAAGGCATTTGCTGCGGGTAGAAGTTGACCAATCAATTGCTGAATGGATTCGATCTCAACGAGATGAAAAGATCGTTTAGGGAATGTGCTGTGATCATTGCTTTGTACGGGACTGAGGATCATCTTATTCACTGTTTCAACCGGTCATTTCAACCAGATGGGATGGGGTCATTCCAACAGGTTGATCCGTTATTGTTTTACTATTAGGTTGATGCATAAGTCTTTTTGTTCCTTTTCGTCTGCCGTTTCAAGCCAACAAATGCACCAATTAAACTACGGTTGATTTCATTAGAAAAAGCAATTATTTTTCTGCAAAATAACATTAAAACGGGTTTAAAAATATTTAATGCCTGGATTTTCTTGAGAGTATGAAGTCGGGTAGTCAAAAAGGGCTAACTCGATGATGCGGTTTAGACACCTTAGCTAAAGAAAACCTATCTTCGTGTCAATAGATAAAAGATAGAGAAAAAAAACGTTTGATATTTCGCCAAAATTTCAGAGAAATTCATTCAGCCAATTTTTCCGTAGAGTTTTTTATAGATTTTTACGAAAAAGGCGTTTTTCACTCTCGAATTTGCTTGAAAGTGAACCGAAATTCATTTAAAAAGATGCAAATTGAACAAAAAAACACTTTTTTTATAGAGCAAACTATAGATTAATTCGTGAATTTGTTACTTTTTAACAGAAGTACGAAAAAAACGAAAAGACTTATGCATCAACCTATTAATTTTTTATTGTTTTAGGTTACGAAAAGTTGAAGAATGCTCGTCTGGATCAAGAAATGGTCGAGCTTTTGGGGAGAATTGAACACAAACGTCGATACAAACGTTGAAGAAATCGATAATACAAACGATGATTTGAATCTTTTCGACTTTGATCGACTTTCGACTCCTCTCGATCTTGCTGGCTAATTTTTACCTTTCATAATTGTTATTTTTTTAATTTTGTTAATATTCTATAAATTTTTTGAGACATTTTCTTTAACAGAAATAATATTTGTATGATCCTACATGGTTCTTTCAAATTAGAGACTATAAATAGAAGGGTCAGTCGCTCTAATGCAGCATTTAGTAGTTGAAATTTGATACTTTTTTTTATTATCTTCATTGTCCGCCATCAATTCCAATTTGCAACCAATTTTCCAGGTTTTCATGCTTCCAAGATGAGTCGAGGCTCTACAAATGTAGACTTAGGATTATCAATTCTAATATATTTCTGTTATTTCATCAACGTTTCTCTGGGAGAGCAATTTATTGTGAATTCAATCGAATACGGGAAAATTAGAGGGAAAATTGTTGAGGTAAGTTGTTCAGAAAAGGAAGAGTAAGGCATAAGACAGTTCCCTGGCGGAAAGCTACACGTGTTGGTGTAGCTTAGAGCCAAGCCACAGGTAGAACGTTCGCCTGGTGAGCGAGAGGTCGCGGGTTCAAATCCCAGCGCCGATGTTTTGTATTCCCAACTGATCAAAGAATCGTCTAATTGAAGAGAGAAATATATTGCTTTGCTAATTTCATGATTTTGAAAAAGTTTGAACTATAGGCTTTTTAAAAATGCAGAATAATTAAATGACTTTGACTTCAGCATCAGCATTCAGCAAAAGAATTTTTGACTTCAGCATGAAGGGCGTAAAGGTGAGGTCTACGAGTCGATTCCTTATGCTCGGCCACCGATCGGCGAGCTTCGCTTTGAGGTACAATTCAACAATCTAATATAAAACTAATTCTCTGTAGATTGTACTTATTTGACTATTATTTGAATTGATGATAATATAATAATTATTTAATTTTAGTATCCAAAAGAGCCCGAGAATTGGAAAGGTATCGTTGACACGAATCGGCGAGTCGCATGTCCACAATACTTGAGCAAAGTAAGACAAAATATCTGATTTATTTGTATAACTGATCCACATGACTCATGGCCGATTGGCTAAGAGCCTTGTATCTTAGTCAAGAGATCAAGGGCTCAATCTCTCGGCTAGATTATTGGTAATAATTGTCTACGAGTCGACTCCTTATGCTCGGCCACCGATCGGCGAGCTTCGAGCTGAACATTGTGTTGTCAAATCATCAATAAAACATTTCTAGGGAATCAATACAGCCGCTGAGATTGAATCAGAGGATTGCCTTTATCTGAAAATTGTTATTCCACTAGATGAACAAGGAAAAGTAAGTGAAAACCAAGAAAAATAAAATAGATTATTTTAGAGATACGAAGAAAAACTACCAATCATTTATTGGATTCATGGAGGGTCGTACATGGTAAGATTTATCTTTAGAGTAGGCTTTAACTTTAGCTTTTAAAGCTTTAACTTTATTTAAAAATACTTAAACTTGATTACTTTTTACTGTAGGTTTTTCCTTAGACTTTTCTCTCAATTTCTTAGACTTTCAGTCTTGTTAAGTATTTATTTTAGGTTGGTGGGAAACATCTCTTCCCAAATACGGGGATTCTGAAAAATTTCTCGATAAAGAAGATCATTTTCGCATTTGTTGATTATCGATTAGGAATTGAAGGTAAAAATCTTGCTTTCAAAAAGCTAAACTTGTTTGATTTAGGGTTTTTGACGATGAGAGAACCGGGACTTCCTGGGAATTATGGTGTTGAGGATGTGTTGTTAGGATTGAAATTTATAAAGGTATGGGGAACTTTTTGAGAAAAGATATCAAAATTATGATCAAGATTAAGTTTTAATCTAGTATTAAACTATTAGAATAACGCTGATCACTTTGGTGGTGATCCGGAGAAGATCATTGTTTCTGGTGAGAGTGTCGGAGGAACATTGGCTGGTCTCATCGCTGTCACTCCGAAAGCTCGAGGTATGGATTTAAATAGAAAATTCTTTAATGAATAGAAATTGACTGCATTTTTAGACGTAGATCGTAGTTTGGTATGTTTAGAATTGCTTTTAAATCAAACAAAAAATCTCAGCTAAAATTTAATGGAAGCTCTTCAAAAAGATAGCTCTTAAATGCATTCTTCTCCCTTGTATACCCTCTTTTTTTTGAGCGAAGCAGAGGCCGGATAGCTCAGTGGTTAGAGCATCTGCCCACCAATCGCTTTCGAGGTGATCTGCCCGGGGGTTCGATCCGCTAAGAAATCTATCTTTGCCATTTCTTCCATTTTTTATCACTGTATCAACCTTTTTTTCTACAATTCAGATTTGAGCTCCGGTGTGATGATGTTCTCGGGCACACCACAAGCCACTTGGGCAGTTCGCAATCATTTTACGGTAGACGCAATTCCCTTCATTCAACGAGAAAATTTAGGAAATCAATTCAGCGATTGTGATCAACTATTGCAATTGCTCAAGAGGATCTGCGGAAAATGTGAAAAATTGCATGAAAACGGTTTGAATTGTTGTAGTTTTTCATTTAAAGAGTTCAGATTTCACTAGAGTGCTTTCAAAAAGGCGTTGACGAAATCCAGGCTCAAGTGAGAAAGGATGGATTTTCTAGGGCAAGTTTTTCACAACATAATTAATTTAATTTAAAGTAAAATTGAAAAAATAAATCGATTCTTTTGGTCTTAAAATGATGCAGAGTTGATCCAGACTTATAAACGGACAATTCAAGCTTTAACAACAAGTTTTTCTTTGTTTTTCTAGTATTTCTTTTCTATTTCTATTTCTATTCCTGGAATTTCTAGTACAGTAAATGATAGAGTGGATTTAGTGCATCAACTAGATTGAATACAGCGTCAATATTCATCCAGACTGATCCAGACTTGTAGACGGACAATTCAAGCTTTTCAGCCTTAAAGGGGGGGGGTATTAATCGCGGCCGGGTGAAGATAAAAATTTTTTACGGCAACCACCTGTTTTTTTATTTTAATATCGCTGATTTTATTATAAAAAGAATAAAAATCACCCGGCTAGAGTGATTTGATGGGTTTACAAATTTTTGGAGATGCTGCAAGGCTTGGAGGAAAACAAGATCGTCACTCATCAAGACACCTCAGCACAGTCTAGATCGATTGAGTTTTAGTTGCAGATAAATTTAAAAACAAAATAAAAAGCACAAAAAGTAATAAAAATAAATTGTTAATCTATAATTCTTCCTCTTGCTCACTTTCATCTTCGCTCAAGTACAGCAGTTCGGCTCAAGTACAGCAGTACAAATCGGCTTCCTATCTTATCAATTTCCAGCGCATCTTCACCAAAAGTGACTGGATCTCCTCCATCGTAGGACGTCTTCAGCGCTTTGATTGACACAATTAGATCTTGTTTCATTTGTGGTCGCTTATGGTTTTAGTTTTCTCAAATAGGTGCCTTTTAGCTGAGGTGTCTGATGAGTGACGATCTTGTTTTCCTCTAAGCCTTGCAGCATCTCCAAAAATTTGTAAACCCATCAAATCACTCTAGCCGGGTGATTTTTATTCTTTTTATAATAAAATCAGCGATATTAAAACAAAAAAACAGGTGGTTGCCGTAAAAAAATTTTTATCGTCACCCGGCCGCGATTAATACCCCCCCTTTAACAACAAGTCCAGTTGTTTTTCTAGTATTTCTTTTCTATTTCTATTCCTGGAATTTCTAGTAAAGTAAATGATAGAGTGGATTTAGTGCATCAACTAGATTGAATACAGCTTCAATCAATATTCAATGCCGTACTCAAATCATTCAGATCTATAAAATACTATGCAATAAAGAAACCAATACTTAGTCGATCTCTTGTAAAGTAAAAATTTCTGAATTAACATTTGAAATTAAGATCTTTTCCTATATTTAATACATCTAAATGCTTAAAATTGTTCAACTTTTCATTTCATTTAGATGAGATACGAGTTGATCCGAATGGGTTTCACTGTCACTACACCAATTGTCGACGATTTTCGAAAAAATGACTCCATCATCCCGCTAAAACCGGAAGAATTAGTGAGGTAGCTTCGAAATTCTCACCTTTTTTTTATGGAATTGAAATTGAATTGCGAAAAAATCCAAGATTTAGACAAAATGCTCGAGTTAAAGCTTTGATCAGCAATGTTGCTCATGATCGATCATTTGCAACAAATATGATAGGTTAAAGAAATGATAATTTATAGCTAAAAAGGTTTTAGCTAAAACGGGGAATTCTCGAATTGATGTTTTGATTGATCAAATGATTCTAGAAGGATCGGCTTCGGGTGGAGTGTTGAAAAAAGCGTTGAGAGAGAAGTAAATTGTTTACATTACAAGGATTTTTGATACCGAGCTATGCCCAAACTGTGTAACTGTTACGTCCGCATCTGAGGAGACGTCCATCTCGGATCCGGACGTCCGAATCTGAGGAGATTCATTCTCCTCTGAAACGGACGTCCGACTCAGAGATGGACTCTGAGTCGGACGTCCGACTCAGATTCGGACGTCCGGATCGGAGATGGACGCCCCCTCAGACGTAACATAACTATCAATATTCTTAGATATGCTCCAGCCAGTCTCTACAATAACACGGAAAAATCAAGACGGCTATGTCAACTATTGATTGGTAAAGGTTTTTTAAATTATTATGAGATTCGACTTCAAAAGATCAACGGATGCTTTAAAAGGCTTCTGGCTAGAGGGGAAAAGGTACTTTGATGGCCTAGTGGATAAGCCATTAAACTTCCACCCACAGGATCAGGGTTCGACCCACGATACAACTTTTTGTTTCGCTAGATTTTCGATTGAAGTTTTGGAAGTTATTTGGCAGATTTTGGTTTCAGATTCGGATTCCTCATAGCCAATTCTATAAAGTGTCTAGACCAAAGCTCACCTTGCCTTTCCCTGGTTAGAATTGGCTAGTTCAATCAAATTTTATTTTGTATCATGCTGACTCGGTGTCTTTTCCTAGTAAGTACAAAAATGACTACTGTTACCAAGACTACTGACAAACAGTCTAAACAGTTACTTTCATTTAGACGAAATGCTAGCTGACGCCCATCACGAGGCGCTACTCTATTCGGCAAATGGAGTTCCCGTCTTTCCGATTTTCAACGACATCTTCGATCAACCAACAGGTTTTGAGCAATCCTATTAGTTTTGATTAAATGCAAAGTGATTCATGGAGATTTTTAGGTGGTGCTGATATGAGTCTTGCCTCTCAACACTGTAGAGATTTGTCCCTTCTCTTTGAGGCACCCGGACTTGTTAGTCCAACACTTACACTAACGTTTGTTTTTCAAAATTAGAGTTGTTAGAAATTTTTACTGTTTTTAGTCCTAATCAAATGCTTTGGGCTGAGCCATTCACTCAACGACTCGCACAAATTATCACCGATTTTGTTTATAATGGGTATATTTATTTAAAAACAATTCGATATTTCAATATAATTTTAAATTTAGAACGCTTGGCAAAACTTGTTTCTCAAAAATCAATCGAGTAATGACAAGGGTTACGAATGAAACGATTAAGGAAACAGACTTCGCTGTCGATGCATACTATTTTTGGTGAGAAGAGTCAAAAATCAAGCATTTTACTAACATTTTATAAATCTAATATTACTAAATTTTGTGCTAGATTTGTTTACAAATATTCGTTCCTAGATATAAACGGATGTGGACTAGAATTTGGGTTAAGTTAAAGAGAGTGGATCCCTTTTGATATCCCACCATCTCTAACACCCCGACAACCCAACTCAACTCCTCCAACGTATTAGAGGGGAGTCCCTGTGAAATGACCGACCTGTACTGCAGTTGTATAGACCCAGAAGATATGTATCTTGATTTACAGTAGTATAATAAGACGAATAGATTACAAATAAGTGTAAGAGGAAGGGGGGGACTCCAAATGAGAGTCTCATTTGTCCTCCTAGGCAGTCCCAAGGACCGCCCCTTCTCGGCAATAAAAGGGATAAGCACAGGGGAGGACACATTTGCATAAGAATAGACAAATCATTCAATAATAACAATAGTAACTAAAATATCAGTTTGGCTCGGAGCTGACACAAATAAGATCTAGATTTTGAGTATGATACAAGTAGAAGAAAGTGAAAAACCAATCAATCTTTGCCTTTTAGGAGAAGCCTTCTACCGACACTTCAAAGTTTAAACGTTTATTTATCTCGAGAAGTAATCGTCCCGGAATTTCTTTCCGCGATTTCTCGCGATTTCTCGAATTGTGATGATTATTGTATTGAATGTAAAGAAATCTACAAGTTGCCTTTTTACGGATCTCTGTTGTTAGCGGTAAGTAATTTTTAGCTTTAGATCAGGCAATTATTAGGTTGGAAAGAAAGTTCTCGGAAAAAATTTGGCTGGAATTTCTTAAAAACGAATCCACCAATTCAAGAACATTTTCTTCGATTATTTACAAGTCAAAGGCAAAGAGACTCCAAGAAATTACTCGTAAAAAAACGATAGCAGCTTTCCCTTAAAGATTTCCCTTTTAGAGATTTTTGAAAAATGATTATTTTCCAGCTTTAATTCAGATCACTTTTTGCACGAGAAAAAATGATTTCTTATGATGTAAAGTTAGCATAAATATATATATATATATATACCGTAAATACTGTAATAGTACCCCACCCCGATAATGACGGTGCGAAGTGTTGCGTAGTCTAGCTTTGAACGAATTTTTCTCGACACTGGTTTAAGCTACAATGCGCGCTTAGGTATCAAAAAATAGCTGAAATTCAGGGCAATTTTTTGATACCAAAGACGCATTTTTTGAAAGTACGGGTGCTTTGAAAAAAATGAAATACTAAAAAACTTTTCCGACTACGCGACTGTACGAGGGGGGTGGGGTACTATTACAGTATTTACGGTAGATACTTTATTCAGGACCTGAGATAATGTGCGCTAGATTTAAGATTAAAACACATGAATTCATACACATAACACGAAAAGGGCCGATAAAAAGCAACACGATATAATATATGGGTAGCACAAATAACAAATAATAAACGAAAAATATGCTCTATAATCTCTATTTTTGATCAAAAATTTTTTACGGAGAAGCTGTATTTTAAAAAGTGACTTTTTCGTGTCATCTTCTTGGCACTGAATGTTTGTTAAAATAGGTGATTCTGAAAAGTTGCTTTAACTAAATCAAAAATTTGCCTTTACCACAAATTTTCCCTATTTTAAGTACTTGATTTTAGGTTTTGAATGGGACCCATTAAAAACTTATCTAAAGGCTGATCACTCAAAAAATGATCAAGTCACTTCAGCTGAAGAAATCTCTTTTTTTACCTGAAGCTCACTCTGATTCTTTTTCTTTTTTATCAAAAACTTTTTAAAATATAGTCAAGTTTATCAAAAAATCTGGGAAGAATTTATGGTTTGATTTTTGAGAAATCACCGTGCAAACTTTTTTCCCAGAACTTTCTTTCCAACCTAATACAATTCAATATGATACTTTTATCTTATCAAAATCAGTACTTTCATCTCTCACTTGAAAGTAGTAAACATAAAAACGTAGTTATTAGCAACATTAACACCAAGAACAAGTCTAGATTCTCTTTGGCACCGGTTTACTTGTATTCTGTGTCCTCTATTTCAACTCTTCAAGACACATGCCATTATTAATGTTGGATGAGCAGCCAATAAAATAGATGTGATCTCAAATAAATCTATTAAGTTTAAAGGTTTTTGAGAAAACACCGTGCAAACTTTTTCGAGAACTTTCTTTCCAACCTAATACAATTCAATATGATACTCTTATCAAAATCAGTACTTTCATCTCTCATTTGAAAGTAGTAAACTTAAAAACGTAGTTATGAGTAACATTAACACCAAGAACAAGTCTAGATTCTCTTTGGCACCGGTTTACTCGTATTTTGTGTCCTCTATTTCAACTCTTCAAGACACATGCCATTATTAATGTTGGATGAGCAGCCAATAAAATAAATTCTATAAATGTGATTCGAAATAAATGTATTAAGTTTAAATTGTCATTTTTACTTCCAAGTTTCATCCAAAAGTTAGCAATACCGTGGAAACTAGTCTCCTTTTTCTATTTTGTGCTGTTTGTGCAGACGAAAAGCCGACGAACTTTGATTACTGTAGCTGAAGCTTGCGGACGCGCCATTTGTGCACCATATTTCTAACATTTCTCACTCTTATTGTGTAATCTCTTTCTTTAACTTCTTTTTCTCTTTAGAAAGTTGTTTGTTAAATTTGTTGACGTACCAGTGGGCTTAATGGAAGACTTTATCCATCTTAGTCTATGCAAAATTACCCCTCAGCCCACTCCCAAATATTCTCTTTCTTGTTCACTGTTTTTAATTTCAAGAAATAATGTTTTTATTTTCAGGTGATGCATCTTTTCGGACGAAAATTCGGACGGATTCGAGGAATTTCGAGAGCGAGAAAATAAGCTGAATGGATTCTTCGAGAAGAGCCGCGAATATATGAGGGGTCTCGATCAAAATCATGAGAAAATCGGGAACAACGCTATGATTCAAGAGGATTCGAATGTGGTTCGAGAAGGGGAGAACGATTTGGATGACGAGATTTTGGATCTTCTCGAAAACTAGGATATTTAAGGGATTTCAAGTTAGAAGCTGTGAGATACGCAAAAGGAATTTCGAGGCATGCAGCATAGAAAAAGTACGGCGTCACCTGTGCGATGATTCGATAATGCTACACAGTGATCATGAAAAGACAAACGCTGGTAATTTAAAAGTTTCACCAATGGAAGTGCAATGAATTGTCGATTCTTGGAAAACTTTGTCAAAAGATCTCATCGAGAAATCATTCAAGATTTGTGGAATCATAGTTGATGTGGATGGACTTGAAGATGATCAGATTGGATGCTTTGAAAAGATGGAGCGATTCCCAGATGATTTCTGATGCACGCATTGGCGAATTTTGTGCAGAATTGCTTGAACAAATCGATCTGCACGATTGATGGATGTGTAGACAGCAATCTTTCGATTATGGCTGAGTTCTAGGATTAAATCTGTGAAGTTTGTTGATAAAATCATAATTATTTAGAATGAATTTATTTCTAATTTTGTAAAAAAACAATGGGCACTAATATCCGATAAACAATAAGCAACAATTATCAACAAAGTTATCAACAAATATTGTTTGTTGGTAATTGTTTATCGGATATTAGTGTTCATTGTTTGTTTACAAATTAGAAACAAATCCATTCAAAATAATTATGATTTAAAATGATGATTGATTGCCAAAGGTTTTTGAAAATTTGTGAAATGTTGCAATTTTGCTTTTGTGAGTTTAGAAAAAAAGGTTGGGGGTGGGACAAATGCGACCTTTTTTTGCGCACCTGGACATTTGCGCACCTTTTTTTTGCTGGAAAAGGCCTTAGGCAAGGTCGTAGAGCTTCAAAAATGTTTTCATAGAAGGGAATCGTATACGTAGATTCAGAATTTCGACAAATCGGACCTCTATGACACATCAAATTTGGGCTAAAAGGCAAAAACTGCGGAAAAGCGTTAAGTTGCGTAGTTTTTGCCTTTTAGCCCAAATTTGACGTGTCAGCGAGGTCTGATTTGTCAAAATTCTGAATCTGCGCATACGATTCCCTTCTATGAAAACATTTTTGAAGCTCTAAGGCCTTTTCCAGCAAAAAAAAAAGTGCGCAAATGTCCAGGTGCGCAAAAAAAAGGTCGCATTTGTCCCACCCCCTGGATTAGAGTTTTTACGTTATCTTTGTAGTGTTAGGTTGAAAAGTTAAAGTTAAATTTCAAATTGAAGCATGAAATTTTTAGCTTCACCAATTATTTTGCCAAACCTTTAATTTGCAATACAAAAAAAATAGATAGAAGTCTTTATTCTCATATTGTGCACTTTTTGATGCCACAGTTTTTGTGTGCTTTTTGAAGCACTGACACTCGTATTTCTCTGTGAGTCACTTTTCCTGTATTTCCATGGCATTAGAATTGAGAGCACCAAGCGGCGGATCTTTTCCACCTAAAGCTGGGGATTATTGACAAGATTTTTAAGCTTTTTAGTCATAAGCTAAGTGTACTTTGTGCTCAAATAATGAAAACGTCAACTGGTGTATTCAATATGGCGTATTTGAACGATATGCTTTCTTTTGATCATATTTATCTAGTTTTTGAATAAGTCTAATTTGTGTCTCGTGTTTTCTACTTCTAATTACCCTTTCCTACAAGTGTATCAAAGAAAAAAATCATTTCAGACTCGATGTGATTTTTATTAATTTTTTTTTGGGATTTTTATTAATTTGACTTTTTTCAATACCAAGCCAACGTTTTTTATAAAAAGAGATTTAGCAATTTTCCAGATTTTTCAAGAGTTCTATCTTTCTATCTTTCAGTTGAGGAATATTGTATTCAATTATCAACTATCTCACCATAAACATCCCAATCAATGGTATCAACAGTGTTGATCCGATCACCGCGTAAATATTCGCCGGTCGGGTAAACCAAATCGGTACAGTAAACACTACAAAAAAAAGGTTTTGAAATTCAAAAAAATGAAAACTCACATCCAGTAAATATCGCAAAATTTGAGATCATTAGAAAAAATATGGCAAAAAACGGGACAAATGATTGAAGAAAACATGAGTAGAAGATTTGTTTTTCATCGGCTTTGATTTTACCTGAGAAATCGGAATCTAAGGAGAAAATGCTTCAAGATTTTCAAAAATCTCACCGATTGAGGCTAACTTTTTGATGTGTTTGTAAGTGAGGGTGTTTAACACGATTCCACTGGCACTTCCAGAGAAGACATATAAAGTATATAACTGAAAATCGAGTGACAATGATTCTAATGTTATTAGAATGTGACTCTGATGCTCTCATTTACATATTACACGTGTATTTAGGACTCAACGATCTGTCAACCAGAACTTAGACTCTGGCCAGGTCTAGGCAACTTAGACTCCTTGGCTAGGAAAGTCCAGAACAGGACTGGTTTCTAGCCTGGCCCTGGTCGTACCTGCCTTATCTGTGCTTTGAAAAATTCCCTTTTAGGCCAATCCTGGTTTCATTTAACTCCTTTTACAACTTAATTAGAACAACTGTCGAATTTTCTGAATCGAATCTTGTCTATTGACAAACCTGTGGGACTGGATCCATTTTGAGATAAAGTAACATTGTACAAGTATCATTTGGAGTCGGTACACCAATCAGAAAATGCATTGAGTCGACGATTAGCTGAAATTAGTTTAAAATTACCAATTTAAAACCAAGAACTCGCTCCACAAAGTGTTCTTTGTGTTCAAGCAGAAACGCACCTCTTTTAACTCACTGGATTCTTTATTTTCTTTTAACTAAAGTCATTTTCGGCAACTAGGCTTTTTGGGCACAAATTAATTGATATAAGATGAGATTAAGTGTGCCAGAAATGATGCGTTTTCAGCACAAAGTACTCACTATTGGAATCCACATTCCAAAACAAAAATCGAAAATCTCATTGTTGTTTGATGACCACTTACTCTTACAGATTTTGATTACAGATTCGGAATTGATTACAAATTCGATTTCCTTTCGAATGAGCTAGGTCTCGTTTCAAAAACAGTAATCTAGTATCTAGTGAGGATTTTACTATGGTACAGTATGGCCCAGGAATCTGAATGCGCCAGAAAGCGGGCGTTTTTATTTTATCACAAGGTTTGCTTCAAAGAAGATCACTCACCATTGGGGTCCACATGCTGAACAAGATTCTCAGTGAGAATTTTAGATTCGTTTGATGACCTCGCACTATTAGTAAATAACGATTTAAGGCAACTACCTAAACAAAAGAATTTAAGAAAAGAAATCTATTAATAAAATTAAATAAAACTTAGTAATAGTAGAGCAGGCTGGAGAGGGGTTGAAAAAATAGTAGTGCGCATTACTATTACAGAAAATACGGTAAATAAAACTTACACTAGGCACAAGAAATGAGCAATACCACATCGTTATTGGAATCATTTTGAAAAGAGTGCATGTAAAGAGAGTGAATTTCAAATCCCCATTTGTGATCTGCATTCCCAAAAAGATCGTCACGTTGTACCAAACGATTGGTGTACCAAGAATAAAACAAGCGAATGACATGAAAGTGATCGTGTTCTGCAAATGCGATCATTTTGAGATCTTTTGAGACATTTTGGAACATTGTAGGACATTTTGAAACATTTTGGAACACTTTAAACTCAAAGAACTTCTTGTTTGGCTGTTCAATTTCAATACTTTTTCTACCAATCGATAGAGAAAGTCTTGGCACATCTAATGATGTCAAGAATATTGAAATTCGATAACCTAACACAAAGAAATTTGGGCTTAAAGTTAGATTGTTAAATGGCTGATAACCTCAGAAACCAAGCCAAGTCTAGAATCTGGCGTCTGCCTTGTTTTGCCTGGCTTTGCTTGATCCACAAAACCAGAATCAAAGTTTAGCTTACCGCTTTCCCTTGTGACAGAAAAAAATCATTAACCAGTAATCAGGTAATCAAAAAAGTAACAGCTTGAACCCTAATTGGGTAAATTTCTGAGTACGGATTTGTTATCGAATTTTTTACCGGTAGACACTATCAATTTATCATTCGTGCTGTCTATTATTAAATATTTCCAGTTTTTTTGTACAAAAAGCTTTTATTTGAATGTAAATCTAAAATAAAAAAGGCTTTATATTGGGTTTTTCGCTTTCGAAGAATCAAAAAGCTATAGTTAACTAAAACAGATTAAAGTTAGGCCTAGCTAGGCCTATGACAGACCTAGCTAGGCCTATGACAGACCTAGCTAGGCCTATGACAGACCTAGCTAGGCCTATGACAGACCTAGCTAGGCCTATGACAGACCTAGCTAGGCCTATGGCAGACCTAGCTAGGCCTATGGCAGACCTAGCTAGGCCTATGACAGACCTAGCTAGGCCTATGGCAGACCTAGCTAGGCCTATGGCAGACCTAGCTAGGCCTATGGCAGACCTAGCTAGGCCTATGACAGGCCTAGCTAGGCCTATGGCAGACCTAGCTAGGCCTATGGCAGACCTAGCTAGGCCTATGACAGGCCTAGCTAGGCCTATGACAGACCTGATCTGAGCTTTTGGATGTAAATGGCTTTAGATTACGGCAACTTGTACATAGATAATTGTTATTTAATTAGAAATTCAACCCACTCACTACCTCATATTCTTTTCTCAAACTCTTGTCGCGAATCAAAATCCCGCAGAGAAATGTCAAGACAAAGGTGCACGGAATACCGTAACACTGAAATGAATAGAATAATTTGATAACTGAATATCTTTTAAAGAGCTGGATAAAACTGGATTCTTATTTAAATAATTGAATATCTTAAACAATTGAATATCTAGATTCCTAGCTAACCGTTGTAATTCTGGAAGCTCCCCAAAAGAATTGCGTGATCTCATCCGGATCACCGTAATGTCCAATCGTTTCCCACAAACTTTCAGACATAAAAAGGATATTTCAAAGCTTGTCGAATAGAGAAATAACAAAAATAACAAAATATTTATGTATTTGAAAAAGATTTCAAGACATTCCCGAGAGAATTCCCGTGATTTTTCTGGGTACATTTGTTGAAATCACAAACTCAGTCAAACTAATTGCGCGGCCCCGTTTCCGATTGGCAAAAAAAAAGAACTTCCCTAATAATTATGCCAAATTACAGTTCACGTTTTCTTCAGCAATTGTTTCTGAGCTCATTTTTAGTCTCTTTTTGTATAGCTGGATATTTTTAGTGAGAAGAAAAGTTTAATTTATTGCTGTTAGGCAGAAAAGGTCGATTTTTCGAAATTGACTCCTTCCGCATTCTCAAATTAGATGTTTTTGTGTGTATCTTGTTTGAAAATGACTTACTAGTGTTAACAAAGTATAGAGTGAAAAGTATAGAGGAATTGTTAACAAAGTATAGGGTAGAAGTATAGAGGAAATGTAAAGGAAGTATAGAGCAATTGCTAAGGAAGTATAGAGTAAAAGTGTAGAGCAAATGTTAAGAAAGTATAGAGAAAAAGCATAAAGCAAATGTAAAGGAAGTATAGAGTGAAAAGGATAGAGCAAATGTTAAGGAAGTATAGGGTAGAAGTATAGAGGAAATGTAAAGGAAGTATAGAGCAATTGCTAAGGAAGTATAGAGTAAAAGTGTAGAGCAAATGTTAAGAAAGTATAGAGAAAAAGCATAAAGCAAATGTAAAGGAAGTATAGAGCAAATGCAAAGGAAGTATAGGGTAGAAGTATAGAGCAAATGTTAAGAAAGTATGGAGAAAAAGTATAGAGCAGATACTAACAAAGTAAAGAGTAAATGCTAACAAAATATAAAGTAAAAAGCATAGAGCAAATGTTAAGAAAGTATAGAGAAGAAGTATAAAGCAAATACCAACAAATTATAGAGTAAAAAGTTCAGAGCCAATTTTCCTAAGCGCAAAAATGGAAGCACAACCCTGACACACTCTAGTCTTCATTTCAGGGCACTAGTATCTAAAGCTATTCATAGAGACAATTTCCCAAGTCAAGCAAGCCAAAACCAAGGTTTTTAGCATCAAAATGTAATCTATTCAAGCTATGCCAAAGTCTTTGGCCAATTAAAACAATAAGGTTAAAATTTCAGACCAATTGAAAGCCTTTTACTTGACATCACAAGCACTTCTGCTCTACTTCTAACATTTTAATGTTTTCTTGTGAATATAGCCTTTAAATAATTGCTCTATCTGTTTGGCCTTTTTGAGTTCCTCAGGGAAAACGATTCTTGTGACCTTACGTACTTTGTTCTTTGAAAAAAATTAATACAAAAGTTAACCTAATCTTTTTACTATTTTTTCGACACTTCAAATAGTTTTTGTAAATAGAAATGGAATAAAGAAAATAAAGATTAAATTTTGAGTAATCTTTATGCTGAAACTATTTGGAAAGTTTGGGAATTTACGGAGGAAATGAATGCACAAGTTTGCTTCGTTCATCCATGCGAAACTGCCATTTCATCAGCTTACCCACTTAGCGATTGTTAGGTAATCGATTACGATCTCTTTTAATAGAGATACAAGGCCAGCTATTTTTTGTTGACTCTTACCATTCTGGCCTCAAAGTTTGTGCCTCAAATGGCCTCAAATGGTCCTCACCGACTCCTTCCCTGTTACATCCAATTTTTTGTTTAAAGAAACAATCTGCATCAAAAAGAGAAAATCTTTGTGTACAAGGAAGCCAGTAGTTTTCTAAAGCTTTTACTTTACCGTCACTTCCTCAGTCGTTCAGAAGAATTGATCTCATCAGCTTTTCCATAATGATCGATTGCCGGCAAGTCAATTACGATTTGCATTTTGGGAGACTTTCAAAAAAAAAACTAACGATAAACCTCATCTTCTTCTGTAGTTGATAAAAACAAGTACCAAATAGGATTCTCATTGCCTACTTTTGCCTACTTTTTTCTTTTTCCTTTACCTTTTGCTTACTTTTTCTCAGGCAACAGAAAATACATGAATTAAAACAAAAGAGCTTTGTCTTTTTTCAATGTCTTGAAATCAATATCACCTAGAAAGTGAAAGAAATATAAAATGAAAATAATATTGGTCAACGCCAATCTTATTTTCATTTTATATTTCTTTCAGTTAAACCGAAAATGATTTCAAAAGGTTTTAAACAAAGTTTATAGAATTTTCCATGAGAAATGTTCAACTTTTAAGCAAAAATTTGCTCAAAAGAGCTCTTCATTTTGCTTATTTTTGTTTTGTAAAAGATTTAAACAGGCTTTATTTGAATGCTTTCTTTTGGACTACTCGAAGATTCAGTCTTCCATGGCATCAAAGTGTCGAGCACTAAGTGACGGATTTTCTCTACCTAAATCGACGCTTAGAGCAAATTTCTAACAATTAGAACTTCAGAATTTACCATAAACATTCCAATTAATGGTATGAAAAGTGTTGATCCGATCACCGCGTAAATATTCGCCGGTCGGGTAAACCAAATTGGTAAAGTAAACACTAAAAAGTGAATTTGATAGAATTAAAAAAGAAAAAGAAATACATCCTGTAAAAACAGACAAATTTGAGATCATTAAGAATAAAATAGCAAAAAATGGGATAAAAGATTGGAGAAAGATTGAATAGAAAAGCTGTCGATCGTCCATTTTCACATTTCCTTAACAATTTTACTTTATAAAGTTAAAGTTTAGTGTTAAAGCTTTCAAGGAAAACCTTTCTCTGTCTTTTCAGCTAAATTTCATTGCCTCACCGAAAGCGCTGAGCTTTTTGATGTGTCGATAGGTGAGAGTGTTCAATAAAATCCCACTCGCACTACCAGTGAAGACATACAAAGTATACAACTAAAAACTACAGCGATAATGATAATAATATTATAAGAAATTCATTTTCTTTAATAAACTAGTGTTTTAGATCATTGAGCTAACGAAATTAGCTTATTTTACCATGAATTAGAACAATTTTATGTTCACCTGTGGCACAGGATCCATTGAGAGATATAATAACTGCTCACAAGTGTCATTCATTGTTGGTACGCCGATAAAGAAATGAAGTGAGTCAACTATTAACTGTAAAGCATTGGTTTTAATTGATTCTATTGACTAGGGATCGGTACTAGATCATTCTGGGATTTCGAAACAACACCTAGCTCATTCGATAGAAAATCGAAGCTGTAATCAAAATCAAAAGCAATATATTTTG
The DNA here is from genome assembly GCA_958450365.1 of Mesorhabditis belari. Lineage (NCBI taxonomy): Eukaryota > Metazoa > Nematoda > Chromadorea > Rhabditida > Rhabditidae > Mesorhabditis > Mesorhabditis belari. The sequence goes on from CAUEEP010000736.1 coordinate 1,771,590, forward strand.
AAAAATAAAAACAAATCAATGTTTGGCTAGTGATGGATTCGAACCCACCACAAAAGACCCGTCGCCAGTTCTGTAAACCATCACACAAGCCACTACACCACAAGTGCCTCTGGGCCGCCCCCCTTTAAACTCGACTTAAGTCTGTAGAACAAAAACTTTGGGTCAACTCCTTGCGAGCTATTCCACAGATTTTGATTACAGATTCGGAATTGATTACAAATTCGATTTCTTTTCGAATGAGCTAGGTCTCGCTTCAAAAACTCACAGTAATCTAGTATCTAGTGAGGATTTTAGTAAGGTACAGTATGGCCCAGAACCCTGAATGCATCAGAAAGCGGGCGTTTTTAGTTTATCACAAGGTTTGCTTCAAAGAAGATCACTCACCATTGGGGTCCACATGCTGAACAAGATTCTCAGTGAGAATTTTAGATTCGTTTGATGACCTCGCACTATTAGTAAATAACGATTTAAGGCAACTACCTAAACAAAAGAATTTAAGAAAAGAAATCTATTAATAAAATTAAATAAAACTTAGTAATAGTAGTGCAGGCTGGAGAGGGGTTGAAAAAATAGTAGTGCGCATTACTATTACAGAAAATACGGTAAATAAAACTTACACTAGGCACAAGAAATGAGCAATACCACATCGTTATTGGAATCATTTTGAAAAGAGTGCATGTAAAGAGAGTGAATTTCAAATCCCCATTTGTGATCTGCATTCCCAAAAAGATCATCACGTTGTACCAAACGATCGGTGTACCAAGAATAAAACAAGCGAATGACATGAAAGTGATCGTGTTCTGCAAATGCGATCATTTTGAGATCTTTTGAGACATTTTGGAACATTGTAGGACATTTTGAAACATTTTGGAACACTTTAAACTCAAAGAACTTCTTGTTTGGCTGTTCAATTTCAATACTTTTTCTACCAATCGATAGAGAAAGTCTTGGCACATTTAATGATGTGAAGAATATTGAAATTCGATAACCTAACACCAAGAAATTTGGGCTTAAAGTTAGATTGTTAAATGGCTGATAACCTCAGAAACCAAGCCAAGTCTAGAAGTCTGGCGTCTGCCTTGTTTTGCCTGACTTTGCTTGATCCACAAAACCAGAATCAAGGTTTAGCTTACATAAAACAAGCAAATGACATGAAAGTTATTGTGCTCAGAATGCAACATGAAATCCTCAAATTATTTATTTACCTCATATTCTTCCCTCAAATTCTTGTGCTTTATCAGAATCCAACAGAGAAAAGCCAACACAGCCGTACAAGGCGTTCCGTAGCACTAAAGAAAACTTTTTTTTAGATAAATCTGGTAAATTGTGAACAGATTTGAGAATTGATACCTGAGAAAATTCCAAGCCTACGTTTGTTTTAAGAAAGCTTATGACACAGCTGGATGACACAGCTGGATGACACAAATGGTAACTCCTACCGACTAGTACTCATTTAGAGTTTAAAATGTTTCATATTACAGATCAAAGATCGAGATCACTTCTTTTTTCGTTCTCTGCTCCGTTTTAAAGCGAACACATTCGTCAATTTCCATTTCATAATTGAATTTTTGCCTTTTTATAGACAAAAATAATTCTTGATTAGAGGCTGGCGATAAATCTAATGGTACAATTCTATTTTAAAAGAAAACTAAGCTATTCGAGAAGTATACAATAAGTTGAAAATTGTTGATTTTTTACTTCATTTTCTAACTACCAATCTTATCGGAGTGAGTTCTGATCGACCCCAAATCCTACGGACTCGCCACGTTGAAACACGGTATCCCGTCAGATCTCCCAAGTTAAGCAACTCGGTTAGTCTCTGATTCGAATCCAGCACATGAGTCAAGGATATCTTCCCCGAAACGAGTGCTTTAGGTAACCGCATCCATATGGTGAACTGGTGAACTGGGATTGGGATAACAAGGGATCCAAATGGCTAGACTTTTCTAAAGCGCAAGCTCAAGCGCAAACTAAAGCGCAGGCTAAAGCGCAAGCTAAAGCGCAAGCGCAAGCTAAAGCTAAAGCGGGTAGCTTTCTCCTTCTGCATTATTATAGAAAATTTTGGTTACATTGTATATAAATTTCTATAGATTATCATTGAGATAACCAGGGATCCAAATGGATAGACTTGTCTAAGGCGCAAGCTCAAGCCCAAGCTAAAGCGCAAGCTAAAGCCCAAGCTCAAGCCCAAGCTAAAGCGCAAGCTAAAGCAGGTAGCCTTCTCCTACATCGTCCCATCCTCAAAAACAATAGAATATTCCTCAGGTTTTAATGTGTAAATTGTGATTGTGTGCAAAATAAAATCACCGGTAGCCCCGGTTTACATTATAAATATTATAAATACCAATCTTACCGTAGTGATTTCTGATGGACCCCAAAAATCAAGAACAATTCGATCGGAATCACCGTAATGAGAAAAAGTTTTTGATAAAGATTCCATAAAGTTAAGTTAAAAGTTGAGAAAATGAAAAGATTTACAATCAATACTTTATTTTTCGCAATGATTCCTTTGGGAATTTTCAAAATTTCTAATGAAACAAAATGAATTAAAGCTGAAAAATCTGCGCTATCAAATATATTTTATAACTAAAGTTCTACAGTTTTCCCATTCATTAGGAAATCTTCTCGATATTAAATGTTGTATGAAAGACTTTTAAATATTAGAGAAGGTTTGTAAATGTTTGAATAAGCCTTTAGTGTGATTGTTGAGCACAAATTGAGCTCTGGATTCAACCAGTAATTGAGTAGTTGAGCAGATCATTTGCTGGTTATTGAGTAGATCATTGCTGACTACAGTTAGCAAACACAGGACAGATTTGACATGGCAATAAGATCTAATTCGTTTACAGATACTTTCAATTTTCCTACAGACGAGAAGATACCAGACGGAAGCTTATTCCTCATACCTTATTCTCCTCATACATTAAAGGATTGCTTTACTAGAAGGGTTTGCCAAAAAATTTCATTCATAATCGGTATTTGTTTGATTTTTTTTATCGGAAAGGCTTAGAAAAAGACATCTTGGACACAGAAAACTAAAAAAAAAGACGCTTTTCGATCTTTTACTTTTGAGAATTCTTTAGACTTTGTGTAGAAGAAATGTTCAAATTTTAAACCAAAAAAAAAAGATCTTCACAATGCTATAAAATATCAAACTTTTATTGACAAAAAGAACACAAAATTGTTAAGCTTATTGTTATTTATTGTTATTTGTTAAGCTTGTTAGCTTGTTAAGCTTATTAAGCTTCTCCCTTTATTGTCCCACCCAAACTTTGCATCGATCCTCATCTGATGGGTACATTTTCTAAAAAAATTTCATTAGAAAATTGATTAATCGTTAGAAATTTGATTAAAATTTCACCTGTCCTTGTCGACAATTGAAATCGGATGCGAATTGTGGAATGTCTTGCATCACTTGATTCGTTCGGCATTGTGCAGGAGCATGGGGATTGGTGAGGATCTAGAAATGAATCCAATTTTGTACTTTAACCAAAATATAATACCGATTAAGTACACGATACAATAAAAGATTAAATAGAATTTAAAGAAGTAAAGGAATTAGGAAGAGTAAAGGAATTAGGAAGTAAAGGAATTAGGAAGTAAAGGAAGAGAGGGGATTCGCTTAGGCTACCCTCGATCTTTTGTCTTCGAGTGGCAATTCCTCTAATCACTAAGCTATCCGGTACCTTGAATGGTTAGAAGAAAGAAGGAAGAAGGGGGAAGAAGAAAGAAAGAAGGAAAGACAAGGGGGAAGAAGAAAGAAAGAAGGAAGAAGGGGGAAGAAGAAAGAAAGAAGAAAATCGTACACAAGTCGTTTTGATGATTCTAAGTTTTCAAAACGGATTACTCAACATTTTGTCTAGATTTTTGTTTAGAAAAAACTACAGTAATCTGTAATAACTACAGTAAAATGGATTAACTATGAGTTAACTTTCAAAAAAACTGTAGGTTTCCTTAGACAAGATCCTTTAGAAGAACCTACATTCACATACCTGTCTGACGAGGTTATCTGGCCTTTGTAGCATGCACCAACTGTATCCATAACTGATCCAGAAGATCTCAAATAGTTCTTTTAGTAAAGAATTATTAATAAAATGAAATAAAATGAAAATAATACCTGATTTGGTGTGTATTTATTCATCGGATACGGTAAACGATCTTCTTCAACTCCTTTCAAATTCCTCTCCACATATTTGCGATAAGCTCTGAAAGCAGCTTGTTGACCTGAAAATATTAATTGAAAATAAGAAAATCAAATCAAAGAGATTTCTAAATAATCAATTTTATTAATAAAAAACATTTTCTCAAAGCAATTTACTCAGATTTTACCTCCAAGATCAGCAATATTCTCCCCTTGAGTCGTTTCTCCGTTTGCACAGTGAACATTTCCTGTTTTCACTGGGCAACATTGTGTATTGAATTGTGAAACAACACACTAAACTATCGGCTTGGTTAACTCAAAAAAAAGAAATCGGAACGCACTCCTTTAAGTGCTTGATTCAAGCCTCCAGATTCAAGCCTACAAATGGGTCGCGCAACTTCAAGCGATTGATTTTTTTTTTCAAAGTCTTTAAGCGCCTCCAGAGTATTGGATTCAAATAAACTTTTTTTTTCCATTTAAAAGCCAAGATTTTAAGCTATCTAATGGTATTTTAAAATTTAGATTTTTCTTTTTAACAAGACAAATGGGTCGCGCAACTCCAGGCACTTGATCTAGCCTCCAGAGCATCGGATTTCAATGGACTTTTTTTCCATTTAAAAGCCAAGATTTTAAGCTATCTAATGATATTCATTATTTAGATTTTTCTTTTCAAAAAATCGGACAAAAACCTTTATGAAAAATGAACGAAATAACGAAGGATTTGTCTTTTTAAGTCTCGATAAGGTTTTTGAGTTTTTGAGCGATTTTTTTCAAAAGAAAAATCGATTCTTGCAACTTAAAGGGAATTTTTGATCATTTTAGAATTTTTGCTCGGTTTTTAACGTTTTCCTCATCTGCTTGCTGGCATTTTTTAGCGCAATTTATTGAGAACAATTTGTAGCAACTCATATACTAGTACTCATATGCTAGTACTCATATGCTAGTACTCATATACTAGTACTCATATGCTAGTACTCATATGCTAGTACTCATATACTAGTACTCATATGCTAGTACTCATATACTAGTACTCATATGCTAGTACTCATATGCTAGTACTCATATGCTAGTACTCATATACTAGTACTCATATACTAGTACTCATATGCTAGTACTCATATGCTTTAAGTTAAGCACAGCTATTCAGACAAATCATCTAAACAGTATGATTATGCAAAGATTTAAACAATGAAAAAAAAGACTTTGTAAAAGACAATCTTCTATGTTTTAAAGAAAATAAAAGGAAATTTTGAACGCAATTATCTATTGTTGTCAATAAATTGCGTTAAAAATGCCAGCAAGCAGATGAGGAACACATTAACAACCGAGAAATATGATCTAAAATAATCAAAAGTTCCCTTTAAGTTGCAAGAGCTGATTTTTCTTTTGAAAAAAATCGCTCAAAAACTCAAAAACCTTATCGAGACTTAACAAGACAAATTCCTCGTTATCTCGTTAATTTTTCATAAAGGTTTTTGTCCCATTTTTTGAAAAGAAAAATCTAAATAATGAATATCATTAGATAGCTTAAAATCTTGGCTTTTAAATGAAAAAAAAAGTTTATTTGAATCCGATACTCTGGAGGCGCTTGAAGACTTTGAAAAAAAATCAAGCGCTTGAAGTTACGCGACCCATTTGTCTTGTTAATTCTCGTTAAGCAAGCAAACTAAAATTGGACTATTGGATCTAAAAAGAATCGTATTGGAACCGTATTGGATCTAAAAAGAACCGTATTGGAACCGTATTGGAACGGTATTGGAAACGTATTGGATCTAAAAAGAACCGTATTGGAACCCTATTGGAACCGTATTGGATATAAAAAGAACCGTATTGGAACTGTATTGGAACTGTATGGGAACCGTATGAGAACCGTATGGGAACCGTATTGGAACCGTATTGGATATAAAAAGAACCGTATTGGAACTGTATTGGAACTGTATGTGGAACCGTATTGGAACCGTATTGGAACCCTATTGGAACCGTATTGAATCTAAAAAGAATCACATTGTATCGTATCGTTTTAGATCCAAAATTCTCTCAATTTCCTAACCTGTGCCATGTCGATAAATCCTTGAGTCGAATTTGCGTCCATCCATCCCGAATGGAAATCATCATTGGCAATGAGTTGACCAGTAGGGCCAAATTGTACACCTAACATTGGTCTTTTTAACATAAAAACCATCAAAAATTCTAATAAAAGAGCTGAGTTTTCAGAGTTATTAGTTTGCTAGCTTGCTAGTTAGCTGAGTTATTTCTATTTTCCTTTAAAATTCTTTCCCTGAATCTCGGAAAATCACCTTCATCATCGTAACCATGTGTCAACTCATGTCCACCAGTCCCACCTTGACCACCATAGTTAAAAGCTTGTGGAAAGGTGAGGCTAAAAGTTTTCTTCTATAGTTGAAGAAAGCTATGGCAATGATTGCTTTCAAAACCTGTAAACAACCAGAAGACTGTATCTATCTTCAATACCGTATTCTCTCTAATAGTAGTGCACCGTCTGCCTAAATTCCTCGAAATCTCGAAAAGCGCTTATCAGAACCTATCGATGTGGGGTCGGAAAATGTAGCTGACAATGAGATCTAGTGGAGGATTAGAGTGTTGAGCTTCTGGGAAAGCTTTAGAAGCTGTAAAATAGTCACCAACTCGGCCGGCCGGGGTGCACTACTGTTAGAGAGAATACGGTATGCAAAATTTCAGAAAAACCAGATAAAACTGGAGTTAGATCGCTGGTTTGATCTCTGGATTTACTCAGAAACATGCAAATGCAAAGCCAAATGACATGCAGCCTGTTAGAGAAACAGAAACAGAAATTACCGGATTCTCTCTAATAGTAGTGCAGCCTTTGCCTAAATTCCTCGAAATCTCGAGAACCGCTTATCAGAACCTATCGATGCGGGGTCGGAAAATGTAGCTGACAATGAGATCTAGTGGAGGATTAGAGTGTTGAGCTTCTGTGAAAACTTTGAAAGCTGTAAAATAGTCACCAACTCGGCTCGCCGGGGTGCACTACTATTAGAAAGAATACGATCTCTTAAAGCATATTGATCTCTTAAAGCAAAAGTTATTGTGAAAAACATTGCTATAAATCAACATTACTAGATCTTTTTAATACTTTTTTTTAAAAATCAGATTTATCTAGGGTTTTGCAAATGAGAAAACTCACTCATAGTATGGCTCACTGAGCACAGCTAATGGAAAAGTGATCGAATTTCGCTCCGGCTGATACCAAGCATTTACTGTAGCTGGAGAAGCCAAGAAATTATGTCTAAAATTTTCAACTCTTCAATTCTTATCAATATTTCTGAAAGAAACCTTGAGGTTGGCCAGTAATCTTTTGTGTAATCGTTGTTGAGAATCTTAAAGAATTCTCGTACTTCCATTCCTTTTGAGAGAATCTTCATAATCTCATAGAAATCATCAGTGTTTAAAATCCCCTTGTAGTCCTGAAAAAAAACTTTTAAAAGAACTTTAAGAAAAACTACCTCATTGTACTTGTCAAAGAACTTTAAAAGAACTTTAAAATAACTACCTCATTGTACTTGTCAACTCTTGCATCATCGTCTCCTTTAAAAGAACCAAAGAGCATCTCGGGATAACCATAATTTTGAATCAATTTGTCGGCTTTAAATGAAATAAATTAAATGGCTTTACTATAGAATTTCTTATCGGAAAATTGGTGCAAAATAGATTACAATAGAAAATTCGAATAACTGTGATCAAAACTTTTTTGTGATGATGACCTAGTTGAAGCTGAGCTTTTTATTTAGATAAGATTGTTTCAAAGTCAATTGTTCAGGTCAAGCAGGATCATGGCTAGGTCAGAAGTCAGTTTTTGAGTCTGGCTTTACTGGTCTAGCAGTCAAAACTGGACCAGACCTTGATCCGGGTTTTGTTCGGGCACTGATCCATCTCTACTTACGATCCCGTATCTGGCATGGCTTACTGTCCCATCTCTACTTACTATATCGTAGCTGGCATGGCATACTGTCCCATCTCTACTTCCAATCCCGTAACTGGTATGGCTTACTGTCCCATCTCTACTTACTATATCGTAGCTGGCATGGCATACTGTCCCATCTCTACTTCCAATCCCGTAACTGGTATGGCTTACTGTCCCATCTCTACTTACTATATCGTAGCTGGCATGGCATACTGTCCCATCTCTACTTCCAATCCCGTAACTGGTATGGCTTACTGTCCCATCTCTACTTACTATACCTTATCGTAATTCACTTGGACCTTTACTTCCTTTACAAGACTAGATCAAAATTTAAACCGAGTCCATTAAAATTCACCTTTTTCATATGCTTTGGCTTGACTGTCTTTGGTCATCCACGTGAGAGTGCCAACCATTTCACGAAAAGATTCAATCACATAACCAGTCTAGAAAAGGATTCTTAAAAGAAAGATATGTAAATATTGATGATTTCGAAACTTAAGTCGATCTTCAGTTTAAGTTTTCAAAAGCTTACCTGAATTTTGACATCAGCGCGAGCTGGCTCTCGATCAGCTCTATTCTTTGTGTAGAAGTAGCCTGAATTTGTATGCATTTGCATAATAATTACAATAGTTTTATATTTTAATGAATCTTCAATAACTACCAGGTCCATAAGGCATCAAATCGGTGATGATTCCGACGCAGATATCTCTTAGATCAGTCGATTTTCGGACTTCCTATATTATTTTTTCAATCTTTAATACATTCAAATTGTTAGAATCTATGATTAGCTATGAAATGATTTATTGGAAAAGAATCAAGATTTACAAGATTAACTTACTCGTGTTGCCCCGATATTTCTCAATCCTCGTCCACGTCGTTCATGATATCGCAAAGCACGCTCTGTTTTACCGTCAGCTGGTTGGAAATCTTGATTGTTCTAAAGGATAAGACTTATTATTTTTAAAATAATCTAGAATTAAAAAGGATTTGATTTTAAGCTTTTGCTAAACTTTATCAATTAACTACTCTTTCTCTTTTTGAAGTACTAAAAATGAATGGAAAAGTCAAACAAGCTCTTAGCTAACATTTCACAAATGTTTAAAATGCTAAAACCTTACCTATAGCAAGAAATCGATAAATAATATAGTTAACAATCGTCTCTTGCTTGAACAAGCCATATCAAAAGTTTAAAACCTTACTTACAGCAAGAAATTGATAAGCGATATAGTTAGCAATCGTCTCTTGCTTGAACCAGCCATGTCAAATGTTTAAAACCCTTACTTACAGCAAGGAATTGATAAGCAATATAGTTAGCAATGGTCTCTTGCTTGAAAAGCCATATCAAATGTCTAAAACCCTTACTTACAGCAATAACTTGATAAGCAATATAGTTAGCAATTGTCTCGTGCTTGATCAAGCCATGTCAAATGTTTAAAACCTTACTTACAGCAAGAAATTGATAAACAAGATAGTTAACAATCGTCTCTTGCTTGAACTAGCCATGTCAAATGTTTAAAGCCTTACTTACAGCAATAAATTGATAAGCAATATAGTTGACAATCGTCTCTTGCTTGATCAAGCCGCCTTCGAAGACTGAGTCAAGCCATGAGAAGAATGAAGGTTGAGTGATGATCAGCTGGAGTTTAAGATTGAGATTCATCTTTACAACATCCCAAACTTACAGAGTTCACTTGTTTCTGCGCATCGGTTTGTCCATTCCCTGCAACAAGAGCATCCACATAAGAGGTCAAGCTAATACTTTTGAAGGCACTGCTGAGCTTAGCATACTGAAAATTTTAAAGCTTACAATACAGCTTACAATAGCTTACAATACAAAGCTTTTACAGCTAAACAGAAAATTTACATTGTAGAGATTGTACTGTTGCTTGTAATTTCTCATTTGATCATCTGGCCATGAGGCGATCGCGATTGAGATCTCGAAGTTGACAATGTCGCTGGCAATCTGAAAAGCTTACTTTGTCAATAAGTTATGTACAAAAAAAAAGATGCTTTCTAAGCAAAAATTACAGCCAAATAGATTGGAATATATCTGATTTTGATTTAATGACTTTGATCGACTAGCTAAGAGCCTTGTATCTTGGTCAGGATTCAATCAAGCCAAGGCCAAGGATTCAATCCCGGCTAGATTTTTGTTTTGACCTTGTAAATCAAGATTATGAACTTTTCTAGGGTAAAGATATCTACAAAAATCCTCTAGTTTGTCTACAATAATGTACCTGACTCAAATCAACAGCCTTTCCCTTGATTGACTTGTAGAAAGTGGTCAATGTTTGCATCACGTCAGTGACTCGATTGAGGACTTGTGAGAGGAATTGAGGTTTCACATAGAATTCTCGAGGCAATGCGAGAATTGGCTGAATATTCTCTTTAGTTTTAATTCAAATCAAGTCAACCTGTCCAACGAAAATCCCATTCTTGTCAGTGTTCACATAGTCGACGGTAACCAATGTGCTGAAAAGAGTGCCCAAAGCGTGCTCGAGCTCCAATTTCCCCACTAGATTATGAATGACATTGCTTCGAAGGTTTTTTTTCAATTACCTGCTCCAAAAAACTTTGTCATATCACTAATAGCTTTCCACGAGTCTCCATCAACGAACGGGATTCCACCAAATCTAAAAAGTAACACCAAATGACTACTACAAGGAATATAAAGATTAGACTTCTGATTCTTAGTGTACAATGGAAAAACAAAAGATTTGATTACTTTAACATCTAGTTTTCAGGTTCTAGAATTTTCTAAGCTGATCGTACTGGGAACAATGATCGTACTAGGAACAATGATCGTACTAGAAGCAATGATCGTACTAGAAGCAATGATCGTACTAGAAGCAATGATCGTACTGGGAACAATGATCGTACTAGGAACAATGACCGTATTAGGAACAATGGTCGTACTGGGAACAATGATCGTATTAGAAGCAATGATCGTACTAGAAACAATGATCGTACTAGAAAGAACATAAACATTAGACTTGTTTCTTTTTGGTTTCATTGTTAAGAAGGTTAGCTTAATCATAAAACATTTTTTTCTACCTTATTGTTTCAATTGGGTCAAAAAATCAAAAGAAAATGGTCTAGGAGGGGATTGAACCAGGGTGGTTTAGATCTGAAGCCAAGAGGCTTGGTGATGCTCCACGTTGGCAGTTGGTTCAGCCCCAAAAAATCAAGCTAAGTAAGGAGACAAACGGAAAAATGGGATTTGATTACTTTAAGGACTGCTTTTCAGGATTTCTACAGAAATTTAGAATTTTCTAAGCTTTATCTTTTCAAAATAATGACCGTAGTACAAGAAAAAAAGACAAAATTTGTTTCTTTTTAATCTGATTGTTGAAAAGTAGCCGTTGAAAGATTAAATCTCGTTTTTTTTTCCATTTTAAATCTATTGGAAATTAGCTGAACTGAATAGCTAACAGACAAGCGTACAAGAACAAGTAAAACATAAATTATAACAATCATTATGTAAAGTTATAGGTTTTTTTTATGAGAAACGTGTATCACACTCCAGTTGGGTAACTAAACCAAACCAAAACTCACAAATCCTTCATCTCTTTGTACATGTCAGCGGATTTGTCAATTGGATTTCCACTATAGTATTTGTTGCAAGTTTGAGCTGCCTGAAAAAAGCCATTATTCGTATTGGAATGAATTTATTGATTTGTGACGTCTCAACTCACTTTCCATGTGATCTGCTGAGTGATAGTTGATGATGAATTGGTCGTCTTTTCAAGTTGTTGATAAATCCATTGATTGATCTTTGTTTGACCTTCATCATATGTGCCGACTCTAAAAATTTAAAGAATAAAATAGTTTTCATAAAGTATCCGCTTACCTCGAAACATTCCCAAGATCATTTTGATGTAAAACGAAATATGAACCACATGTAAAACTGTAGAAATCTTCGCCTGAAACAATATTAATAATTATTTAATATTAAAATACTGTATTCTAGACTTTTTAATGATTAGTTAACACTTTTTGTTTGAATCAAATTCTTCTTCTTCTTCTTCTTCTTCTTCTTCTTCTACTTCTACTATTTAACAATCCAAATCAAGCTTTAATGACTGGTACTGTTAAAGCTCACGTTTGGACTTCTGAGTAGAATTTAATTCAAAAAAAAAATCAAACAAATTTGATTCAACAGTAGAATTTGAATCAAACAAACAAAAAGTGTTAACTCTTATTGTTAATCTAGATTTAAATTTTAGGGAAACCTAGCTAAAGATCTAACTTACACGGATCAAACGTCTCATTAAGTCCTTGCATCAAATAGCTTGCAGCTTCCTGAAATATATTGAAACAATGACTCAAAAATCTTTGCAACCCTTATTATAAAAGATTTTCATTTTCTAAAGTTCATAAACAATTGTACTTGATATTTTGGATTGCCGGTGGGCAATAGTGGAGCGTCAGTGGGCATCGGTGGACATGTAGGAAGATCCGGTGTCACCATGTTATCGTTGATTTTTGAAACGGTTGACTTCACATTGTTTACCTAAATTTTATGAATTAGTGCCAGAAGGGTTCTCAAGAAAATTGTTGCTAAAGATTTGTCCAAATACCCCAAGCTTCTATACGATTTCTCTTCATTCGAGAACGCTGTGATTAAAATCATGTCAATAGTTGACTCAGAAATGAGCGCTCTTTGCTTTCGATCTCTACTTCAGTAACCGTGGATCAAACGTTAATCAAACGATCAAACGATCAAACGATCAAACCTTAATCAAACGAGCAAACGATCTAACCTTAATCAAACGATCAAACGATCTTCATGTTATACGTTTTCAAAAACCTATCAAAGTTTATTTTAAAGTTTATAATAAACTCTGTGAGGTCAATTGTAAAACGTATGCTTTTATTTGTTTTACAAGATTTAATCTTAAATTATATTTCATTCACTTTATCTGCCAGTTACGAATTCAAGTATTCAAGCATTTTGGCTGGATGGTTAGTAAGGGATTAGGCCATACTCTGGCGGCAGCATGTCGATGTAGCTCATTGGTAGAGCGCTTGACCGGTAAGGCGGTAAGCCGGTAAGCGAGAGGACGCGGGTTCGAATCCATTTTGGCCAAATGGTTAGTGGCCATACTCTGGGCCATACTCTATAAGGCCATACTCTGGCGGCAACGGCCGACATGTCGTTGTAGCTCATTGGTAGAGCGCTGGCCCGGTAGGCAAGAGGTCGCGGGTTCGAATCCCGGTGGCGACCATTTTTGCCTCCCCAACCTATAACTGTCCAACTGGTTAGTAAACTTGAGTTTCAACGTTCAAATGTTCGATCTCAGTTCCGGAAAATGGAACTTTATCACCAAATAATGCGTGCTTTTCAAGTTTACCTTTGATAGAATGATGATATTCACGATGAGAGATCCAATTACAATGGCCACTGTCACAAAGACGCCAACTGAAAATGCGTTGGTTTAAAAAATTGTTGTCAAGTTTTCGTTTATATAACCGTTTATATAATAATCGATGTTTATGATTCAAAAAGTTCAATAGAAACTTGTTGAAATGAATAAATGAAAAGGTTCTATTTTTATCAAAAAAAAAAACTTTTCAAAGACTTTAAAAAGCAATTCAAAATTTTGATGATAACTGGTTTATTTTAAAATACTTTAGACTTGTATTTAAGTTTTAAAATCCCAGAGCTGCTAGCAAATAGCTTTGCTTTGTTTAAAACTTTGCTTGAAATCTAGCCACTTATCGTTTGATTAACGCTTGAAATTTACCTACCTATCGTTTGATTAACGCTTGAAATTAACCCACCTATCGTAGCTAGCCCGCTAGCTGCCATTTTTTAGAAAATTCAGTAATCCTTCTTCCAAAAAGTCTAGACAAGAAATTTCGCTTTCCCAATTTTCTTGTCGTTCTTCTTTTTCGTGTCTCTTATCAAAAGCATTTTCTGGGAGTAATGCTATCACCATTTTAAAGCCAAATTCCTTTTCCGTACTCCAGCAAAGCCTCTTTTCTTCAGTTTAAATCAGCTCACACGTTCACATGGAGATAAAACCAATCCTGAAAGAAATGAGTGGAACTTGAGAAACTTGAGCTGGATAAAAGATCAAGTAGATCAAGAAGAATCGAGAATTTAGTTACTTTTTTTGTTGCTTGCTACATTGCTCAACTTTACAAAAATCCATCTATCAAGTTTGATCTTCAGTTGGAAATAGGATCAAAAACTTTTACCCCGCTCGGACTCGAACCCGAGACCTCCCGCCTACCGGGCACCTGTGCTAACCATTACACTACGACGCACTTGATCGTGATTCCTTCAGAGGGGGTTAACTCTTGAGCTAACTCAAATCTTAAGCTTTGCCTTCATTTTGGTACATGAATTGCTCAAATTTGAAAAAAAAAACAATTCAACGAGGCTAAATTTAACAAAAATGATTTCTATTTGGGCTGAATTGCTGAGCTTATTGATCCACATCTTCCCATGGTCAACGTAAATTTCATCGACGTCGTCAAATTTAATCCTATAGACGTGCTTCCCAAAAACGATCGAAGGATCCCTCACGAGCATCACTTGAAATCCTCGGTTCACCTTTGCCAGTGAAACCACATCATTAGGGTGCATTTGTTCAAGAACTTCTAGCTTCAAATCGAAACAAAGCCGCTCCATCGGAAACGCCTTCAAATTGAGCATCTTGAATGGCATCTCGATTCGGTAGATTTCCTGCAAATTAAACAGTTAGAAGTTGTTGGAACAGAAAAAGAATCGAACTATAAGGACCCTATTTTTAGGAAAGTCGACCCAATGCAAGACTTTTCAGACGAAGTCTTTCATTATTTAACTCCAAAAACCACCAACAGATCCAAAGTATCGAATTTCCACGCATTCACGGCAAGATTAATTCTTCGCAATAAATTTTGAAAATTTATTTGTAACAAAATGCAAAAATAACAAAGTAAACAGCGAAAAGTAACAAAGAAAGATTAAATCTATGTGCAACAACAACGAGTGGAATTGCGTGGAATGGAATTGCAAGAGGACTATCTGGAATGTTATCAAAGAACGGGTGAACTATAATAAATAAAACATTTAAAAAGTGATTATTTTATTGAATAGAAATCTAGAAGGCGAAAAATTTAGTACATCCGCGATGTACTTGAAGTAAGTAAACGTGGACTCGAATTCTCGAATTTTAAAAGCTAAGGAAAACGCATCAAAA
Organism: Mesorhabditis belari; assembly: GCA_958450365.1. Classification (NCBI taxonomy): domain Eukaryota; kingdom Metazoa; phylum Nematoda; class Chromadorea; order Rhabditida; family Rhabditidae; genus Mesorhabditis; species Mesorhabditis belari. The sequence continues at coordinate 1,786,864 of CAUEEP010000736.1, forward strand.
TTCAAATTCTGAACGTTGTTTCTTCAAATATGAGATTCCTGGAATTCACTTTAGAGGTTTTCTTTCTGCGTTGATTTGGTTTATGCTCGCCCACTCTGACACTGCTGTTTTATGCTAAGTGCTTAAATAAATATTATAGGTTTTCGAAATTGGCTTTATAATCCTTAATCTGGCTGTAGATGCATGTAGTTTCATGAATTCTTGCCGGATCTGCAAAATAAACCTTTCACGGCTTCTATCGTCGCCTATGTTTCGCCAAACTGAAAATTGCAAAAATAGGGGATTTCAGGAGTTCCATATTTGAAAAGTAACACTCAGAATTTGAATTTTTATGCTTTTTCCATAGTTTCTAAAAACTTTAGCAACAAGAATAAAAAAAACTTGATTCTCTCCTAGAAATAAAAAATTTTTTATTTGAAATCCACTTAAAACTTAAACTTAAAAAAGCTGCGACCCTAGGCAGTATCAGAGTGGGTCAGCATAAAGCAACTCCATGCAAAAAAATTCCTAAGCAAATTTGATTGATATACAGTGGTCAAAAAGTCTTTCAAAAGCTGTATAACATTTGGTACATTACGAGTGAGATTTTTATAGTATCTGTTATGAAACATTCAGGTGCCTCCATGATTCTGTGGTACTCAGTAATACATAAGCAAAATCCCACCGAACTCTCTTCTTTTTCAACTTGTCCAAAGTGAACACCTTTGTCGGCACCAGTCGCAGTGGAGTGAAGGATTCGTGTTAGAAACTAAAACGCACATTTTGTGTACATATTTTGTGGTTGTCTTACTAGTCAAAGCATAAAAACTTACGTGAATTGCGGCTGTCGCCTGCCTCTTCCACCACTATTGAACGAGCTTTCGCACGGGCATCACCACATGGACAAAGTTCTTCACCTAAACGAAAATGGCTTCAAATCAAACAAAATCACTGACCAGAATAACCGCTTTGCAGTATCGAGCCGATCGAGCTGTTGTTCTTGCCCGTAAGCGAGCGCTTTCCATTTGACTAAAAAAAGCCTTTAATAACATTGCTTGAAGCAAGTAAACATAATCTTTCGTTGTTGAACAATTAGACATTGTTGGAACAAAAAAAAGGAGGGACGAGACAACAAGAAGATCGCGCCGTGATACATTATTTAGATTTGCGTTTAGTTGAAAGGAATTGGTTTATACGTTAAGTTAAGTTTATAGGGAACGTACAAAAAGATTCGAAGAGAATGAAGTGGAAAGCAGCCGAGAGAAACGAAAGAAAACCATTTCAGAATTTGAAACAACAAACTATGGACAACCAATAGAAACCGGAGGGAACAATTGAGAGGAAAGAGAGTACTTTAAAAGGCGCTACAAGAACATCATAAAGTTTACGAATAGAGAATCAACTAAGCGGGAGCCGGACTAAAAGCCGGGCAACATTCACAATTTCATCACAGAATGCCGAAAAAGCAAAAAAATGGCAAAAGCGGAATTCTTGTGCGGTACGGTAGCGTATCCACGCTTTAGAAAGCGCACCGGGCAAGCCGCTTTAAACCGATAGGATTTTAACCCTAAAAAATCCGGCACCAATTGCTTTTAAAAGCAATTTTCTTGACAACCTTTGAAAATTTCATTTAACAGTTTTAGGGGCAATGCCTTTTGGCGAAATCGGGCGTAACCAGGTACTTTACGGATAATGGAATTGCAAAAGGACTATCTGGAATGGAAACCAAAATCGATCCGGCTGGGGGGCTGATCAAAAATTAAAATTTTATATGGTAAATCTGTACCAGCTTTTGGGATGCCAATGAAAAGCGTTCGTTCTTCACGTAGAATAAACTAATCGATTTATGCAACAAGTCAAACAACAATCAATCAATCAACAATCAACAATCATGATATTTACTCATTACTTAAATATAAGACTTCACTGATTCATCAAGTTTGAACTGTTGAAATGTTGAGATGAGGAACAATGTGTTTTCAATAACAAAATAGAATCAATGAATTGAGCTTTTAACGAATCTTTATAAGAAGATGAACCAATGACCACTTAGTGTCAAAACGCATCAAGATTTCATAGCGAGAAATAGAGGGAGGTCCATGAAAGACTAGCATCTCCTTATCATCTGAAATCTTTTTCTTTTCAAGAAGCAAAAGCTGAAACTCCAGAAAAAGTGCAATGAGTTGTTCGCACCTCAATGTACGCGTGTTCCCTGGATGTCCGTGAAAAACTATTGAAAGTTTTTCGTGGAAACAATTGTTTCTGATAAAAAATTTGAGACAATCCGCGAAATGCTCCCAATTACCGTGGGCTAGTTCGAGGATTATCTTTTCGGACATAAAAGGGAGAATTTCTTTGATAAAACGAATGGGAAGCTCAGCGAAATAAACGGGTTCACAGTGTGACGAACGACTCTTCATGAATAGCACAAGAGATTCTCGAAGAATTTCATGATCGCCAGTCCAGGTTTCAAATGAAAAAGACGCTGAAATTCTCGCTTGAACGTGCCTATATTTTGATAGAAGAGATCCAGTGACAAATGCATCACCATTGAATTGGAAGGACACCTCTCGACAAGCTTTCCTCATAACAATTGGCAAAAAGTGGTCCACCACAAACTTTCCTGGGGTCAAAGGGTTTATGTCACCACAAGTTATGTGCAACGAATTAAAATTAATGAGCTTTTGGAAGAATCGTTTGTGCAGTGGGTTCACCGACATGGTCATGCCTGATCCAACACGCAATAGTTATAACAAATTTATTATAACAAAGCTATATATCAAAGCATTCAAATCACACAAAGTTTTAATCAGAAAAGCTAGAAGCTCTAATCTTTTTTTCTTTATTTCTTATTATAGAGAAAAATCATCAAAATTGATGTCATTTCTAAATCATCAGACTTTATGCCGTTTTTTTCTTTTCAATACTTCGAGAAAGGGAAACATTTTTCTTTTGCATAGCAAAAATGATAAGGCAAACTCTTCAGAAATATCAATGAAACGGAGTAACAATGAGTAATAGATTGTTACTCAATGAGTAGATTGTTACTCAATAAGTAGATTGTTACTCATTAAGTCCGAGTCCGAGCGGGGTAAAAGTTTTTGATCCTATTTCCAACTGAAGATCAAACTTGATAGATGGATTTGCGATTGCGATTGCGAAAAATTGTAGCATATCACCTTGATAACCCAATTTTATCCAATTTTGAATTGTTCTACGATAAGTCATCCAAAAATAGCGTTAAATAGAAAACTCCTCGTGAGTTTCCTCGGTTTTCCATTATAAAGAGAGAACTTTTACGTGAGGGGACCAAATTCGGTTCCATTATCTAGAGTTTTCCATTATACAGGGTGGCTATAAAGTATTGCGACAAATCAAAAGGATATACTCAAATGCTAAAAGGCTAAATAAATTAAAGTTTTATAACAAATAAAGTAAAAAAACCAAATTTTATAACAAATTTCCGAAATGACCGCCATCGGCTTTAAGACAAGCGTCGATTCTTTTGGGCAATAGTGCGGCGCAAGTAAGCTGGGTCTAAGTCGTCGCATTCCTTGATGAGAGCTTTCTTCAAGATATTCAAATTGTTCGCTGACTGCCTGACTTCAATGAAACGGCTCTAACTGAGCTCCTGCGGATCAACAACAAACAATCAACCAGGGCACTGGGAGAACAACTAAAGGCCTCTCATACAACAGTGGTAACCCACCTCCAACAGTGGTAACCCACCTCCATTCAATGGGATTTGTTTTGAAATTTGGCGCGTGAATTCCCCATGTGCTCACAGATGTGATGAGATTGCAGCGCCTCACATTTCCTGTCGCCCTACTCTCCCGATACAACAGATATTCCTTTCTTCCACACGTGATTACTGGTGATGTGCAGTGAATACTTTATATCAACTATCGGAGACACAAGTAGTGGATCGGTCCCGACGAGCAACCGAAACCTGAGCTCAAGCCAGAATTGCACCAGAAGAAGATTGTGTTGTGCATTTGGTAGGATCTGAGCGGAGTAGTTTATTGGGAGTCGCTACCTGAAGGCACGACTGTCACAGCTTTCCTGTACTCAGAACAGCTGGATCAGGTCGCCGAACAAATCACAAAAAATCGACCAAATTATGGAAAGGTCCTTCTCTTGCATGACAATGCAAGACCTCATGTTGCAAATATGACTCAACAAAAATTAAAGAAGCTGGGCTGGGAAGTTCTCCCGCATCCACCGTATAGCCCTGACCTTGTTCCCGCCGATTTTCATCTTTTCCGGAAGCTGGCTGCAGAACTCGATGGGGAGCATTTTGGAGATCGCGTCGAGGTCAAAAATTGGCTCCACGACTTCTTTGACGCACAGCCCAAGAATTTCTGGGAGAAGGGGATTCATGCTCTACCCAATAAATGGCAACGAATAATAGATAATAATGGTGACTATCTTGAATAAATGTGTGGTTTGGTTTTTTAGAAAAATACAGTGCAAAAAATTTTCATTTTGACCTTCCCAGCCTAATATAATGGCCTTTTGATTTGTCGCAATACTTTGTAGCCATCCTGTATAAGAAAATTAAGGATAAGACTTTTTTTTGTTTAGATTTAGATATTTTATTAATATATTCTTAATTTGATACATGAAAAATGAAAGATTTTTCTGCACAAGACCCAAAGATTGAGAAATGATTCATTGAGAGAGGAAAAAGAGCGTTACCCGATCTCAAAATTGTTGATCAATATATACAAAAACGATGAAAAAAGAAAACTTGTCGTGACGATCTCGTGATCGAGATTGCCACGTATGGAAATGGCCAGCTAGACACCTATGTGGATGAACGCCTATTGTGCGAGATTTAATATGCGCCGCTATCCCGTTCAACTCCATTGTGTGGAAGACGAGACGAACGCCCGAGTTCCGTATAAAAGCAATGTGAACGAGCTGCCGAGGTGTGTGCCGTGGAGTGCCTCTACTCTCCCAATACCAAACCACTGAACCAACTATTATTGCTGTAATAAAGATTATATCTAAACCAACAATAATCACTACAAAACTCTTCCCCTCTGATTCAGACAAAAAAGTGATCCTTTTCTCCTTTATTTGCCCTCTTCATTCCAATATTTAATCAGTCTATGCCCCATTTGATTTGATAATTATATTATCAATTTTTTAATCACTCAGTTTTTACTAGTTTCCTTGATGCTCTCAAATTTGTAAACGCTTCATATTTGGCGCATTGAAATCCTCACTTTTCTTTGTGATAATGGCTTGATGATGAGAGAAAAGTAAAGGATTCAGTGCACCAGAAGGGATGCGTTTACAAGTTTTTTAGCACTGTTTTCCAAAAGAGGCAAATATCGTTCCCGACCTTTCTCCCCCGTTTTTACCTAAAAAAAACCAAAAATTGCAAAGCTTTTCTCATTTTTTTCGAATTTTCACAAATAGTGAAAAGTTTTTTTGTGATGAGTACACATAAAAACTGTCCCTTTTTCGCTTTTTCTCGTTTTTGAATGGGAAACCCTGTAAGTGTTCATTTTGTTGCTTGAGAAATTTTGAATCAACTTTATTGTGATCAGAACTTATAAATAAACAGTGAACAACAAGTCAAACAACAATCAATCAATCAACAATCAACAATCATGATATTTACTCATTACTTAAATATAAGACTTCACTGATTCATCAAGTTTGAACTGTTGAAATGTTGAGATGAGGAACAATGTGTTTTCAATAACAAAATAGAATCAATGAATTGAGCTTTTAACGAATCTTTATAAGAAGATGAACCAATGACCACTTAGTGTCAAAACGCATCAAGATTTCATAGCGAGAAATAGAGGGAGGTCCATGAAAGACTAGCATCTCCTTATCATCTGAAATCTTTTTCTTTTCAAGAAGCAAAAGCTGAAACTCCAGAAAAAGTGCAATGAGTTGTTCGCACCTCAATGTACGCGTGTTCCCTGGATGTCCGTGAAAAACTATTGAAAGTTTTTCGTGGAAACAATTGTTTCTGATAAAAAATTTGAGACAATCCGCGAAATGCTCCCAATTACCGTGGGCTAGTTCGAGGATTATCTTTTCGGACATAAAAGGGAGAATTTCTTTGATAAAACGAATGGGAAGCTCAGCGAAATAAAGGGGTTCACAGTGTGACGAACGACTCTTCATGAATAGCACAAGAGATTCTCGAAGAATTTCATGATCGCCAGTCCAGGTTTCAAATGAAAAAGACGCTGAAATTCTCGCTTGAACGTGCCTATATTTTGATAGAAGAGATCCAGTGACAAATGCATCACCATTGAATTGGAAGGACACCTCTCGACAAGCTTTCCTCATAACAATTGGCAAAAAGTGGTCCACCACAAACTTTCCTGGGGTCAAAGGGTTTATGTCACCACAAGTTATGTGCAACGAATTAAAATTAATGAGCTTTTGGAAGAATCGTTTGTGCAGTGGGTTCACCGACATGGTCATGCCTGATCCAACACGCAATAGTACGTCGCTTTCGTCGTTTTGCTTGGAACTAGAAAAATAGAACGTAAAAATGGCATGATAATTGTCGTGATGAAAACAAAAAATGTGCAAGTTAGTGACCACAATCCTATTGTTATTCTTGTCCATTCTTGCGTTTTCAAGCAGAAAATTGATATTAACCCTGCGACTAATTGGGCCGGAGAATAGAACGAAAAAGCGTAGATCATGGTTCACTTTTAGCAATTGTAGTGCCTCAAATATTTGCAATTTCTCCAAGATCTGCACTTTCAGCAGCGACGGCAAAGAAGCGAAATTGATGAGCATCATTTATGATTTTTTCTTCTGTAATTCGTACAACACAGAATAGAGATTCTATTTGAATAATTGGCGGATCGAAAATTGCCTGGGAAATTGCCCCAAGCAAAGCAGGACGTATATGAAATTGTAGTTTGGATGTTCTGCCTGGTCCTGTATGGCACTCCCATACAGAATCCGATTCTCAGAGAAATTGCCTAAGAGATCTCGGATTGTTGAAAAACAGAACAATCGCGGAAATCGCCGAGGTCCCATAGAAATTCCGGTAGACGGGCATTTGTATGGAAGCCCCATACAAATCCCGCCAAATCCGCTTCTGTAATTCGGTAAAATAAGTGAGTTTTAACAAGTACCAAATGAAGCCAGATAGCATTTTTCAGCAAATCTATAATTCATCCAAGATTATAAGTAAATAAAAAGATGAGTTTAATCTGGTCTTTTAAAAAAAACTTCCGATAACGTGATTTAATGAGCACTTTTGTTTTGATTCTGAGTTGTGATTTGTTTGTGAGGTGTGGTTTCATTTCTCAAAACGTTTATAAGAAATCAAATTTATTACACCCAACCCAATTTTTTACTAAAAATGTGCGGAATCATTCCATTTTTTGTCGATTCATTGAGGAACGTTTTCCTTGTCGCCTTGTTTGAGCACGTACACCTTCATGGGAAGTTCCTCAGGCTCCGTAGTAGAAAGCTATAAAATAAATAAATATCAGAGATAAAAAAATAAAGAACAGTAAAACTAATAGATAAACAAAAATTACCTGGTTAGCTTTCCAAATGCGAAGTGTGACCTTGTGGGTATCCGCCCCGTGCACAACTAAAGAAATACATCAATAAGCTAACTTTTACAAACAAACAAATAAATTATTCTTTTAAGGTATTAAGACAACGGATCACGTAAAATCTTACCGTTTCCGACGAATGAAAGTTCCATGGGATTTTCCTTGCTGACTTCGAAGTTTGCCTGTGACGTCAATCGCACTCCTCCAGGAACGACAACCTTAACAAAAAAATGAGCAAAATATTGTTGTGAAATCATTATGAGGACTATATCAAAACAACTCAGTGAAAACAGATATTTATCGAAACTAAGAAATAAACAAATATTAACGATAGAATAGGGTTAATACGAACCTCAAGGCGAACCTTTTCGCTCTTCTTGTTCTCAATCACCAGTTTGCGTTCTTCTTCTTCGGCAGTTGCGATAAACTAAAGTTTTCGGGTAATAACATCAATAGAGATAAGCAAATCAAACCCACCAGTCGCTCTTGAGTTGTACCGTTATTGCATCCGCGGAAAACGAGATGAAAGTCACCTTTCTGCCATTCCATCGAGAAAGTCTAAAAAGAAAAAAATAATCAACACATACCGTATTTGCTTTAATAAATGCGCCCCCCCTCCCCCTCGACCAACTTTCAACGCTTCGTTCTTAGCTTCATTTTGAAATACTTTTATGCTTTATATACCAAAAGATTGAAGGCATTAAGGGCTATCTTTTGGTATATTAAACATAAAAATTTCTCAAAATGGGGCTGAGAACGAAAGGTCCAAATTTGGTCAAGGGAGGCATTAATTAGAGGAAATACGATAAGTTACGGTAGGTGATAAAAGCTCACTTCAGCTGATCCAGGAATATGGCCTTGATTGACCATCGAGAAAGGAGTCATGTTTGGTTGAGCCATCTTGTCGGGTTGAAGTCGAGAAGAATGATGTCCATTCGACAAAAACGATTCCTTTTATTTGACGGATTAATGCTAATTTCAGGAGTTTCTGATGCAAATTCAGAAAAAAGAGACACTATGTTAATTTTAAATAAAAATTGTAAGGGTTTGACTAATTCTTAACATTTTAGAACAATACGAGCAATTCAAGCGTCTACGCGACAAACTGATAAATGAGCCAAAAAATCTATCCCTTGAGGAGAAGCTGAAAGTGTGCACAGAAATTGGAAAGGTTAGTTATGCTTTATAGACTTAACGTTTTTTGTTTAGATCTATCAACTGATGAAAACGTGAAGTCAAAAGAAAATTCGTTTGACGGAGAGTGTCGAACAAATTCTACGACTTATTGCTAATAAGGTTAGCTGTATTTTGAACAAAAGTTAAAGTTTGGTGATTACAATTTAGGTGACAAAGGACCAACTTCAGTTCAAATGGGATTTAGAAGCAGAGAATCCGGGTTGTACGGAGGCTATTGAGTCAAGTTGCTTTTTTCGAAAAATTTTGCTTTTAGATTTTATCGCCTCGCTTCAAGCAAGACATCACAAAAAAATCATGACATAAAGCAAACGGTGGTCGACCCTTCACTTTTCAGCGATTCTTATGGATCTTCTTTATATCTTCGCCAACCTCTAGGTAGTTTTTAAAAATTTGTTTGTCTTATCTTAAATTATAATTTAGGACCTTGTAACAATGGTGGCTTCTTGTCTTATTTCAAAACATCTCGACAGGTGGGCTGTTTTTGCGTTTTCCATTTTAAGTTTACTTTTAGGGTCCACCCGTAAAGAACAAGGGTCGCAAAAATGCAAGGCAATGATGCGAGCAGCCAAGCGAGCTCGATTCGTGATGAAGACTCGATTTCAAACTTCCTTGCCGGTTGGTTGTTTATAAATCATTTAGATCGCACACAAATGCTATTAGGAGTAACCGAATTAAGTAAATTGCTATATTTTTAAATTTTGTAACGCTGTTATGATACAACAGACCTTTTCTATCAAAATATTGTTTTTAGATGAGGATATAAATGATTTGCATGATATCTTCCCTCAAATGCCATCTCCTCCACGTGAAATGCTCGATATTATCAAGGTTAGTAATAGCTAATTTATTCAATTGTAATAAAAGAGTTCTAGGACGATCCCGGATCAATCTTCAATTACGATAGTGAGCTGTCAATGTCTCTTCCATCGCCAGTGAACGGCTATTCAAAAAATTATATGCCAAGAGTTGCCAGGTAAGCTAAATATTTATTCGGCTAATATATATTTTTCTTTGCAGGGAAGGATCCGATTCTTCTTTCATATTGGGTGATCGGAAAAAGCGTTTTTCCTCAGATGTGAGTCTTCATGGTCGTCATCGAAGGTTAGCTTAGTGTTTGAGGGCTTTAATTAATAAGGATTCAGATTAACTACGCGTGTTGAAGAGATGTTGAGTGAGAAACGAGAGAAAGATCAACGAAAGCGACCACATCCACGAGACGATGAACATTTTGTAGGTTATTTTTCGGGTTTTGGAAACGAGGTCGTTTTTATTGAATCTGTAATATTAGTACAACGCTTGATCTGCCATGATTTTGAGTGCCAAATAAAATTTTGTATTGTGTTGAATGTGTTTCATTATCATTTCGAATATACTGCGAATGGTTGGGTTTTCAAATGGAAAATTTGTCGTGTGCCTAAGTATTCAATAGTCACCTGTGTTTGATGTTCTCGCTCCGTGACATCCCAAGGCCACAAAACAAATTGACCGCGTAACAAGTTAGAAACTGACTCGGAGCAAAGAATCTGAACACGGGATGAAACTCAAAAAGTTATAAATAAACTTACAGTTGGTGGGAAAATGTTGGATGCAATCCCGCGATCATGATGCAAATACAGAGCTAACGGTCGTCGGTCTTCCACACCTTTACCAACTGGGTCAAAAGCCTAAAATAGCAGATGCATAATTGCGTTATCCGGTAAAACTACCTGTTGAACTGTTTCTTGAAGTGTTCCGTGATAAAAGTTGAGTGGAGGCTTTGAAGAGATACCACCATTTCGATATCTAAGATTCGGATTAAGTTTCAAAAACAAAAAAATTCAGTATTACCTGACATCAATAATTGTGATGAAATTGTTGATAGCTTCATAAATGTCGCCATAATCCTTGGGAATAAGTGGAACCGTGTATTCATTCCGTTGAGATTCCGCAATCATGTCATCATCATCTGGTTGATAAGCATAGGGACTTGTATCCTGAACATTCGAAGTTAATTAGATTGATTTTTTAGCCAACCATATCACTATCATCATCGTCGTGAACCAATTCACGACGCCTATGCTGTCGACTCTGCTGTCATGCGGCTTCTCGTCCATTCGCACGTCGTCCACGTGTACGATCTGCCACTGAAGACGACGACGGTTGTTCAACTAAACAGATTCAGATCAAAACAATATAAAAATCGGTACAATAATGTGTCTAAAACGAACCAATATGTGTAGCTGCATGATAAGTTTGTCGTGTTCGTGGAGCCAATTCAGGAACGATTGCTTCAATATCAGGAGAAGGAGTAGCTCGTGCGAGTGGCTGCTCGATGATAGCAATATCGTCCTCCTCAGCGCTAAATTTTAAATAAAATAAAAGGAATTTTGCAGTAATTTTGCGTTTCAATTTTTCAATTTCAATAAACTGCAACAATCTAACAAAATCGTAAAACCTATGAATCTCAAAAATAATACAAGGCGACGAAGATGACGAGCATGATGATGAGGACTCACACACCGTTTGGTGTATCTGCAAGAAACCATCTGATGGAGAGATGATCTACTGTGAAAACGAAAAGGTACTTTATTATTTGTTGAAGATTTAGGGTCAATTCAACTTTTACTGGGAATACACTATATTCGTTTTCAAGTGCATTAGCACATCTTAGGACTAAAATAGATTTTGATTTATATATTTAGTGTCGTATTCAATGGTTCTACTTTGAATGTGTCGGATTGAAGCAGGCTCCGATTGGTCATTGGTTTTGCCAGGAGTGCCGACAACGACGTCAAGAATCATCTTTTTAGGTTACTATTTCTAGGGTACTTTTCTATCTGATTGTTTTTTTCTTTATTAATTCGTTTAACAGGTCTCTAAAACGTGATATACTTTTTTCTTTTTTGAACATATCTATTTGCCTATTTACCTTGTATTATGGCTCCACGAACACGACAAACTTATCATGCAGCTACACATATTGGTTCGTTTTAGACACATTATTGTACCGATTTTTATATTGTTTTGATCTGAATCTGTTTAGTTGAACAACCGTCGTCGTCTTCAGTGGCAGATCGTACACGTGGACGACGTGCGAATGGACGAGAAGCCGCATGACAGCAGAGTCGACAGCATAGGCGTCGTGAATTGGTTCACGACGATGATGATAGTGATATGGTTGGCTAAAAAATCAATCTAATTAACTTCGAATGTTCAGGATACAAGTCCCTATGCTTATCAACCAGATGATGATGACATGATTGCGGAATCTCAACGGAATGAATACACGGTTCCACTTATTCCCAAGGATTATGGCGACATTTATGAAGCTATCAACAATTTCATCACAATTATTGATGTCAGGTAATACTGAATTTTTTTGTTTTTGAAACTTAATCCGAATCTTAGATATCGAAATGGTGGTATCTCTTCAAAGCCTCCACTCAACTTTTATCACGGAACACTTCAAGAAACAGTTCAACAGGTAGTTTTACCGGATAACGCAATTATGCATCTGCTATTTTAGGCTTTTGACCCAGTTGGTAAAGGTGTGGAAGACCGACGACCGTTAGCTCTGTATTTGCATCATGATCGCGGGATTGCATCCAACATTTTCCCACCAACTGTAAGTTTATTTATAACTTTTTTGAGTTTCATCCCGTGTTCAGATTCTTTTGCTCCGAGTCAGTTTCTAACTTGTTACGCGGTCAATTTGTTTTGTGGCCTTGGGATGTCACGGAGCGAGAACATCAAACACAGGTGACTATTGAATACTTAGGCACACGACAAATTTTCCATTTGAAAACCCAACCATTCGCAGTATATTCGAAATGATAATGAAACACATTCAACACAATACAAAATTTTATTTGGCACTCAAAATCATGGCAGATCAAGCGTTGTACTAATATTACAGATTCAATAAAAACGACCTCGTTTCCAAAACCCGAAAAATAACCTACAAAATGTTCATCGTCTCGTGGATGTGGTCGCTTTCGTTGATCTTTCTCTCGTTTCTCACTCAACATCTCTTCAACACGCGTAGTTAATCTGAATCCTTATTAATTAAAGCCCTCAAACACTAAGCTAACCTTCGATGACGACCATGAAGACTCACATCTGAGGAAAAACGCTTTTTCCGATCACCCAATATGAAAGAAGAATCGGATCCTTCCCTGCAAAGAAAAATATATATTAGCCGAATAAATATTTAGCTTACCTGGCAACTCTTGGCATATAATTTTTTGAATAGCCGTTCACTGGCGATGGAAGAGACATTGACAGCTCACTATCGTAATTGAAGATTGATCCGGGATCGTCCTAGAACTCTTTTATTACAATTGAATAAATTAGCTATTACTAACCTTGATAATATCGAGCATTTCACGTGGAGGAGATGGCATTTGAGGGAAGATATCATGCAAATCATTTATATCCTCATCTAAAAACAATATTTTGATAGAAAAGGTCTGTTGTATCATAACAGCGTTACAAAATTTAAAAATATAGCAATTTACTTAATTCGGTTACTCCTAATAGCATTTGTGTGCGATCTAAATGATTTATAAACAACCAACCGGCAAGGAAGTTTGAAATCGAGTCTTCATCACGAATCGAGCTCGCTTGGCTGCTCGCATCATTGCCTTGCATTTTTGCGACCCTTGTTCTTTACGGGTGGACCCTAAAAGTAAACTTAAAATGGAAAACGCAAAAACAGCCCACCTGTCGAGATGTTTTGAAATAAGACAAGAAGCCACCATTGTTACAAGGTCCTAAATTATAATTTAAGATAAGACAAACAAATTTTTAAAAACTACCTAGAGGTTGGCGAAGATATAAAGAAGATCCATAAGAATCGCTGAAAAGTGAAGGGTCGACCACCGTTTGCTTTATGTCATGATTTTTTTTGTGATGTCTTGCTTGAAGCGAGGCGATAAAATCTAAAAGCAAAATTTTTCGAAAAAAGCAACTTGACTCAATAGCCTCCGTACAACCCGGATTCTCTGCTTCTAAATCCCATTTGAACTGAAGTTGGTCCTTTGTCACCTAAATTGTAATCACCAAACTTTAACTTTTGTTCAAAATACAGCTAACCTTATTAGCAATAAGTCGTAGAATTTGTTCGACACTCTCCGTCAAACGAATTTTCTTTTGACTTCACGTTTTCATCAGTTGATAGATCTAAACAAAAAAACGTTAAGTCTATAAAGCATAACTAACCTTTCCAATTTCTGTGCACACTTTCAGCTTCTCCTCAAGGGATAGATTTTTTGGCTCATTTATCAGTTTGTCGCGTAGACGCTTGAATTGCTCGTATTGTTCTAAAATGTTAAGAATTAGTCAAACCCTTACAATTTTTATTTAAAATTAACATAGTGTCTCTTTTTTCTGAATTTGCATCAGAAACTCCTGAAATTAGCATTAATCCGTCAAATAAAAGGAATCGTTTTTGTCGAATGGACATCATTCTTCTCGACTTCAACCCGACAAGATGGCTCAACCAAACATGACTCCTTTCTCGATGGTCAATCAAGGCCATATTCCTGGATCAGCTGAAGTGAGCTTTTATCACCTACCGTAACTTATCGTATTTCCTCTAATTAATGCCTCCCTTGACCAAATTTGGACCTTCGTTCTCAGCCCCATTTTGAGAGATTTTTATGTTTAATATACCAAAAGATAGCCCTTAATGCCTTCAATCTTTTGGTATATGAAGCATAAAAGTATTTCAAAATGAAGCTAAGAACGAAGCGTTGAAAGTTGGTCGAGGGGGGGGGGGCGCATTTATTAAAGCAAATACGGTATGTGTTGATTATTTTTTTCTTTTTAGACTTTCTCGATGGAATGGCAGAAAGGTGACTTTCATCTCGTTTTCCACGGATGCAATAACGGTACAACTCAAGAGCCACTGGTGGGTTTGATTTGCTTATCTCTATTGATGTTATTACCTGAAAACTTTAGTTTATCGCAACTGCCGAAGAAGAAGAACGCAAACTGGTGATTGAGAACAAGAAGAGCGAAAAGGTTCGCCTTGAGGTTCGTATTAACCCTATTCTATCGTTAATATTTGTTTATTTCTTAGTTTCGATAAATATCTGTTTTCACTGAGTTGTTTTGATATAGTCCTCATAATGATTTCACAACAATATTTTGCTCATTTTTTTGTTAAGGTTGTCGTGCCTGAAGGAGTGCGATTGATGTCACCGCCAAGCTTCGAAGTGAGCAAGGAAAATCCCATGCAACTTTCATTCGTCGGACACGGTAAATTTTTACGTAATCCGTTGTCTTAATACCTTAAAGGATTAATTTATTTGTTTGTTTGTAAAAGTTAGCTTATTGATGTATTTCTTTAGTTGTGGTCAGGGAGAATACCCACAAGGTGAAACTTCGCATTTGGAAAGCTAACCAGGTAATTTTTGTTTATCTATTAGTTTTACTGTTCTTTATTTTTTTATCTCTGATATTTATTTATTTTATAGCTTTCTACTACGGAGCCTGAGGAACTTCCCATGAAGGTGTACGTGCTCAAACAAGGCGACAAGGAAAACGTTCCTCAATGAATCGACAAAAAATGGAATGATTCCGCACATTTTTAGTAAAAAATTGGGTTGGGTGTAATAAATTTGATTTTTTATAAACGTTTTGAGAAATGAAACCACACCTCACAAACAAGCCGATATAGCGGGATTTGTATGGGGCTTCCATACAAATGCCCGTCTACCGGAATTTCTATGGGACCTCGGCGATTTCCGCGATTGTTCTGTTTTTCAACAATCCGAGATCTCTTAGGCAATTTCTCTGAGAATCGGATTCTGTATGGGAGTGCCATACAGGACCAGGCAGAACATCCAAACTACAATTTCATATACGTCCTGCTTTGCTTGGGGCAATTTCCCAGGCAATTTTCGATCCGCCAATTATTCAAATAGAATCTCTATTCTGTGTTGTACGAATTACAGAAGAAAAAATCATAAATGATGCTCATCAATTTCGCTTCTTTGCCGTCGCTGCTGAAAGTGCAGATCTTGGAGAAATTGCAAATATTTGAGGCACTACAATTGCTAAAAGTGAACCATGATCTACGCTTTTTCGTTCTATTCTCCGGCCCAATTAGTCGCAGGGTTAATATCAATTTTCTGCTTGAAAACGCAAGAATGGACAAGAATAACAATAGGATTGTGGTCACTAACTTGCACATTTTTTGTTTTCATCACGACAATTATCATGCCATTTTTACGTTCTATTTTTCTAGTTCCAAGCAAAACGACGAAAGCGACGTACTATTGCGTGTTGGATCAGGCATGACCATGTCGGTGAACCCACTGCACAAACGATTCTTCCAAAAGCTCATTAATTTTAATTCGTTGCACATAACTTGTGGTGACATAAACCCTTTGACCCCAGGAAAGTTTGTGGTGGACCACTTTTTGCCAATTGTTATGAGGAAAGCTTGTCGAGAGGTGTCCTTCCAATTCAATGGTGATGCATTTGTCACTGGATCTCTTCTATCAAAATATAGGCACGTTCAAGCGAGAATTTCAGCGTCTTTTTCATTTGAAACCTGGACTGGCGATCATGAAATTCTTCGAGAATCTCTTGTGCTATTCATGAAGAGTCGTTCGTCACACTGTGAACCCCTTTATTTCGCTGAGCTTCCCATTCGTTTTATCAAAGAAATTCTCCCTTTTATGTCCGAAAAGATAATCCTCGAACTAGCCCACGGTAATTGGGAGCATTTCGCGGATTGTCTCAAATTTTTTATCAGAAACAATTGTTTCCACGAAAAACTTTCAATAGTTTTTCACGGACATCCAGGGAACACGCGTACATTGAGGTGCGAACAACTCATTGCACTTTTTCTGGAGTTTCAGCTTTTGCTTCTTGAAAAGAAAAAGATTTCAGATGATAAGGAGATGCTAGTCTTTCATGGACCTCCCTCTATTTCTCGCTATGAAATCTTGATGCGTTTTGACACTAAGTGGTCATTGGTTCATCTTCTTATAAAGATTCGTTAAAAGCTCAATTCATTGATTCTATTTTGTTATTGAAAACACATTGTTCCTCATCTCAACATTTCAACAGTTCAAACTTGATGAATCAGTGAAGTCTTATATTTAAGTAATGAGTAAATATCATGATTGTTGATTGTTGATTGATTGATTGTTGTTTGACTTGTTGTTCACTGTTTATTTATAAGTTCTGATCACAATAAAGTTGATTCAAAATTTCTCAAGCAACAAAATGAACACTT
Organism: Mesorhabditis belari; assembly: GCA_958450365.1. NCBI lineage: Eukaryota > Metazoa > Nematoda > Chromadorea > Rhabditida > Rhabditidae > Mesorhabditis > Mesorhabditis belari. The sequence goes on from CAUEEP010000736.1 coordinate 1,803,826, forward strand.
ACAGGGTTTCCCATTCAAAAACGAGAAAAAGCGAAAAAGGGACAGTTTTTATGTGTACTCATCACAAAAAAACTTTTCACTATTTGTGAAAATTCGAAAAAAAATGAGAAAAGCTTTGCAATTTTTGATTTCTTTTTGGTAAAAACGGGGGAGAAAGGTCGGAAACGATATTTGCCTCTTTTGGAAAACAGTGCTAAAAAACTTGTAAACGCATCCCTTCTGGTGCACTGAATCCTTTACTTTTCTCTCATCATCAAGCCATTATCACAAAGAAAAGTGAGGATTTCAATGCGCCAAATATGAAGCGTTTACAAATTTGAGAGCATCAAGGAAACTAGTAAAAACTGAGTGATTAAAAAATTGATAATATAATTATCAAATCAAATGGGGCATAGACTGATTAAATATTGGAATGAAGAGGGCAAATAAAGGAGAAAAGGATCACTTTTTTGTCTGAATCAGAGGGGAAGAGTTTTGTAGTGATTATTGTTGGTTTAGATATAATCTTTATTACAGCAATAATAGTTGGTTCAGTGGTTTGGTATTGGGAGAGTAGAGGCACTCCACGGCACACACCTCGGCAGCTCGTTCACATTGCTTTTATACGGAACTCGGGCGTTCGTCTCGTCAGAAAAATTGTGCAGAAAAATCTTTCATTTTTCATGTATCAAATTAAGAATATATTAATAAAATATCTAAATCTAAACAAAAAAAAGTCTTATCCTTAATTTTCTTATACAGGATGGCTACAAAGTATTGCGACAAATCAAAAGGCCATTATATTAGGCTGGGAAGGTGAAAATGAAAATTTCTTGCACTGTATTTTTCTAAAAAACCAAACCACACATTTATTCAAGATAGTCACCATTATTATCTATTATTCGTTGCCATTTATTGGGTAGAGCATGAATCCCCTTCTCCCAGAAATTCTTGGGCTGTGCGTCAAAGAAGTCGTGGAGCCAATTTTTGACCTCGACACGATCTCCAAAATGCTCCCCATCGAGTTCTGCAGCCAGCTTCCGGAAAAGATGAAAATCGGCGGGAACAAGGTTAGGGCTATACGGTGGATGCGGGAGAACTTCCCAGCCCAGCTTCTTTAATTTTTGTTGAGTCATATTTGCAACATGAGGTCTTGCATTGTCTGCAAGAGAAGGACCTTTCCATAATTTGGTCGATTTTTTGTGATTTGTTCGGCGACCTGATCCAGCTGTTCTGAGTACAGGAAAGCTGTGACAGTCGTGCCTTCAGGTAGCGACTCCCAATAAACTACTCCGCTCAGATCCTACCAAATGCACAACACAATCTTCTTCTGGTGCAATTCTGGCTTGGGCTCAGGTTTCGGTTGCTCGTCGGGACCGATCCACTACTTGTGTCTCCGATAGTTGATATAAAGTATTCACTGCACATCACCAGTAATCACGTGTGGAAGAAAGGAATATCAGTTGTATCGGGAGAGTAGGGCGACAGGAAATGTGAGGCGCTGCAATCTCATCACATCTGTGAGCACATGGGGAATTGACGCGCTAAATTTCAAAACAAATCCCATTGAATGGAGGTGGGTTACCACTGTTGTATGAGAGGCCTTTAGTTGTTCTCCCAGTGCCCTGGTTGATTGTTTGTTGTTGATCCGCAGGAGCTCAGTTAGAGCCGTTTCATTGAAGTCAGGCAGTCAGCGAACAATTTGAATATCTTGAAGAAAGCTCTCATCAAGGAATGCGACGACTTAGACCCAGCTTACTTGCGCCGCACTATTGCCCAAAAGAATCGACGCTTGTCTTAAAGCCGATGGCGGTCATTTCGGAAATTTGTTATAAAATTTGGTTTTTTGACTTTATTTGTTATAAAACTTGAATTTATTTAGCCTTTTAGCATTTGAGTTTGAGTATATCCTTTTGATTTGTCGCAATACTTTATAGCCACCCTGTATAATGGAAAACTCTATATAATGGAACCGAATTTGGTCCCCTCACGTAAAAGTTCTCTCTTTATAATGGAAAACCGAGGAAACTCACGAGGAGTTTTCTATTTAACGCTATTTTTGGATGACTTATCGTATAACAATTCAAAATTGGATAAAATTGGGTTATCAAGGTGATATGCTGATATCTTTAGCGAATCTTTCTTTATCAAATCGTTGACAATCCACACTTCGTTATCAATGGACATTTAAGATTCGACATCAAGCAGGGAACTCTTGGTGACTGCTGGGTGCTTGCTAGTGCTTCGATTTTAACAATGAGAGAAGAGTTCTTCAAAAGAGTTGTCCCGAGGGATCAATCGTTTACAAAAGATTATTTGGTTTGGTTTAAAGTTGATAAATTGAACTAAAGATTCTCAAAGTCTCAATGGGAGAATGGGAAAGTCAGGCTGGTTCAGCTCAGATCAAATCCAAGCCTAGCTCCTGGCGGGTAGACTTTTAAGACAATAAAGTCTGGCTGCAATAAAGCCAAACCAGACTGGACTTTGGCCTAGATTAATCAAGAAATTAATCCAGAAATTGATCCAGAAATCCAGAAACAATTAGCTTTATTGACAAATACTTGAACTTACTTGAACTTCAATAAAATTCAATCTAATCTCCTTTACGAATCTTTTACTTCTTGTTTTGGCATTATGGAAATTGAGTGGAGATTGTGATTGATGATCGGTATGCAATTAATCAATTTAAAAATGTTATCAGTATACAATTAATCCATTTAAATATGGCTTCAGTTTACCCACCCTCAACGGCAAGCTTACCTATATGACATTGAAGACGAAAAACGAGTTCTGGTCAGCTTTTCTTGAGAAAGCTTCTGCAAAGTGAGTTCCAGTTTTGTTTTGTTTGAATAATCAAATAACTTTCAAACAAAAACAACAACAAAAACAACAAGAACTCAAAACAACAGCTACACTTAGACTCTATGGCTTTTATGAAGCAATTGTTGGTGGCTTTCTCGGAAAAGCTTTAGAAGATTTCCCGGGTGGACTTGCTTAGCACTATTTTATCAAGTTTGTCTCCTATTTTTTTCCTATTGTCTCAGGAATTACAAAACGGAAACGATTTGGGGGCTGTTGTTTTGAGTGCACTTTTTGCTCGTTTTCAGTGATTTCAAGACAAGCTTGTCAATTTAAGATCTAGACCAAAGACTTATTAATATGACAAATTTAAAGAAAGTTCGAGTAAACCGGATTTGGATTGGCAACTATGAGAAGCGAAGACGTAAGGAGAAACGAAGCTTTATCGCTCGATTGTTTGGCAGCGATGATGTAGATGGAAAATGCTGGAAATGCCTATTCAATAACTTCTTTACAAAAGGTCATATAGTACTACAGAATGGTAAACTACACGTGTTATTACAGCAAATGATTTCAAAAACTTTAGGTTCGAAACAGATCCGGTCAAATCTTGGAGATCCGGTTTGAAAGAGATCCGGCCAAAGCCAAACCAAATCTAGCTGGTTCAAATCTCGAATCACTTACTCGATTTAGCTTAAATTATCACAAATTTTTCATTTTATCAATTACGCTAAATCCAATCACAGAATTATCTTTGCACTCACCCTTGTTCCTTTTTTTTTTACCCTCTTTTATGTGCTCGCTATGTGTCTAGTCTTTGGCTTCGCTTCGAAGTTAGATATGTTTCCTGGAGAGCAATGGTTGCTTCATAGAACTAAAATCAAGATTTGAAATCAAAAGTGACCCTCAAATCACTTGACATAAATGGTTAAAAGTGAAGAAAGACAAAAAATAAGGAACAAAAAATAAGTAAAGGGGTTATAAAAGTGAGTGAAGGGCATGTCTCGAGTCTCAGCTGGCTGCTAACTCAAAAAAAGAGTAAGAGAAAGGGCTTTTCTGCGGTCTCCCGCAATAGGTGAATGACCAAAAAGGAAAAAGAAAGAAGGAAGAGAAGTATTGAATAAGTATTGAGTACATTCACTCACTTGCAAGATATCAGATTGATAGGAAATCGATTTAAAAATGAATGATTGCAGATTATAAAAGTAAAAGTTCAAGGAAGTTCTAAACTAGACTTGTTGTGTATAATTTTTGTTAACGCATCCTTTCTGGGAAACTAGAATTAGTTGATTCAGAATCTAGCGGTGCAAGCACAGCGGTTAAGTTGCCGCTGAAACAGTTAGTCTTAGGCTTTCAGGTGTCAAAGTGGCTGATCAATGTTGGCCGTTAGCTCAATCAGCTCAATCAGCTCAATCTTCAAGCCTGTTAAACGTTTTCTAACATTGTTAGGCTTCACATAGACGCCTTAACACCTAGGTAACACTTCAGCAATGCACTCAAGATTTGGTAGGTACTTGGAGACGGAAATGTGAATCGGGTAAAAAGGGTAAAAAAGGTTGAAGTAAACTACAGTATAGTTTATTAAGTTCATTAAGTTAATAACTTTTAAATCAAAATACACTTTAAAAAGTAACAAATGCCCTTTACAAAGCCTCTCATTCTGAGTGTTCTCTGTGCTGCCACGTAATCAATCGCTTTCTGGCCCACTCCTTTACAAGGGGTCATAAAAAGGACTTCCCTTCTTTCGCGCTGGTTCATTCCTATGAACATATACTAAAATTGGAACAATACAGAGAAGATTAGCATGGCCCCTGCGCAAGGATGACACGCAAATTCGTGAAGCGTTCCAAATTTTTTGTTTTTTTAAGTAGATGAACAACAAAGCCAAACGTTTTTCTCAAAGAATCTATCAAAAGTGTTGTAAAATCTTTATTTAGATTGTTTCTCCACTTAACTTTATAGCTCTGAATCCCTTTCATTTTTTGAGTACATTAGCTTCGTTCACAGTTTGAGATTTTTTTTTGAACAAGAAGAAGTGCAATGGCTGTGGGTTGATTTTTGCTCGAAAAAAAGCTCCGGAAAACACGAGGAGGGATTTAGGAGAAAGGAACTGTGAGATGGGTTAAGCCTCAAGCATTTCAAAGGCAGACTTGGTGAAAGAGAAGGGAAAATGGGGAAAATAGGGAAAAAGAGGATTTCAGGGTCTTCCTTTTGTGGCTTGTGGAAGAAAGGATGGATGTGGGAAAGAGAAAATTGGGGGGGAAAGATTGAGAAGAGATTGAAACAGAACTCCCTTTTGATCCTTGTCGAAGGGAAGTCCATTCTCTCCTATTTTATGGATCGTTTTGTCTACAAGGCTTTCGTCAACTCTTCCTTTTTTCCCTTTTTTTAGGTTTATTACCTTATCTAGAAAGTCTATATCAATGAATTGGCTGTTGTAAATTTTCGAATTGTTCTGATCGAACGAATCCAATTGTTTGTTTACCTGACAACCAGTTTCTCTGTTTTGCTCTAACAATTCTTCAATGATCAATCTGTTTACCTATCGAAAAGTCTGGAAATGACAAAATCTAGATTTCTTTATTCTATTGACTTTTGTAAAGACATAGATTTACAGCTAAATCTTCAAGCTAAACGTTTTTTAAACCTTATCTAACTTTACATCATAGCCAACTCTCCTAGCCAACCTTTTTCTAACCGACTCAACTATTTAGCTGAACTTTAGGAGAGTTGAATTGAAGAGTTGAATGCAGAGTTGAATAAGAGAGTTGAATACAACAGAAAGATGTTTTCATGAGCAGCTGGAGCACAAAGAACAGCCAAATCTTATAAAGATCATTCACAGCTTGCATAAACATCAATGATTATTCAGAACAAGTCAAAACCGTCTTGACATCATTTTATTTCATTTTATCTTTTTCAACATTGAGCTGCTGTCTTCTAAACTCTAAAGCCAGCCAAGCAAAGCCTCAAACTATCTTGACCTCGTGACGTAAAGCTCACTTTTCAAACTTAGCCGAACATGTTATTGTGATCATCTAAAGCTTGTCAAACCAGACATTTCCGTTTCTCCTCTCCTTCAAAGCGTTCCCCTCATTCTTCCATGTCAGACTCGAATTTCGCTCCAAAATTTCCTCCAATGATCCGTAGACGATTTTCCTTTGCGTCTCCGAGAAAAAAACTGAAAATTTAGTGGCTAATCCCAGGGAAAAGCTGTCAATCTCTTTGTGGATTTCCGAAAGAAATCCAGCTTGTTCGAATCTTTAAAAGTTCTGTCCAAAGAAGTGATTTTTGAAGATCTCAATCGAAAAGAACAGGAAATTTGTAGCTATTGAAGCTAATGAATTTGTCTTTATTTTGGAGAATTTTGAAGATTGATCATTGCTCTCATTAGGTGTCTGTGCTAAGGCAAAAAGGATTTCGGTTTTGGTTTTGCTGGCAATGGTGCACTGTTAAACGATATAAGACGATCAAATTGTGATTTTCGATACTATTTTCTTAGATTACTTACCCGTAAATACTGTAATAGTACCCCACCCGCCCTCGTACAGTCGCGTAGTCGCAAAAGTTTTTTAGTATTCCATTTGCAAAGCACCCGTACTCTCAAAAAATGCGTCTTTGGTATCAAAAAATAGCCCTGAATTTCAGTTATTTTTTGATACCTATTCGCGCATTGTAGCATAAACCAGTGTCGAGAAAAACTCGTTCAAAGCTAGACTACGCAACGCTCCGCACCGTCATTATGAGGTGCGGTACTATTACAGTATTTACGGTAGTACATTTTTAAAATGAAATCCTCAAACCTTGAGGCAGGCTCAGGGGAGGACAAGGTGACCGTTTGATGAGCGAGGTGCTCTTTTTGCGGCCCCCTAATCGCTCACCATCTGGCAAACCCCTCCAGCATAGATTGATTCCCTTTCGGAGATTCGTACGTGTAGAATTCAGTCATTGTTTGGCCTTTGAACCAGTTTGCCCTCTTATCATCGTAAATTTATTGTCTCCAACATACTTTGCTGTAAGATTTTGAATTTAAACCGATCACAAAGATCATATAAATTTCCTGACGAACGGCATTCATTTCCACCTAGAAAATCTCTTCCTAAATCTTTTTAAGATCACATTTCATAAGTTTTAAGTGAATAAGTGGCTTTAAGTGACTAAGTTGATGCAAAAGAAATTTTGCTTTGTAGAAATTATTCTATTTTTTTTTAATCTGGAAATCTTATTTGATTTTCTTTTATATATTTGTACTTTTGGATATTTAATTTATTTTTTTACGCTTTTTCTAAGTCAGAGCTTTTACTTTTTAATTGATATTTGCTTTAGATCATGGTGGATCATCAGAAATCAAAAAGTATGTTGTGTGCGCGTGTCTTCTCTACGATTTCAAGATGGGCAAATACGCTGCTGAATCAGTTGAATCAAATCGTGATCTCTGTTCCGCTTTTGGAAAACAAATGACCGAAAGATCCTGCCAGCTCTGGTTTGCTTAATTTCGAGAAGATATTGAATCTCTTGAAGAGAAACCACGCTCCGCAGCGATCGATAATAATGAATTGGAACAACTTATTGAAGCCGATCAATGCAAACAACACAAGAGCTTGCCAAACATCTTCAATATGATCAATTAACAATTGTCCGCCATTTGGAAATAATCGGAAAACCAATCGTAATGGACAATGGGTTGCCATCAATTGAGTACCGAGAATCTGGGAGCACTCGATCAGCCATATCTTGCTTCTCAAGTCGAAAAGAAGCCATTTTTGAGAATATCTTGACGGTGGATGGATTCAGATTCATTTCGATAACACTTATCGAAAAAGACAATGACTTAGCAAGGGTCAAATGCTAATTCTAGCTTCAAAGCCGGATCATAGGCACAAAGTGATGTTGTCTTGTTGATGGGATATCAACGGGCTTGTTTATTTTGAATTATTAGAGCCCGGGAAAACAGTTGTTCTTGTTTTATTCAACAGCTCAAGAAGGTTAACGAAAATTTGGCGTCAAAAGCGTTTAAATCCCTCGACTCTCAATTCTTTTTAAATTGAAATCCTTCAACTGTGAATTTTCTCTGTGACAACACGCCAGCTCACACAGCGAAAGCTTCTTGTATGGAGTTAGAGGAATTCGGATGGAATATCTTACCGCATGCGCCATATAGTCATCTTATCACCATCTGATTTTCATCTCTTCAGATCGATGCAACATTCCCTTGCAAATTGCCAGTTTAAGAATGCGCAAGTGGTCAAGATTTGGATGATCGACTACTTTCAATCACAGAATCAAGAGTTCTTCGATAAGGGGATTAAAATCCGCGCGAAATGACGGTTTTCCATGCTTTGAATTCTATTCATTTTCCATCTTTGAATAGCAATTTGATGCAGAAAAATGTCCTAAATTCAATGGTGAAAAAAAATTATCAAAATCCGTCTGATACATTTTTAAAAAATCGCATTTTGATCAAAAACATTGGTAATTTTACATAGATGGGGCCCCGAACTCACCTCATTTATAAGGTCAATTCTCGCAGATAGCGGGCATAGTGCTTGTTCTTTGGAATAAATTGATTACCTAAAGAATTTTGATTTAATTTAGTGTTTATAAAAAAAAGCGAAATCTTTTGGCATCAATCTAGTAGAGGATTTTTGAGAAATTTTTATGAAAAAATCAAATTGATAATCCTAAAATAGAGCCTAAAATAGCTATTCCCATACCCTTGATCATTAATTAACAAAGAGAACAGATCCTAAGCCTAAGCCCTTAGCTATTCCCATACCCTTGATCATTAACTAACATGGAGAACAGAGCCTAAGCCTAAGCCTAACCAAACCCAAATAGACTTAGTGCGAGGCGCTAGCCGCTAGCCTTCGCACTAAGTCCAAGCTTTTCCATTGTAGGCCTTTCTTTGTTTAAAAAAACCTCAAAATTTAAATGAAAATCCATTTAATTCAAATATATTTTCTTTTGTGAGATGAAAAATCGAATTTTTTATTACTTAAAGTAGTTGAAGGTATTTAGCTGAAAAATGTCGACTTTTTTTAGCCTCAATCTCAATCTTTCTCTGTATGAAAAAGGGGTCAAAAGTGACAGGGATTGATTTTTCGACCCCGAAAAAAGAAATTTGATTATAGCTGAAGATATGGGGGTTTTTTTTTTCTTCATTCAAACTCTTGATCTCATTTTGGCTTAAAAGCTGAAATTTTTTGCCTGCTTTAACAAGAGAAATTGTTTCAGATGAGGCTATCAAGTTTACGATTGTTAATACCGCTCTTTGTTCTCCTTTTGACAGTTAGCACCCGTACTCTCAAAAAATGCGTCTTTGGTATCAAAAAATAGCCCTGAATTTCAGCTATTTTCCGATACCTATGCGCGCATTGTAGCATAAACCAGTATCGAGAAAAACTCGTTCAAAGCTAGACTACGCAACGCTCCACACCGTCATTATCTTTGGTATCAAAAAATAGCCCCGAATTTCAGCTATTTTTCGATACCTATGCGCGCATTGTAGCATAAACCAGTGTCGAGAAAAACTCGTCCAAAGCTAGACTACGCAACGCTCCGCATTAGCTAAAGATATGGGGTTTTTTTTCTTCATTCAAACTCTTGATCTCATTTGGCTTAAAAGCTGAAATTTTTTGCCTGCTTTAACAAGAGAAATTGTTTTCAGATGAGGATATCAAGGTTACGATTGTTAATACCGCTCTCTGTTCTCCTTTTGACTGTTAATGTGAGTTATTTGGACTTATTTGGACTTCATTTTTCATTAATTCACTTTAAATAATGAAAATTTTCAATCTTTTAAGCTGACTAAGAATTCCAGTTTTTTCCCTTGTTTAGAATTTCCCTTTAGGTTTAGAATTTTTTAGAAATTCATCAAAAAAAAGATATTTAAATGCAAATTGGGATAAGATTAGAATTTTTGCATTTAGATTTCATAGTTTAAACTTAATAAAAATGAAATCTATTTAGATTTAAACAATTTTAATTTAGATTTAGACTTATTCATTTAGATTTAGATTTATTTATTTACATTTAGATTCATTCATTTAGCTTTAGATTCATTCGTTTACTTTATTTGATTTATTTATTTACATTTAGAATCGTTTATTTAGATTTAGACTTATTCATTTAGCTTTAGATTCATTTATTTAGATTTAGATTCATTCGTTTACAATTAGATTTATTCATTTAGCTTTAGATTACATTTAGAATCATTCATTTAGCTTTAGATTCATTCGTTTACTTTTAGATTCATTCATTTAGCTTTAGATTACATTTAGAATCATTCATTTAGCTTTAGATTCATTCATTTAGCTTTAGAATCATTCATTTAGCTTTAGATTCATTCATTTAGCTTTAGATTCATTCATTTACAATTAGATTTATTCATTTACATTTAGAAATATTCGTTTACTTTTAGATTTATCAATTTACTTTTAGATTTATCCATTTACATTTAGAATCATTCATTTAGCTTTAGATTCATTCATTTACATTTAGATTCATTCATTTACTACTAGATTTATCCATTTACTTTTAGATTTATTCTATTTAGCTTTAGATTCATTCATTTACATTTAGAATCATTCATTTAGCTTTAGATTTACTCATTTACCTCTAGATTCACTCATTTACATTTATTAGTTTGAGCACAAATTCTTGATAACCCCTATTCCATTTTTTTTGTTTGTTTTATAAATAATTAAAGCACCAGTACAATTAGAATAATTTTTCTCAAATAAAAATTGTTTTGTAGTTTAATTTGCGATCTTTTGAAGCAAATTTAGGTAAATTTTGAAACGAATTTGCGTAAGATGTTCGTTTTTCTGAAAATCTTTCAAACAGACATATAAGCTAAAGCAATTAGACAAATGAAGCTGAGAATTCGGCTAGATGCCTAACTTTTCATGCTCGATCTTTTTTCTATTGACATGAAAATCGATTTCTGTGGTAGAAAGTGCTCAAATTGCTTTATGCTCGAGCTTAAAGCGATTTGAGATTTGCGATTTGAGCACTTTCTTCCACAGAAAACTATCTATGTCAATAGTAAAAAGATACAGCAGTTCACCGTTTCTGACTCACTTCTTTCTATCATAAATCAGCGTTAAAAATTACCCTAGAAAACGGAAAACTCGTTCTTTTGCCAAGATTTTTTCCAGAAAATTGTCGCGCGCCGGAGTCGAACCCTCGACCCTCAGATCGCCGCTAAAAATGAAAGCTGAAAGAGCTCTGAATCGATAAAGCGATTTGAGCACTTTCTTCCACAGAAAACTATCTATGTCAATAGTAAAAAGATAGAGCATTTCACCGTTTCTGACTCACTTTCTTTCTATCAGATACGAAAGAGATTGGGATTCTATGATTCTATGATTCATAAATTCTATTTTTAATGTTTCATTCTTTTATTATACCATTTCTACAATCATCTTTCTACCATAAAAACCTCTAAAAACAAGAGATTTTTCAAATCGCTAAAAACCTACTTTTAGAAAAACAATAGACCTTTATATTAATAAAAACTGTAGCCTATTTGATTCATTAGTTATTTCTTAAAAATCAAAAACCTATCAAGTGTGATCAAGAATTAGAAATTCAACCCAAATAAATTCCTTTCACCTCTCATCTGTTTGAGTGCTCAATCTCTCAAATTGCTCACCCAAGAATTCCTCGAAATTGATCCCAATTTGGGAAAACGAGAAACTCGACACAAAAGAAACTGAAAATCATTCTCTTTCCAAAAAATGAGAATTCCTAAAGAATCAAGGACCTCTAAAAAGCACAAAAAGACATATTTGATACAAATTTTTAAGCTAAAAATAGAAAATGACCTTTAAACAGACTGTGAGACTGATGAACATAATTAGTCATAGTCAAATCAATATTATACTCATACAGAAACATTTGGTAATCTTCTTTTTATTATAAAGTTGATTTAGTCAGCTTATATATCAAATGATGTTGTGAGCAATTACGCTGAAGTTCGCGAACTTCTCTCACAGTATTATCAACGATCAGCCAGAAGAATAGCACACGATTATGTAAGTTGAATTGAAGCTTGAAGTTGAATTGAAGCTTGAAGTTTAAGTGAAGCTTGAAGTTGAATTGAAGCTTGTAGTTGAATTGAAGCTTGGAGTTGAATTAAAGCTTGAAGTTGAATTGAAACTTTGAGTTGAACTAAAACTTGAAGTTGAATTGAAGCTTGAAGTTTAATTGAAGCTTGGAGTTGAATTAAAGCTTGGAGTTGAATTAAAGCTTGGAGTTGAATTGTAGCTTTGAGTTGAACTAAAGCTTGAAGTTGAATTAAAGCTAGAAGCTGAAGTGAAGCTTGAAGTTGAACTAAAACTTGAAGTTGAATTGTAGCTTTGAGTTGAACTCAAGCTTGAAATTGAATTGAATTAGCTTTAATAATCTAATTGTCCTCCTGTAACTTACAGGAATTACATCTAGATTATTAAAGCTAATTAAAGCTAGCTATTCTCGCTATTCTAAGCTAGCTAGCTATTCTAAAGAAGCTGAAGTCAAAAGATTCTATGGTAAGTTGTAGATTTGATTAACTAAAGCTCTTTAAACTGAACAAGTACAGCTTTGTTACCTGAATATACTAAAAAAAGAAAAAAAACTAAGACTTTATCTGTAAACTCTGATATTTTAGGATCCTCGGGCCATTGAAAAAGAAGCTGAAGCCTCACATTTCGACGATGGAACCGAAGCGACGATTAACAGAAAAATTTGGACCGAAGTTTTTGAGCACGACATCATCTTGACACTAGATCAAGCACAGAATTTGTTAAAAGAGCAAAGTAATTTCAAAAATTAGTTTCCTTCAAATTTCTTTTCTAGAAGAAGTTCATTCACGAGGGAAACGACAAGCCGAGCCGAATCCAAGCAAATTCTGGACCAATCTCACAATCTCTTATGAATTCGCAGTCAATGATTGTAAGTTGATAAGTTTATAAGAATCAAATAGCTTTAGCAAAATGGCGTGAACAAATTCGTCAAGCTTTACGACATGTTGAAAGTCAAACTTGTTTCACTTTTCGAGAGGGTGGCATTGACAGGTTTTTTTTTGAGTTGAATGATATCAAAGTCTTAATCAAATTAGACTAATTCCATCATCCAGAGACTGAAAATTAATCTGTAATCTATTTGAAAATCTCGATCTAATGCTTAGATTTTAGAAATCGTCTTCAATTCATACGTGGAAGTGGTTGCTGGTCGAATGTGGGAATGATTGGTGGACGGCAGCAAGTCTCTGTTGGATATGGATGTGAATGGGTGAGTTGTGCAATTGTAGTGACAATCTAGTGGCACTTTAGTGGCAATTTAGTGACATTTTATTGGCACTTTAGTAACAATTTAGTGGCACTTTAGTGACAATCTAGTGGCACTTTAGTCACAATCTAGTGGCACTTTAGTCACAATCTAGTGGCACTTTAGTCACAATCTAGTGGCACTTTAGTCACAATCTAGTGGCACTTTAGTCACAATCTAGTGGCACTTTAGTCACGATCTAGTGGCACTTTAGTCACAATCTAGTGGCACTTTAGTCACAATCTAGTGGCACTTTAGTCACAATCTAGTGGCACTTTAGTCACAATCTAGTGGCACTTTAGTCACAATCTAGTGGCACTTTAGTCACAATCTAGTGGCACTTTAGTCACAATCTAGTGGCACTTTAGTCACGATCTAGTGGCACTTTAGTCACAATCTAGTGGCTCTTTAGTGACAATTTAGTGAAAAACTAATAACTTACATAGTTTTATAATCCTAAAATACTAAATCCTTTAAAATTTTAGCTTGGAATCATCTCCCATGAGACTTTGCATGCACTCGGTCTATGGCACGAGCAATCTCGATACGATCGTGACAACTACATCTCTTTAGTCACTGGGAATATTATTCGGGTAAATAATATGTAAAGTTTGCATCAATTAACTCAAAAATGTTTAGGGAACCATTGGTAACTTTGAGAGAAGAACTCCATCCACTAGTGACAATATCAATCAACCATATGATCTTGGATCTGTTATGCATTATGGACCAAAGGCTTTCACTACGGATTGGAGCCAGTTGGTTACCGTAAGATTCTAGTTTAGTGCTTTTTTTAGGAACACCATCACTACCAAGGACGCAAATTTTCAAAACACAATCGGACAAAGAGATGGATTGTCGTTTAAAGATGCTAAGATGATAAACACGAGATATTGCACAAGTTGGTTACACTCTTCAGCTATTCTTAAGCTATTCTTAAGCTATTGCTCAGCCATTGTTCAGCTATTGTTAAGCTATAGTTAAGCTATAGTCAAGCTATTCTTAAGCTATAGTTAAGCTATACTTAAGTTATTCTTAAGCTATTCTTAAGCTATAGTTAAGCTATTGTTAAGCTATTCTTAAGCTATTGCTAAGCTATTCTTAAGCTATTCTTAAGCTATAGTTAAGCTATAGTTAAGCTATTCTTAAGCTATTCCTAAGCTATAGTTAAGCTATTGTTAAGCTATTGTCAAGCTATAGTTAAGCTATTGTTAAGCTATTTTTAAGCTATAGTCAAGCTATTGTTAAGCTATTCTTAAGTTAAGCTTGTCTACAATAACTTTATCTAACTTTATTTTTCAGGAGTTTGCCCATACAATCTTCCATGTCAAAATGAAGGCTACACTGATCCAAACAATTGTTACTATTGCCGATGTGCTCATGGGTATGGAGGACGTTACTGTGAGCATGTAGAATATGGTAAGTAATAGTTCATATTAGTCTCAAAACTTTTACTGGACTTTTTAAATTAAACCTTTTAGTGCCTGGGAGTGTTGGTGGTGAGCTGATTGCCTACGATTCCTGGTACAGAATCATCAGCGAGTTTTTGAAGCCCGAGACCAATACTGTCTACCGAATTAGGGTGAATTCAACGATCAAACACAAAAAGAAACACCAAAAATACCCTATCTTTATAGATTTTGAATTTTGAATCACTTTTGCAATGAATTAAAGCTTTTCCAGGCAGCGCCAGGTCAACGAATCGAGCTTCTCTTTGAGGAGGTGTCTTTCCTTTGCAGAGATACATGTAAATCATATGTTGAACTCAAGTACAAGGCCACAAAGACTCAAGCTGGTGGGTTTTTATTGCATAAATTTCAAATTAGTTACATGCAAATTACTAATTTTTTTTCTCGAAATATCCTGGATTCAAGAATGGAAGATGATTGGATAAATTACTGGCACAGCGATTTATCCAGTCAACTCAAATTAAATGCAGATTTGGGATGTCAGTGATAGATGATAAAAATTACGGGGATAAAATAGTTTGGGTGCTTTTCGGTTTCGTTGAATTCGGTACTTTACGGATAACGGGGAGTAAGTTTTTTGGTCAACTTGCAACCCGATTTTAGATAAGTTTTTGTTAGCAAATAGTTTCTGAAAGCTGAAAGCTGACGTTCTAAGCTTTCTATTAAAATTTCTATTTCTATTTTATTCTATTTTATTCTATTTCTTTCTTTCTATTAAAACTTTCTGATCTGCTTTCTGAGCTAAAAAGCTATCGTTATCGGAACCGAAATCTGTAATTGGAAAGGAGCGGTCAGAGGCTAAGCCATGCCCAAAATTTTGATCGCTTTTCGATACCCCAAAGCTTTCAACAATTTTTTTCCCGTTATTCTTCGAAACACTCCTTTTTCATAGCCATTTTATCGTTCCTCTTTTTTGTTTTCTTTTCAAAAATCTCTCCATTCTCTGATCAAAAACCGATAATAGATATAGATAAGAGTTTCTTTTAAATTCATCCTGTAATTAAACAGGGAACAGATGGGGGTATTCTCCAGAAGACAGGATGGGGGTATCCTCCAGAAAACAGGATGGGGGTATCCTCCAGAAGACAGGATGGGGTATCCTCCAGAAGACAGGATGGGGGTATCCTCCAGAAGACAGGATGGGGGTATCCTCCAGAAGACAGGATGGGGGTATCCTCCAGAAGACAGGATGGGGGTATCCTCCAGAAAACAGTCTTTTCCATGCCGTTGGCAATAAAAACCAGACAAACCCCTAAGTCCAACAGAGCCAAATCTTATTCAATACATTTATTTATATCATAGGTGCCCGTCTCTGTTGCAAGACCCCATCCACTCCGATCATCTCCGAGAACAACGAGGTTGTCGTGATCTATCGTGGAGAGGATAGCCTTCCCGATGGCTATCATGGATTCACTCTAAGATACAGAATTTGTAAGTTTTCTTTGAAATCAAAAGTTTCTAACTTTACTGCTTGAAAGCTTGTAGTGCATGTCTTTCAATGAATCTCTTTTCCTTTATAACATTTTCGGTTTTCATTTTCAAATTTTCGTCGAAAACAGTTGGTTTGATAATATAAATTGAAAATTTTTCATTTAAAAACTCGATTCTAAAGTGACCAATTGTTTTTGCACACAAAATTTTGCTTTCCTTTTCAAATTTTCGGTTTCAAGATAAGGTACGAGCGATGAATTCGGTGAAAGTTCGTGTGAGAGCGCCGGCAAAGACAAAAGCTCCGCTGAAAGATTGGAAATTGTTGAAAGCTTTGGAGTATCGAAAACCGATGAAGAAATTCGAGAATAAGAAAACGGTGGAAGGAAATCAGATTTCCGAGTTCGTCCTTCGAGATCCACCGCAGACAATTGCAGTCCTTCGAGATCCAACGCAGACACCGCAGACAATTGCAGCCTCGTTGGGTTGTGGTGAGTGATTTGGGGTGCATGAAATCACCAACTAACCAAACATAGCTTTTTTTTGTACTTTTAAATGGTTAGCTAAAGCTTTGGTTTAGATGGATCACCGGAGAAGAGTCTGGAAACGATTCCCACCGCTAAACCTCAGCCACCAACTGGCTTTGTTGATACGAGATCCACTGTGGCTCCGAGAACAACGGAGAGGCCAACAACAACGGTTTGTGAAAATTAGATTATTCGACTTATGAAAGAAATGTAGGCAATGCTAAGTTTACATTGAAAAATTTGAGATACTAATACCGAAGAATTGCTGCTTCTTGAACTGTGGTCAATTTTTGAGTCTTGCACTATCAACTAGTCATTTATCTAGTTAACAATAAGTTTAGAGTCATTAAACTAGTTACACAGCTATTTGTATCAAGCTTTTAGTCTATAAAGAAGTGAAGGAATTGGCAAAGAAAAAGTAGATTTCGGGAGAGGGGATTGAACCCTGAACCTTTTGCTTTCCAGGCAATTGCACTAACCACTGAGCTATTCGATATGTGGGTAAATCCGCAAGTGAAAGTAACACGTTTAGATCCGTAAGATGGGTAAATATGCAGAGTTAACTCCCTCTAGAGGAAGGGAGGTCAAGTGCGTTGTGGTGTAATGGTTAGCACAGTTGCCTGGTAAGCGAAAGGTCGCAGTTTTCGAGTCCCGGCGGTGCGCAAGTTTTTGCTCTGCGTTAGTTCTGACTGGCGACCACGGAAGGATGGGCTTTGCAATGCTGGCTAAGGTCTTCAGACCTAGTTTCGCAATCCAGGCCTATAAATCGAGACGTTTGGAACCGTCTCGTCGAGAGAGGAGGGAACTTAATACCCTCTGGAGTAAGGGAGGTCAAGTACGTTGTGGTGTAATGGTTAGCACAGTTGCCTAGTGGGCGAAAGGTCGCGGGTTCGAGTACCGGTGGTGTGCAAGTTTTTGCTCTGCGCTATTTCTAACTGTGGGATGGAAATGTAGTATTGGCGTTTTTGGGGATAAAGTGTTAAAACCATGTTTTCTTATCAAATACTATCAAAATAGTTTTTGTAAGTTTTCGTTATTTCCATAGTCTATTTCCAGACAGTCATTACTTCAACAACAGAGGGATCAACTACAGGAATGTGGGGTGATTGGGGTGATTGGTCGACGTGTTCACACGCTTGTGGAGGATGTGGAACAAGGCTACGAATCAGAGCTTGTTATAAGGGAAATAGACAATGCCTGTAAGTAAGATGAGAAAAATCGGGAATTATTCAAATATCAGTGGTGAGAGTAAACAAGAAGAGCCTTGTAACATTCACGAGTGTCGATACCCGAAGAAAGAAACGATTTCAACTGGGTCATGTCAAGGAAGAATCGTTCTTCCGTGCGATCTCATGGAGAAATTGTACTTTGGACAACGGCAAAGAGATGGTTTGTAGAAAAAGCTTTGAGTTTTTTGTAATTGGTGCACTAGAAATGATGGTTTTTCTATTTTTAAGCTCTCAATTTTAGAAACGGCTCGTTTCAAACGATCACTTGGCGATCCGAATAATTGTGAGAAGTGAGTAATCTTGCTAGATATAAAAGAGAAGTATCTATCCGTCTGTACAAGCTAAAAGATTGAAATTCTTTTAATCTCAAACTATAATATATAGTCAAATCTCGATTTAACGATTCTTAAGAGATCGCGATACTTCATTGTTAAATCGAATGTCTTTAGAAGGTAAATAGAAGCTTAAATAGCTTTCAAGGCATCAAAAATTAACATCGTTAAATCGAGGTTTGACTGTAGTTGGGCTATTTCAAATCAAAAATTCAAAACTAAAAATCGAGGGGCACTACGGGGAGTCGAACCCGGGACATGTGGGTCGTAGAGAAGCGCGCTCCCAACTGCACTAGACATTGCTAGGCAGAAAGCTCGACTCGTTGAAACATAAGCCATAAGGCAGCTTTCTTGATTCAAATTTTGTATCAATCAATATATAAAGCAGAAGAGATTGTTTTTGTTAAAAAATAATTTTTTTTTTTTTTTTTTTAGTTTTTTTTGTAAATTTTTCAAACAAAGGGGGGTTTATAAATAAAAAAAAAATTTTATTATTTTTTTTTCTCCTCTTTTTTTTTTTTTTTTTTTTTTTTCTTTTTTTTTTCTTTCTTTCCGTTCCTTCTTTGGCCCTTCTCCCCCGTTGGCCCCCTTCTTTTTTTTCCGTCTTTTCGTCCGTCCCCTCTTCCGTCCTTGGCCCCTTCCTCCTTTCTTCCCTCCGCCCCTGGGGTCGGCCCTTCCTCCTTCCTTCCTGCCCTTCCTCCTTTTTTTTTTTTTTTTTCTTTGGTTCCGTTCTTTTTCTTTTCCGTCTTTCGTCTGTCTGTCTGTCTGTCATTTGTTTGTCTCTCTGTCTGTCTGTCTGTCTGTCACAGGCACTTTTCTCGACGCCCAGATCGAATTTCGAGATGGAGTTTTTTTTGTTCGATAGGAAATTTTATGCTGATTCCGCTCTTAAAAGAATCAAGAAAACCTATCCAACCAATTTTTTTAAAACTCTAAAAACTGCAAAACTAGCCGAGCCCAACGTTGCCTAACTTCCCCTCTGCGCGCAGATGGCCGAGTGGTTAGAGCGCGCGTCTCTCAAACGAGCGTGAGAAAGAGGGGTCGTGGGTTCGGTCCCTCTCCGAGAAAATTCGTTTTCTTTTCTTTTCAAAATGGATTTTAACTATTGGAAAGTCAATTTCGTTAGTTTTCGACTATATAAAAGGGAAGAGACGTCCGTCTGTCCAAATAAAATGATGCACAACATTGTCTGCACTAAAATTCTCGAATAAACTATGGAAAAATGAAGCAAATAGCCTTTTTAGGGCTCCATGGCCCCCAGCCACAGAACTTTGATCTGGGTCATGGGGGAGAGTGTTCCTAGATTCCTAGACCTCAGCGTGGTCCTCCGCGAAGATTCCCATATTTGGGATGAGCTAACTATAGGAGTTGGTTTAAAAACAATTTGGATAAATGAAATAAATGGATCGCCGACTACATTCAGCCCCAACTTTCCAGCAGGAAAAGCGGCGTTAGCCGAAAAGATTCCTGTTTAGACTATCGATTGACATGAAGACAAGGATTATAAATTTACGAGAGACCTCAACCGGCAGCAGTTTTCAGTTAGGAGCTGAAAACTGCTGACAACTTTACAATTCAATTGTTAAGCGTAACTTTATAAATCTTTCTTTAGGCCATTCGAATACGCTTGTCCAACTGGCCTCCTAACAATTCATCTTGATTGGCGAGGCAACTCGGATCCACAAGCTGGTTTGTTTTTTTTAGAATTGTTTAAGTATACTAGATGAAATGCCAATATGCTACTACCGTATTTCTTCGAATAGAAGACCGGGTAAAGAGTATGATCGCGTACTCTTGCGTAGCAGCCCTTTTTAAAATTTCTTTTCTGCATAAAAGCTTTCAATGAAGTGCTATAGGGCTGGAAAATGGCTCAAAAATCTGTTAGCTCATATGGTATTTTTGAGTCATTTTCCAGCTCTATAGCACTTCATTGAAAGCTTTTATGCAGAAAAGGAATTTTTAAAAGGGCTGCTACGCAGGAGTACGCGATGATACTCTTTGCCCGGTCTTCTATTCGATACATTATGCCAGAATATTCTTATAATTCATTATCACAAAATCTTAGATCCACCAGCGTGCTGCGAAGGATACTATGCGAATGGAGGAAATTGTTATAAGTATTAATTCATTTTTTTTCTTTATTCAACGATTTATTTACCTCATAAAATGCAATTTCCATTATTCTTCATTCACTTTTTAATGAAAGCCTTATTCTTTCTTCTTTCTTTCTCTTTCTTTCTTTCTTTCTTTCTCTTTCTCTTCATTTTTTGTGCCTTCTTATCTTTGTTGCCATTTATATAAAAAAAAAATAAATTATTAGCGTTAAACAGAAAGTTCAAAGATTTTGCAATTGGAGAAAAGAAATTTGCTAAAGTTTTTCGTCTTTTTTTTGCTTTGAATTGAAAGAAGTTATATTGGAGATTTTATTGAAAAGAAAAACAAAACGAGAATATTGATTTATGATGAAAGAAAAGGCTTTTCTTTGACCAAAAAATTCGAATCTCTCACCTTTACCCGCCAAAATTAATGAAGCAACCGCATATGATCTTTTGTGTGCCTTTTTCCCCTATTCCTTTTCTTTCAAAATCAAAAATCACGCTTTTATGTGTAATCTGTGGCTTTTGCGTGATCCTGGTTGATTCATTGGTTGATTCGACTTCGTATTTTCAGTTTTACTTAGTAATTTCAGTTTTTCAGACTTGGTACTTTCAGTTTTACCATTTGTAATTAAATGGGAGAATTCGTGGTGCTCGATTCGGGAAAGAAGGTGGGAAAATTTTGCTGTTGATATGTTTTGTGTTAACATTGTCAGTCTTTGCATAGCTAACGTTAGTTTTAAAGCGAAAAAGGCTAGACTGCAGTTTACCTCCCCCCAGCCAATGACCAATGACCATCAAAAGTGGTTTTTCTGACTCAGTTTTTTTGCGCTGATTACGAATATCTTCATCGCCGAATTCGAAGAAAAATTTTTAACTTTTTTGATTTTTTGCCTTGGTCCCCCAAGGAAATATTTTTCAAAGAAATTAAAATTTTCCAAAAAAACGTTCGGAAACCCCTGCTAGGCCAGATGGCCGACCGGTTAGGAGTCTTGTCTCTTAAGCGGAAGGTCGAGGGTTCAATCACTCTGGCAAAGATAAAAATGTTTCTTTTTCCCACCAAGTGGGTTTTTTCTTTCACAACATTTGGATAATAGGGGTAAATAGGGGTGAGAACGGCCGCAGTGCCATAAAATTGTGTGTTTAACCTTTATGTCTTATTATGTACCCTTTGTTTGTATCACATTATTGGTTTTCAATAAATGTATTTTTAAACGTTCGGAAACCCCTCAAACCCTTCGTAGCTTGATCAGGGGAATTTGTGATACTTTGGGGTGAATTGATGAAGAGTATCGGAAATTTATGCTCCCCCATTGCATGATTTGCAAATTTCTCAAAAAAACTTTCATTCTTTGAGTTGACGTTGGTTATCGCCCCTCTTCTGGCACACAAAAGATCATATGCGCTTGCCCAATTTTAAGGTCAATTTAAAAAGTGCTTTCCTCAAGTAGCACTTGTTCTTTTTCAAACCAAAAACCTCATACTATATTCGAAGGGATGTACCTAAAGAAATGGAAGAAAAGAACAAAAAACAAAGCTGGGAAATCAAGTGGATACACAATCTAACTAGAGATTTTCAAATCGGAAAATTTCTAATACATTCTTTGAGAAAAACGTTTGGTTTTGTTGTTCATCTAATAAAAACACAAAAAATTTGGAACGCTTCACGAATTTGCGTGTCATCCTTGCGCAGGGGCCATGCTAATCTTCTCTGTATTGTTCCAATTTTAGTATATGTTCATAGGAATGAACGGGCTCTGTGAAAGGGAAGTCCTTTTTATCACCCCTTGTAAAGGAGAGGGCCAGAAGGCGAGTGATTACGTGGCAACACAGAGAACATTTATAAGGAGAGGCTTTGTAAAGGGCA
Organism: Mesorhabditis belari; assembly: GCA_958450365.1. Taxonomy (NCBI): domain Eukaryota; kingdom Metazoa; phylum Nematoda; class Chromadorea; order Rhabditida; family Rhabditidae; genus Mesorhabditis; species Mesorhabditis belari. The sequence goes on from CAUEEP010000736.1 coordinate 1,825,863, forward strand.
ATTGTTACTTTTTAAAGTGTATTTTGTTTTAAAAGTCATTTAGTACTAAAAGAAGTACAAGATTCTAATATTATGATGAATTAATAGTCAAGAAATGGTCCAGAAATGACCCAGAAAAAGTGTTTTCTAAATTAAGGATAAAATTTAACTCAAAGTCCAAAATTCGGTACCAAACAACACTTTTGATAGATTCTTTGAGAAAAGCGTTTGGTTTTGTTATTCATCTACTAAAAACCCAAAAAATTTGGAACGCTTCACGAATTTGCGTGTCATCCTTGCGCAGGGGCCATGCTAATCTTCTCTGTATTGTTCCAATTTTAGTATATGTTCATAGGAATGAACGAGGCCGATAGAAGGGAAGTCCTTTTTATGACCCCTTGCAAAGAAGTGGGCCAGAAGGCAAGCGATTATGTGGAAGCACAGAGAACACTCATAAGGAAAGGCTTTGTAAAGGAAAATTGTACTTTTTAAAGTGTATTTTGTTTTAAAACTTACTAACTTAATGGAGTACAAGATTTTAATGCCACTGGGTTTAGTTTTAATTCATTTCATAGCTTTTGTTTGATTGTTTTCCAACTTTCATCACATTCTCATTCTTTCAAATCTCAGCTGATCTCTGAAAATGATTCAACTGTTTGACTGATCAAATTTGAAGCTTTTTCAGGGTCAGGACGGCTCTCAATGAAGTGAAAAGGGAAAAAAAAGGTTGTGGGGGCGTTAGTTCGAGTTCACAGTGAAGCTAAAGATATCTTAAATTCTCTTCAATTCTCTAATCCTTTGTTGATCGAAAGAGATTTCTCTCGAATCCTCTCAAGAGGGCCTTCTTGTGGGCGGATGAGGGGAATAAGTTGACACCGTGAAAAAAAGGAAGAAAAGCGGGTAGGAGACTTCAGTTCCCTTCAATCCTTCAGTCCTTCAGTCCTTCATTTCTTCATCATTTCTACAGACAGCTATGGGAGGAGAAGACGTGAGTTACTGTAGTTTTATCATCGTTTTAATGCGAGATTTTTCTTTTAATTGATAAATGATTGATTTTCCAGCATGATAGACGAAATTTTGCCTAAATTTTATTCTGTTTTCATTAGCTCTGAACAAAACCTTTGATTTTTAAAAACTAGCTTGTTAAAAAGGTTTTTATTGAAGCTAACTTAAGCTAAAGCTCTCAAAATCACAAAATATTCAGCAGGCTTTTTAAAAGAACATCAATAAACTATTTAGATCTATCATAGAATATTCAATTTTCAGGATTATTCGGCCGATGAACGCCGCGAGCGCCGAAGATGGAATCTCGAGCAGCTCAAGGGAGGAAACACCTTCCTCTCCATGCAGGTATAGAAATTTAGATTTTAAAAAAACGATATCCAGCCTACAGTACTTTATTTAAATGAAAATAAAGACAAAATAAAGGTACTCAGCTTATCACACTTCATTTAAATCAACAAAATGCTTTGTTCAGGCTGCAACGAACAAATTCGACTCGCAAAGAGGCATGACTGGAATCGGTATGCCTCGATGGAACATCACCAAGGATAAGAAACTTGGGTTAGTCGTTTAATTTGAAAGCTCAATACTTACAGCAATCTCTTAGTTGCATAGCTTTATTGCATAAATTGAGCTCAACAAATACAATATCCAATTTTCAGCTACATCGACCCCGATCGTCGATCCGAGGGCGTTCTCCGCGTACAATGCGGAACCAACCAATACGCTTCGCAAAAGGGAGAGACTCCAATGGGAGCTGGAAGAAATCAAGTATAGTTTATCAATTTTCACAAAATATCTTTAAAAGTAATTCAGTGCCCAAATGTAACTTACAAGAAAGATTGGGAAACAATCCTTGACAAGGAGGGAGAAAAGCTCATGCCGAAACAGGCTGGAGACTTTGGATACGCTACCCAAGCTGGAGAGATCTCTATGGGAGCTCACAGAAATCAGGTGATTACTGTAAATGATTAAATCTGGATCTTAAGTTTAAAATATCCAAATATCTTTTAAATCTTAGGTTCCAAATATTCGTGGCCGTCTTCCACATGATCGAAGAACTCATGGAGTCCTTTGCTACCAATATGGAACCAATGTTTTCGCTTCCCAACAAGGAATGAGCTGCCCGCCTGGAATCGGAGCCGTCCGACAGGCTACAATGTACATCGAGGGTCTCGGATTCAGGTAAAGTGAATCAACAGACAATTCTAACAACAATCTACTATTTATAGTGTCTGTCTGTTTGTACAGGCATTTTCTCAGACGTGTTTTGACTTCTAAAAGCTAAAACTTCTTTAGAAACCATTAGATTATGTTATAGTTACGTCATTTTAAATAAAAATCCAAAAAAGCAGGGTGGCAAGGCAGAGCCGGGGGTCGAACCCGGACCTTGCGGGTCATAGAAAAGGGCCCTCCCGACTGCGCCACTACGTCCATGGGCTAAGCCCAAAAGATCCAGCTAGAAATACCTGTTGCTAGGCGTTTCGGCTGGTTCAGTAAATTCAGTGATTCTAGAGAGAAACAGTTAAAATCATAACAAAATAGTGAACTAAACTTTCAAATCAAAACTTTAGCGAGGACAACCTCCGCAAGGGAACCGAGTACACCCCGTGGTACTCTGGACAGAACAAATTTGCCTCGCAAAAGGGATCCGGTGGCTTCTTGAAAGTTCGAGATGTACTCCCACACACTGTGGTTCGTTTTTTTTGATTCGATTTAAAAGATTGCTAAAACTCTCTAGGGTGGAAAGGACATTGATGAGGAGAAGAAGCAACTCTCTGAGGGTATCGTCCCACTTCAATCCGGCACCAATCGATTGGCCTCACAAAAGGGAATGACCAACTTTGGCACACCGAGAAACACCCTTCTCAAGCAGGGATGGAAGAAGGAATGGTTAGAATTAAAGCTTGCCTTTGACTTTATTCATTTCAGATGGAAGAAGGAATGGTTAGAATTCAAATTTCCCTTTAACTTTATTCATTTCATCACTAATCATTTAGTTGTTTGTCTTAAAATTTCCAAATCTTATTGATCAATATTTCAATCAACTTTCCTTCTTTCGTAAATCCCAGCTTGACGAAAAGGTCAAGTAGGACTGTTTGATGGATTCTGAAAAGCCACCTGAAAAACCCTAGGCAAAAAAAAAGTGGGGACTTTTACAAACAATATGGGAAAGAGTGGGGATAGATTGAGAGATTTCTCTATTGACACGGAGAGGAAAGTGAATGTGGCGCACTCATTTCAGCCAAGGAAAAGATGAGGGAGACTCCTTGAGCCACAAAAAAAAGAGATCTCTTCATCCCAATGGCCAAACAACCAAAAGACTTATTTGATGAATAGAATTTAGAGAGAAAAGTATTGATCGTTTTTATCAAAGTCAAGAAAAGATTGTAATTGCAGACTGGATAAGAATGGAAATTTGTTTGCAAAGTAAAAGATAACAGAAAAGTTTGCCTTTAACTTTATTCATTTCCTTCTGGACACTAATCCTTCTGGGTAAGAATGGAAATTTGTTTGCAAGGGGTAAAAGATAACAGAAAAGTATCTAATAATATAAAAAAGGCGGATTTTATAAGTCTAAACTTCCAAGAAAGATATCTAGACTATAATATGAATTGATAATCAATTGGTTCAGATAAAAAACTGTTCAAATCTTTTCCAGGATTGAGGATTATGAGTCGGCGTTGCGTGAATGGGAAGAGAACCGTCCACCAGGCTCAGCTTCATCTGTTGATCCATTTGGTCATTACAAGAAGAAGTTCGAAGACAGAGAGGTTTCCAAAGTATAAAGTTTCTTTCAATTTTCATTAATATTTCTAGAAATCCGTTGAGAAACCGGGGGTAAGTGTTGTTTGAACAGTTTGAAGTTTGAACAGTTCACAAAACAGTTTGAAGTGGAAAATAGTTCAGCGCACAACGTTTTACACTCACAGTTTAATCACAGAAAATCACAATTTTCGAGTTTTTCAACACATTAATAGAGAATAACAGATAAACTAAAAGCTTTTTTTTTTTAGTCAACCCGTCAATCAGAAGCCGATGTAATGTCGGTGAAAGCACACAGTGAGAAAGCTGAAGAGCCTGAAGAGGTTGAAGAAGAAGAAGAAGAGGAAGAAGAGAAGGTGAGTTGAATTATTTTCTAAAGAAAAGCTAGGCTTTCATAGATTTTTTGACTATTCTTTAAAATCTAACTTCAAAATATTACAATAAAGAATAAATAGCAATTAAAATAAAATAAAGAAATAGGAAAATAAGAATCTGCAAAGTTTTAGACTCCGGAACCAGTGAAAGAGGCTGTTGAAGAGGCTGAAGAAGAGGAAGAAGACGCTGGTGAAGAGGAAGAATATGAAGAGGAAGAGGAAGAGGAAGAAGAAGAGGTACTTTAAATTATCAAGAGATCAAGATTTACTTCTTTTTTTTACTCATTTATTAAACTAGAATCTATTGATTTAACTGGCTTCTTCTCGGGAACTTAGCCTACTTTCCTTTCCGAGATCGACAACTACAATACTATTTAGCTACCGTATTTTCTCTAATAGCATTGCACCTTGAGCGTCACCTAAATTCCTCGAAATCTCGAGAACCGCTTATCAGAACCTATCGATGTGAGGGCGGAAAATGTAGCTGACAATGAGATCTAGTGGGGGAATAGAGTGTTGAGCTTCTGTGAAAACTTTGGAAACCGTAAAATCGTCACCAACTCAGCTCGCCGGGGTGCACTAGAGAAAATACGGTAGCTAAATAGTATTGTAGTTGTCGATCTCGGAAAGGAAAGTAGGCTAAATCCCTGAGAAGAAGTCAGTTAAACCAATAGATTCTTGTTTTAAAAACCTCAATTCTATAAGTTTCTTTATTTGATTTGAGTTTAGGTAAACTAAACTTTTTCTACCGTAATCCTAATAAAATTCAGGAGTAGAACTCACCACCGCGACGAATGAAAGCCAAAGCTGTTCCCCTCAAAAAACTCTTTAGAAGAAAAGTCTTCTAAAAGTCTAATCTAAAAAAAGAAACTAAAAATTCATCAAATTTCAATCAATCAATTCTTTACTTTTCTTTATCTTTCTTTACTTTTCTTTTCTTTTTTTCATTTCTAAACTCTTCTCGGTGTCTTTTTCTCCGGTTTTTATCTTTTCTATAAAAATTTTTAATAAAACTTTTGAAAAAAAACAATATTTCTTGTTGTATATGATGAACTTTGTAGAAAAAATAAATTTTTGGAAATAAAAAATGAATTTAATTATAAAATAGAACATTTTAGTACCGAATTGGAGTTAATTACAACATTTTGACTTGGATTTTGATGGACTTTGAGTTAAATTTGTCCTTAATGTCCTTAATGTCCTTAATGTCCTTTTGTCCTTTTGTCCTTTTGTTCTTAATTTAGAAACACACTTTTTCTGGACACCAATAAATGTCAGGCCTAAACGGTTCAACACTTTTTTCTGCACACTTATATTATTTTCTTTGCTATAGGCATTAAAGAGAGAATCAGAAGTATAGAGAAATGGCAACAGTTACTTAAACATTACTTAATCATTACTGCATTAAAGAGTTACAGTTACTTAATCAGTCAAAAATAAATTGACTTTGTTAACCATAAATTCATAAAACATTAATTTAGAAACACACTTTTTCTGGACAATTTCTTGATCATTTCTGGACCATTTCTTGACTATTAATTCATCATAATATTAAAATCTTGTACTTCCTTAGTACTAAGTAACTTTTAAAACAAAATACACTTTAAAAAGTACAATTTTCCTTTACTAAGCCTTTCCTTGTCAGTGTTCTCTGTGCTGCCACGTAATCCCTCGCCTTCTGGCCCCCTCCTTTACAAGGGGTCATAAAAAGGACCTCCCTTCTTCCGAGCTTGTTCATTCCTATGAACATATACTAAAATTGGAACAATACAGAGAAGATTAGCATGGCCCCTGCGCAAGGATGACACGCAAATTCGTGAAGCGTTCCAATTTTTTTGTGTTTTTTAAGTAGATGAACAATAAAACCAAACGTTTTTCTCTAAGAATTTATGAGAAATTCTTTGATTTGAAAATCTCTAGTTGGATTAATGACACGCAAATTCGTGAAGCGCTTCAAATTTCTTGTTTTAACGATTTGATGAGTTTTTTTGCTTTCAAAAAACAAACTAAAGAAGTTTTGGTCTTTTTTAAAACAAATCAAATGTTTAGATTCGTAAAGATAGAAAGAATATGAGAATTTGAAGTTAGATATGTTTCTTGGAGAGCAATGGTTGCTTCATAGAACTAAAATGAAGATTTGAAATGAAAAGTGACCCTCAAAAACTGAAATCACTTGACATGAATGGTTAAAAGTGAAGCAAGACAGAAATAAGGAAGAAAAAAATAAGTAAAGGGGTTATGAAAGTGAGTGAAGGGCATGTCTCGAGTCTCAGCTGGCTGCTAACTGAAAAAAGGGTAAGAGAAAGGGCTTTTCTGGGTCAAAAACTGTCACCCGCAATAGGTGAATGACCAAAAAGGAAAAGAAAGAAGGAAGAGAAGTATTGAATAAGTATTACACTACATTCACTACATTCACTCACTTGCAAGATTTCAGATTGGAAATCGATTTAAAAATGAATGATTGCAGATTATAAAAGCAAAAGTTCAAGGAAGTTCTAAACTAGACTTGTTGTGCATAATTTTTGTTAACGCATCCTTTCTGGGAAACTAGAATTTGTTTATTCAGAATCTACATTTAATAGCTTATCTCAAATAATAAAAATGACAAAAATTACAAAAAAAACTTGGACCGATTCCCTCTAATCAAGGTAAATTATAGGGTTCCGTTCAAAAAAGTTAATTTGTTGTTGAAAGTGAATGAGAGACGATTATTTTGTTTGGGAGATCATGGTTTTATGAGTCTATTGTGTTGTGGATTGTCCTTGAATCATCCATTACATTAATGACACCGACAAATATTAAGGACATGTAATTATGTGAAGATTTGAAGGAAGAAAGGGGATTTATCATGAATTTGACTTCATCTAATACTTGTTTTTGACACAAGAAAGGTTATCTTAAGGATTTGACACAAGAAAGGTTATGAGAATCTTGACACAAGGAAGGTTATTTGAAGAATCTTGACACAGGAAAGGTTATCTAAAGAATGATTTTTTTTGGAGATCATGGTTTTATGAGTCTATTTTGTTATGGATTGCCCTTGAATCATCCATTACATTAATGACATAAATGGTTAAAAGTAAAGAAAGACAAAAAATAAGTAAAGGGATTATGAAAGTGAGTGAAGGGCATGTCTCGAGTCTCGAGCTGGCTGCTAACTGAAAAAAGAGTAAGAAAATTAGCAATAGAGAAGATTAGCATGGCCCCTGCGCAAGGATGACTCGCAAAGCGTTCCAAATTTTTGCTTTTAGCATTTGATGAGAGCTTTGTTCACTTCTAGTTTTCTAATTTCAAAGCTTTTTTTCAAAGCTCAAAATCTCTCCCTTTTTACTTAGAGTCACATTTTTCGATTTTAAAATAAGGAAAAATTCTAGGAGGTGAGTGTTGAGCTAAGCGTTCGTCTCTCTCTTCTCTCTTCCACCTTTCCCCTTCTTCATCTTTCAGCAATTACTCCCAAAAAAGAAAAGGTGACTCTGCCAAATACTTTTGTGCAAAGCACTTTCTCTTTTTTTTCATTCCTTCTCTCTTTTCTTTTTACTTTTTACTTGTTCCGATTGAAATCGAGCATTTTCTTTTCTTTTTTTTCTTTTCCTATATTCTCGAACCGTGTGTTTCCACTTTGTAGAATTCTCTGTATGAAATTTTTTCCGTCTCCGTTTCACCAATTTTTTTTTTTTTGGGAAATTTTGATTGAAAGGTGGTTTTTGATCCGACTTTCATCCTCTTTTTAGCCTTTTTAAAATTGTTTAAACCTAAACAAACTCAAATTAAACGATGAGCAGTTTAAAATTGAACTAGACTCTAGCCTGATCTTAATAGATTTAGTTTGGAATGTCTTTTTGTTTAGATTTTGCTTTGTTTCGTTTATTTGTTTGTTTATAATTTGTTTAGAATAGTTAGAGGCTTGAAAAATGATTAAAATTATTTTCCAAAAGCTTATTTTTTACTTTTTATTATTGGATTACCTCGAAATTTGTCAAAATTTGGTTCTCTAATCTGATATTTAAAAAAAGATACAGTAAATACTGTAATAGTACCCCACCCCCCTCGTACAGTCGCGTAGTCGCAAAAGTTTTTAGTATTTTTAGTATTTAATTTTTTTCAAAGCGCCTGTACTTTCAAAAAATGTGTCTTTGGTATCAAAAAAAAGCCCTGAATTCCAGCTATTTTTTGATACCTAAGCGCACTTTGTAGCTTAAACCAGTATCGAGAAACACTCGTTCAAAGCTAGACTACGCAACGCTCCGCACCGTCATTATGAGGGTGCGGTACTATTACAGTATTTGCGGAAGTTATTGCAAAAATGGACTCCTCTAAAAGCTGGATACTACCGTATTTTTACCATTTAGCAAAAATTTGGAAGTAGTTAGCGATGCGCCTAAGCTACATATCTCTAGAGAGCTTGCAGCACCTACCCCTGGCCTGCCTATTTTTCAAAGCGCCTGTACTTTCAAACAATGCGTCTTTGGTATCAAAAAATAGCCCTGAATTTTCAGCTATTTTTTGATATCTTAACGCGCATTGTAGCATAAACCAGTGTCGAGAAAAACTCGTTCAAAGCTAGACTACGCAACGCTCCGCACCGTCATTATGAGGGTGCGGTACTATTACAGTATTTACGGTAAGTGTTTAGTTTACGTGAAAATGGTTAAACTAGATTTTATTGGATTGATAGTGAGAGAAATTATATAATTCATATACTAGAATGACTGAGAATGAGTGAAATTATTCTCACAAGCTTACTTTACTTTCTTACTCTCTCTCTTTCTCTTTCTTTTTCTTCAAACAAGAGGATTGACCTTACCCATCATTTCTTTTTTTCTATTTTGACAGATTAGCTAAATCTCGTCAAAACCATTGTCAAACTTTCGTCTCGAGTGAAAGTAGTGAAATAAAGTGAAAGTTTTGGGAAACTCCTATGCAAATTTCTTCACCAACTCAAATATTGATGAAAACGAAGTGACCCATTTCTTTCTTTCTTTCTTTTCCTTAACTTCATTACTTGTTTACTCAATGTTCTTGAAGAATTGTGTCAAGAACGTTTACTCTAAAACGGATATTTTGTCTAGTGTCTAGTGAAAGCTCAGTTTTTCTTATGTCCTAAATTTTTGATTTATTTGAATCCTTGAAAATCTTCACTCACTTTCTATTAGAGCACCGCCCATTAGATCTTTTCAATCCTTGTGAAATCATTGAGCTTTCCATTTCTCAACTATTGCCATATTGTAATTAAACTTCTTGACAAGTACTCTAGTTACTTTCCAGTACTCTAGCTACTTTTCTAGCTCTAGCTACTTTTCTAGCTTTATTATAGATTTTTCTAATCAATTTTAGCTTTATTGTAGAGTTTTCTAAACCTAATTACAACATTTCTATTAACTATTACAATAGAAATCCTAAAAAATTGAAAATAGAAGAATATTAGCTTCAACACAGAACACTGTGACTCATGAAGCTTAACTCATGAAAACTTTTCAACAAATTACATTAAGAAAAGTCATTGAGAGAGCTCAAGCAAGCTTCTTCTTTCCCCAAATATTTTTCTCATCTCCAAATCATGTGATTAAAGACTTAGGAAACAAGTTGCCTTTTTAGTGGAAAGGCTCCTCAAAACGCTCAATTCAATGCACCACAAAGTCGAGCGATCAGAAATTTATCAGCGCTTTTCAAAACATTTTCCTTTTTTAGACAGTCATTGACTTTCTGATAAAAATTTTATTGTTTTCAGGCAATTAGTTGATGACCAAAAAGATGCTCCACTATTTCTAAGCTACATATCTCTAGAGAGCTTGCAGCACCTACCCCCACCTATTTTTCAGGGCCTGCCTATTTTTCAAAGAACTCGCACTTTCAAAAGATTTGTCTTTGATATCAAAAAATAGCCCTGAATTTCAGCTATTTTTTGATATCTTAACGCGCATTGTAGCATAAACCAGTGTCGAGAAAAACTCGTTCAAAGCTAGACTACGCAACGCTCCGCACCGTCATTATGGGGGTGCGGTACTATTACAGTATTTACGGTAAGTGTTTAGCTTACGTGAAAATGGTTAAACTAGATCTCCAGCTTATTCCACTCCATTTTTTTGAAACTAAATTTGACTAGCCGTACTAGATTGTGGGATAAATAGGGATCAGATCTTACTATTAGACTAGTTCATGAAATAGCCAATGCTCTGGTAAGCAAGTAACCACATTGAAACATTAAAAGAGTTTCAAGAGCTCCTAATAGACTCAAGTTTACCTCAATTTTTCAACATTCATTCAACTCGATTTCTAGGCCAATGGTGGTAAACTTTAAAAGAGCTCAGGGTCAGAACGTTTTCAGAAAAAAGACAGCAATTCAAAATGAATAGATCGAACAATACAATCTACAGTCTTTTTTTTGGGTTTTCGACAGTTTCTGAAAGGGTTATTGAGGAGAAGAAAGGTGGAGAAAGAAAGAAAGACTTCATCCACTCATCCACACCAAAGTCATTCACTGGTATTAGGCATGAGTCAAAGCCTTTAAAGTTTACTAAACTATTTCCCTAACTGAGTACTTAGATCTGACTGTGGTACTTGGATCTGAACCAGTACTGAAGTAAAGTACTTGAATCTGACTCTAGCCTTGTCTAGCCATTATCTGGCCAATGTCTAGCCAATGTTCTAGCTACAATACCTGACTTAATGTCACTATCATTACTGTATTAGATCTTTCCTTGTTATCTTTTGATTTTAAACTTTTCTCTCAATTTTCTATTTAATCAGCAATCAGCTTTGATTACAATTGGATTAGCAGATTGTTGAATAAAGGAAAGCTCTGATAAACAAGAAACTTGTTCTACCTTAGTGACACACAACACAACCAACCTAAGCCACCTCACTTGAGCTGGTCTTGATATTGTATCATCAGCAATCAGCTTTGATTACAATTGGATTAGCAGATTCTTGAATAAAGGAAAGCTCTGATAAACAAGAAACTTGTTCTATCTTAGCTGGAAACTATTCAAATCATCAACTAAACAACTCAAGCATCTTTCAAAAAGAATAGTTGATTTTTACAGTATATTACTGCAGTATTATATCCTTAGCTTATCCTAAGCAAAGAAAATCTATTCGCTTTCACTTAAGATCTAAGATATGAAGATAAGATTTGAATGATATGAATGATATGAAGATTTGAAGCCTTTCTTGGGTCAAGATTCTGATAACATTTCTTGTGTCAGGGTTCTTAAGATAACCTTTCCTGACTCAAGATTCTTAAGATAACCTTCCTTGTGTCAAGATTCTGATAACCTTTCTTCTGTCAAGATTCTGATAACCTTTCCTGAGTCAAGATTCTTAAGATAACCTTTCTTGTGTCAAAAACAAGTATTAGATGAAGTCAAATTCATGATAAATCCCCTTTCTTCCTTCAAATCTTCACATAATTACATGTCCTTAATATTTGTCGGTGTCATTAATGTAATGGATGATTCAAGGACAATCCACAACACAATAGACTCATAAAACCATGATCTCCAAACAAAATCATCGTCTCTCATTCACTTTCAACAACAAATTAACTTCTTTTGAACGGGACCCTATAATTTACCTTGATTAGAGGGAATCGGTCCAAGTTTTTTTTTGTAATTTTTGTCATTTTTATTATTTGAGATAAGCTATTAAATGTAGATTCTGAATAAACAAATTCTAGTTTCCCAGAAAGGATGCGTTAACAAAAATTATGCACAACAAGTCTAGTTTAGAACTTCCTTGAACTTTTGCTTTTATAATCTGCAATCATTCATTTTTAAATCGATTTCAATCTGAAATCTTGCAAGTGAGTGAATGTAGTGAATGTAGTGTAATACTTATTCAATACTTCTCTTCCTTCTTTCTTTTTCCTTTTTGGTCATTCACCTATTGCGGGTGACAGTTTTTGACCCAGAAAAGCCCTTTCTCTTACTCTTTTTTGAGTTAGCAGCCAGCTGAGACTCGAGACATGCCCTTCACTCACTTTCATAACCCCTTTACTTATTTTTTTCCTTATTTTTTGTCTTTCTTCACTTTTAACCATTCATGTCAAGTGATTTGAGGGTCACTTTTGATTTCAAATCTTGATTTTAGTTCTATGAAGCAACCATTGCTCTCCAAGAAACATATCTAACTTCAAATTCTCATATTCTTTCTATCTTTACGAATCTAAACATTTGATTTGTTTTAAAAAAGACCAAAACTTCTTTAGTTTGTTTTTTGAAAGCAAAAAAACTCATCAAATCGTTAAAACAAAAAATTTGAAGCGCTTCACGAATTTGCGTGTCATTTCTAATTTTTTAAAGGTTTTTTTGTGAAAATATTATTTTTAAAAGGAAGAAAAAAAATTTTTGAAATAAAAAAAAAAAAAAAAAAAAAAAAAAGGGGACAATCCAACTAGAGATGTTCAAATTAGAAAATTTCTCATAAATTCTTTGAGAAAAACATTTTGTTTGGTTGTTCATCTACTAAAAACACAAAAAATTTGGAACGCTTCACGAATTTGCGTGTCATCCTTGCGCAGGGGCCATGCTAATCTTCTCTGTATTGTTCCAATTTTAGTATATGTTCATAGGAATGAACAAGGACGGTCAAAGGGAGGTCCTTTTTATGACCCCTTGTAAAGGAAAGGGCCAGAAGGTAAGCGATTACGTGGAAGCACAGAGAACACAGTGACTCAGGCTTTGTAAATACAATTGTTACTTTTTAAAGGAGATTTGGCTTTAAAAGTTTTAAAAGTTAAAAGTAAAAGTCAAAGTTTGAAATTGAAAAATATACAATAAAAACTTGAAATGATAAAGAATTCATGAAGTTTAATGATTTGAATGAGGTCAATGGCTTTGTTTTTGTGCCCAACTCTCTGAATCCCTTCATTTCGATGATTTGCAGAAGGACATTTGTAATGATCCCCTCATCCTTCTCATCAGATTTATCTCGTTTTTGTTGCTCTCTTTGTTGTTAGGTGTTCAATGGTTGATCCAAGGTCATTTTCTTTACATGCTTTCAAATGGGGTCTCTGTTATGAATCCACCAGAGTTTCGCGCTTTTACCAGACAATCTGAAGCCGAAATTTTCTTTTGTTTGTTTTTTTGAGTATTTCTTTAAGTCGCCTTGGTTTAAGAATTAGTCTAAGATCCTATTTTTGAGATCACTTTTGTTGTTTACTGTTCAAAAATCGGATCCAGCTAGGTAAAAGCTTGCGTCTAATTCTAGCCTTACCGCCTGGCCTGACCTAGCTTACAAACTTTGTAGGTCAGCTAGACTTGTTAGACAGCTAGACTTGTTAGACAGCTAGACTTGTTAGACAGCTAGACTTGTTGGCCAGCTAGACTTGCTTGGCCAGCTAGACTTGCTTGGCCAGCTAGACTTGCTTGGCCAGCTAGACTTGCTTGGCCAGCTAGACTTGCTTGGCCAGCTAGACTTGCTTGGCCAGCTAGACTTGCTTGGCCAGCTAGACTTGCTTGGCCAGCTAGACTTGCTTGGCCAGCTAGACTTGCTTGGCCAGCTAGACTTGCTTGGCCAGCTAGACTTGCTTGGCCAGCTAGACTTGCTTGGCCAGCTAGACTTGCTTGGCCAGCTAGACTTGCTTGGCCAGCTAGACTTGCTTGGCCAGCTAGACTTGCTTGGCCAGCTAGACTTGCTTGGCCAGCCTAGACTTGCTTGGCCAGCTAGATTTTGTACCATTGCTACTTCTACAACTTCTATTCTCTTTCATCTCACTCACAACTCACTCAATTCCATTGCCAAATTACCTAATGTTAGTTATTCGATCTTTTCATGTTCACACCGATAAACATGGTTCTCTTTCATCAAGGAAATAAGGAGAAAAGAGGATATTTGGTGTTCCATCTAAAGAAATCCGATCCCAAAATGGTTCCAGGGTACAGGTAGTGAAGAGAAAGGGTTAGAGGGAAGATTGTTGACTCTGTTGAAAGGTGCTTTGTCTGCTAGGTGAAAGCAATATGACATTGGATATGGGAGGAAGAGGGAAACGGACTCTCTCAGACTTACAACCTCTTGCTGACAGCCAACTATAGAGAATTAACTTTTAAATGGAGTTACACGAGTCACTTTCAACATTAAACTCATTTCATGCTCTGCATTCAAAAGTTTTTAACGAAATATTTTCACGAAACTATTTAGATTCAAGTTTCTCAAGTTGCTTTTCAATTTTATAACTTTTAGATTTCAGGTAAAAATAACAATTTTAAAAAAGAAGAAAAGAAAAAGAGGAAAAAAAATTTTCTATTTAATCAGCAAACAGCTTTGATTACAATTGTTGAATAAACTTTACATCCCTCCAATCTTAAGCCTGATTCTATTCTTACAAAAAGTTCTTTCAAGCTTTTCTTGAATATGTAATCTGTGATGATTTTGTTTTGTGTTTAAAAAAATGTACTTATTTTCATTGATTTCAGTGTAAAAATTCATAAATATGTTTACCAAAAGAAGATTTTAAGCCGTTAAGCTAATGAATCTTTAAGAAAGTTGAACTTTAAAGCTTAAAAGAATTCGGGAAGTTTTTTTAAAAAATTAGGTTTGATTAACTTAATTAACTAATAAAAAAATCTTTTTTTTTTTTTTTTCTGAAATTATTGAGGAGAGAAAGGTGGAGAAGAAAGAAAGAACTCATCCCACCAAAGTCATTCACTGGTATTAGGCATGAGTCAAAGCTAAAGTATAATTAGGGTTAGAGGGAACAAAAAAGTAAAAATCTTTTGATTCCAATCTTTTCTCTCAATTTTCTATTTAATCAGCAATCAGCTTTGATTACAATTGGATTAGCAGATTGTTGAATAAAGGAAAGCTTTGGTAAACAAGAAACTTGTTCAGATGTTAGTTGGAAACTATTCAAGACAATCATCAACTAAGCAACTCTTTATTAGCAATTCAATTCCTGAATTCTTTGAGCTGACCTTTGATTTTGAGTATTCAAGCCGTGAAGCTGATGAATCTTTAAAAAGTTGAACTTTCACTGAGTCACTGAGACCGTTTACAGGTTGGTTTTGAAGTTTAAAAGAATTCGGAAGTTTCTGTGGTTTACTGAAGTATTTTGAATATTGAGTATTCAAGTAATTGAGTACGAGTAATTCATTTTGAATAATGAGTATTCGAAAAGCAAAGGTCATTGGAACACATTGAAAGTGACTCTTCGTTAATCCATCAGAGTTCAAAAATAGCTTTTAACTTCCAAAACCAGTTCAAAGTCCTCTCTGGCAAACCTCTGGCAAATTTCTTTCTTCACTTCTCTTTAATTCAAATACTTAACGTTTAACATTGACACATTCCTGTCTGACACATATTCGTTCGCCTGGGAATTGTCACCTGAGGTCGGGGATTTTTTGTCGAAAAAAATTTTCCCGGTTTTTTTAAAAAAACATTGTTGTCGTGTTAATATAAAGATTTGACTGCCCGCACTAGGATCACAACCTCTCCACATTTACTAGGCAGAAGTGTGTTGCCGTGTACTCCGAGGCCGGGCTGGGGCGCGGGGGGGGGAGGGGGCGACCACGACCTTTTCTGGGCCCGCGCGTGTTAAATAAGCTTTAAATACCTGAAATTTTTCTGTAAAGAAATTGGATAAAAAATTTGATTAAAAAACTAATAAAATGGTTTTTAAATTAATTTAAAATAAAGAACAAGGTTCTTTATCTTTAAATTCTTTAATTCTTTAGTTCTTTAGCTAAGGAACAAGTTAAGGACTTGACAAGCTGTCCTTAACTTGTTCTTGATGTAAAAATAACTTAAAAATTTCATATCTCTTTACCCAATCGCCAATTCTTTCACAAAAGATTGACCAAATGTTGTTGAAAGACTCATTGAAGCAATCGGTAATTCAGCGTTGACTTGTAATTCTTTCTTGTATTCTTTTCCTCAAGGCTTCGGACATTTCCTTTTTCCTTATTTCTCAATTTATACTTTAGAAAGTCTTTTTCTTCAACTTCACGCTTCCTGACTCCTTTTGTCCACACTTTGGCAAATTTTTCGCGATCTTTTCACTTTCTTGACTAGTCCATTTACTGTAGTTGACATGAAAGTTTTAAGAAATTTTACATTTTGAACAGTTAACTGTTGTGCGTTTAAGTTCTTCAGCAACATTTAGACAATTCAAATTCAAATTCACTTTCTTGACGAGTCCATTTACTGTAGTTGACATCAAGTTTTAAGAAAACTTTACATTTTGAACTGATAATAAGATGACGAGTAATTACTGCTTTATCGTATTTTGAATTGTCTAAATGTTGCTGAAGAACTTAAACGCATTTAACTGTTCAAAATGTAAGTGCGTTTAAGTTCTTCAGCAACATTTAGACAATTCAAAATTCAAATTCACTCTCTTGACTAGTCCATTTACTGTAGTTGACATGCAAGTTTTAAGAAAACTTTACATTTTGAACAGTTAAATGCGTTTAAGTTCTTCAGCAACATTTAGACAATTCAAAATACGATAAAGCAGTAATTATTCTTCATCTTATTATCAGAATGTTTTCCTTTTTGTCCAAAAATATCGAAATTTGTTCTTTATCTCTTCAGATTTTGGATTGTTTTGTTGTTATTCTTGTTCTTTTATCATTCAACCTATCCCATTCTTTCGTTCCGCTTCCTGGACTTTACATCCCTCCAATCTTAAGCCTGATTCCATTCTTACAAAAACAAACCTTGACCTCGAATCATTCCTTTCAATCACTTCTTGAATCATTGCCATAACATGAATATTTGTTTGATCTTGAATTGGAAAACAAATCATTCATTAAGTCAACAAATTCAGTAAGTCCAACTGCAGATATTGTTCTGGAATTCGAATGAAATTCACTTTCTGCTTTTCTTTATGTAATCTGTGATGATTTTGTTTTGTGTTTAAAAATTGTACTTATTTTCATTGATTTCAGTGTTAAAAATTAGCAAATATGTTTACCAAAAGAAGATTCTCAAAGAAATTGCTCTTCTAAAGAAGATTTTAAACTTTACATCCCTCCAATCTTAAGCCAATCCATTCTAACATCAAACCTTGACCTCGAATCATTTCTTTCAATCACTTCTTGAATCATTGCCATAACATGAATATTTGTTTGATCTTGAATTGGAAAACAAATCATTCATTAAGTCAACAAATTCAGTAAGTCCAACTGCAGTAAGTCCAAATTCAGTAAGTCCAATCCAACTGTCCTGGAATTCGAATGAAATTCACTTTAAACTTTTATATGTTTTATGATAATCTTTCTATATTCTATATTTTATCTAAAATAATTTTTCAGCTTGCTGAAAGAAAGGAAATCCAAGGAAATTCACTGCAATTCGGAGGACATTGAATTAGAGTTTGAGTCACTGAGACCAAGTCCAGCCCAATATGCGATTATTACTACGATCATTGATCCTATTCCTACTATCGCCTATATTGAAAGTAACATTTTCATCTACATTTTGATCTCATCCATTCAATTTTCTTAGGCTTTCTCATATCTGGATAACCAAATAATTGGAAATCCAAGGATTCACTGCAATTCGGAGGACATTGAATTAGAGTTTGAGTCACTGAGACAGTTTACAGGTTGGTTTTGAAGCTAAAAAGAAATCTAAAGTTTCTGTAGTTTACTGAAGCAGATATCTAGATAAGAGAAGTCTCAAAAATTCATAAATTTCAGGAAAAGTCTATGTAAAAGGCAGTTACAATAAGCCGGAATGTCGAGTCGACTACAGTAAAAGGTCGAAAGATGGGAAACCGACTGGTGGGATTCGGCTGAATCATGGAGCTTGTAATATGGATAGGCAGAGAATGGTAGGCCATTGCAAGAGGCGTAAGAGTCAGACAAGGTTACAGTAAAGACAGACAAGGTTACGGTAAAGACAGACAGTCAGCCAGACAGTCAGCCAGGCAGTCAGCCAGCCAGGCAGTCAGCCAGACAGTCAGCTAGGCAGTTAGCCAGACAGTCAGCCAGACAATCAGCCAGACACACAGCCGAGCAGTCAGCCGGGCAGCCAGCCAGGCAGTCAGCCAGCCAGGCAGTCAGCCAGACAGTCAGCTAGGCAGTTAGCCAGACAGTCAGCCAGACAATCAGCCAGACACACAGCCAAGCAGTCAGCCAGGCAGTCAGCCAGCCAGGCAGTCAGCCAGCCAGCCAGGCAGTTAGCCAGCCAGGCAGTCAGCCAGGCAGTCAGCCAGACAGTCAGTCAAACAGTCAGCCAGACTTTAATCAGTCATACAGGCCTAATTTTTGACCCAACCTTGTCTCACTGATCTGGAAAAATAGCTTTTAAAGAACTTTGATTTAAAGTATCAATTACTAGATCACTCCTGATGGAATGATGTTCTCAACAGTTCTTGTCATCAGTTTTCATCCAGTAAGTTAAACCCCAAAACCCTAAGACAATTCTTTTTTTTTAGCTCTTTGTAACAAAGGTCGATCGAGCTTATCATATAAAATGTATGTATAAAGAGATGTCACATACTGTTACAGCATCGTTGGATGTTAGGTATGACTACTTTTACATTTCGTTTATGCAATTGGAATCACTGAGTATTGAGAAATCCGGTTTTGTCATGGGGATTTTTTCCTTTTTTTTGTGGGAAAGCCTTAGCTGTGTGTCAAAATACTCCCCAAATCCCTCATCGATCCCCATTTTGATTGCATAACTCTCGCTTTCAATACTTTCACTTCTATTTTTGCATAATCTATGCTTAATCCTTGTTGAAAACTATCTGAATAACATGAATAAACACAAGCAAAGATGAAGATCGATATTTTGATGCTCTTTTTAATAAGGTATCATTTAAAGTCGCTTAACTTAAGTTAAACTTAAAGCTGAACTACAGTACCCTTTACTTAGCTGTAATCTACAATACTACAGTGTCCAGTTAAATGTTAACTGTAACCTACAGTACCCCCAATAACTTGCTACAGCCATTTAACTGTAAACTTTAGGCGAAATGTAAACTATAGTACTTCTTGACTTACCAGTATCTTTAATTTATCTATACCTTTAGCCCATTACCAACCGAACCTTTATACATGGATATGCCAATGCCAACTTGTACTTACACAATACGAAAAGATACAATTGATGGACAAATTCTTCGTTACGCTCGAGTTGGTGATCAGGTCGTGCATCGATGGGAGTGTGATTCTGGTGAGCTTTAAAAAAAAGCTTTAAAGCTTCAAGAGCTAACAAGCTTCAAGAGCTCAAAAGCTTCAAGAGCTAACAAGCTTCAAGAGCTCAAAAGCTTCAAGAGCTAACAAGCTTCAAGAGCTAACAAGCTTCAAGAGCTAACAAGCTTTAAGAGCTAACAAGCTTTAAGAGCTAACAAGCTTCAAAAGCTAGCAAGCTTCAAGAGCTAACAAGCTTGAAGAGCTTTAAAAACCTTCAAGAGCTTTAAAAAACAATTCACATATAGCTTTTTTTTGAGCAGAAAAAACAATGATCTTCTCTATAAAGCTTTAGAGCAATATGGAGTGCTTGTCCATAGCTGTTATGTCGAGGATGGACAAGGAGAGAAGCAGTTGATCATTGATGAGCATGGGTTAGTCTTTGGGTTTTTTTTTGAGGTTTTAATGTAATCCTTGTAGTTGTCACACTGATCGAATTCTTCTTGGTGATCCGACTTATGTAGAAGCTTTAAACATGGCCTATCGAGAATCATTTGTTTTCAAATTTGCCGATAGAGTCGCTGTACGATTTCAATGTGAGATTCGTCTTTGTCTAAAAGAGGAACAAGGATGTGATGGGGTTACAGTAAGTGGATAGATAGAAGATCGATTTATTCAATCTTTAGCCACCAATTTGTTTTGATATGAATCATCGACATGTGAGCGAGTTTGAGAACGAGATTACGAATAATACGGTAATTAGAGAGAAGTTGAAGGCTGAAGGCTTTTTTTAGTTGATACGAAAGAGGAGAAAAGCTGGAGGTTTTGTGAAAGACGCTGATTTGATCTCACAAACGCTTTATGTTTTAGAAGCTGATGATTCAAATGGTAAGCTTTTACAAATATTGGGTTGGTGAATTGAAAACTGCCGGCTATTGTCATATGTGACAGTTTGAGCACTTTCTTCAAAAGAAACCCATTCTGGTGTCAATGGAAAAGTTGTAGAGAATCAAAAATCAAGCTTATATCCAAATTTTCAGAACGATTCAAAAACTGGTTTTCAAGAAATGCCAAATTTACGAAACTTTCACGAAACTTGCATTTTAAGCGAAACTACTAAGTGTATCTTTTTGGAAATTCGGCTATAAGCCTAATTTTTGATTCTCTACAACTTTTCTATTGACACCAAAATGGGTTTCTTTTGAAGAAAGTGCTCAAACTGGGACATTGGGACGTCTCCAGTCCTCGATTTTTGAGTCTCACGCTTGTCTCAAACACTTGTACTGGGAGTTGCTGGATAGCAAGACGACCGTTAATGCAATCAAATACAGTGGACAGTTGGGAAGTTCTGGATCATGAGTAATGAGCCTGGAGAAGAATAGGCCCTCCAAGTCAAAGATCGTTCTCATCCACGACAACGCGCGCCTTGATATTGCAAAACTGACTCGCTCTAAAATAAATAGCCTTGTTTGGGAACTTTTGGCGCATTCCCCATACAGTCCGGACCTCTCCCCTTTTGATTAATATTTATTCTGGATCATGAGTAATGAGCTTGCGGGAGAACACTTCGATTCGGAAGAAGCAGTGAAAAATTGGCTTTGAAAGTTTTTCGATTCAAAACCAAAATCCTACTACGAAAGAGGAATCCGCAAATTGCCTGTAAAATGGGCAGAAGTCGTCAATAATAATGGAAATTATTTGGAATAAATTCATGGTTTTATGTTGAAGAAATTTTAGTTCAAAGTCCGGCAGCTTTCAATTCACCAACCCAATAGTTTAAGAGCTTTAGCCTAATCCTAACTGTTTCTAAAACTCATTCTTAGATAACAACAATACCGAGATTGCTGTTCCTGAAGCTCTGCACAGTGGTCAGGGGATTTGTATTGGAATTGGAGCTTTTACTGTACTCGCCACTTCACTCACAATAATTCTTCTCCTTTTAACTTCATTGGCTGTCTACATGTTGATCATGAGGGTTTCCAGGTTTTAACTTTTAAAAGCTATCTAAAGAATCTTTACTGTAAGGCTAACTCGTACGGCGTACAGTATGGCTACTACACTAGCCCCATATGCCAGTATGCTAGTATTCCAAGCTATTTAGGAAAGTATAGGATCTAAAGTTCATCTAAAAATCTAAAGATCTAGCCTTAACAAGAATTTGACTGTAGAACTTGTAAATCTTTAAAACTTGAAATTTCAGGACCAAAGCCCAAGCCATCTATCAATCTTGATCTTCAATTTCTTCAAAGATTTCCTATCACTTTTAAATACGGATACTCGGGTACTGTGCAATCTTTCTTGAGCTTTAAAATATTTTTGAGATCATGTGCATTTTTATAAAATAATTCATTTCTTAAATCATCTCATTTCTCTGTCTTGATTCTTCAATATTTTGGTGGCCATTTATTTCTTTTTTTTCTTTCAACGCCTGTCGTTTTTTTCGAAAAGGTGTATGGATTTTTTGTTTTGTAAATTATAAATAAATATTTAAATTGAAAAGTGATATCTCAATTGCTTAAAATAAGCTAATCGATAAGATTTTAAAAAATCAAAAAAAATCACATACTCTTAAGAAATCGAAAACTTTAATGTTGTTGAGTGATTCAAAAACAACACAGCTTTTCTTGCTTTTCAAAGAAATCGAAAACAACACAGCTTTTCTTGCTAAAGCTTTATGAATGAGTCAAACAAAATGAAATGGTTCAAAGAGTCATCTTTTGCCGTTGATACAAATTGCTAGCGTGCAACTTACCAATGACTAACTAAAGTTATGCATTTCCTTTCAGAATTCAGTTTTGTTAACTTCATCAAATTCAATATCTCTACAATCACTTCTCTTTTATAGGAGAGATATTTGTTTGTCTGTCTGTCTGTCTATCTGTCTGTCTGTCTGTCTGTCTGTCTGTCTGTCTATCTATCTATCTATCTGTCTGTCTGTCTGTCTGTCTGTCTGTCTGTCTGTCTATCTATCTATCTATCTGTATGTCTGTCTGTCTATGTGTCTGTCTATCTGTCTGTCTGTCTGTCTGTCTGTCTGTCTGTCTGTCTGTCTGTCTGTCTGTCTGTCTGTCTGTCTGTCTGTCTGTCTGTCTGTCTATCTATCTATCTATCTATCTGTCGGTCTGTCTATCTATCTATCTATCTATCTGTCTGTCTATCTATCTATCTATCTATCTGTCGGTCTGTCTATCTATCTATCTATCTGTCTGTCTGTCTGTTGTAGTTGAGGTAGTTTTTCTTTAAACCTGTGTTTTGTTTTGTTTTGTTTCCAAATTCTCCATTCCCGACGAGCAAAGTTCAGAGAATTTCCACGAAGCAAAGTTCTCTTTGCGAACTCTCTGATAAGTGATACCAGACTCGAAATTTGAAAGCTCCTCAGAAATGTCTTTTCAAAGTTTTTTCAAATTTTGAAAAATCTATCTTGACAACCACGACACAATTTCGCCATTTATTATCTTTTTCGAGAATCTGTGGTGTGATCAGCCGCCTCTTTTTTGTTCGAAGCTTTTTTTGTTCATCGGGCTGAGAAAATAAAGAGTGGCTAAAGCATTCTCATAGTTTTCTCACAAAATTGTTATCATTTGCCTAGATCAATCGGATGATTCGCTTTGTTTTCCCAATGAAGAAGTTGATGAAATTTCTATTGTTGTAACAGTAAACAGTTGAGAGTGCTAATACTTTTTTGCCTTTCTTTTTCCCCTTTAGTATTTTATTGATAATGATGAGATATGCTAAAATAAGCTAGAGTAAGTCTGTTAAAGTAAAGTGGCTTTAGTGGCCTCAAAACTTACACTTTCTGGCACAGTTGGTTCTCAATTTATCGCTGTAAAATGAGAAATGTTAGGAAAGGTGTTTTTATTGAGCACAAAGAGCAGCCAAAACAAAACTAATAGATGACTTGTACCATTTGAAAAGAAAAGAGTAAAGTTCTGAAGGTTTTATCGTTTTATTGGATGAGCTAACTTTGTAAAGTCTCTCAAAATTGTCTTCCTAGTCTTCTCTCTTTTAGATCGTCCTTGTCCTCCATTCCATCCCTATACGCAATATCGATTTTTCCATGTCCAACGCACTGTATACCTCTTTTTCCCTTCAAATTTCCCTTGTCTTTACCAGAATAACAATTTCTAGCCAGTTATATGATTTTCCATAAAATTTTCTCCTAAAAATCCTCATTTAGTTGTTTCAAAAGAATTTTTTCCAATTTTGAGTCATATCCCTTTTATTTCTTTATTTGAATACCCGTGACTCATCAAAAAGAATTTGAAAAAAAGAGCTGAATGTTTTGAAATCTCCTCAACAGCAAGAATTTTGTATCCAAATCGTTTTCAAATATTTTCCTATCGTTTCTAGAGATCAGTTCCCCATTGGCGATAGACTCATTAATCTGGATTAAAAGAAAAAACCCGAAAAAGCAATCACCATGGGAGCCTGTGAGGGAAATTAGCAGCCAGTAAATGCCTTTTTTTTAAAGTAATAAGCTTTATGAAGATTCTAGAAACTAAAAAGTTAAACTTTTGTTTTAAAACTTCGGAAAAACCGTTAAAAACACAGCTCTTGTCTTTCTAAATGACAACAAATTTATCTCCTACCGTACTTTTTAATTTGTCGGTTTTGAGGATATGCAGTTGAGCTTTACTTCCTATTTAAAGGAAAAGTTTTGGTTTAAATTCTAGTCTTTGATGCTCTTTTTATCTAAATTGATCACTACTACCATTTTTGTTAGATTTTATCGGTGCTAATACACTTGGGAATCAAATAAATCAAAGCTCATTTTCTCTCTCAACCTTGGATAATAGCTACAATTTTAGGTAAAAATCTTTTTGTTAGCTCGATCTTGGCATTAAATAACCTGTGCATGCATATTGATCTCGTCTTATATTAAAATTTTACCAAAGCTGAGTTCTCTTAAATTTCTAATTTAAGAAAAGATCAATACGTGTGCATATTTTGTCTCATACTAAGGTTGAGCTACCAGTAAGAAGGTTTACAAGTTACAAGCTTATTATAACATTTGCAATGTTACAAGAATGGAAAAAAAGAAAATGAGCTAAACAGTTTAAATACAAACTTGACTCCCAAGTGCATTAAACCATTTTATCCATATCCTAATCGTTTTTTATCATTGACCTTGCCAAATACCCCAAGGGAATACCGAAAGATGCTCTGTAGACTGACTTGTCGCTCTCTTTTTATCTTTCTAAGGGATAGTGCGTGCTCTGTCTGTTCTATGCGAATGGACTCCGCGTATTCCCCCAAAGGCCGCTCTCCATCCTATCGATCCACGTGCCTCCCAAATTTCCCCTTTCTCTCACCCCTTTTCCCTTGACAACAATAACTCTACTCCCGAAAGCTTTTCCTATTCGATGCAAATTTGATTTTCTTTTCGTTTGGTTTTGCTCTTTTGTTTTAGGGTTTTTAGTTTTTCTAAATCTTTGAATTCAGGATGGAAGATGGCCGAGAGATCGCCACCGACAAGATCGACATTCAATTGAAAGAAATCAAGGTTTGTTTTGATAAAATTTTAATGTAAAACACAAAGGAGACCATAATGTAGTTAAAATAAACTATTGACGTAGGTAGTTTTTGTCACCACGTGGTCCGAGTCAAAAATATCAATGAGATCAGAAAACCACCCGGTGAACAGTTGTGTGCCAAGAGCTTTACTTCAGAGAAAAAGGTTGATTGGTAAGAAAAAGAAAGAAAAACGACGAAAAGGAACGTTTTGACGTCTGCCAACCAATCCATACTTTGAAAAGAGGGCTGATTGTCGTTGGTGACTCAGGGCTCCCGAACGAAAATTCCCGTTTTGAGCAAAATTCAACAACATTCAGACGATTCTATTCCTAGTATACCTAAAAAGTTTCTCATTGAAGTCTTTTACTATTCGTTCTAATGAGTGTTGATTTGCAGAGCGAGAACCCCTACAAGCCATGTGAACGGGAGCCATCAGTGAAGGTTCGTTTAGATTTTGATAAATTAAAAGTAAAAAGGTAGTTAATAACTACTTAGGTGATTGTCAAAAACGATCAAATTTTGTCGTTTAGAATGTACTTTGAAGTCCTACATTAAAATTGTCACATAAAATTAAACGGTTACTATAGCAAATGTGATTTTAAATATTTGCTGCTTTGTTTAGAGCAATGGTTGTGGAAAAGACGAAGAAGAAAATGGCATTCAACTAAGGTTTGTTAAGAATTTGTTGAATTCTATAACTTCATTAACTTTAGAGTGTATCGACGACGATGGATGATTTTGCTGGTGGTCGCCTTGCTCAACAACACGAACACGATCTCTTGGATCGCCTACGCGTCTGTGTCGAACATTGTCAACATTTTCTATGAAGGCGACTGGGCTGGATAGTAAGTGTTAGCTTTAATATTATCGATAGCACTAGACTTGGCCAATGATAGCTGATGTCCATTATTCCAATCTGCACTTTGTAAGCTTCGATCTGATGAAACAATCTTTTTTAGTTTCTCCGTCGTTTACATGGCCGTCACGATTCCTGTCGGATTCCTCGCAATGTGGCTGAGCAGAAAATTTGGATTGCGGACAGCTATTTTGATTGCAGGTATGTGATGATCTTTTTACGACAATTAGTAGTCTACTTTAGCATGGACAAATGGGATTGGTGGCTTCATTCGATTCTCCGCCTCATTCTTAGCTAACCCCTATCGAGGATACGTTGCGCTTAGTGGACAAGCCATTGCTGCTATTGCTTATCCTTTTATCATGTTCTTGCCAACGAAGGTAATATTTTTACAAAATATCTGGAAACTTTGAGTACGACAAAGCTAATCTTTATTTGTTATAGGTTGCCGGCGCTTGGTTCAGTGAGAAGGAGCGCGGACTTGCCACCACAATTGGGGTGATGTCGAATCCACTCGGTGTCTTCATGGCTAGCGTCATTTCACCTGCAATGGTAGTTTTTGATGTTAACCAGTTGCAAAAAAATCATTTAGGTAACAGCACCTGCCCATGTCGTCTTCTTGAATGCGTTCACATTTGTCCCATCGATTGCTGCCGCTATTCTAGCTACAATTGTTGTCAAACGATCCGAGCCAAAAATTCCACCAACTTTTTCTGCCGGAGTGCAACAGATGGATTTTGCTGCTGGTGCGTTGTGTTTAGCTTTTGGATAGACCACCATATAGAGTTGGAAAGTGTTTTGGTTAGCAAAAGAAGTTATAGTTAGTGATGCAAAAAGTTATTCTGAATAAACTACTTCAAACTAGACTAATAAAGTATCAATGAATAAATTCAGGATTCGCTGCTTGTTTCAAGAACGTGCAATACATCATTCTTCTGGTCGTAATGGGTGGCGGTATCGGAATGTTCAATTGTCTCTACACAGTTATCTCGGAATTATTGTGCCCATCAGGATACAGGTTAGATTAAAGCTCTGTCTCTGTTTTATCACACGAATCTTTTTTTAGTAATAGCTTTGCCGGATTGTGTTCGGCTTTGATGATCGTCGGTGGAGTCTTTGGAGCTACAGCTTCAGGTCGTTTTATCGGATTTTATTTGAATTTTAGCATTTTCAGGTATTATTGTTGATCGTACTGGACGTTATGCCGAAACAATCAAAATTGCAATGGCAGTAGCTGTGATTTTTGGTCTCACTTTCCTTCAGGTAAATCTTTGTTTATAACAAAGATTTTCTCAGAACTTTTGAGTTGACTTCAACCCAGAACTTCATTAACTTTAGTTGACTCTTCGACCAAATCTTCATTGGCTGATCGTTCCCACTGTTTTGCTCTTTGGTGTGCTTGGATTGGCGACTTATCCTGTTGGTCTTCAACTCTCGGCCGAATGCACTTATCCTGTTTCTGAGGAGACCTCCACCGGGTTGATCGTTTTGATGGGACAAGTATGGGTTTAACATGTTGCTGCTTAACTATTCATTTTTAGATTCAATCCTTGTTCTACGTGTTGACCATGCGATTTTTGTACCGCGACATTGGCCAAGATCGGGAAAAGATTCAGGTAGCTTACTGGTGAACTACTTTAATAGTAAATACTTTTTAGGTTTGCCGAGTTGACGATAACGATAAGGCAAACAAGCCAAGTGATGCCACCGTTTCAATCATGGTCTTTTCGGTGAGTTTTAGAGGTAATGATTAATTTTAAATTGAACCATTGAAACAGCATAATTTCAAAGCTAAACCATGATTAGCCTATCTAACTTTTAAAAATTGTCAGGTGATTGCTGCTCTTCTTGCTTTGTTGTTGATCGGTCTCTTCCGTCCCGTTTACAAGAGAATGGAGGCAGAAAATGCCAATAGAGCCAAAGCCGATAAGGTATGGTTTAAAAACATATAACCATAATCAAATGTCATTTTCAAGCTGTAAACTAGTTTTGGTGAGTCTTTTCGTTAGAACGTTGTTCATCAGCTTGCATGTTTAGGACTTTTAGAAGGCTACTTCAAATTTTCTATTTAGTTGTAGAAGTTTCTATAATTTTTATTGCTAGCAACATTTGATTTGCTTTAATCGTTTTCTTCTAGGACAAGGAAATCGCACTTGCCGAGAAGAAGCTCAACGCTGGACTCCCCAACGAGAATACGACCACGACACCGCTCACTGCTTAGATTCTTGCAAAATTTGAAACGTGTATGTTCAGTATTCATTTTGAAAATTAATTTAATCACTTGTCTCACTCAATCCGCCAACTCAAATCCCTTGCATTTCTTGTATTTTATCTAAAAATCCTCTGCATGACCGTTTAGTGTTTGTGACAATTTTTACTTGCTAACTCTTTTTTCCAGATGAGCTTTTAGGAAACGGTCAGCTATCCGTTCTTAAATTTGCCTAGCATCCTTTTTTGTTCTCTTTGTAACTTCAAAAATTTTATAGTTATACGGGGAACCTAATGTTTTGTTCTATTTGTATTCGACGGTCTCTTGCTACACAATTTATTTTATTGATCGATTTCACCATTTATGTTTGTGGACTTTGAAAAGTTTATACTAACTATGCAATTGGTATCTATGATATTTTCGATAAAGATATTTAATTATGATAAAAATGTATGACAGTGAATTTGAGTATTTTATTAGGGTAAATCTTCTCAAAGCCGCAGATGGTCGCTTGTGAAGAATCCCCGCTAAACCTCCTCTCACTCATCCCAGCCTTGGCCCTATATCATCTCTAAACCCTTTGTTAGTGCCACACACTGTCAACAACCTTGATGGTTGACTGAATATTCTAAACATCCAAATAGAATAAAGCAGATTTTAAAGCCCTCATTTAAGTTTTAGTTGACTTCTTGTAAAGGGCACGCGCCATCCCTTGTTCCCCTTTATCCCCTCCTTGTCATTGCATTCCCCGTTCTCAGCGGGTGATCATTTGATGGAGAATACTCGTCAATCACCAAATCAACTCGCAAAAAAAAGTTGATTCTCTTTGAAAGCAAGATCTTGTCGAAATGATTCACGAAACACATTCATTAAATTTAGCACCTTTTTCGGGTCACGAAGTCACTCCGTATTTTTAATGATTCTTGCGCTTTCAAGATTTCTAAAAAGTAGAAATTGATTCTGAGACCAGATTACGGTAAATTTCTAAAAGTTGACACGTCTTGGAAAACGGATTTTTTTTTTGCCGCCCACAATAACACACTTAATTTCCTCTGTTTACCCAATTAATTTCCCCCATCTTTCCCCCTTTATCCAATTCACCCAGAATCACGGCCAAGACAAGGAGATACGGCCATTTTTTCTGCCCTCCTTGCCTTGCCTTGCTCTCTTCTCGTTTACCCTTCACTGACACCCGCATTTGCATGTGGCGGCTCAATTACCCGCAAAGACCCAATCCCATTGTGGGAGAGAGACGATCTCTTCTTCACTTTCTTCATCTGTCTTCTAGTCTCTGTTCTTCTTCTTCTTCTGTCTTTTCATCACCCTTTTCTAGAGAATTATCTTCTTTTCTGAAAATACAGTAAAAAAAAAGAGGATTTAAACGGCTTTTAGTCATGTAAATAGATAGATTCAGCAACTCAAGCGAAAGCTCTAGACCACTATCCCCTAGGTCACGAATTCGTCTTTACAAATCTCTGTAGTACCCTTATAATGCCGGTGCGCGGTTTCGTGGATACCCAATTTTGATGTAAACTTTGAGACGAAAGATCTCAAGATTTTAAAATCGTCATCCCTAAACGACACCATCGGAATCAGCGCAAAAAAAACTGAACAAGATTTGCTTGATCTCAGCCCAAAACCGAGATGTAAATCGAAAAGCATTCCTTCATTTGATGTAGGCCAAAATAAAAATAAACAAAAGCATCAAGAATTAGATATTCAGTTATTAACATTTTTCAACTTCCATTTTCTTCAAAATTTCTCTTTTTCTGATTTCTACTTGATTTGATAAAGATCTAGAGTTATTTATGGTTTAGGAAAAGGTTGGAATTGAAGAGATATTCAATTGATTTGAAAGAGATATTCGATTGATTTGAAATAGATATTCAATTGATTTGAAATAGATATTCAATTGCTTTGAATCGATATTCAATTCCTTTGAATAGATATTCAATTGCTTTGAATCGATATTCAATTCCTTTGATTTTACAGTTATCAACATTGCGAATTGACCTGTAATTTCATATTGCTTTTTATTTCCTTATAAGTCAACGAAAAAACTCAACGAAACGATAAGAAGTAACTCTGAAATTCTACTCTCTCAACTCAAACAAATACTATTCAAAGCCGAAACATTGAGAGAAGCGCTTTAGGTTCTTTGTCTCATCCCAGGGGTTTAGCATCGAGAATGGCAAGAGAAGAGCACAGGCTCACTTTTGACAAATCGACCCACCCGGACCTTAACTTTTCTTTTTTCTTCCTTCACCAATCCCTCCCAGTTGGTCCCCGAACGACCATTCACTTCCATTTTTCTTCAAAATTTCTCTTTTTCTGATTTCTATTTGATTTGATAAAGATCTAGAGTTATTTATGGTTTAGGAAAAGGTTCGAATTGAAGAGATATTCGAATAGAATAGATATTCAATTGATTTGAAGAGATATTCATTGCTTTGAAGAGATTGCTTTGAATAGATATTCAATGGCTTTGGATAGATATTCAATTGATTTGAATAGATATTCAATTCCTTTGTTTTCCTTTAAATTCCTTTGTTTTCCAATAAATTTGCAACTTTAATCGTCTATTAAATCACTGAATCTATCAAAAATCAACCTTTTCTAGTAATTAGTAAACAAAAATCCTATAGTTCTTTGAGTTTTCGTATTTCTAAAACTAATACCTGCTTCATAAACATGTGAAGTTTCATAGATATGCCAAGCCAAGCCAACGCTGATTGGTTGGCTTTAATAAATTGAACTCTTAAAGCTCTTAATTCTTGAATTGATTACTGCCAAATTTCGCGCATATTTACGCTTATTTTCACTTGATTTACACTCTAAAAATGACTGTTTTCTCAATAGTCAACTCACAATGAAAGAAAGGAACACGTGTGGCTCGTGGCGGTGTCTTTTTATTCGGAGAAATTCCACAAACACCACCAATCTCCGGTAATGCTTTCCAGATGTCTTTTCACTCTTCCCTCTATCGCTTAGCTATCAATTTCTCATTTCTTTTGGAATCTAGAAGCCTATTCTTCTCATTCACTGTTTCATTGCTGCTCTGGCTTTGTTACGATTCGCTGAACTTATTGGCTGAACTTGGATTCTACTTAAAAATACAGAACTGTCAGAAGCTAGGCTTGTATTTGATTTCTGGCTTTACTTGCCATTTACCAGTGCTAGATTTCATTTAGAACATGAATCAATTGACCTCTTATCATTTAAACTTATTATAACCGCTGATAATCAATCGGATTACAGAGCTGCTCCTTTTCTAGCTTTACTTGCCATTTACCAGTGCTAGATTTCATTTAGAACATGAATCAATTGACTTCTTATCATTTCAACTTATTGTAATCACTGGTAATCAATCGGTTTACAGACCTGCTCCTTTTCTGACTTTACTTGCCATTTACCAGTGTACTAGATTTCAGTTAGAACAGGAATCAATTGACTTCTTATCATTTAAACTTATTATAATCGCTGGTAATCAGTCGGTTTACGGAGCTGCTCTTTTAGCTTTCTTTTATTCATAAATCTTATTAGATTTTGATTGTAAACCAAAGAACTTTCTGATTACTAACAACTGAATCTAGTGTTGTATAAGATTTTCTAAGGATAAGTAGTGAGCACGAAAAGAAGAGCACCGTTTCCCCGTTCCCCAGTTCGGTCATAAATTTGTCGAAGGCTTATCGTTGGATCTCGCGGGGAAAGGACAAGAAAGTTCTCTCACTTAACCTTTTCCGTCTTTCAGATTCGTTTTCTGTAGGAATTTTGTTGATCTTTTGTAAATTCTCGATTTGTTTTGACAGATTTCTTGACAAGAATATGTAAAAAAGTAAATTCATCTCAAAATTCAATATCAATGATTTCATTGATAGATTGAGAAAGGGAGAATTGGGGAATGGATTGGGAATGGATTGGGAATGGATTGGGGAATAGAGTGGGGAATGGATTGGGAATGGACTGGGAATGGATTGGGAATAGAGTGGGGAATGGATTGGGAATGGATTGGGAATGGATTGGGGAATGGATTGGGAATGGATTGGGGAATGGATTGGGAATGGATTGGGAATGGATTGGGGAATGGATTGGGGAATGGATTGGGAATGGATTGGGGAATGGATTGGGAATGGACTGGGAATGGATTGGGGAATAGCGTGGGGAATGGATTGGGAATGGATTGGGAATGGATTGGGGAATGGATTGGGGAATGGATTGGGGAATGGATTGGGAATGGATTGGGAATGGATTGAGGAATGGATTGGGAATGGACTGAGGAATGGATTGGAGAATGGATTGGGAGTGGATTGGGGAATGAATTCTCGACTTTTCTGATACTAGGCGCATCGCCGCTCGAAAAATGAAGAATTCTGTGTACCAGAAAAAGTGCATTTGTGAATTTCGTGCACAAATGACTACAGGGTGATGCATAATTACAGTAACTTCTCTCCGCTCATCTCACTCAGCTGATAAACCTTTAAAATTGACCAAAAAACAGCAGTGATCCCGAGAGTCAGCGCTTCATTTCAATCAACCAAATCTTGTTGCTCATTTTCTTGAGAATTCTTTAATCCCAAGTACTTTAAAGTGTACAAAACATTCTAAAGACTGAAATGATTCAAAATTAAATTTAAATTTAACAATCTTTCAATAATTCTTCATAAAATAGAACTGTTTAATGATAAATTGAAAAAAAAGGGATTTTTGGTTGGTGGGAATGAGCTGATTGAGGCTATAAATTGTCGACATTTCATTGATAGATTGAGAGAAAGGGAGTGGATAGATTCATTGGGGAATGGATTCATTTCAATCAACCAAATCTTTTGCTCATTTTCTATCACTATTATTTGTTGAGAATTGATTGGGGGATTAAGTTCTCTTGTATCCAATCTCTTGTATCCAATCTCTTGTATCCAATCCAAAAGTTCTCTTGTATCCAAATGTATCCAATTGGCAGAGCGACGAGATCACGACCAACCAGCCGACCACCTCGACCACCAATCGTGAGTCTCCAATAAAGCTTCTAAAAGCTACATTTCTTTAAGAACAATTTAGAAAGATGAATTTGAATTCGCATTTGAATTTAGCTTTGATTTAGATCAAAATTTAAACTCTTTAATTGATAATTTATGCTTAAAAATAAAAACAAAACCTTTCTAGTCAAGGCAATTTTTATTATCAACTTAAAAAGCTTTTTTTAAATTCAAAATTCAATCATTGCATTGTATTTTTGAGTATTATTAAACCCAAAAGGTTATATTTAAAATAGAAGAACAAAAATGAGTTCAAGATCAAAAGCAGCGGCTTCAAGAGATCAAGAGCAGAGCAAGAAAATCATTACTTTGTAAGAGGATTGAAAAGCCTTTATCTAAACAATGCTAAGGGTAAAAGTGAATAGTTTGTAGGAAATTTCAAGTTCCTTATCATTTTCTCTTTGTATTCAATCGACAAATCAGTTGTTTTACTGTGGTTCTGAAAGGGAGGGGACGAAGCTAAGCGGACGTCTCCTCCCTCTCCTCCCTCTCCTCCCTCTCCTCCATCTCATCCATCTCATCCATCTCCTCCATCTCCTCCAACTCCTCCATCTCCTCCCTCTCCTCCATCTCCTCCATCTCCTCCATCTCCCATCACCTCCCCTCTTCACCCCTTTCTCCCATTCAATCCTTTCTTTTCTCTTATCTTCTCTTAATTGTATTTTTGAGTATTATTAAACCCAAAAGGTTATATTTAAAATATAAGAACAAAAATAGATTCAAGATCAAGAGCAGAGTACGAAAAGCATTACTTTATCTAAACAATACTAAATGTAAAAGTGAATAGTTTATAGGAAATTTCAAAGTTCTTTCCTTATCATTTCCTCTTTTTATTCAATCGACGGATCAGTTGTTTTACCGTGGTTTTGAAAGGGAGGGGACGAAGCTAAGCGGACGTCTCCTCCCTCTCCTCCCATCACTTCCCATCACTTCCCATCACCTCCCTCTCTTCACCCCTTTCTCCCCATTCAATCCTTTCTTTTCTCTTATCTTCTCCATTCGAAAGTCGATTCTTTCCCCCCTCTTTCCCATCAAATACTTCAACAGTTCTTCTTCTTCTTCTTCAACAGTTCTTCTTCTTCTTCAACAGTTCTTCTTCTTCTTCTTCTTCTTCTTCTTCTTCTTCTGCTTCTTCTTCTTCTTCTTCTTCTTCTTCTTCTTCTTCTTCTTCTTCTTCTTCTTCTTTATCATTTCACTTTTTTACAGTTGTAATTTTTCCTATTACAGCATACTCTACTTTTAGAGCTTTCAGAACTTTCAGAACTTTCAGAGCTTTCAGAGCTTTAATTTTTCACTTGTTAGACATCTTACTAGTAATCAATATTCAGAAAATAGTGTGTTCTGTGTTTTCTAAACAGCAGGAAAGCTATGGCAATCAGGCATATCTGGCTTTGATTTAATTCCTTGAGAAATCAAACTGTGAAATGAGGAAAAGCTGAAGAAAAGCTTACGGTAGCTTTCCACAACGTTTAGAAAACGCCTCAATTGTCCATATTTTAGAAATTACTCAATTACCACCCATCTCCGAGAAACACTCGAGGAAGGGATCGAACCGGAGCAAAAATTTGAGAGCTTGTTTTGGGGGGGAGCATCACCACCACAAGCACAGTTGGAAGGGGGGAAAGAAGGGTATGGGACTCATTGATAGGCTCATAAAAAAAAGAAAGCTAAGGGAAAAGGTAAGCTAACTTACTTTACTCTTATTTCCATTGTCTAAGCATGCCATAGAATGTTATTTCTTTGAAACCCCCACAACCCCAAAAGACACCAAATTTTTTGCTTAAAAAAAAAAAAGAAATCTGTTTAGCATCACTATAACTATCGTCATCTCTAGAATCGTTATCGTTAGGTACTATTGACTTTGGGGGGCACTTTTTTTCGCCAAAAACACTCCTCCTTCTCCCTCCGGCGTAATTGATGACGCAGATCATGAATATAACATTTTTAGTACTTTCATTTAAGCATTCATCATTGAAATAATCTTTTAATTTCAACTTTACTTGTATTTGTTTGGCATCACTATAACTATCGTCACCGCTAGAAGTTTCCTTTATAAACCTTTTTTTTTTATAAAAAAGGAAAAAAAAAAAAGGAGAAAAAACCCAAACAAAAAAAAAAAAAAAAAAACTAGAAAAAAGGTTATCGGAAATTTGATACGTGCCGGCCGTTTTGCCATTGGCAATCTAACTTTGAGCTTAAATATCTTGGTGTTGGGGGCACTTTTTAAATCCAGTTTTCCCAAGTAGTTTTTGTGACCAATCGACAGATAACAGTTTTAGGCGCATTCAATTTGAAACATCTTTTAATTTCATTGTTTGTTTGGCTATTATACCAATCATCATCGATAGAAGTTTCCACTTTCATAATCTAAACCGTTTTCTCTGTAGTAAGAAAAGGATAATTAACAAGATGAAATTAAACCCTAATCAAAGATAATCAATAAGCAGAATACAGCACAACATATAGAAAACAAAATAAGGGACTCCTTTTCGCTTTGACACTTTCTTGCCTATACAAATGAATCGTTATTTCTTTGAAACTCCATCAATCCATCAAATGACATCACAATGTTTTCGTTTTGCTTAAAAGAAATGAAAAGAAGAAATCTGAATGATAAACATTGATTCAAACTCTCTTGATTGAAGCATCTCATTTGATTTTTCTGCTTTTTAGATCAAAGCCTTCCTCCCGCCTTTTTAATCAATTTCTCTTTTCTGACAGTAGTCTGACTCATCGATTCCTCTTGTCACTCACAAAAAAAAAACCTAATTTCCATGTTATACCGCAATTGAAGCTTGAACGTATTACAAGAATTTCTACCGTACTTTGTGCGCTTCCTGTCGCTCAAACACACCCTTTCTAGTGCACTAAAGTTGGAGCTATTTCAAGGCCTAATTCCAAGGATTTCTACCGTACTTTGTGCGCTTACTGTAGCTGAAACGCATCCTTTCTGGTGTACTAAACTTAAAGCTATTACAAATACAGTATAATGCATTTGATTTGTATTGTACTTTGTGCTAAACGCACCCTTTCTAGTGCACTTAGTGGGTCATTTCGAAAGAGGAAAATAGGCTGATTTTAAATGCACCAGAAACGGTTTGTTTCCATGAACACTGCTCTGAAAATGGAAACACACCCTATCTGGCACACCAAAAAAGATATTTCTCATAAAAGCCAGTTAATAGAAGGAAAGCTGCGCCAGAAAGGGTTCGTTTTCAATTAAACAAAGCACACCAAATGAACGGGCGCCAACAGTACGAATACAGAGACACATAGAAACCAGCGTGAAAGGATGTGAAGAGTACGGAAGAATACGAAGAGACGCACATTTTACATGCTAATTTAAAGCACCTATAAGGTATTAAAGTCACTAGTGGTTCCAGGCAGAGCAAATAACGTAGTGTCTGTCAATCTTTTAATCTTTTCATAGCAAAGCAAAGCAAGCAAAGCAAAAACAACTTTTTTGAATAACAAAAAACAAAAAGAAAAGTCCCAGGGTCCAGATCCGAACCTATGACCCCCGGATCTGAAGACCGGCGCACTATCACCTCGACCAAACCTGCTCCTTAAGATCGGCGAAAAAACGGCAAGCAAGCAAACCAAAGCAAAGCAAACCAAAGCCAAAGCAAAAACAACTTCTTTGAATAACAAAAATCAAAGAAAAACCCCGGGTCCAGATCCGAACCTATGAGCCCTGGATCCGGAGACCGGCGCGCTATCCCCTCGGCCAAGCCTGCTCCTTGATGGGCAGCGAAAAAACGTCTTCAAATCCCAATCCATAACTATTTACATAATATTGTCTCTCATTTTTTCATGA
Organism: Mesorhabditis belari; assembly: GCA_958450365.1. Classification (NCBI taxonomy): domain Eukaryota; kingdom Metazoa; phylum Nematoda; class Chromadorea; order Rhabditida; family Rhabditidae; genus Mesorhabditis; species Mesorhabditis belari. Next base: position 1,862,490 of record CAUEEP010000736.1, read on the forward strand.
ATTATTATCAATGTCCTATATTTGTTGAGAGAAGTGTGCCCCGGTCGGGGAGATAATAAAATGACAAATGATCACTTTGGCGGTCTCGTTTTCCCAGCCGATTATCGACGGGAATTCCCCATTATATATTTTCCATCACAGTATTCTCTATAGTTTAATGTTTTTTTTTTTCTTTAAAACGAACTATCTCACAGGAAACTTTTGCATTCTTCTTTTACAACTTCTTTTACATTCACTTTTCTTGTTATTGATTTCGTTTATATTCGTCTTGTTCTGAAAACACTTGAATTATTGCTAAAGAACTTTTCAAATCTCTCTAATCTTTTTCTAATCTTATTCACAAATACTTAAACTTAAACTAGTTTAGAATTAGGGAAATGGGGGGAATTCTCAAACCTAATTTCACATCTTTTGATTGCTTTTGATTGATTGCTTTTGATTGATTGCTCTAAAATTTTGTCTATAAGCTGATTTCCTTTTGGTTAAGATAATCTAGTAAAGTAGTAAGTAGTAAGCAGTAAGTAGTAAGCAGTAAGTAGTCAGTAAATAGCTAGTAAACTAGTAAGCAGTAAGTAGTAAGCAGTAAGCACTAAGTAGTCAGTAAATAGCTAGTAAACTAGTTAGTAAGTAGTAAGCAGTAAGCAAATAGCTAGTAAACTAGTAAGTAGTCAGTAAATAGCTAGTAAACTAGTAAATAGTAAGTAGTAAGTAGTAATTAAATAGCTAGTAAACTGTTATGCTAGTAAACTTGTAGTTTTTGAAGTTAAAAACTTTCGAAAAAGATTTGAGCTGTTCTAAAGCTGATTTGAGCTGATTTGAGCTGTTCTTTGAGCTATTCTAAATTTCTAAACAAAATCAAACCTTTTCCATCGAATACAATGGCGGTAAATAGAGTTTTTGTGTTGATTTCTCATAGTGTTCAATCGTTGAATTTGAGAGATTTTCTTCTCTCTTTTCTTGAGATGGGTGTGAAGTGTTGCCTGCTTTTGATCTAAGACAGAGATAGTCCCGCACCTCCTTCACAATCTCTTTCCTGTTCACTCTCTTTTTCCTCTTCTTTTTTCTTCAATCCACTTCGATTTCAATGAACACATTGATTCCAGCTCTTTTTAGCACTTAAAAACTCATTCATCATTTGAAATCATCTTTTAATTTCAACTTTATATTTGTTTGACATCACTATAACTATCGTCATCGCTAGAATCGTTATCGTTAGGTACTATTGACTTTGGGGGGCACTTCTTTTCGCCAAAACCACTCCTCCCATATCCTCCCATCTCCTCCGGCGTAATTGATGAGGCTGATCACGAATATAACAGTTTTAGACTCATTCATCATTTGAAATCATCTTTTAATTTCAACTTTGTATTTGTTTAGCATCACTATAACTATCGTCATCTCTAGAATCGTTATCGTTAGGTACTATTGGCTTTGGGGGGCACTTTTTTTCGCTAAAAAACATTTTTCCCGGCGTAATTGATGACGCAGATCACGAATATAACATTTTTAAGCTTTCATTTAAGCATTCATCATTTGAAATAATCTTTTAATTTCAACTTTACTTGTATTTGTTTGACATTATTATAACTATCGTCATCGCTAGAAGTTTCCACTTTCATAATCTAAACCGTTTTCTCTGTAGTAAGAAAAGGATAATTAACAAAATGGAATTAAACCCTAATCAAAGAAAATCAATAAGCAGAATACAGCACAACATATAGAAAACAAAATAAGGGATTCCTTTTCACTTTGGCACTTTCATTCTTCATATGTAAATTCTTAAGTACTATTGGCTTTGGGGGAGCACTTGTTTTTCACCAAAACCACTTTTCCCAGGGGTAATTGATGGCGCTGATCACGAATATAACATTTTTAAGCTCATTTCATCATTGAAATAATCTTTTAATTTCAACTTTACTTTACTAGCAATTCTTTGACAATCAATTTACAACTTTTTTCTCATTTCTAGAGATTTTTCTTGTTTAAAAAGTATTGTTAAACAATTTTTAACTAGAGAATTACCTTTATTATCTTTTTCATCGATCTTTCTCCAGTTTTGAGCTCAGTTTTGTGCTCATTTTTAAGCTTACTCTTAACCTGCTGAAATTTAAACCTTAACTGAATGAAAGATTCTAAAAAGATTCAAATGAAATTGCTGAATTGTTGAATTTAAAGCTAAAAGTCTAAAGCTTGAGTGGCTTAAAGAATTCATAAAACTTTCGCTATGCAAAATTTGATCATTTTAGTAATTAGAGATTGATTTTCAAATGATTGTAGAATTGAAAATCGCCCAATATTCCTTTCCTCTTCCTTTCCTCTTCCTTTCCTCTTCCTTTCCTCTTCCTTTCCTCTTCCTTTCCTCTTCCTTTCCTCTTCCTTTCCTCTTCCTTTCCTCTTCCTTTCCTCTTCCTTTCCTCTTCCTTTCCTCTTCCTTTCCTCTTCCTTTCCTCTTCCTTTCTATCCACCTTTTTGTCACTTATTTTCTCCAAAAATCTCTTCACATCCGGGCACAGCTGTGCGTTCTTTCCTTCAGTTCTTTCCTTCAGTTCTTTCCTTCAGTTCTTTCCTTCAGTTCTTTTTCCTACTTCTTAAGAGAAAGAATTGGACGGTTTGTTGTGAACTGATCTTAAACCCATCTTTCCCATTGAAATGTCACAACTGTGCATGTGCTTGATTTTTCCCCTAAATCAACCATATTTAATTCCCGCTCATTTCAGACTCATATATTATTGTTTATTGATTGATTAGTTTATTGATTAGCTTTTAATTTAAAGCTTTAAATCAATAAAAAAATTGATGATAGTTTCATTTCAATTTAATACTCAAATATCCAACAAGATGTGCTCAAAAAACAGTTCAAATCTCTCTCTAAATAAGTGTTGAAAAGTATATAGAAACATATTACAAGCCTATTACAAAAAATATCACAAAAGATTGACAGACACTACGGTACACTACTGAACAATGAAATATGATATTTGAAAAACGATCGTCACTTTCGCGCGTCTGTAACTCCCTTGTCTTTATCGTATTTCTAAATATTAATATTACCATTGTGTAGCCCTTGAAAAGAGCTTTCAGAAAATGTAGAACACTAATAGTTTAAACTCAAAGACAAGGGGAGTTACAGACGCGCGAAAGTGACGATCGTTTTTCAAATTTGATATTCCATTGTCCAGTACTGTATTTCATTAGCAAATTAGCCTTATTGACTTGACTATAACTACCGTAAATACTGTAATAGTACTCCATTGTCCAGTGCTGTATATGCTCGGCCTGGAACTACTAATGACTTTAAAACCTTATGGGTGCTCGAAATTAGCATGTAAAATGTCTCTTCGTGATAAAATCCAGATTCAGATCCAGATCCAGATTCAGATCCAGATTCACATCAAAAAACGATCCAGATCAGGATCTCTTAGTTCTCATTAGCTTTCAAGAACTTTATCTAATGATTTTAGAGTTCTAAATTAGTGTAAAGGTTTTGATTGATCAAGAAATGCATTCTAAAACCCGTGAACTTTCAAAAACCATTATTCTCCCTTCTCAATCTTTCTAAAGCAAAATTGATTTAATAAATGCAAGCTTTTAATCCCTATCTTTTCAAGAATGATACAATTATTATTTCTTCTGCCCACTTGCCAACAATTATCTAAACTTAAACTTAGAAAAATTAATATAATAATCGGCTCATCTGTCGAAATTCAAAGATAATTCTTTCTTTTTATTTTATTTCTTTTACAATTTACTAATTAATTTCTTTCTTTTAAAAACTTGATTATTTGATTTGATTATTCATTTGATTATTTGATCATCTTCCCATAAGCCTGAGTCTTGTCCATTTGATGAGACTTTATAGCGGATATTGGACCTTTTTCCTTTAAGATCTACCCAACAGGTCCCTCATTGCCACACATTACAATGACTATTCCCTTTTCTCTTGCTTTGTTTTCTTTTATCTTTCTTTCTCCTCCTCTCCCTCTTTCTCTTTCTCTTCCTCTCCTTCTTTCTCTTTCTCTTCCTCTCCCTCTTTCTCTTTCTCTTCCTCTTCCTCAGCTTGATCCTTAGAGATCCAATCAGAGACGACTTCACGACCGCTCACCTGGTTCTTATTTTATTCAAATTTGAGATTAAGTTTAATTTCTTTAATAATTTCTTATTCTTATCCTTTTTCCCATTCAAAATCTTCTTTTTACCTTATAAAAAATTAAATTAAAAATAAATAAATAAAAAAAAAATTTGTAGATAAGAAATTTTTCTTAGAATATAGATAAAGTACTAGATTTTTAAGGTAGAACTAGAAATTTAACCAGTTTTTTCTTATTATAAACAAAACTAATCGATCAAATTCATTTGTAAACCTGGGGAAAGCTTTTATTCAAAAAATTTTATTTTTTGAACAACCGTCATTATGGGGGTGGGGTTACTAATAGAGTATTTACGGTAGTTATTGCAAAAATAGACTCCTCTAAAACCTGGATACTACCGTATTTCTACCATTTAGCAAAAATTTGGAAGTAGCTAGCGATGCGCCTGAGCTATTGGGTTGGGGAGAATGAGTCGGCGCCAAAATTTAAAGGGACTTTTTGCACACATAAAGCCTTCTTTAAACATACGTTTGGTTTCATCAAAAGGATCCACTATTTCTCTACAAAATCACTTTTGAGAGATTCCACAAAGCTTTTCTTTCGTGGAGTTTATGAACTTCGAAACGCAGCGGGTTAACAATGGCAAAGAGTCCGACTCATCATTTGAACAGTTTCTTTCACATAAACCTTCTTTGGTGTTTATATAAAAAAGATAGAGCACATTGAATTACTTAAGTTGCCAAATTTGCAGGAAGATCCCACCAATGGTTTTTTCTAGATCACAGTTTGTAGTTTTTGTGAAAAAATGGCTTTTTCTTGAGCGGAGGCGCTGTTTGAATTTTCTTTTAAATGTCATTTTGTAGAGAATTAGTTAACCATTCTACTGATATCAAACGCATATTATTTGAAGAAGTCGAATAGAAGTTTTAGACATTTTTTTGATTTTCGGCGCCGACTCATTCTCCCCAACCCAATAGTTTGATACATCTCTGACAAATTTTTGCACAACTTTGAGCTGAACCGAACAAGCACTGCTTTCATCCTATCTGCTTTTAAATGCATCCTCCCTGGTACACTAAAACCCTTGATTGCTAGTGAAATGATGAAAGCCAAAGTACAGAACGAGTTTAATATGCTTACATAAAACTCAGCAGCGAAAGAATCGCCGTAAAATGATAGAAAAAGACATTCCCCTGTCAAATAATCATTTCCAGTGAAATGTTTCAATAACAATTCGACAAAGTGCAAAATGATTAATGTGGTGAATAAAATCTGAATTTAATCATTTCTACAGAAAAGTTTATTAAAAAATTAGATTATTACCGTAAATACTGTAATAGTACCCCACCCCCTCGTACAGTCGCGTAGTCGCAAAAGTTTTTTAATATTTCATTTTTTTTAAAGCACCCGTACTTTCAAAAAATGCGTCTTTGGTATGAAAAAATAGCCCTGAATTTCAGCTATTTTTTGATACCTAAGCGCACATTGTAGCATAAACCAGTGTCGAGAAAAACTCGTTCAAAGCTAGACTACGCAACGCTCCGCACCGTCATTATGGGGGTGGGTTACTAATAGAGTATTTACGGTAGTTATTGCAAAAATGGACTCCTCTAAAAGCTGGATACTACCGTATTTCTACCATTTAGCAAAAATTTGAAAGTAGCTAGCGATGCGCCTAAGCTACATATCTCTAGAGAGCTTGCAGCACCTACCTGGCCTGCCTATTTTTCAAAGCACCCGTACTTTCAAAAAATGCGTCTTTGGTATGAAAAAATAGCCCTGAATTTCAGGTATTTTTTGATACCTAAGCGCGAATTGTAGCATAAACCAGTGTCGAGAAAAACTCGTTCAAAGCTAGACTACGCAACGCTCCGCACCGTCATTATCTTTGATACCAAAAAATAGCCCTGAATTTCAGCTATTTTTCGATACCTATGCGCGCATTGTAGCTTAAACCAGTGTTGAGAAAAACTCGTTCAAAGCTAGACTACGCAACGCTCCGCATTGTCATTATCTTTGGTATCAAAAAATAGCTGAAATTCAGGGCTATTTTTTGATACCTAAGCGCACATTGTAGCATAAACCAGTGTCGAGAAAAACTCGTTCAAAGCTAGACTACGCAACGCTCCGCACCGTGATTATGGGGGTGCGGTACTATTACAGTATTTACGGTAAGTGTACTTAAATTCTGTACTAAAATAATGATACTTTACAATATAATAGACCTTTTAGACTTACTATTTTCGAAAATTGAATGCTAAAATTTGTTCTTAACTTTATTTTTAAAAAATAAAGCACTCTTTTAGCTATTTTATTTCAAATTTATCAATAAAAATGTAGATTTATAAAAAAAAAAACAAAAAAATCGATTCCCATCATCGATTTTTTTAAAATTCTCGACATTAGTAAGTCTAAAAGGTCTATTATATTGTAAAGTGTCATTCTTTTAGTACAGAAATTAAGCACACTTAAGTACTCTATTGTATTCGAAAGTACCGTACTTTTAATATAGAACAGAAGAGAATTTTTTGAATAAAAGCTTTCCCAAGTGAATTTGATCGATTAGTTTTGTTTATAATAAGAAAAACAACTGCTTAAATTACTGGTTTTATCTTAAAAATCTAATACTCTATTATTAGAACTCTTTATTTTATTATTATTTTATTCTAGTACTTTAGTACGATTCTAGTACTCTAGTACGATTCTAGTTATCTCGTACTCTATTCTAGTACTCTTTACTTTATTATTATTTTATTCTAGTACTCTAGTACGATTCTAGTTATCTAGTACTCTATTCTAGTACTCTTTATTTTATTATTATTTTATTCTAGTACTCTAGTACTATTCTAGTAGTCTAGTACTCTACACTAAGTACTCTATTGTATTCGAAAGTACCGTACTTTTCGATTTCCCATCATCGATTCCCATCATCGATCTTTAAACAAATTCCTTTAAAATCAATTAATTTTTGTTTTTTTCATCTCTCAATTTACAAGCAATCAACTATTTTTGCAAAAAAAGAGTTCCGGAAATGATAAGAACTCGATCATTTTCCCGTTTTAAAACATTCCTCTTTCATCTTGTCACTTCCAATCACTTTCTCTTTAAATTGTTCAAGAAATTTTGCTTATTTCGTTTCGCTAAACATTTTAATTTATTAAATCAATTAGAGAAAGGAGAAATTTTCTTGTAGAAATTCTTGGCTTGAATTAGGTTTAAGAATTCCAGCAAAAGATTATCATAGTTACCTCCAATCCTCAGCTTTTTACTCACTCAAATAACTTTTACTCTTCTACTCTTTTACTCGCTTTCAATCAAGCAATTCCAGCAATTCGAGCAATCAAGCAAGCAAACAAGCTGTTTGTCTGTCTGTCTGTCGATCAAGATTACTGTATCTTTTGAAAGAAATGTTTTAAAAACATTTCAAGAGAGACGCCAGTCAATAGCGCCAGTCAATAGCGCCAGTCAATAGCGCCAGTCAATAGCGCCAGTCAATAGCGCCAGTCAATAGCGCCAGTCAATAGCGCCAGTCAATAGCGCCAGTCAATAAGACAGTTTTCAGTTAATTTAAATACAATCGACTATCTCTATAAAGGAACTCTATATAGCGGAAAATGGTCATAACGGCGCTCTATATAAAAGAATGGAATCTTGATCCCAACCGACGCAAAGCTTATAACGCCGCACTATATAACAGAATGGAATCTTGATCCCGACGAAGCTCATAACGCCACTCTATATGACATAATGGAACCTTGATCTCGGTCGACGTTAAGCTTAAATTGGCACTCTATATAACGGAATAGAATCTTAGTCCCAACCGACGCTAAGCCTATAAAGCCGCTCTATATAATAGAATGGAATCTTGATCTCGGTCGACGCTAAGCCTATAAAGCCGCTCTATATAACGGAATAGAATCTTAGTCCCAGCCGACGCTAAGCCTATAAAGCCGCTCTATATAATTGAAAAAATTATTTCGTCCCTTCCATTCCATTCCATTCGACTCTACTTTTATTCTGTCATATAGCGAAAAAGACAAACTTTAAAATATGACACCCAATAGATCTATTGTTAATTGTTGATTTAACAATTAACGATTGATCTATCTTAGCAATTGATTTAATTGTTAAGATAGATCAATCGTTAATTGGCTGAAGCTGAATTGTTCAATGCCACACTAGGTTTGTTCTTAGATCGAAATGGATTCATCTAAAATCTAAATGGACTTTCTTTCGCAAAAGTTTACTTAAATATTTCTCTTGATTCGTTCTTCAACTTCTCTCTTTGATCCTTTTTGAACAAACAACGTAATCACAAAATTTTCTTGGTGTGAGTGGGCGAATTGGGTCATAAATGATGGTACTTGAAAAGAAAGACTTTAACGCCTTACATTTGAAATTGTTTTTCATTCTCTATTTCATTTTAATATTTGTATATCAATTGCCATTTCTCTAAAGTCTTTCAAATCGAATTTTTCTTTATAATTTTCAAAATTAGACTTCATTTCAAGGATTTCAATTTCTAAATGTTTCCTTTTTTCATTAACAATTATTTTTTTCGTGTTTTTTGTTTAGCATTTTTATTTGGCTTTTGTTATTCATTTCATAGAAAGCTCTGGTAACTTTGTTCTAGTTTTCAAGAGGAGATTAAGGGCTATTGAATGATTAGAATACTGTATTCTCTCTAATAGTAGTGCACTCCGCCGAGTTGATGACTATTTTACAGCTTCTAAAATTTTCACAGAAGCTCAACACTCAAATTATCCGCAAGATCTCATCGTCAGCCACATTTTCCGACCTCACATCGATAGGTTCTGATAAGCGGTTCTCGAGATTTCGAGGAATTTAAGCAACGTTCACTACTATTGTCTCTAATAGTAGTGTACCACCGAGTTGATGACTATTTTACAGCTTCTAAAGCTTTCCCAGAAGCTCAACACTCAAATCTCCCGCAAGATCTCATCGTCAGCTACATTTTCCGACTCCACAGCGATAGGTTCTGATAAGCGGTTCTCGAGATTTCGAGGAATCTAGGCAAACGGTGCACAACTATTAGGGAAAATATAGATATCGGTTATCACAGGTGGCCAGATAATGCATTTTGCAGATTAAGAGATCAATATGCCGTATTCTCTCTAATAGTAGTGCATCCCGCTGAGTTGGTGACTATTTTACAGCTTCTAAAGTTTTCACAGAAGCTCAACACTCAAATCCCCCACAAGATCTCATCGTCAGCTACATTTTCCGACCTACATCGATAGGTTCTGATAAACGGTTCTCGAGATTTCGAGGAATCTAGGCAACGCTCAGAGTGCAATACTATTAGAGAAAATACGGTATTTGAATCACTTGATTAAATGATGATCGAGTCGTTTTTAAATGTAAATTCAAATCCCAATTACATATGATTTTACTTTGATACTTGATCGTAATGGAAATCCCGATTTTAGACGAGATCGAGAGCAAGACAGAACCTCTCTCTTCATCCCCATTCAACCTCAACCCATCCACTCATTCAAATGCATCACCAATCACCGGTGAGTCACAGAAAGAATCTTTTCAACTCTTATCATTTTTTAGCTCTCTTTTTAGTTCATGTTTTTTTTGAAGTAAATCGATTTTTTTAGGGCACGAGCGGTGATTTCTATACGTATGGAAATCTGCCATCAGTCTCCTCGATTCAACGAATACCCCCAAGTCCAGCTGAATTCAGTGAGTAAATGAAAACCTAGAAACAGTACTGATTAAAGCAGTACTACAAACAGGACAGTATACTTCAATTTTGATTTTTATGAAAATTTACCTCTTCCTTTAGCTTACAATCTACATAGCTTACTACCTATCTAGGTTACTACCTACCTAGCTTACTACCTATCTAGCTTACTACCTCTCTAGCTTACTATCTACCTAGCTTACTATCTACCTAGCTTACTATCTACCTAGCTTACTACCTATCTAGCTTACTATCTACCTAGTTTACTACCTATCTAGCTTACTATCTTTCATCCAGCTTACTATCCTTCATCCATTGTAAACATTGTTGTAAACAGACTCAAGTTGAAGCTTTTCTCGTGCTAGACAACTGTTAAAGCTGATCGAATTTCGAAAACAGCACAAGCGTTTAAGACTGAAGTGTTCTTTGATCTGTAATCGCTCGCATCTGGTGCACTGAAGTTTCTAGATTTAAGTCAAAATTGCTTCAATTCTTTAGCAAAAAGTACAAAAATGATATTTGATTAGCTATTAGTTTATTTATTCAATTTATTTCCACACTAGAATCTAAAACTATGCTTTCTTTAAGCAATACTTTATCTCTAGCTAATTTAAACACTTTCAGATCACGCAAACAGCTCAATGGATGGTGGATATCAGATGGAAAGCGAGCTACCACCAATCAACCATTCAAATCCTCATCCATATCCTCAACAACAAATCAACTCGTTTCCTGGATCTCCATTAACGATTCAGGTTCGAAAACAATAAGCAAAACAAGCAAAACTTGTTTTTAAAAAGTGATTCTGCTTGATCTTAATCTTTTTTTTTCAAATTTATCTTTTCAGCAACTTTATCGATCCAATCAATCATCCAAGAAAGAGAAAGTAAAATTTGGGATTTGGATTTAGGATTTGGATTTGAATTTGAATTTGGATTTGGATTTGGATTTGGATTTGGGATTTGGATTTGGGATTTGAATTTGGATTTGGGATTTGAATTTGGATTTGAATTTGGGATTTGAATTTGGATTTGGGATTTGGATTTGGATTTGGATTTGAATTTGGATTTGAATTTGGATTTGGATTTGGATTTGAATTTGGATTTGGGATTTGGATTTGGATTTGAATCTGAATTTGGGATTTGAATTTGAATTTGGGAAACTCTAAACTTTTAAACTTTCATTCCTAACATTTAACAATCGATTTTGTTGTTATAAAAGAATTTTCAGACGAATCTACCACCAATCCAAATGACAGCAATGACACAATTCAAGATCAACCATTGGCAGAATAAGAATTTCGATAGTGGAGTGCAAACGATGAGCCATAGCCAGGTGAAGAACTTTAAACTATTAAGCTTAGTTGAATGTAGAAGATAAGGCTTGTAGCCAAAGCCTTGGCTTATAGATAAAGCCTTGGCTTGTAGACAAAGCCTTGCCTTGTCGCCAAAGCCTTGCCTTGTAGACAAACAAAGTTGTAGACAACTTGAAGACAAAACCAATTTCTTCCTTAGGTCCCTTCTGTAATGTCAATGGGATCCGTGCATCCACCTTCAATGATGTCTGGTGTCTCTTCCATGGCTGATGAGCTGGCAAGAACCGAACTCACTGATCAACAACAACAAAGATTCGAGAATATTCCGCTTGGGTATCGACAAGACTCGTCAAAAGCTCTTTCAGCGATGCCTTCACTTGTGCAATTGATGAGAGACACGGATGAGGTTTGAAATGAGCAGAAGCACGAGATCTACTTATGATATAGACAGAAAGCACATAGAATAGCTTTTCCGAATAGAATAGAAAAAGAAAAAAGTGAGCGGATTCGAACCCTCGAGCAACCGCTCGGAATCCCAACCCACTATCCACTACACCACGCAGCCGACTGGAGGTGGTGCACGTAGAGGCGTTATAAAGAGAGGCCAAAAACTTTTTTTTCAAATTGCGCTCGATTCAGAATTAGGCTCTCTTTATCAGGCTTATGGGCGCACGGTGGGACAATGCTTGCGTGGTGTAGTGGATAGTAAGTTAGAATACCGAGTAACCCCTCGAGGGTTCGGATCCGCCAGTTTTTTTCTCTTTGCCAAAACGAATAAAAAAATTTGAAAAAAATTCTAACCTTTCACTTCTAAAGTTATAGTAGATAGTAGATATAGTAGTAGTAGATAGTAGTAGACTTATCGTAGATAAAAATTAAAGAATAAATGTTCAGGTTGTTGTTCAAAAAGCTGTTGGCATTGTTCAAAACATTGCGCGACAAGATGACGATGAGAGACGAACTCCACCAGTGATCCGGGGTAGAGAAGTGCCCGAAACGCTTCGTTCGGTGATGATACACTGGAAGAACAAGCCTGTAAGTGTAGTGTTTCTCAAATAAAGAGAAAATATTTAGATGATTGTACGAATGTGTTTGGGTACATTATTTCATCTATGCAGTCGGAGTCAAGATCAAGAAACACTTCAAGAGATTATTCGACTTACCAAAGAGAATAACTGGAGTTTTCTAACGGATTTGATTACTTTTATTGGGTGAGTGATTAGGGGAAAAAGCTGAAAAAGCTGATTGATTTAGAAATTGATTAAAACTTGATTAGAACTGTGTGAGAGAATACGGATAGGGACGATGATTATTAGATATTTATTCTGAATTAGATTAAATAAGATTCCACAGAAAAGAGCCACTTTTCTGCACAAGAACTATTTTTTTTAGACGTGAAGAGAATGCTTGTTGGAGATACGCGACATTGATTCTTCACAGTATTGTTTCTGAGAAAAATATTGGAATTGAAGCACTGCTACAAGCAAGAAAGTATGCAATACAATCAAATAATCATCAAATTTCATCTTTTTCTTTTTAGATTAAATGCTCTAGTTGCTGTTTCATCTCGTCTTGCTCCAAATAATAGTGAGAAATTGTTGTCTGTTGTCGTTGAGCTTTGTCGATTACTTTGTGACAAGGATGTTGATTTAAAAGTGAGTAAACTGAAGATCTTTGAAATTCTAGAAAAATCAACTTTATCAAATACTTTTCAGCATAAATTCCTGGAGCTTGGTGGAATTCAAAAGTTGTTAAGCGTGCTGAACGGATGTCAGTACGAGAATCTTCTGTGGAGAACAACTCAGCTACTCAATCATTTCGCAAATTATGTAAGTGAATGTGTAAGTGAAGCGCCGACGTTGCTTAACTTGGCAGATCCAAAGGGATTGAACGTCTAGTCCCCTTCCTCTTCTAGGCCCGATATTTCGATTTAAATGCAAATTTCTTTACATCAATTAGCTCTAACTTTAGCTCTAACTTCAAATTTCTTATCTGTAAGTGAATCTAACGGACTTTTTATTTTCTCTTAAAGTAACAATCTTTTTCATAAAAATTTTCAATCCTTGGATATTTCGATTTTTTTGATCTGTCATCGCATTCAGGTGTTTCTACTTGCGCAGATCACCACCTGCTTCCATATTTCTCTATCCCTTTCTATTGTCATCCAGTGTTTCCTATCTTGGTTGTTCCTGGTTCGAAGTCTTCGACTTGCTTGTGCTGGTGGTGGTTGCACTCTAGTCATCTTTTCTCTGACCGTCGCTGCCACTCTTGTGCTCCAGTTGCTGGTCTTCCGATGGGCCTCTTCTGGTCTCATGATAGCCACTCTGTGATCCGTATCGTCCATCTGTCGTCTGGTCTTCTGGCTACGTGGCCTGAGTCTTTTTCTCTCGATCACTTCCACCGGATCTCTGAATCCCGAGAGCTGGCGCATATCCGTGGGCTGGGGCGCTCGGAGGGGAACCCACAAAAGTCGAGCCCACTATCCCGCGCCGACGTTGTTTAACTTGACAGATCGGAGGGGATAGAACGTCTAGTCCCCTTCCTCTTCTAGGCCCGATATTTCGATTTCAATGCAAATTTCTTTACATCAATTAGCTCTAACTTTAAGCTCAAATTTCTTGGCTTTGAGTTGTTGAACCCAAACTTTTTTAAGATCATTAGATCCACCAAGTCTTTCTCTATCGATTGGTATAAAAACTATTTAAATTGGAAAGCAGAACACTAAGATATTTGAGCTCAAAAACTAGATTGTCAAGATTTGAATAGGAAATATTAAATTCCACAATCAACAAGGTCAATAAATAGAATCAAAAAGTACCCAGTTGATGAACAAAACTAGATCAAACTAGACAAAACTAGATCAAATCGATTTCAGGAACCAGGCTGGTTGGTGGGTTGTGGAGCTCACAAAACCCTGTGTCGAATGCTCACTCATGGATCGCCTCGAGTCGTCAATAGTGCCCTAGAATGTTTGAGAAACATTAGGTAACACTTTAAGCTTTATGTTTAGACTTTAAGGTCAAGCTTTCAAAACCCAAAATGAGTTTATCCAGTTGAAATTTTAGCGACGTGAGTTGTGAGGATTCCGATTGTTTCCCATTGCTCTCAACCTTGCTACGATTTATGGGCAACGAAAATCTGAAAACCGTCCTCTACGCTGTACAAATTATGGGAAACATGTGCGCGAACAATAAAGCGAGAAAGGTTTTCTAGAATTTTTAACAATGCAAACAAATATTGAATATCCAGGAACACTTGATTCAAATGAATGGAGTCGGATTGTTGATTCGGCAGATCTGCGTTCCCTCGAGTAATCCACCACTTGAGGAGGAGTGTCACGTAAGTAGCTTGAAGATTGAACTAGCTAATGTTTCTAGGAAAATGCTAGGTTTCTTTAAAAGAAAAAGAAAAAAGTTGTCGTATCAGGGATCGAGCCCTGATCCTCTGGGCGGTAGCTTAATGCGTTATCCACTAGGCCATCAAGGGACCGTGGTTCGGCTAGAAAGAAGCCTTTTAAAGCAAATGGCCTGCTTTTCTCTAGTCATTTTTATCAACTAAACCTATCTTTTAAAGCTTTAAATTCTAGACTAAACCAAGAATTGTTTAGAGAGAAATCCTTGATCTTCTTCGATCTCTAAGCATGGGTCATGATCGAGTTCAAGAAGTTCAATTAATGCTCTTCGAAAATCCAGAGATCTATCTGCACAAGTTGATGCAATTGAGACCAGCTGTGCTGAAGAAAACGTTACAGGTAAGGTTTTTTTAAATGAAAACATCTAGCTTCGGGAAAAGCTTTAACAACAGAAATCAGACTTTTCAATCAATTTGGGATCTCTGTATCCGTGAGGCAACCAAAGAAATTCTAGGTTCTCATGCAAGCCGCCAAAAACGACGCAAACCTTGAACGCTTCTCCGCCACAGCTCTCGCTAATCCCCAAACGAGAGCCCGGATCTCTTTCCCGTCTTTAATCATTTATGTTCTCTATATTTCTTGTGAACATCTGCCAGAGGTATTTTAGAAAACTTGCCTTACTCAAAAAAATCTCTAGAATCAAATGATTGAAAACGTCTCGATTCCCGATTTGATTCACTTCTCAATGGCTACTTTACAGCAATTATGTAGAGATCGGAATTTGTTGAATGAGGTGAGTTAATAAAACGACGCTAATCTATAATACGAGTGTCTGTCCGTCTGTTCGTCCGTTTTTAAGCAAAAAAAAACGTGAAAATTTTTTTTAAACGTCATTACCGGGGTCGAACCCGGATCGTGTGGGCTGTAGAAAAGACCGCTGCTGACTGCGCCACGATTGCTAGCCGTTAGCTAGGCAACAAACAGCTAGTAAAGCTAGCCGTTAAGCGTTCGGTTTTTATAAACTATTACTTTAGATTTCTATGTTACTTGGACAGCCGAATCATTTGCTATCGGGGACAATCTTGCCGGTGTATGCTCTCTTACAGCCACAGATCAGAGAGGAGTCCGTAACCAGAAGTGCTCTTGGCCTCTTGTCTTCTATTGCAATCATTCCAGAGGTAAGCTTTAAACGATTGATCTCTTGATCAGTACTACCTAAAGTAGCTTCCACACTGGATTCATTTAAAGATTCAGACAAGAGATTCATTTAAAACCCTTCAACTTCTACAGTTCTTCGTTTTCAGTTGACTGCCTCATTCTCTTCAAATCTTCAACTAATCAAGACGATCACTCAGCACAAAGCCAGTCAAAATCAAACGATTGCCAGCTATGCGAATCGAGCTCTCACACTCATTCAACAAGGCGTTGAGCAAATGAAGAGCAATGTAAAATTTGAAAGACTTTCATTATCATCAAAATATTTAGTCGACTCAAAACTATCCAATCGAGCAACCCAGATCAAGTGGAACTCTAAGAAAATCATCATCTCGTCCACTAGAAGATCTTCAACAATATGTTTCCACTCATCAACCATCGCCGCAAAGCTCAAGTAGAGCTGAAGTAATACTTGAAAAGATCAATCAATTTAATAGCAACCTTTAGCAGCTTGCTGAATACATTGAACCAGTACCATCATTGGAAATGGCACGGAATGCCCCATCGAGAGAACCAGAGAATAGTCCTGATCAATCGCCAGCTGATAATTGGCCAGCTGTAAGTTTAGCTTATTAGATTTTCTATAGAATTCTTCTTCAAAATCGAATTCCAGGATCTGAATGATGTGCAGGATACACTGAATCCGTTTGTCAATGTGTTTTGTGGAAACGATCCATCACCGTCATATCAACGTTAGTGAAAGATTACTATATATAAAGCAGAAGAGACGTCTGTCTGTCCGTTTGTCCGTCTGTCCGCCTGTGCGCAAACGTGACGCTCCGTAATTACGCTTGCTCTATCGATTAAAAGACAAAGTATTCAGCTTTTGCGCGCGATATTTTGCTCCCCGGGGGTTTTCGGCTATGGAGAATCTGATTTTTAGGTCCATTTTTAAAAAGGAAGCCGGTTACAGTAGTTTTAGGAGCGGCTTACGGTAGTCATTTAAAAGAAAGAGCGTTTTCCGCTGGTATTGAAATAAACAATGACAATTCTCACTGGTTTTCAAGATTATTTAGGTTAAGCTACTAGTCGATTGTTTCCCAGAGACTAATGCGTTTTCAAAAACCTCAGTAATTTAGAAAACTATTACTTTTCTTCTGATTTTGATCTCATTTAAGTCACAGCCTGATTCCTCATCAAATGTGGATCAAAATTGAGGTATTTCGGTATTTCCTAAAGTAAATACCTTTTTTAGAAAACCCATTGCTGAGGCTATAGGTAGGATAGAATATTGGATTATTGAATAATAAAAACTTTAAATTTCACATCAAAGGGAGACTCACAAAGCCTTTTTTAGGAATTCACTTTATTCTTTAGTTAAAATTGGGGCAGATCAAAAACTTGCGCGCCGTCAGGCCTCGAACCCCCGACCTTTCGCTTATCGACCAACTGTGCTAACCACTACACCACATAGCATCTGGCCTTCCTTGCTCCAGAGAGAGTTAACTCTTTGCCATTCATTTCTTTTCATTCTTTCTCTTCCTTGTCTTCTATTTTTTTCTTTGACAAAGAAAGTGTCAATAGCTCAGTGGTAGAGCGTCAAGCCGATAAGCGAAAGGTCGAGGGTTCAATTCCCTTTGGCTCCAAATCCTTTTACTTTATTGCCAATTTCTAGAACCGATGCCATCCGAGTACCATGGTGACCCGAAAATGGATATGAGTGGACAATATGATGGAAACAATTGGACAGGATATCAAAACAATGCACCAAATTACTACCCACGACAACATTACCCAAATCCTCATCAACCCACACAATATCCAAATCAAATGGGCTACTATGAAGAATATCGATATGCGCCAGGCTCACAAAACGACTATCGACAACGACCACCCGTTCCGACACAGAATCAACGGCAAAATTATTCGAATTATCCGCCTCAATATCCCCAACAAATGCCATATGATGATAGACGATATCCACCGTATTGAATCTCTTACAGTAGCTATGAGTTGGCTTGTACTTTGTGCTCTTTCAAACGAACACTCTCTGGTAAACTCAAATTCTAGTGAAATGACTTTCTAGAGCACAATGTCCAAGTCGAATTTGGTCAAATTTCAAGACTCTTAACTAGGAAATACTTGTCATATTTCGCTCAGTCATTCCACTTTTTTAAGTTAAATTTTCTAAATTCAAAGTGTTTTAGAGAAGTCTATCATTTGAAATGCACTTTATTTCTGATTCCCTCTTCTCTTTCTCTTTCTCTTTCTCTTTCTCTTTCTCCACTCGTCCAACTGGTACCGGTGATTTGGAAATTTGTATTATTATCACTGTATTTTTGTGAATTCGTGCTTGCAAATGAGAAATATGTATTCTAAAGTGAATATCTACTATAAATAAAGCAGAATAAACGTCTGTCCTTCTGTCCTTTTTAAGATGAAAATTGCGAGAATTTTCTATGGAGATTATCTTTAGACAAATAGAATACTTTTAGATTTCTATTAAATAGATTTCTATTAAATAGATTTCTATTAAATAAATTTCTATTAAAGAGAATTTTCTACGGAGATTATCTTTATACAAATCGAATACTTTTGAGATTTCTATTAAAAGCTTAGAAGATGTGCTCAAAAAAAACCCTTTCCACGGAACATTATTCAAACTGAGCATCGATTCTCTTACTTTTTTTATAGATTTAAGCTTTAAGAGTAACATTTGGATAATTCTTTAAGTTAACTTTGTAATTAACCGATGAAATTTACCAGTTTCAAAAAGCCATTTGCATCTTTTATCCAAAAAAAACCATAAAAAACACATGGTTAAAGATTTTTAACAGAAAAGATTTAAATAAATCATTTGAGAGCCGTTAAAACCTGGTGAAAGCCGTTAAAACCTGGTGAAAGCCGTTAAAACCTGGTGAAAGCCGTTAAAACCTGGTGAAAGCCGTTAAAACCTGGTAAAAGCCGTTAAAACCTGGTAAAAGCCGTTAAAACCTGGTGAAAGCCGTTAAAACCTGGTAAAAGCCGTTAAAACCTGGTAAAAGCCGTTAAAACCTGGTAAAAACCGTTAAAAACTGTTCATAAAAAGCTTGAGATTGATTGGATAGTTGTTTTGAGCGAATCTTCAAAAATTTTAATAAAAATCTCAAAAACATCTTATTTTTATCCATCTCCGTAGAAAATTAATACAATTTTCATATTAAAAAAGGAATTAAACCGATTCAAAAAGTTACAACCAAGTGATAACGCAAAAACTGTTTAATAATTTGAGGTATTTTATGGATTTTGTTTTTAGCTAGGATTGAACGGATATGGACTAGAATTTGGGTAAAATTAAAGAGAGTGGATCCCTTTTAATATCCTACCATCTGCCCGACAACCTCGACAACCCGACTCAACTTCTCCGATGTATTAGAGGAGAGTCCCTGCGAAATCATCGACCTGAACTGCCTTTGTATAGATCCGGAAGATATATATCTTTATTTACATTAGACGAATAGATTACAAATGAGTGAAACGGGAAGGAGGACTCCAAGTGAGAGCCTCACTTCTCCTAGGCAATCCCAAGGACGCAAGGACTCAAGGAAAATAAAAAAAAAAAAAAACAAAAAAAGAAAAATAAAAAAAAAAATAATTTTTAAAAGAAATTTTAAAAAAAAATTTTAAAAAAAAAAAAAAAAGGGGGGGAAAAAAAAAAAAAAAAAAAAAAAAAAATAAAAAAAAAAAAAAAAAAAATAAAAAAAAAAAAAAAAAAAAAAAAAAAATTTTTTTTAAAAAAAAAAAAAAAAAAAAAAAAAAAAAAAAAAAAAAAAAGGAGGAGGGGGGAAAAAAAAAAAAAAAAATTTTTTTTTAAAAAAAAAAAAAAAAAAAAAACCCCGAGAAAAAAAAAAAAAAAAAAGGGAAGGAAAAAAAAAAAAAAAAAAAAAAAAAAAAAAAAAAAAAAAAAAAAAAAAAAAAAAAAAAAAAAAAAAAAAAAAAAAAAAAAAAAAAAAAAAAAAAATTTTAGCTAAAAATATAAAAGTTTATTTGAAGATTGGGTTAAAAGAGATTGTTGTTGTTGTTGTTGATTTGATCTGTCTTCGCACTTAGCGCAGATCACAACCTGCTTCCACATCTTACTGGGGCAGAAGTGTAGTTGTCGTAGCCGATGACACTCCGATGGCCGGGCTGGGGCGCTCGGAGGGGAGCCCATGGGAGTCGAACCCACGACTAACCCGCGCCGAAAAGCGATTCTTTAAAGGTATTCTCAAATCATTAGTCAATAGTAAAAGATTGTTTTAAGGCACAAAATTAATATATACCGTAAATACTGTAATAGTACCGCATCCCCATAATGACGATGCGGAGCGTTGCGTAGTCTAGCTTTGAACGCGTTTTTCTCGACACTGGTTTAGGCTACAATGCGCGCTAAGATATCAAAAAATAGCTGAAATTCAGGGCTATTTTTTGATACCAAAGACGCATTTTTTGAAAGTATGGGCGCTTTAAAAAAAATGAAATTTAAAAAACTTTTGCGACTACGCGACTATACGAGAGGGGCACTATTACAGTATTTACGGTAGGTTTATTATTGTAAATCTAGATCCACCAAAATCACAACCAATCCTTTTTACTCGCTGTAGAATTTTGCGAGTTCACTCAAAAGAACTTTAAGAAATTTTCGAATCATTGGATCTTTGATCCCACATCCGGAACAATTAGATTCCAATTTTTTTTTTAAGAATTCCTGCTGATTTTGCATTATATCTTATCAGAAAAACTCGTCAAAAAGATTGGCTTTTTTTCCCGCCAATTCATAAGACTCTACGAAAAAAAAAGAAGTTTTTGCTAAATTTTGCAAAAAAAACGATTCACAGCTTTCACGAGAGTTTGGCTATAAAAAAAGTTTTTCCTTTTGACTTTTGACTACTCTAACTTCTTAAGAACTATTGTAGTATAAATCTAATATTTCTAGGTTACTGTAGCACTTCTCTATTACTTTTAAACTTACTCTAGCTCTAGTGAATAAGCTTTTATGTATAATAGCGTTAGAAAGTTACTTTTTGAGTTTCTTTAGCACTTGTGAATTACTTTTTAGCCTACTTTAAAGGCTAGCAAATAAGTCTTAATAGACTCCTTAATAGACTCCTTAATCGACTCCTTAATAGTCTCCTTAATCGACTCCTTAATAGTCTCCTTAATCGACTCCTTAATAGTCTCCTTAATAGACTCCTTAGTAGACTCCTTAATAGACTCCTCAATAGACTTTTGCTACTGCTAGTACGTAGAACTTTTGAGCTAGAAAATTTCAGATTTTATTTCTCGATTTGCTAAAAGTTGTGTTATTTTTAAGCTCAATTTTTAAATGAATATCATTTAGAATCAAAAGCTTGAATGGAGGAGAAGCTCTTCTTTGTAAAATGCCTCCTTTACGCGCTCTCGTGTTCGGGAACAATCATGCTGCGCTCAATTTTCGCCAATCTCAATTTCCCACTTGTTCGCCTTTTCAACAAAACTTCAATAGAAGTTTTAAATATTGATGACAGGTAAAAAAGCCGTTAAACTAGCCGTTTTTTCAAATATAAAAAGCACTTCAATATAATAAGCGCTCAAATATAAGAAGCACTCAAATCTAAGAAGCGCTCAAATATAAGAAGTTCTCAAATATAAGAAGTTCTCAAATATAAGAAGCGCTTCAATATAAGAAGCACTCCAATATAAGAATAGCCTCTTTGAAGCGTTTGTAATGTAACCTATTTTTTTTGATTTATAATATAGTTATTTTATTTTTATATATACACGCATGATCTCTTGTTTCAAAACATTTTCTAATCGGTCGACCAGTTTTTCTGATCGGAAATACAGTTGGAGAGCCGCGCGATACTAGAACTACAAGTTAATTGTTAGAATTGCGTTAGTTAGAATTGTTCAGTGGTTTGCGTTAGTTAGAATAAGCTAGAATTGCGCGGAAAGAAGCTATGCCAAAAGCAGTCACCAAATCATTACCAAATTAACTAATCAACCTACCAAAAACGTTTAAGTTTATCACTTTTTAAAGACCATTTGATTAAATTTTACATAAAAAAGATTGTCATCGATAAGTATACATTCTGAGTGTCGCCCCCGAGTACCCCCTAAATCCCCTCCTTGCCAGAGGCATTTCTCGACGCACAATTTACCAATTTCGCTGTTTTTTGTTTCATTTGATAGAGGAGAGTTAGACGCATCGAATGAAACCAAAAACAGCAAAATGGGTAAATTGTGCGTCGAGAAAAACGCAAAATGCCTCTGGCAAGGGGGGTACTCCGGGGGCAGAGGGGATACACAATCTATATCAATAAGTATCAAAAAATCATTCAATTCAAAGCCTCATTGTTCAGTGGAACGTTGATGATGTCAATTTGCACGACTTTCATCGCCATCAGTCAAGTGCTCATGATCGCTTTGTTGATACCGATTATGGCGTGGAAAGGAGAGAAATTCGTTTGCGTTCAAGTGAAGTGAGAAAATACCGGCTACAGTGCCACTTATTAAGAATTTATAGCCCGGTTATAGGTAAACTGTAGCCTTACAAAGGCCGATGTGCAGTGCGTGAGAGGGTACCGATGGGGCAATGATTATTTGGATATTTATTCCGATTATTATTCCGAATATAGCACAATCACTAATCTAGAAAATACAATAAAATAGAATCAATCGTTGGTTCAGTGTTTCAAAGCCAAAGAAAAGCAATACAAAGTGGGCCGCGTCCCTTTTTATCACACAGATCTTTAGTGGAAGGACAATAGAATCAGAGATATTCAAATCAGAGAAAAAATCAAATTAGATTTCACAGAAAAGAGCTACTTTTCTGCACAGCAGATACACTACTGGATAATGAAATATTATATTTGAAAAAAGATCGTCACTTTCGCGCGTCTGTAACTCCCTTGTCTTTGAGTTTAAATTATTAGTGTTATACATTTTCTGAAAGCTCTTTTTAAGGGCTACACAATGGTAATATTCATATTTAGAAATACGGTAAAGACAAGGGAGTTACAGACGTACGAAAGTGACGATCTCTTTTCAAATATAATATTTCATTATCCAGTACTGTATGTATCTAAGGCAAGAAGAAAGTTGCGTTTCATTTTTATTCAAAGAAATGAAGAAGACTGTATGAAGATTGTCAGAAAGAAGCCTTTTAGTTCTTTAAAATTCACAAAGCCAATAAGAAAACCAGAACAAGTAGGGTTTTTCGTGAAGAGAGAAGAAATGAAGAGAAAGGCCTAAATATTAATATTACCATTGTGTAGCCCTTGAAAAAGAGCTTTCAGAACATGTCTAACACTAATAGTTTAAACTCAAAGACAAGGGAGTTACAGACGCGCGAAAGTGACGATCTTTTTTCAAATATCATATTTCATTGTCCAGTACTGTATGTGTCCGTTTACGTTCTTTGTAAACCAAAAAAACCCAAGCTTTCATCAAATCAAGAAAATGAAATCCTTTTGAATACCCTAACTTTAGATTCATTCTCTCGATCATCGGCGGTGTATTGCTGACTCTTTCTTGGTGTCTCGAGTCGGCTTTCCCATTTCTCGTCGGTATTTTTCTCGTCTTTTCAGCAGCCTCAATTGTCAACGTTGCGGACACGCTATTCCTCACGAAAATCGCTCCCAACAAGCATAAAAGTTCGAATTTTTTTTTATCATAAACTAGTAGTGAAAAGCTTTATTCTTGAATTATCCTTTTAAATATTTCCCTCTAGATTTCTACGGTTCGCTTATCGTGCCAGCTACTTCACTACAATTTTTTCTAATGATGTTTTTAAGTCGAGATGATGTTTTTGGAAATGATAAAAATTGGGGATGGATTATTATAATTTCTATGGTAAAAACGAAATTCTATACTTTAAAGAAAACTCTTCTATACTTTTAGCTTCTCTGCACATTGAATTTATTGATTGGCTCAACTCTGCCGAACGATTTCGAGAAGAAAAGTGATCAAGGGTTGATGAAATTTACGAAATCCTACACAAAGCACACACGACAATTGCTCGAGGAGCGAGATCTCAGAAAAGTGATAAAACTCTTGCAATGACTTATCGAAAAGAAATTCCAGACGCTTTACCTTTTAATCATCTCTCAATTGATGTTTATTCTCTGCGTCTCACTAATTGAAGCCACATTTATCATGCCGATTTATAAAAGAGAGGGAATGGATCAAAATTCGGTAATTCTAAATAAATTTGAAATTTTCAGCTAATCCCCAAATCGTTTTGCATTTGTTCAGATCCTCACAATGAAAACGATCACCTACTTTGCGGCTCTAGTTCCGGCTTTTCTCGGCCCTTTTCTCATCAATAGTCTCTCAAAGAAAACTCTCGCTATCACTTTTTGCCTCACCAATGTTGTAAAGTCACTCGGCCACATGATTAATGGACAACTCAAGTCAAAGTTATTATGTGAGAAGAGAGCAAATCGGATAGAACAAGGAGAGTTTAGGTTATTGCAATTCAATCATCGAGGGAGCGGTGACAAGTTGTGGGATTGTTTCCTTGCCTTTATTATTAGCTGACGAATTACTGCCAGCTGAATACGTGGTAGCTGGAAGTCAAGTAAGTGTACGAAAAAAGCGGAATTTCAGTTGATTCAGATAACTCTACTGATCTCTTACGCCATAGCATCAATTTCCAATCCAATTGTGCCAATTGCTCTCGAAAATTTCTTTTCGATTTACATTTTGCTATCAAGTTTACTTGGAATTGGACTTTGTTATTTATTCGTTAAACTTCTAAAGCAAATTGAGAGCAAAAAGGTCTTGAAGTTGAAATGTTTTTCAATTCAGAAAGTTTCAGACGAAGTCTTATTTGGCCGAGAAGACTCCCCTGCTCATTCCTCCAAAACCCTTTTGACAATTTATTATCTCATAAAGCCAAGGTGCACAATTGTGAATCATAAAGAGAGCAAACGCAACCAATAAATAAAGCTAACTTTGTAAAAAATGACACCACAGGCAAACTTACATTATGCACCTTAAAAAATATCGAAAAAATATTGAGCGCAAGCAATATTCACAGTTAGAAAAGAGTCCCACGTTAAAGAACAATGCCACTATATTGACTACCCGACAATTGGGCGAGAACTTTAACATCGAAAAAATAGCAATTACGAAAACTTTGATCGATAATTAACAAATATCGGAAACAGTCGTCTCGAGCTTTCCATTTTTGAAAACCGTTTTGAATTGTTCGGGAATCGGTAGTTCGATAAAATCACCATCAGGACCTCCGGGCACAAGCACATTCATTTCTGAGCTCTAAAATAGAATACGTTTTTAGAATTGTATTGACAACCAAAATGAGTAGAATAAAACCCTAGCAGGAAAATAATACCTTTGAAGTGACGATTTCCGCTCCAACGGAAGCCTCAGACAAGTAGATTTGACATCCGTCGGTTTTTTGAATTGACACAGTCGGTAGTTCTCCAAGAGTCTAAATTTTACCACGTCGTAAGTTTCCACAATTCAAAGTAAACCTGCAGTTGAATCGATTGACAGTTGATCGTTTCAACTTGCGCCACGATTCCATCAAAAGCGACGGCCGTCTTTTTGCACTGATCCAGCGTCACAGAGTTGCACTTTCCATTGATTCTAGAAATTTTCCAACCATGTGCATTTAATTGAAGTATTACCTAACGGTGCATCCCTCACATTTGAAGATGTAGACGGTGTGCTTCTTGTCGGTGACATTCACGGTTATGTTCGGGTCACCTTTGAAGTACTCCTAAAGTAATGCAATTATTAAAGTACCACGCCCATTTGACTGATAATTGATAAACAGACACCCACCACATTCCATTGTTTTCCATCTGCAAACTCCAGCTTCGGTGGTTTTTGAACGGCAGCTGGTGCTTTAGTTGGAGAAGCCGAGCCACTCGTAGCAGAGCCAGCAGGAACAACATTCTAAACAAAAAACAATAATAAAGCAATACGAGTTTTACAAACGAACCGCGGCACGAAGATTCGGATTCTTATGAGTCTGCATATCAGCCGTCACTTTCTTCAATTTGCCCGTGATCGCTTCTCCCTGATTGAGCTCGGCAAACAGCGCATCTCTTTTCGCATCATCACCCGATTTGGCTGCCGGAGCTGGCGCAAAGAGATCTAAAGACTTGATTTTATAAATGTCAAGTGAAGAAACAAAAATTAAAAAGTAATACTACCCCTCCTGCAATTTTTTTTAGAAATTGATGACAGAAACTAAAATCAGCAAAAAGAACCTGCTGGAATTGGTGGGGGTGGTGGTGGGGGAGGTCCTGAAGGAGGTGGAGGTCCACCCGCTGATGGCGCACCAGATGAAGTTGGTGCCACAGATCCCTAGACAAACATGTACCAAATATTAAACCAACAATTTACCGGAGCCGAGTTCCATATCAATCCAGTTGTGTGCACTTTCCTCACGAAATTGTAGAGGTTTGTGATGATTTCCTCGAGCGCCACCACCCAGTCAACGTGAAGAGGAGCTTTATCCTGAAAAAAACACTTAAAATAAAAAAGCTACTACTTTCTGCCACCTTGTAATCTTTGCGCACTCTGTTGGTGAAGAATTTCGCAGCCTCGAGCATATCCTTGACAAATGGGGCAGGTGTTGGTTTCTAAATTCAAATGACCAAACTCTAAACTTAATGTCAATAAACATGCCTGTGCAACCCATCCAATTGCTTGAATCGCTTCCGCCTGAGCCGAGATGTGATTGAAATGTTCTTCTTTTCTTTTCGAATCCTTGAGTTGATTAAGAGCTTGCATTTTATCCTAAAATAAAACAGAACAATAATAATGTTGCTAAACTCAAACCATAATTGGCTTCAGCATGTTTTGGAAAGTTGCTTGATCAGGTTCTGCTCGTCCAGCCGCATTCCAAAGAAAAGCACGTTGTAGTTCAAAGATAGAAACAAATTGTTTGGCCTAAAAATAGTATTTACAAATTGGGATACAAAAAATAAAGACAAACCGCTTCGAGACAATCTCCGCCAATTTTCTCGCTGAGTTGTAGGAAACTGGCGAGTGGCTGTTCGAGATTGTTGTCGTATTCCCTAATGTGTGCCGGCGCTTCACCAGCCGCCGCCGATACCGCATTGCCTAAAAACGAAAGTGTAATTACAATAAAAATTTTGAATATTTTCTATCCTTTTTTATTTAAGTTCACTAATACAACCTTCTAAACTGGTGCCAACGCACGGTGTGCAGCAATCATAAATCGAAAGACCAAGATCAGCCCAACCGAGTGGTTTTTTATTTTTTGCATCATCCTCACTATCAAGCATATTAAAAGCTACTTTCTTCTGTGCCCGAGCAACTTCAGCCCGTTCTTTCTCTTTAATGAGAATACTAGGTGGACGAGTGAGGGTAGAATTAGCCGAAGAACTCGGCGGAGGAGGAGAGAATAAGCGTTGGCGTGGGATAACTCTAATTGGTGATCTAATAGCTTGTTGTTCTTCATCCGTTTGATTATCATAAACCGATCCAATGGGTGAAGCCGACATTTGAGCGGGAGATGGAACTCCCCCTTCAACGGTCGAAATTGGAGACGCTTGGGGTTGTTGGTAATTTCCGTTTACTTCATTTTTATAATGTTGAATAGGTAAAGCTTGGACTTGAAAATTTGACTCTGAATCTGGTAGAACATTAGCTATCGTCACCGGTTGTTTCATTGGAATTTGTTCCACAACCGCCTTTTGCAACTGAGGTTGAACTGGTTGAACAATCGTTGCTTGTGGTGAAATGGGACGAGAAACGATAGCAAAAGAACGATTGAGATTTCCATTGGGGGCCGGATACGAGGCACTCATAACATTTTCATTGTTATGATTGACGTATCCGATCTCAGTCGCCGAACCCAATTGAATTGCCGAGTTTCTAGATGGACTGGTAGGTGCCCCATAATATTGAGAGCCGATAGGAGAATGGGGAATCGGATCATCTGGAGGTGGTTGCGGTTGACGAACAATGGATGGATGACTAACAACTGGCGCCGGTTGGAGACTTTTGGCAATAGCTGGCGGGTGTCTGATGGGCTTATTTGGAATGGCATTCAAAATCTCCTCATGCACATGTCGGGGAATCAAAGGATGTTCTCTTGTCGGAGAGAATTGCTGATTCAAAGCGTGTTCCTGAAAGCTTTGAGATTTATGAACCGGGCCCGCCGATGGACCCAAGGGGCCAATGTAGTTGACCGGTGGAGGAGGTATTGGCGGAGGCCTAAGCGGAGTATAGAGTTGAGAAGGAATATTCTGAATTGGATATGGACGAGCAATCTGTGGTTGGGGTGCCCGGGGAGGTGGTGAGAAAGCATTTCGCTCAGGCATAGCTCTTTGAGTATGATACAGTTGAGGCATTGATCTAAACATGGGATTTTCTCTAGGTGGTCCCCAACTTCTATGATCCTCAAAAGTGCTCTGTGGACTTGAATATTGAAAGTCTCTAGCCGAATTGTCTGCAATCTGAATTGGAATGACTCTTTGTTGCTGTGGGGCAGAGAATCGATCATTCTGCTGCGCGAAATTTGGCGAATCTTGTGGGAAATTTTCATGTTGCCCTGGCTGAGGAGAATAAAACGCGTTAGGTTGCTGACCGTTGTAGTGATTATTCCAAGTATTTTGCTGGAAGGAATTTCGAAAACCATTTGGCTCATGAAGAACATGGGAATCAGATTTCGTTTTGTGCAAGGCTCTATTGTAAGCTCTATCTAAAGTTGAATCGTTTTCAAATTGACTGCTAAATGTCGAATCCAAGTTGGCGGATTTATGTTCCCAAGGGTCAAAATCTTCAGCAACTGTTTGCACATTATTCGGGTATGGATTATTATTAGCTCCATGATTATATTGAGCACGATCGTCATAACGGTTATTCAATGTCTCAACCTGCAATCGTTGTTGTTTGAGCTTTTGAAGAAAATCGTCCTCCTTGAATGACCTTGGAGGCGGATCCCCATAATGCACAATGGGTCGGTTATTGTAAACTGGCTCATCGAAGAATGTACCATTGCCGTGTTCTAGCTGATATCCTGGTGAATGAATGCCATTAGCATAGTTCGGTTGGTGAATATACTGAGGTCTTCCAATAGGCGGTGGGTACCGGTTCATGTTCGGTGGTGAGGAGGCCCGGGAAGAAAGCTGGCTATCTACCGAAAATTGATCGACAGAGCTAACAGAGGCGGTCCCTGTCTGTGGCTGACCAAAGCGGCGGCTGTCCTCGGCCGACTCCCGTAAAGAGTTCAGTATGAAGGTACCCGAGGGACGAAAAAATGAGCGCAGATCGTTCAGATCAGTTCTAAGTAGTTCAGATTGAGCACTCGAGGCTAATGAGTTACGATCGTCGTCTTTTTCAAAATTTGGCAAAGCGTTTAAACTGCCAAAAGACTTTATGCTCGAGTTGGGATCAACATGAGTGAGAGAACGATAACTTCGAGGAGTGCGGGTGAATGGACGTGGTGCATAAATGGTTCGTTCCATTGGCAATCACCAAGCAATTAACTCATGTTCGTTATGAAATACTCCGGGCGTTGCCTAAATCGACTGAGTCAAGCAAGTCTGAAAGAAGAAAAATCAAGTAGACCAATCAAACCAAAAATTTGAGTTAAATCCCTATATCACTTATCTATTCTTAAGCGTTGACCACAGCTTTTTCTATTTCCGACTTCAAAAGTCCCTTATTCCATGCAGTGGTCAACTGTTTGTAACACAAAACTATGCGAAGGATGAGCTCCTTTGATTTAAAAAAATCAAAACAGAAGAAATAGGAAAGAGCTCGGGAGGACAATAAAAAGTAGGGCAAAATAAGTAAAAACTCCGCGAACAGAGCAGAAGTGC
Organism: Mesorhabditis belari; assembly: GCA_958450365.1. Taxonomy (NCBI): domain Eukaryota; kingdom Metazoa; phylum Nematoda; class Chromadorea; order Rhabditida; family Rhabditidae; genus Mesorhabditis; species Mesorhabditis belari. The sequence goes on from CAUEEP010000736.1 coordinate 1,891,942, forward strand.
CGGGATGTATCAAGGAAAGAGATTTTCAGTGTGAGGGCCAACATTTCACAAGGGACTACCCAAACAACTGACGCTCTCGTTTTCGATCCATGCCTACTCCGGCTCTAATAGGCAATCGTATTTCATAGAGGGCAAAGCGATTAAAAAAAATTTGTCCTTTTTTTCAATTACGTCAATCTCATAACACAAAACCTGAATTTCCAAGCGAAACTTCAACCGGCTCATCTGATTTTTTCGACTTCTTAAGGTGCTGGATCTGGACTCGAACATACGAAAGTATTTTCGAAGGTTTAGATTTAATACGAGTAGTTAGCGATGGTGGAGCCGACATTTTAGAAATTTTTGACTGTTATGGACAAAAAGACGATGATTCTATTGCGATGATTTAGGCGAAGATTCACCGCCGACAAAACAAAACAAAAAGTCAATTTTTTTTTTGCATGATGAAAATTCGTACAAGATCACCTGTGTTACTCATAAGTAAGCTCAAAGTCGTAGAATGTTTCAATCGAATTGTTAGGCTAGTCACAAATAATTTTAGGGATTTTGCTGTCGACATCAAAAAGGCAAAGAAAATGTGTTACGATCAGCGCTAAAGAGGACTAGTTCGGCGCTGGTGTTCTCGATATTTTTGGTTCCAAAGAGGCAAGTGAAAGCGCAGGATAATCACCAAAGCTAACAAATTAGTCTACAGAAAACGCATTTTTTTCAAGCAGCAGTGAAGAAAAAGGTCACCACAACATTCGGTGAACCTTTTTCGAAACCTATTTGTATTATATTATAATTAATGGTACTTTGGTGGTTGAGAGAGGTCACTTTTATCCTGGCTTAGTTGGATCTAATGTTTTGAGTGGTTGTATTGATACTTTTTATCTACCTATTCTAGAATAATCAAATATCCTTATACTTTCAAAGCATTTAGACCATTCACAACATCTTTCAAGTTTCATATTGCCGCTTTTATTTGATTTTCAAGTGCAAGCAGCTTTGAGGTAGCGTTTGGTAGTTAAGGTATATGAGATTAGGCTAGAAATGTCAAAAATTTACTAAAATACTCAACAATCTATTAAGCATGTTTGATCATCGTAGAATAGATAAAAGATATCAATACAACTACTCAAAACATTAGATCCAACTAGGCCAGGATAAAAGTGACCTCTCTCAACCACCAAATTACCTGTAAAAACAAAACCTTGGGTTTTGGCCTAAACTCACTTAAAGTAGCCGGTTTCGGTGGAAGAGTCGGCTTCGCAGCCCCACAAGCCTCCAATCGAGACGCCACTTTCTCGAACTTCTCGATGAGCTTCGACAATTGATCCATGTAGGCCTCCATCGCCTAAAATAAAGAGATTTTCGAAGTTTTAGACAAAAACAAGAAGCAGACAAAGAAAAAAAACTATTTCCTCACTTCTTCATCATGAATAACGAGTGAACCAGTATCAGAGGTTGGCTCAGAGACCACAACTTTAACCTTCTCGCCAATAATTTCTACATTTTTTTCAAAGGAGGCTCTAGATGAGCTCCTACTACCCCAGCAACAAGACATTTAATAATTAGAAGCCGAATATGACAGGGAATGTGTACGTCCAAAAATGAGCCGAGTTTCGCGAAAAGATTGGAGAGCCACTTGACGCTTTTTTGAGCACTTGCTGTTGTAGCTGCTCTGGGCGAACAAAAATGGGAAGGGAGAAAGCCGGGGGCAAATAGATTGGAATATGAATCTTTCAGTGGTCTTCGGGAAAAGGCCCCACGAGAAAACAACGACTATCACCCAAAAACTCGTGGAATCAAGCTGGTTTTTGCGGATGAAGCGGGGGGAAAGTTTAAAGTAATGAAACTCGGGCAAATGTGGATGGAATGACACTTGGGGTGGATTTGTGTTGAAATGCAAACATGAGAGTTCGCTTCTCGCGAGGTGTTCTCGCCGCTGGCTTCCCTTTGCGCAAATGGTTGTGTCAAGCCATGAAATACTAGTTAGTATTTAAAATCTAATTTAATTAATTGGCAAATGCGGGAGTGGGACAAATGCGACCTTTTGCACCTGGACATTTGCGCACCTTTTTCTAGAAAGGCCTAGGAAAGGCGAGAGCTCAAAACAAGAAGGGACGTATGCGTAGATTCCGAATTTCGACAAACAGATTTCGCTGACACGTCAAATTTGGACAAAAGGCAAAAACTACGCAATTAACGCTTTTCCGCAGTTTTTGCCCTTTAGCCCAAATTTGACGTGTCAGCGAGGTCTGATTTGTCGAAATTCGGAATCTACGCATACGATTCCCTTATATGGAAGTATTTTCGAAATATTTTCGAAGCTCTACGGCCTTGCCTAAGGCCTTTTCCAGCAAAAAAAAGGTGCGCAAATGTCCAGGTGCGCAAAAAAAAAGGTCGCATTTGTCCCACCCCCGGCAAATGCAATTAAATAGCACAATTTTAATCGTTTTTCTTTTCAAACTTTGAAAATAAAGGTTAAATTGAAAGATGTCAACAAACAACAAGCTTAAAAAAAAATAAAACACTCAAAATAGGGGAGCTGGTCAAAACAGCGCGGTGTACAAACAGCTTGTGGTTAAGTTTATTTGTGTTTCTTATTTTCATTGGATGTAGAAAAGAATTAGCTAACTGCTGAATTTCGAGCCGTTTAGAACAAATCTCGGATGAGAAAATGCCAAAAAACGAAAAAAAGGGCTCAAAAAGAGGTTAACTGAGCTTTTCTCGACACCAATTCTGTTTTAAGTGATCCCAAAGTATGCAAAATGTAGATAATTTTATTCTGCATCCAATAAGAATAAGAAGCACATAGAAACTTAACCGCGGAGGGGCTATTTTTGCCGTCGCCCTGTTTTGACCAACTCCCTAAAAAAGATGTACGAATCGTTTTGATAAAAGTAAAAAAAGTTGCTAAAAGAAGTGCTTTTAGCAAAACTCTAATAAATAACTAAAAAACGGTTTAAAATCTCAAATGAGAATTCAGTGCAAGACGGCAAATCGTAGCCGTATGAAAAATCTGAATGACACAAAAAGAATCGATCCTAGAGTGGCATGAGTCATGCCCGCGGGTGAGTGGGGAAAGCAGTGCAATTACGCACAAAAGACGATCGATCGCCGGAAATTTCTTTGTGTCATCAAAATTTTCAAAAAGCAAAAGACAAGGCAAAATTTTCAAAGCCAATCTCCCAATTTTGTTGTTGTTCTAACTTAGGTTTGGACAAAAAATATCCCCAACAGCTGACGGGATTTTTGGCCAAACCTTTGGGCCAATAGGATATGGGTTGTTGACCTGATCGGAAATCGCTTTTTTGGTTCAATTAGAAGAAAGCAATAACAGAATAATGTGATCAAGGGAAATTTTAGGTTGAAAAGATAAGTCATCAATTCCAAATTTGAATCGGCTACAAGGGAGGCCTTTAAACGTTCAAAAGTGATGGACAAGTAGAGAAGATTTCCAAGAATGAGTCATTTAAAATAAAACATGTGGTATTTCGATTGTTAGTAGAGTTTTTCTTAGGATTTCGAAGATTTCATAGACCAACCGGGGGACCGGTCAATCGATATAGGAAAGAGGGTGAATGGACCAAGAGGGTTAGAAAAGGGGAGAAAGATTGGGTGGGGGAGGGGGTTAGGGGTTGAGAGGGGGTCAACAGGATACACACGACCCACCCATACCCTCTCCCAAGGAGTAAAGAGCGACCAGCTGCTATTGTGGGCGCAGAAATTACTACAAAGCCCTTGCCTCCTTATGAAACTGAAAGTGAAAATCTTATTTCTTGCTCTAACACTCTTGTCTTTTCTGAGTGTTTATTGTAAAAACGATTTTTAGATGTAAGTAAAGGATAAAAGGATTGTTAGCAAAGGATAGTGGGGTTTTTCTGGACTAGATTTTTCTCTATTACTCAAAGAATTTGAAAGATTAAAGTAATGTCTGAACGAGTAAGCCAGAAAGCGCGTGTTTATAGGAGCTCAAAGTACACAAGTACGTTTACATAGAAATCTTATAACTAACGATTAATAGAATACTAATAAATTTAATACCTAGCATTGCCAAAGTCAGTTTGCTAGAAAATAACTTTACTGTTCAAAAGGAGTTTATCATAATTAGCTAGCAAAAGCAAAAGGAATGAAGAGTTTAAAATTGTTTCAAAACCTTTGAATTACCAATTTGAAACTTGTTAAATCTTTAAAATTTACATCAAATTTATATACAAAAATCAAAGCATGAAAGAATGGGTGGAAATCAATGAAAATCAATGAAAATCAATGAAAATCAATGAAAATCAATGAAAATCAATGAAAATCAATGAAAATCAATGGAAATCAATGAATGGAAATCACATCATTGAATTGTGTGCCTTTTTAGAAGTGCTCCTCCACGACGAAAGGATCGGCGAAATCTCGAACGATAGGCACATTTTGAGAATCCTGAAATAATATCATAGTTGATTGTTTTGATATCATGGTTGATATCATCATTAATATCATAGTTAATATCATAGTTGATTATTTTTCCCAATACCTTGCGTTCTCTTTTCTTCGTCTCAATGCAGAGAATGCCTTGCGGACTGAGGCGTGACTCGACCGATGACAGCTCGCACTCTTTCGGCAACTTGAATTTCCTTTTGAAAAACCTGGAAAGCACAATTGTAGCAAAGTTAATACTAATAGAGAGATCAGTATTTTTACAGAATCTACAGTCATGGACAAAAGTCTTTTAACATTGGTTTTTAGAAGTTTGTTCTTTGTATATCTTGGTCCAAATCCGACCAATTTGCAAACGGTTAAGAGATTTAAAGAGCTTATTATCTCTAATTTTAACATTACAAAAAGATGGATTTAACAATTTATCAGGTGTCATGAACTTTTTAATAAAACAAAAATTGGGCCAAAAATTGATGGACAAAAGTCTTTTAACATCGCAGTTTCTTCGTGAAATTTTCTGTTTTGCCTATTGACTTCTGGTTGCTAACACTGATTTTTTAGATGCCCGGCGCCTACTTATCAACTCCGGACAAGGAGAAAATCGTCGAAGCTCGAAAAAATGGAATGTCTAGAAAAGCCGTCGCTGAGCTATTCCGCTGTACCGAAACAACTGTATCGCTTGTTTTCTCCAGGGCCAAGCTCGCGGGAAACGTTCATCGTGCATCAAAAAGTGGACGTCTACCAGTTACAACTTTACGAGAAGACAATGCGCTCGTTCTGGCCCACAAGAAGAACCCAAATCTGAATGCCTCTGATGGCGTGGCTATGGTGAAGCACCAATTTAACAAAGAAATTTCTCGAAAAACAGTGAGTCGACGCCTGATTCACGGTGGATTGATGACTAGAAGGGCCTCCAAGAAACCTCTGATGGTAGCTAAGCACCGGAAGCTTCGTCTCGAGTTTGCTAAGAAGTATCAAAGTTGGACGTCGCACGATTGGGCCAATGTTTTGTTCACCGACGAATCGAAAGTCAATCTTTTCACCTCTGATGGCAATCATTTGATACGGAGACCAATCGGACAACGTTAAATTTGTTGGCGAATCGATCATGCTATGGGGTATGAACTCCTATAGAATCTACCCTACATTTTAAAGTACAGTACACTAAAATAAGCTTAGTCTAGATAGATATTGTAGTACTAACAATAAGTATTGTCTTTATATTGCTTTTGGTTTTATTTCCTCAACCCACTTTGTCACTGATCCAAATCGATTCTCGGCTTCTAGATGTTTCCCCTCAACAACAATTTTTCGGCCTTTCGTTTGCACCTAAATCATTTGTTATTTTGCGCGTTAATCATCACCAAAACAATTTTGATAAAAATGAGAATCAAGTTGTCTGCTGTTTTATTTATAAAAACAGTTTAAAGCTAGAGCTTTGAAACTAGAACTAGGCAACATTCCAATTTCCAGCTAGAGAAATTCTTGGAAAGATATAGATTTAATAATTATAAATAATTAGAATTAATCATAAATAAATAAATAATAAAATTAACTAAGACTTGTTATTTTTACTTTAATTTTTAACTTTAACATTTAAAAATGAAATAAATACCTTTAAATCAGAGGGGTTGAACTCGTGCACATCTAACGTCACCGAGTATCGTCGGGGAGTGTTGCAAACCTAAGATTTTGAATTGAATTGTTGTTTTAAGCTTCTAAGGGTCTAGATACTGTAAAGAATCAGTCAATAAATAGCTTTAATTGAGAATAATTGAAAGTTATGAAGTTTTTATGAAAAATTCAACATTTTAAGTAAAGAAAGCTAATCTAGAACTAATTTTAGTATTAAAGAAGAAGATATAGAGTTTTTAGTAATCACAGGGTTAAAAGTAATTTCGTCAAAAATTACTCTAGAAAATTAAATTGAGTTTAGCCTAATTTTGTTAGATTGTTCACTTATTCACTATTTCAACAACTCTTTTTAGGTTTTATAACTAAAACTACGAAAAGATTTTTGTGAATAGGTCATTCGCCACGGACTCGCGATCGACCATCCAGTTTGTTGATAATCAAATGGGACAAAAGCCATATTGAAATTCGTTTTTGATGTTTTACTTGAAGATCGACTCTGAAAGCAAATTCAATTTAAATACCAAATTGATAAGCTTATCAAAGAAAAAAAACAGAAATCCGTACAGTAAAGGCGGGGCCATAAAGGTACGAATCGGTCACAAGAGATAAGGAAGAGTTATTCAAATTCAGTAGCTTTATAGTAATTGGAATATAATGAATTTGCTATAATATTGTTTTAGTTTAACTATATTTCAGCTAAGTGATGCTACAGTCCAGCTAATTACTGCTATAGTCTAGTTACAGCCAAGTTACAGTCCAGCTACAGCTCAGCTACAGCCCAGCTAAGTACTGCTATAGTCTCGTTACAGTCCATCTACAGCCCAGCTACAGCCCAGCTACAGCTCAGCTACAGTACTATTCCATACATGATCTAATATCACTGTAGTATTTCCTGAAGGGACAAGGGACTTGAATAAAGCTTTGGCTTGTGCTCTCCTAAATGCAAAATCTTTGGCAAACGTCCCCTTTTAAGAGCCCCCATTACCAGAAAGCCTGAAGCAGTAAAGTACCAACAAATAAATTTTAAAACGAAATGAACCAATTAATTTATCTTTGGCAAAAACAATTCACAACTTTTCACAAAAAATTCACAACAAAGAGTTTCAAAATGAACTTAAAATTGCAAAACCTTTTCTCTTGACTCTCTTGGTTGAGAGACGGGAAAATGTAGGAAACACAAAGGCTCTGAAAAAAAGTGAACATACAAAACAAAATTTTCAAACAACCCATATCAGTCTTTGGCCCTGTAAAGTGAAGACTCGTAAAGTCTAGAGAATTCTATTGTGTTCAAATACTAAATGAACATCAAAAAACATATTACCAAATGAACAGGAATGAAATCATAGCCAATTTTTCCTTACAAACAGATGAACAATTTTTCACCCGACAATTGGGCGAGAACTTTAACATCGAAAAAATAGCAATTACGAAAAAACAATGCAAAAACTTTGATCGATAATTAAAAAATGTCGGAAACGGTCGTCTCGAGCTTTCCATTTTTGAAAACCGTTTTGAATTGTTCGGGAATCGGTAGTTCGATAAAATCACCATCAGGACCTCCGGGCACAAGCAAATTCATTTCTGAGCTCTAAAAAAGAATACGTTTTTAGAATTGTATTGACAACCAAAATGAGTAGAATAAAACCCTAGCAGGAAAATAATACCTTTGAAGTGACGATTTCCGCTCCAACGGAAGCCTCAGACAAGTAGATTTGACATCCGTCGGTTTTTTGAATTGACACAGTCGGTAGTTCTCCAAGAGTCTAAATTTTACCACGTCGTAAGTTTCCACAATTCAAAGTAAACCTGTAGTTGAATCGATTCACAGTTGATCGTTTCAACTTGCGCCACGATTCCATCAAAAACGACGGCCGTCTTTTTGCACTGATCCAGCGTCACAGAGTTACACTTTCCATTGATTCTAGAAATTTTCCAACCATGTGCATTTAGTTGAACTATTACCTAACGGTGCATCCCTCACATTGGAAGATGTAGACGGTGTGCTTCTTGTCGGTGACATTCACGGTTATGTTCGGGTCACTATTGAAGTACTCCTAAAGTAATGCAATTATTAAAGTACCACGCCCATTTGACTGATAATTCATAAACAAACACCCACCACATTCCATTGTCTTCCATCTACAAACTCCATGGAGGCCTCCATCGCCTAAAATAGAGAGATTTTCGAAGTTTTAGACAAAAACAAGAAGCAGACAAAGAAAAAAAAACACCGAACAATAGGACCATGGTCCTAATCAACCCCTCCCCAAAGGGCTTAGGACTGGTCCCTGTTAGAGACTGGTCCAATTTCAACCCCTTCCCAAAGGGCAAGAGACTGGCTTGAATTTGTCAAAGCTTAGAGAACGATAAGAAGCAACCTAAAAATCAGTCACATTGTACACACTTATCACTAGAAAGCAACAATAACAACAAAACAACAAATAAAAACAAAAACAAAAACAATTGAAAGGGCAAACCGTAAAAAGCCCAATTTAATTTTCATTAATGTCATTGATTCAACGAGGCACGCTTCGTAACCTTGTTTCCCGCCGCCCAAATCAATTTCATCAATAATTGAGCAACCACCACATTACCGCCAAACGCTTCTGGATGACCAACGTTTCCGTGGCAAAAGAACAAAAGGCGCACTTGTAACCGTCGGGCGCGCCGTAAGCACACAGAAATTTTGTCTTTCATGTCCACTGATCGAACTGAGACTTCATTTGCTCCTTCATCAACACATTCCGCCAATTGGACAAGGAAGACGGCCGTTTCATCACAAGCGTAGTGGTGTGTATTGTTCTCCTGCACCGATTGAGATACATACGAAATTGACCAACACACAGCATATTCGTGGGGAGGCCTGACAGATTGACGTTGGAGTTCTCATTGAAAATCCAGACGCTCATGAACTTTGAAGCCACCCAATGAACAATCGACTTGATATCGTTTTGCCACAAAAACGCTTTGCTTTTGGACCAAACGCCCGAGACCTGTTTTCTTCTGTCGTTCGCTTCGGACCCACGGCAAGTTCCACGTCGAGTTGCGTATTGTGAGGGTTCGGCCACCCCAACCCTGTATGATTTCCCCACTTCGCAACGTTTTCTTGCGAAACCATCGGAATCATCTCTGCTGACTTGAAACTTTGTGCTGCAACATCTTTGAGACGTCATGCAAATTCAATTGTTTCTAACTAAACCGACGAATATGCCCCGTTTGTTTCCATTCTTGAGCAGTCCGCTTCGGAGCCCCAAAGCATCCCGAATCTTGATTCATCTCGTTTTCATTCTCCTTCTCGTTCCTTGAAGATTTCAAAGTCGTCCCCACTTTTCGAATACCGATACTCCTCCAGAGAACCGTGCGAATTGGCAGTCGCTCAGCCATCAGCCCTGAAAATAAACACATATTTATTTAAGACAAGAAACAAAATACAAAAACACTAGTAGGAAAGAAATAATAACTTTGCACAATGATTTTACAAGCTGGGGGTGCGGGATACGGTAACATAGTGCATTTTAGGTTTGGGCTTCTATTGGATGGCTTCTAATAGAGACTGGTCTTCTATTAGAATTATTACGGTATTTTCTCACTTCTTCATCATGAATAACGAGTGAACCAGTATCAGAGGTTGGCTCAGAGACCACAACTTTAACCTTCTCGCCAATAATTTCTACATTTTTTCAAAGGAGGCTCTAGATGAGCTCCTACTACCCCCGCAACAAGACATTTAATAATTAGAAGCCGAATATGACAGGTAATGTGTACGTCCAAAAATGAGCCGAGTTTCGCGAAAAGATTGGTGAGTCACTTAATGCTTTTTTGAGCACTTGCTGTTGTAGCTGCTCTGGGCGAACAAAAATGGGAAGGGAGAAAGCCGGGGGCAAATAGATTGGAATATCAAGCCATGAAATACTAATTAGTATTTAAAAGCTAATTTATTAATTGGCATATGCAATTAAATAGCACAAGTTTAAACGTTTTTCTTTTCAAACTTTGAAAATAAAGGTTAAATTGAAAGATGTTAACAAACAACAAGCTTAAAAACAAATAAAACACTTAAAATAGGGGAGCTGGTCAAAACAGCGCGGTGTACAAACAGCTTGTGGTTAAGTTTATTTGTGTTTCTTATTTTCATTGGATGTAGAAAAGAATTAGCTAACTGCTGAATTTCGAGCCGTTTAGAACAAATCTCGGATGAGAAAATGCCAAAAAACGAAAAAAAAGGGCTCAAAAAGGGCTCAAAAAGAGGTTAACTGAGCTTTTCTCGACACCAATTCTGTTTTAAGTGATCTCAAAGTATGCAAAATGTAGATAATTTTATTCTGCATCCAATAAGAATAAGAAGCACATAGGAACTTAACCGCGGAGGGGCTTTTAGCTGTCGCCCTGTTTTGACCAGCTCCCTAAAAAAGATGTACGAATCGAGTCATTTAAAATAAAACATGTGGTATTTCGATTGTTAGTAGAGTTTTTCTTAGGATTTCGAAGATTTCATAGACCAACCGGGGGACCGGTCAATCGATATAGGAAAGATGGTGAATGGACCAAGATGGTTAGAAAAGGGGAGAAAGGATTGGGTGGGGGAGGGTGTTAGGGGTTGAGAGGGGGTCAACAGGGTACACACGACCCACCCATACCCTCTCCCGAGGAGTAAAGAGCGACCGATTATTGTGGGCGCAGAAATTACTACAAAGCCCTTGCCTCCTTAAAAGTTTAAAATTGTTTCAAAACCTTTGAATTACCAATTTGAAATTTGTGAATTCTTTAAAATTTACATCAAATTTATATACACAAATCAAAAATCAAAGCATGAAAGAATGGGTGGAAATCAATGGAAATCAATGAAAACCAATGGAAATCAATTGTGTCAATTGTGAAAATCATTTGTGAGTTGTGTGCCTTTTTAGAAGTGCTCCTCCACGACGAAAGGATCGGCGAAATCTCGAACGATAGGCACATTTTGAGAATCCTGAAATAATATCATAGTTGATTGTTTTGATATAATGGTCGATATCATCGTTGATATCATAGTCAATATCATAGTTGATTATTTTTCCCAATACCTTGCGTTCTCTTTTCTTCGTCTCAATGCAGAGAATGCCTTGCGGACTGAGGCGTGACTCGACCGATGACAGCTCGCACTCTTTCGGCAACTTGAATTTCCTTTTGAAGAACCTGGAAAGCACAATTGTAGCAAAGTTTATTAATACTAATAAAGAGATCAGCATAGCATCTATACCGGAGAATCCAACCGGACAACTGTTATTACATTACACATACAGTCCGACAAGCTAGATTTTGTAAAAACTACTTACTACTACTTACTACTATAGTCACTCCTATAGAATCTACCCTACATTTTAAAGTACAGTACACTAAAATAAGCTTAGTCTAGATAGATATTGTAGTACTAACAATAAGTGTTGTCTTTATATTGCTTTTGGTTTTATTTCCTCAACCCACTTTGTCACTGATCCAAATCGATTCTCGGCTTCTAGATGTTTCCCCTCAACAACAATTTTTCGGCCTTTCGTTTGCACCTAAATCATTTGTTATTTTGCGCGTTAATCATCACCAAAACAATTTTGATAAAAATGAGAATCAAGTTGTCTGCTGTTTTATTTATAAAAAAAACAGTTTAAAGCTAGAGCTTTGAAACTAGAACTAGGCAACATTCCAATTTCCAGCTAGAGAAATTCTTGGAAAGATATAGATTTAATATAATTATAAATAATTAGAACCAATATTAACTAAGACTTGTTATTTTTACTTTAATTTTTAACTTTAACATTTAAAAATAAAACAAATACCTTTAAATCAGAGGGGTTGAACTCGTGCACATCTAACGTCACCGAGTATCGTCGGGGAGTGTTGCAAACCTAAGAATTTTGAATTGAATTGTTAAGTTTTAAGCTTCTAAGAGTCTAGATATTGTAAAGAATCAGTCAATAAATAGCTTTAACTGAGAATAATTGAAAGTTATTAAGTTTTAAATGAAAAACTCACCGCTCCTTTCCCAACATCAGCCTTTTGTAGCTCATCATAGTGCATATCAGGAGCATCTTTGCCACTTGGCGCAAACATCCTAAGAATATCTTCGTAAATACAAGATTTTATGTAAAGAAAGCTAATTTAGAACTAATTTTAGTATTAAAGATGAACATATAGAGTTTTTAGTAATCACAGTGTTAAAAGTATATTCGTCAAAAAATACTCTAGAAAATGAAAGTAAATTTAGCCTGGTTTTGTTAGATTTTTCACTTATTCACTAATTAAATAACTCTTTTTAGATTTCATAACTAAAACTAACTAAATCTACAACTACGAAAAGATTTTTGTGAATGACCTGACCAACCACGGACTCGCGATCGGCCATCCAGTTTGTTGATAGTCAAATGGGACAAAAGCCATATTGAAATTCGTTTTTGATGTTTTACTTGAAGATCGACTCTGAAAGCAAATTCAAGTTAAATACCAAATTGATAAGCTTATCAAAGAAAAAAAACAGAAATCCGTACAGTAAAGGCGGGGCCATAAAGGTACGAATCGGTCACAAGAGATAAGGAAGAGTTATTCAAATTCAGTAGTCCTGTTCAGTAACTTTATAGTCATTGGAATATAATGAGTTTGCTATAATATTGTTTTAGTTTAACTATATTTCAGCTAAGTGATGCTATAGTCTAGTTACAGCCCAGCTACATCCCAGCTACATCCCAGCTACAGCTCAGCTACAGCTCAGCTACAGTCCAGCTACAGCACTATTCCATACATGATCTAATATCACTGTAGTATTTCCTGAAGGGACAAGGGACTTGAATAAAGCTTTGGCTTGTGCTCTCCTAAATGCAAAATCTTTGGCAAACATCCCCTTTTAAGAGGCCCCATTACCAGAAAGCCTGAAGCAGTAAAGTACCAACAAATAAATTTTCAAACAAAATAAACCAATTAATTTATTATAGATTAGTAAAAATTTACAACTAAGAGTTTCAAAATCAACTTAAAATCGGTCACAAGAGATAAGGAAGAGTTATTCAGATTCAGTAGCTTTATAGTAATTGGAATATAATGAATTTGCTATAATATTGTTTTAGTTTAACTATATTTCAGCTAAGTGATGCTACAGTCCAGCTAATTACTGCTATAGTCTAGTTACACCCAGCTACAGTCCAGCACAGCCAGCCACTCATCACAGCACTAAGTACTGCAAGTCCGACAGCCCAGCAAGCCAGCTAACCAGTACAGCCCAGCTACAGCCCAGCTACAGCCCAGCTACAGCACTATTCCATACATGATCTAATATCACAGTAGTATTTCCTGAAGGGACAAGGGACTTGAATAAAGCTTTGGCTTGTATCTTGTGCTCTCCTAAATGCAAAATCTTTGGCAAACGTCCCCTTTAAGAGGCCCCATTACCAGAAAGCCTGAAGCATAAAGTATTAACAAATAAATTTTAAAACGAAATGAACCAATTAATTTATCTTTGGCAAAAAAAAAATTCACAACTAAGAGTTTCAAAATGAACTTAAAATTGCAAAACCTTTCCTCTTGACTCTTTTGGTTGAGAGACGGGAAAATGTAGGAAACACAAAGGCTCTGAAAAAAAGTGAACATACAAAACAAAATTTTCAAACAACCCATATCAGTCTTTGGCCCTTGAAGTCTATATATGGAAATGAAAAGGTGAAAATATTTGATCGGCGACTCTTTATGTAGTGAGTGTCACATGGGAAAAGAGAAGCGAAGAGGAAGAGAATTGAAATCGAAAACAGATTTCTTTTTCCCCTCTCCAACCCCCACCCGACTTTTACCTATTTATTTACATAGTATGAAGAAAAAAAAAGATAAACCCCTCTCCTAGGCCCTTGTTTTCAATTTCACTTCTGAAATGCAACAAAAAACCCCTCTTGCTTCTTGTTTTTGAGTTCACCGCTTGTTTTCAGTTTTGTTTTTCTTTCCTTGTTTTTCTCATCTGCCAACGTGGATCCAAATCTCTTCTCTTCTTCAAAAAAATCAAAAGAACTATTATTTCCTAATCTCTGTCTTCACAACAAACCTTTGCAAAGCTAAAGTTACGAAATTTTGACTCTGTTGATTTGTCGATTGTAAAAGGTTAAAAAGCTGACAGGAATTAAGAATGATAAAATTTTTAAAAAAGACGTCATATGGGCTTGTTTTTAACAAATAAGACTTAATATTTTGAAAGATGAAGCTTTCAAAAGTGTTGTGAAGAGTGGACAAAAACTATGACACAAATTGTGAAGTGAAGACTTGTAAAGTCTAGAGAATTCTATTGTGTTCAAATACTAAATGAACATTAAAAGACATACCATCAAATGAACAGCAATGATAGCAATCAAATGAACAGCAATCATAGCCAATTTTTCCTTACAAACAGAAGAACTCGAATGAAATCATAGTCAATTTTATAGAATTGAGCTTTTTTTATGTGAGCTGTCTCAAAAATTCTTTTGAAATGATAATTCTGAGCTACTGGCAATGTTTTGTCTTGAATACAACTCCATTCAAAGTTGTATTAGCCAGTTGTTAATGATAAATATCATCTACTGGGATCAATTTCTTTTCGCTCAAAACCCAGAACACATTGAGCTCAAGGCTCTATAAAGCTCAAGCCTCTATAAAGCTCAAGCCTCTATAAAGCTCAAGCCTCTATAAAGCTCAAGCCTCTATAAAGCTCAAGGCTCTATAAAGCTCAAGGCTCTACAAAGCTCAAGGCTCTACAAAGCTCAAGGCTCTACAAAGCTCAAGGCTCTACAAAGCTCAAGGCTCTACAAAGCTCTATAAAGCTTTGTAGAGCTTTAAACCATAATACAAATATGCAAAGCCTTCAACTAGTTCCGAGTTTTCAAATAGAGCCTAATGTTTTCGAATATCAATTCCAGTGCCTCTTCGCTTAGCCAGTTCAGTAAAACAACAGAGTTTAGAAACTTCAAACATTATCCTTGAGTTAAATCATTTAAAAATCCGGTTCAAAGATCGACTTTTACAACTCTACACTCCTTTTTTTTCTCTATTAATTACAAATAGTCTAATAAATTCTAACCATATTACGGATGAAGGAGTGATAAGGCTGCGAAAAGAATCGGTGAAGTGTGTGACATTCCAGGAGACACGATTCTACACACTGAGAAGATAGCGTGGCAGACTCATGGGGAATTGATTTTTGCAAAGATTCAATCTATTTGAAGTTAATTTTTTTAATTACAGAAATTCTTGATCTTCTTTTCTGTAGATTCATAAAATTATCATTTCATAACATCATCATTTTACTTTTCAAAATCGAAAATTGTAAATCCGCTAATCCGGGACGCTATTTAGGCTAACTTTCAACAAAATATTCATTTTCTTTTTAAGACAATGATTTAGCATTTCTAAAAACAGCTCAAAATGGGTAAACGAGGTCGTTTCATTTGTGGTGGAGTGGCAACAGCGATTGGCATTCTCGGTGCCCTTCTCATTGCCGCCGGTCTCGTTGTCGTTCTCAAAGTGATGCCTGATCAGATCAAGGACGGAATCAAAAAGGTTATTACAATATTCGATTGATGCTTACCATACTTACAACAAAGTCTCCTATCTTTCCCATCAAATTTCTTCATCAATAGTATTTTTTCAAATATACCTCGATTTTAAGCTTTTAAGCTGGTTTTTAGCTTTTCTTAAATTAAATAGCCAATTTGTTTTTAGGACAAACAACTAATCAAGTACAAGAATGGGACCTATAACGATTACACAAAAGATTGGGTGTCTCCAAAGTACATTCAACGAATGCAGTATTGGGTTTACGACTACAAGAATCCGATTAGCATCATCAATCGAGGACAACTACCTGACGTCGATGAGAAAGGACCGTACACTTATGTGTGAGTAAAACTTATGTTTTTAAACAAATTCTTTTAGTCTATTGAAATTAAACTCTAAAAATAAGGAGAGTCTATTTTAAAAACTCATAATACCTAAAAGTCTATGTTTTCGAAAACTCAAACAGTTCAAGCAATCTTTCAGCGAGGACACCTTCAACGACATCACTTGGATGAGCGACGATAACACGATCCTCAACTATACACAGGTAAACTTCACTCTTGGGTAAATAGATTTTTGTTTTGACGTTTTGACCGTTTTGACACTTTGATCTTTGAAAATTTGAAAGGAAAGTCTAGTCAACATGGTTGTTACATAAAGATTGACAAATAAATAACAATAACAATCGTTTTCAGACTATCCGGTATCGATTCGATCCCGAGCAATCGTGTCTTGGCTGTGATCCGTATAAGGACACCGTCTTGGTGCCAGATATCAGTTTTATTGTGAGTTATGAAAAGTACAAATAAAGCAAAGACTAGAGTGTGTTCCAATTAGTAGACATTTGATAACCGGCATTGGATAACCGGCATTGATAACCGGTATTTGATAACTGGCATTGGATAACTGGCATTGGATAACTGGCATTTGATAACCGGCATTGGATAACTGGCATTTGATAACCGGCATTTGATAACTGACATTTGATAACCGACATTTGCTAACTGACATTAGTGCAGAGCTAAATAAGTGTTTCGTTATCAAATGTTCAATAACAATGTGTTTCTAGTAATGCTTTTTCTAAAATGCATCTATTTGAGAAAACTATCAAACGTCAAACGCATCACTTTCCATTTGATCAGCCCAATTTTTGTATGAGGAATCACAAGGCTCAGTCAATTGTACATTGAGATAATCTGATGTAAACTAACGTTTTGACTGCAGTATTTTTTTTTTGCTATAGATCCATTTAAGAAAAAGCATCACTCGAACGGAAGCAAAGTGAAGCAAAGTTTCATCAAAATCCATTAAAACTGAACAAAATTACTTATAAATCACTACTTTTCATTGAAATTCATCAAACTAAAGAAAAATTTCTTATAGATTATTTTCTAGTTAGCACTCGAGCAATTCGGTGAATGTTACAGCTTTTTTGGTAGCTTCAATCTTTCACATCTTTGCGGTTTGTTTAGTTTTTTCAATTGTATTGGGTTGGTGAATTGAAAACTGCGGGCTATTGTCATATGTGACAGTTTGAGCACTTTCTTCAAAAGAAACCCATTTTGGTGTCAATGGAAAAGTTGTAGAGAATCAAAAATTAGGCTTATAGCCAAATTTCCAAAACGATAGCTCGAAAGAAAACGGGCCAGCCCGTGTGCAATGTACAAGGGGGGGAGGGGGGGGGAAAAAAGAAGGGCCCAAATACAACGAGAGCAAAAGAAACCGAAGTTCTTAAACTATTGGGTTGGTGAATTGAAAACCGCGGGCTATTGCATATGTGAAAGTTTGAGGACTCTTCAAAGAAACCATTTTGGTGTCGGAAAAGGGGAGAATCGCTTTATCCAAATTTTCAGAACGATTCAAAAACTGGTTTTCAAGAAATGCCAAATTTACGAAACTTTCACAAAACTTGCATTTTAAGCGAAACTACTAAGTGTATCTTTTTGGAAATTTGGCTATAAGCCTAATTTTTGATTCTCTACAACTTTTCTATTGACACCAAAATGGATTTCTTTTGAAGAAAGTGCTCAAACTGGGACATTGGGACATCTCCAGTCCTCCATTTTTGAGTCTCACACTTGTCTCAAACACTTGTACTGGGAGTTGCTGGATAGCAAGACGACCGTTAATGCAATCAAATACAGTGGACTGTTGGGAAGTTCTGGATAATGAGTAATGAGCCTGAAGAAGAATAAGCCCTCCAAGTCAAAGATCGTTCTCATCCACGACAACGCGCGCCCTCATATTGCAAAACTGACTCGCTCTAAAATAAATAGCCTTGTTTGGGAACTTTTGGCGCATTCCCCATACAGCCCGGACCTCGCCCCTTTTGATTACTATTTATTCCGGATCATGAGTAATGAGCTTGCGGGAGAACACTTCGATTCGGAAGAAGCAGTGAAAAATTGGCTTTGAAAGTTTTTCGATTCAAAACCAAAATCCTACTACGAAAGGGGAATCCGCAAATTGCCTGTAAAATGGGCAGAAGTCGTCAATAATAATGGAAATTATTTGGAATGAATTCATGGTTTTATGTTGAATAAATTTTAGTTCAAAGTCCCGCAGTTTTCAATTCACCAACCCAATACTTATCATTTTCTAATTACCATTATTAACACTTGACCAACTTTAGATCTCCCCGCGGTTCAAGGTTTCTATGATAATGATTTGGTACCATTGCTAGCCGACGCCATGGATCTCTTTGACACGGGACCCTTTGTGAGAGTGGTTGGTAACAATCAGTCATCGTCAAAATTTTCCGATCTGTTCTCAGATCACTTGTACTTTTAAAGATGCTCAATCTCAAGATTTCCCCTAATTCAGACGATCGACCAGCTTCTCATCTCTGGCTATGAGCCAAAAGTCTACGTCTCTTTCCTGCAAAATGTCTTGAACATTGTCATCGATGTTTTCAACATTCTCCTGCATGATATTATCAATCCCCTTCAACACGCTCACATCGAACCACCGCAAAATGTCAGCTATGGGGTAGCTAAAGGTTTTAATTCATTCTTAACTTCAAATTCCAGCAAACTCTCTTCTACACCAGTCCCCATTACATAGTAACCACGGGAAAAGATAATTACAAAGAAGTGGGCTTTATCAAAAGTTTCACCATGGAGGACCCGTTCAACAAAAACATCACCCTATCCACAACGGGAACAACGTTACCGGAACAATGGTATTTTAATAGTATTCTGAGTAAAGTACAATATTTACTTATTTCCTTTCCATTTTAGGTGGTCTAAGTGCAACGGCGATACACTTAATTCAATGAAAGCAAGAACAGTCGCTGGAAACAGTAAGCTTAAAAATATGTAGATATACAAAAATTCAGCCGGTGACTTCTACCCATCATTCTTGGAGAAAAAAGATGTCGTGCCGATTTATGTGGACTCCATTTGTCGGTACGTTCTTGACCAAGTAAAAAACAAGAATGGCTAAAGAACTAATGTGTTTAGCAATAGTTTAATTGTTGTTTGACAAGAACAAGTACAAGAACAAGAACAAGTACAAGAACAAGAACAAGAACAAGAACAATAATGTGAGTGTCCGAATGTTAGAGACTTTCTGGTTGTCCAAAAAAAGCGTCAGCCAATGCGGGGATCGAACTCAGCTAGGGTCGGCTCGAAGCCAATTTGAGAGTCCAGCGCTCTAGCTAACCGGTCTACGCATTCCCCTCTCCAATTAAACACTTTTATCACCTCTCGGCAAGCAATCGTACATCAAATTCAGATCAATTCTCATGAAATACCAGAAAGAGGTGACATATGAGGGAATCGACGCCTACCGTTTCGTTCTCCCCGCCGATGAGTTCAATTGGGAGTAAGGCTAAACAATTTCACTTTTAACTCAATTCATTTAGTCAACCGGAAAACTGTGGTTTCTGTTTCCCGCTGAAACACGATTATTTCGATAGAAATCAAGGAGATCATAGCTATCCAAATGGAATAATGGATCTACGAGGATGTCAGGAAGGTAATGAAAATTTTTCAAGGCTTTTCAAGACTTAAATCCTTCTGATTAGGCAATCCGGTGGCTATTTCAAAGCCGCATTTCTATGAGGCCTCGGATGTGGTGAAGAATTTTATCCCTCGTTTTAAGTCTAGTGACGATGACAACGTGTGGATGGATGTCGAGCCGGTAAATCTTATCTTTCCATCACTTTACAATTGTTTTCAGCAATCAGGCACCATTCTCATGGCACATAAGAGAATGCAAATTAATCTCATGGCTAATCAATTCAAAAATATCAGGTCAGTAAGTTTAAGATATTCTCAACCGCTATTGGAATTAGTCTTCATGGTCGACTGGCTAAGATTTCTTTATCAAAGTCTAGAGGTCAAGCCCTAGATTCCAGAGGCCAAACCCTAGATTCCAGAGATCAAACCCTAGATTCCAGAGGCCAAACCCTAGATTCCAGAGGCCAAACCCTAGATTCCAGAGGCCAAACCCTAGATTCCAGAGATCAAACCCTAGATTCCAGAGGCCAAACCCTAGATTCCAGAGGCCAAACCCTAGATTCCAGAGGTCAAATCCTAGATTAATTCTTTTTCTTTTAGTTCTTTTTCCCATATCTATATCGGTTTTCCTAAATTTAGGACTTAGGCTTTATATTGTTTGTATTATTCTTGTGAATAAATGTCTATTTATAAGTTAACGTCTAACAAATCATTCCAGCAGTATGAAAGTCTTCATGCCTGGTGCGTATCCAATCTATTGGTTGAACGAGTCTTTCTATGCTGATCAGGGAACAGTGAGAGATTTGAAGAACGATTTGATCAACCCACAAAAGCTCTTCAAAATTATTTGCTATTCAGCGGTTGGATTGGGAGGTGAGCGATCTAAAGCTAATCAAACGAGGGCTCATTATCAGTAAAACGACAAATTCAAACATTTTCTCTAATAGTAGTGCACCGGTTTGCCTAAATTCCTCGAAATCTCGAAAAGCGCTTATGAGAATCTATCGATGTGCGGTCGAAAAATGTAGCTGATGATGAGATCTTGCGGATAATTTGAGTGTTGAGCTTCTGTGAAAACTTTAGAAGCTGTAAAATAGTCGTCAACTCGGCTCAGCGGAGTACTATTAGAGAAAATACGATTGGTAACACAGAAACAAGGCTTTTGTCTTGATTTCAGACAGAAACGAGAAAGGTTTTTGTCTTGATAATTTCTTAATCATTGATACTAAGAAAACTATAGCTTATAAACTTAATAAGCTAAAGATTTGTAACGTTTAAAAGTTTACTGTGATACATTTCACTAGTTAAATTTCTTTAAACTCAAATCTTTTAAATATCATAAGATCTTTAACATGAAATTCTTTTTGAAAGGCTTTTTTAAACATTAGCTTTTTTCCTAGTTCCTATTTGGTTACTGTATAGTTCCTATTTAGTTCATATCTAGTTCTTTTATAGTTCCTATTTGGCTACTTTATAGTTCCTATTTAGTTCCTATTTGGTTACTGTATAGTTCCTATTTAGCTCCTATTTGGTTACTGTATAGTTCCTATTTAGTTGCTATATAGTTCCTTTGTGGTTCCTATTTAGTTCCTATTTGGTTCCTTTATAGTTACCATTTGGTCACTGCATAGTTCCTATTTAGTTCCTATTTAGTTGCTATTTGGTTACTGCATAGTTCCTATTTAGCTCCTATTTAGTTCCTATATGGCCCCTTTATGGTTCCTATTTAGTTTCCTTTTTTCCTTTAATTTTTCAAAGACTTTTTCAAACATTAGCTTCAAAGCTGTAGCTTTAAATTTGAAAGCAAATTTTCAATATAATAAAATTTCGATAGAAAATCGAATTGTTAGACTTTTTTTTTAAAGAGATTTTCTCTTTAGGTCTTCTCATTCTGATCTCAATCCTTTCCTGCTTTGGCATTGTGTTCGTTTCTCGTCGACAAAGCTCAAAAATCGATTAGTTTTCTCTTAAATTTCTTTGTATTTGTTTAAATTTGTATAAAATTTATATTAAAGCAGAGATATCTAGAAATAAAAAAAGAAAAAACAAAAAGAAATGAGCAGAGAACAGAGAAAATACATGTATCTGATCGAGAAAAGAAAAGAAAGTTTTGCTTTTTTTTGTTGACGCTATGCGCTCACCCATTTTTCACAAAAAAAAACAACATTTAGACTCTAAAATTACATGAAAATAGCTTGCAAACAACCGGATTGTACAAAAATGAACAAAAAATTGCGCGAATTTTAGGAATTTATTTGAATTTCTAAAATGAGATCTTAATTTAGGCAATAAAATTGATTACCGTATTTCTTTCGAATAGAAGACCGGGTAAAGAGTATCATCGCGTACTCCTGCGTAGCTATAGAGCGTGCTATAGAGCTGTAGAGCTGGAAAATGGCTCAAAAATCTGTTAGCTCATGTGGTATTTTTGAGTCATTTTCCAGCCCTATAGCACTTCATTGAAAGCTTTTATGCAGAAAAGAGATTTTAAAAAGGGTTGCTACGCAGGAGTACGCGATCATACTCTTTGCCCGGTCTTCTATTCGAAAGAAATACGGTAATTAAATGGAAAAAGTAGGAAAAAACAGGAAAAAACTTTGGAAACTTTGAGAAAAAACTGAAATTTCACTATTTTTATCGTTTTTCTTTAAGATTTTATCAAGTTTATTTAAAATTTAAATTTTTAAATCTTTAAATCTTTAAATTTTAAATCTTTTAAATGCTCATAAACATTCTCATCTCAAATTCTTATTTCTTTATGTTTCGAAAGCTGTTCCCAAAATGTTTTCATTTCGATTTTTCAATTATCTTCAATTACTTGTTGTTTTCAATTTTCTATTATTCGATTTTGGTTGGGGAAATTCCGATGCAACGTCATGATTGTTTTGGCGATTTGAAGCAAATTTCGTTTTCCCATAATATCAGCCGAATTGCACAGAGATGCCTGAAAAAAAAAATGGGAATACAAAAAAAAGGGTTTTGAGTTTTCGAATCACTTTTCAAGTTTAAAGCGGCATAAAGTTAGTGTAAAGGATCTATTGAAGTCATGGGGCCCAAAGTCATGGGCCATGGGGCCCAAAGTCATGGGCCATGGGGCCCAAAGTCATGGGTCATGCGGTTGATCTTCTGAAATACATATCTAACTAATCGATAATGTATTCGTTTAAAGTTTTAAAATTTTAGTCTAGATTGAGAAGAGTTCTCTAAAGCTTTGGAATAAGAGTTGAGCTTTAGATTTTTTAATTCTTCTTTTACTTTCAAAGTCTCACAATTAGGAACAAGTTTAGCAAGTTTAGCAAATGAAAAAAGCATTGGAAAAACGGGGTTTAAAGGTCAGATTCTGAAATGAAAAAGAAAAATAAATGAGAGAGTGAATATTGAGAGGAGAATGATGGCCATCAATCGAT
Organism: Mesorhabditis belari; assembly: GCA_958450365.1. Classification (NCBI taxonomy): domain Eukaryota; kingdom Metazoa; phylum Nematoda; class Chromadorea; order Rhabditida; family Rhabditidae; genus Mesorhabditis; species Mesorhabditis belari. The sequence goes on from CAUEEP010000736.1 coordinate 1,914,896, forward strand.
CGTCGGTGAGTGGGAGAAGACGCTGAAAAGTGAAAAGGGCAGTCTTGACTGGTTTGTCTCATTTTAGTGACAGGCTTGTTGATTCGTTTTATGTTTAAAATCAGTTCTATGTTTGTTGTTGATTCGTTCTATGTTTTAAATCAGATAGAGAAACTAGATTGCTGTATTTTTTTAGTTAAAACTTTGATAGAAGTATGTTTGGTTTACAGTCGAACTTCGATATAACGAACTGAAAAGATACTTCAAATTTTCTAAGTAGCTGGACAGCCGACCTGATCCAGTTTATCTGGGGCAGATTTTGAGCAGAATTTCAAATTCGTTGTATTGAAGTTTGTTATATTGAAGTTCGACTGTATTTCTTTTAATTAGTCTAATCGTTTTTTTTGAAATTAGCCTTAAAAAATCTACTTTTTCTACATTTAATCCGTTCAGAATTGATTGAAATCTTCAAATTTCTAATAAAAGTAAAGCCTAGATGAAAATTTCTTAATCAAAAAGCCTGCTTTTCCTTTAGAAAGTCTTTTCCACACAATCACTCACGTTTCCAGTCTTTTCAATCCGATTAGATGCAACGAACAAAGACAACATTCAGTCACAATCACTGCTATCATCTTTTTGAGATAACAACGCTGTAGTTGAAGTCTGTAGTTGACGTCTTTGTAGTCAATTGGCGTCTTTGTAGTCAGTTGACGACTTTGTAGTCAGTTGGCGTCTTTGTAGTCAGTTGAAGAATCCATTCATTTACAATCAATCACAACGAATCAAAGAAACAAAGAAACAAAGAAAAAGAGTAAAATAAAAGTGTTAGCAGAGAAAGAAAGATGACCCCACGACTAATCTAGAACTAGAATCAATGGGTGACTATTTTGCGAGAAATTTTTCAGTAAACTTTCTTCTATGTAAGTAAATCTTTATGATTTTAATGTAGATCTCAAAAATTTCAAACAAAATGACATCAAAATCATAAAGATTAGCTAAATTAGGCGCTAAAAATTGTCGCAAAGTAATCAGCCTCTAGAAAGAAGTACCTCTGGAACACCGAGCTTTTTGCAAGTGGCCACAAAACTATCGACATTTCGTTTCGCTTTTGGTGAGGAAAGTGGCTGAAAATGATTTTATTAGCTAAAAGTTTATTTTAAAGTTATCCATGAGAAAAGCTTTCCAGTCAGGTTTACCTATTCTTAGAAGGAACATATTGGAACCATATTGGAACCATATAGTTAAGAGAATTAAAATAGTTCGTTTGTTGTTCTAGTTCTCGTTTCTTAACCCCTTAGCTTATCTATTCTAGCTCCAGTTTCTCAGCTATTCGATTTCCTATTCCATTTCACCAAATCGAAATAGTTTTGTATTTTCTTAACAATTCTTTGGCATAAAAAAAAGCAATACCAAATTCTCGATTGGAGTCAAAACAGTGATACTCTTCCCCTTCAACGAGTTCGCAAAGTTGCAAAGATAGACTCCATCACTGAGTTGAGACGGAATGTTCTCCGAATCGAGTCTGAAATGTAACATGTAACATGTAACATTGCAACTTCTTTTATCATATAACTCACGAGACTCCAAGCCTCTCTTTGAAAGCTTTTCTCAATCCCTCAATGAATTGCGAGGTGCTCGTGCTCTCGGTACTCATTGACTGAAAATGAATAGTTTAAAGTTTAAAGGTTAAAAGGTTAAAAAAGAACAGTACTTACTTTTACTAAAGATTTTCTATCAGTTGTAGTTTTTGGTAGAGTTGTTGGAGTTGATGGGGGTTTAACAGTTGGACGAATAGACGAAGATGTACTTCCAACTGATCGAATCGAGTTTGAAAGAGTGCCAGCTTCTAAAAGTTGTTAGATTTCAAAGTTTAGCTATTCTTGAATATCTTATCTTTTCAAATTACTAGTTTAAATTGGTTAAGTATCAAGAAAATCAATGCTAGAAAGCATTATCTACCTTGTGCTCACCCCAGTTTCCCTAAAATTTTGAATATGCTAGGAAAGATGTTTGATGTTTAACGTTTACATTTCTTAAGCACAAAGTAAATCACTTACTTATTATTGGTACTGATGCAAGCGTCTTTTTCACTCCAATCATATTTCCTGTGACTGTTTGTCTTGTCAATGTTGATGGCCTTGTCGGTGGAGGCACTGGTCTCACATTTTTCCCCAATGCATCCATTTTATTCTAGAATTCATTTACAATTCTCAAATAAAAACCCTTCAAATACCTTGTTGCTTTTTAAAGATTCAAGATTTCCATTTTCCATTGTAGTCACTTTTTGTAAAGGAGCCACTTTCGAGACTGGTTTTGCGATCATTGTTGAAACAACTTTTTTCTGAGCTATCGTTTTCTTCTCAACATTGTTATTCTTCAAATCTGTGATCAATTTCGGTGGAGTGACGTTTATTTGAACTTTCGATAAGGTTTGAGGCTAAATTTTCATCATTTTCATCATTTTCATCATTTTCATCATTCAAATTTCAAATTTTCATTGTTTAACTAACCGTTTTCTTTTGATTTTGCTCATGAATTGATCTTTTTGTGGTGTTGATTGGACAAATCGGGAATGATGATGTTGAGTCATTGGATGATGAGGAGATTGTGTCCATCGGTGATTCTAAAATGTATCAGTTCAAATTGTCAGTGCAAATTTCAAGACTTTTTGAAGCCATTCTCAGAAGAGATACTCGAGTTCTCTAGTCAAAAATCTCAAATCTCTATTTCTTTTCTTTCTCTAGCTCTCAAAATCTTCAATCACTACTTCTCTTCTTTCTCTAGCTCTCAAAATCTTAAACCTCTACTTGTTGGTTCAGGCAGAATATTTATTAAAGCACCGGAGGGTTTATATACCGAAAAGTTGAGGGGGAAATGTTTTAGAAATGTCTATGTTTTGGCTAGGGAAATCGTGGAAAGATTTTGGAGAAAAAAGGAGGATTAAGAGGGAACATTGATCGATAGATTTCAAAGAGAAATAAACTTTATCGGAAGAAGTTCCGAACACTACTTTTCTTCTTTCTCTAGCTCTCCAAATCTCAAACCTTGACTTTTCTTCTTCTCCACTTCATCCAATCGTTCGTCGGATGACGGGGAAAACACCGAAATCTCTGTGATATCATCCAAGCCCGAACTCGGCAACTAAAATTGATCACTACTGCTATTAGCTCTTGCAATCATTTCAAAAAAAACCCTATTCGTGCTGTACAACCAAACGTGCTTTAAGAAATTCGAAATATTATAGAAAAGTTAAAGTGAAAAGGGCTATGAAAAGAAAGATGGGTGTGGCTGGGCTGTCTTCTGCCCCTAAAAGGATAAAACTTGAAACATTGGCAAGGTAGTGAAGGGCTATTTTACCAATTATGCTAAACACAGATTGTACTGGTTTTACAAAACATTTGGCAGTAACATTATCACTGGCAGGTACAGTACTGGACAATGAAATATGATATTTGAAAAAACGATCGTCACTTTCGCGCGTCTGTAACTCTCTTGTCTTTGAGTTTAAACTATTAGTGTTATACATTTTCTGAAAGCTCTTTTCAAGGGCTACACAATGGAAATATTAATATTTAGAAATACGGTAAAGACAAGGGAGTTACAGACGCGCGAAAATGACGATCATTGTCCAGTAGTGTACTTAATCAGTATTGGACAGTACAGAGATTACTCGATCAGAATCAATAGTTTCTTTAGTGAAAGAAGTTATTCTTAAACCCTCCAATGTCTCAGGTTCAAGCAAATGAAACGAAAAAAAGAATAGAAAACAAAAAGAATAGAATTACGTGTGTGTGTGATTGATCGATTTCTTTTTCAATGAAATCTAACTCGTAAGCGATCCACAAACTAAAGCAGATAGAGTGAGTGATTAGCAAAACAAAAAAAATGTTGAAGCAAATGGAAAACAATTAGCGAAAAGTCGGTAAAACATAAATTTTGTTTTTTTAATGATTGTTTCTCTATTTGAAATGGTTTACTTTGTGCTTAGAGCTCTGAAAAACATCCTCTCTAGTGTTCTAGTGATTTTCTAGTTTTGTTTTCTCAAATTCTGTAAGGAATCTTTGAGATTTCAGTATGCTAGAAAAGCTTTGTTTCTAGATTTCGCCAATCCTCAGAAAATAGCTGAAAAGCCTATCAAATCTATGAAAATTCATCAACTGAAAAGAAATCTGAAAGATGCCTTACAGAATTTGAGAAAACAAAACTAGAAAGTCACTAGAACACTAGAAATGATTGGTTTCAGAGCTTTAAGCACAAAGATTTCAGTATGCTAGAAAAGCTGTGTTTCTGAATATCGTCAATCCTCAGAAAATAGCTGAAAAGCCTATCAAATCTATAAAAATTCATCAACTGAAAAGAAATCTGAAAGATGCGTTACAGAATTTGAGAAAACAAAACTAGAAAGTCACTAGAACACTAGAAATTATGTGTTTCGGAACTTTAAGCACAAAGTACACCATTTCAAATAGAGAAAAAATCAGAAAACGTTTTAAGCTCTAGATTCTAAATTTCCAAGCTTACTTCCAAGCTTAAAGTACACCAGAAAGAACAAGCAAAAGCTCTACCTCGTGTGACAATCGATGTTCATCAGCTGTACTTGCATATCCACTATCGCTTCCTTGTCCGCTTGTTAGAGTTGCGAATCTCGTTTGTCGATTCTTTCTCTCAATTACTGGTGCCGAAGTTGATGGTTTACGAAGAGTATCACTGTCATCACTTCTAAAACAAATCACTTATGAATTGTTCTTAATTATGCTGAAAAAAAGCAACAAGCTACCATTAGAAAATTCCAGATTCGCATTTTTTTCTAAACTCTAATTTTCATTTTTCTGCTTTTATCTGCTTCAAGCTATTCACTTACCCCATTGTTTGTGTTCTTCCAATGTTGTGTGATCGAAGAGTACCAGTTGAATAGGCTGATCTATGTCCCATTCCACCACCACACTCAAGATCCATCCATTTAAAAACATGCTCTCTTCCCTAAAGGCATTTGAATATTCTTGGCTGGGTATAAGAACAATGGCTATAAGCAGCATAGCTACATGGCTATAAGCAACATGGCTATAAGCAACATGGCTAAGCAACTTGGCTATAAGCAACTTGGCTATAAGCAACATGGCTAACATGGCTATAAGCAAAGCTTAAGCAAAGCCAGCAAAGCCAGCAAAGCCAGCAAAGCCAGCAAAGCCAGCAAAGCCAGCAAAGCCAGCAAAGGCAGCAAAGCCAGCAAAGCAAGCAAAGCCAGCAAAGCAAGCAAAGCCAGCAAAGCAAGCAAAGCTCAAGCTTAGTTTCTTTCTTGAATTTCTGATATACTAAATGAAGCCAAGTTTAAGCCAGAAGCTTTACAAGTATTAGAAAATCAATGAACTTACTTTATTGATAATTTTAGCTGGTGGTGATTGCAACGGATTATCATCAATCATGAATACAAAAAGTGTTTTCATTTTTCGAATATGAAGAGGAATTTGTGTGAAATAGTTGCTTGATAGATCCAATGTGTTTAAAGTCAAGCGACATAATTCTAAATCATTTTTAATTCATAAATTCTATTTCAATTTCTATTTCATTACCAGATGGGAATTGATCGAGTTGATTCTTTCGAAGGTTTAACACTCGTAAGAATTTTAACAAAGCAATATCTGCGGGAAGAGTTCGCAAATGGTTGTAACTTATGTCCTGGAAGAATTCAAATTCAATCAATCATTCTAAAAAAAACGAACTAATTCTGTTAGAGTTGAAGATAGTTGTCGAATTTCTTTTGGCACTGTGTCAAGGCGATTTCCAGAGAGTAACAAGATCTCAATCGGTAAATCAAAGAGTCCCAATGGGATTTGTGTTAGATGATTGTTGCTAAAAGGGAGATCAAAGGATTATTGATCTTTTAAAGGTGTACAATAGATGTTGTTGTTGAAACAAGGCTTCACCAACAACAAGTTGCCAACAACAACTTTAACAAGTTGCCAACAACAACAAGTTGCCAACAACAACTTCAATAAGTTGTCAACAACAACTTCAACAAGTTCCCTACCTCAAGTCCAAGAACGTCAATCGATCAAGCAATGCTACATCAGAGGGAATCCTTCTCAACACATTTGCTCGAACTCTTAACGATTCAAGACATCGCAATTCGCAGATTCCTGCTGGTAACTCAGCTAATCGATTACTGCTTAGATCTAAAGAAATTTGAAATCTTTTAATTACTTTCATTTTCTACCAGCTGAAACAAGATCCGAGATGTCGTATTTGTTGGCGAGTCCTTGAGGGAATTCTTTCAGTTTTCTGCCTACTAGATTGAGCACTCCTGTTGCTTGAGCTTCGTCAAACATTCGATCAGTTGAACGGGAGAGAAGCTAAAACTTGTGAGATTCTAGAGATTGAAAAAACAGATTGTTCTTCATGAAGTTCAAGAAGAAGCTCAAGAAGAAGTTTTAAGATAAATTTCAGATTGAAAGCAACATTTCGTACTATAGGCTGGGATTGAATAAAGAAGATGAAAAATGAATATCCGCAAGTCAAGGAAATGAGCTTGATGGGTGTAATGGATTTTCGTGAATTCTTTTCCTTCTTTCACCTCTATTGACAGCCCGCATACTTTCACTTGCCGATAATTAGAATACACGGCTTGTGAAGAATATTTGGTGGTCAAGAAAAGAAAGAAAAAGAAATGGGTAAATGGGTAAATGGGGTACAAATGTTTACTATGGTATTTGGTTATTTTAAAATTTGTGTAAGATTGATATTCAATTGATATTCAATCATCAATCAACTATTAAAGAAAAAGAAATGAGTAAATGGGTACAAATGTTTACTGTGCTATTAGAATGCTATCAATCTGTGCTATTAGAATGCTTTACATCAATGCTATCAATCTCGAATATCTAGCATTATTTAATACGCATATTTAATACGAATATCTAGCAATTTGTGTAAGAATTATTCAACCAATCAACTAAAAAAAACAGATCGTTCTTGAATTCTTCAAGAATTTTTAAGCTAAAGTTCAGATTCAGAGCAAGATTTCGTACTAGAGGCTGGGATTGAATCAAGAAGATGAAAAATAAATATCCGCAAGTCAAGGAGTGAATATTAAAGTTTACGATAAGTGAGAAGCAAGTGATTTGACTAACTAGTTTTTTTTCTTGTAGATATGATAAGAGTCCCAATGGGATTTGTGTTAGATGGTTGTTGCTAAATGGGAAAAATTTATATAGTATTATTGATCTTTTAAGATGTACAATATGCTTCAACAAGTTTGTTGAACATTTTGTCTACCCCAAGTGATTAGACTAACTAGTTTTCTCTTGTAGATATTATAAGATGATGTAGATAAGAGTCCCAATGGGATTTGTGTTAGATGATTGTTGCTAAACGGGAGATCAAAGTATTATTGATCTTTTAAGATGTACAATCTTTTAAGATGTACAATCTTTTAAGATGTACAATCTTTTAAGATGTACAATATGCTTCAACAAGTTTGTTGAACATTTTGTCTATCTCAAGTTTTGACTAACTAGTTTTTTCTTGTAGGTTTGATAAGATAAGATGATGTAGATAAGATGGGTTTCTTGTAGATAAGATGTGGATGGATGTTTCTTGTAGAGAAGCTGTAGATAAATGTTTCTTGCAGAGAAGATGTGGATAGATGTTTCTTATAGATAAGCTGTAGATAAATGTTTCTTATAGATAAGATGTGGATAGATGTTTCTTGTAGAGAAGATGTAGATAGATTTTTCTTGTAGAGAAGCTGTAGATAGACTTTTCTTGTAGAGAAGATGTAGATAAATGTGTCTTGTAGAGATGCTGTAGATAGATGTTTCTTGTAGATAAGGTGTAGATAAATGTTTCTTGTAGATAAGATGTAGGTAAATGTTTCTCATAGTTAAGATGGATTTCTTGACTTACTGCAATTGTTATCAAACTATTATCTTATATTATAGTTAAATCGAATAGTAAAGCATAGATAAATGATCCATAAGAATCTACTTTTCAAAAAAAAAACCTTTAAAAATTGAGTTTGAATTGAACCCAGTAAAGTTGAAAAGATGAGGAGTAAACAAATGACACAAAATGGATAGTCGGCTCGATTTCCTATTGAAGGAAGTAGAAAAGAGGAGAGAAAGGGCAAATTGACGCCTAAAGCCTAAGAGTGGTGGAGAAGAGGGACAATTGGGGTGCTCACTCTGACCCCATTGAGGCGAAAGCCTCTGGGGGTCCTAGGGAGCCCTGCTGAGCGCCCGTACCAGTCTGCCCTTTACCCCCCACTCCTTATGGATATCCTGACAAAACCAATGAATGTGCTGATGCCTCGTTTCATCCTTCTCCATCAACCCCTTCCCTTTCTGACTCTGAATTATCTTATGCTAATTTTTGAACTCAGTTTGTCTAAATGTTTGCTTGAGCTTTATTTATAATTAAATCGAATTCCTATTGTAAAAGATAAGCTAAATGAAGCCTGGCTACGATCTGATGAAAGCTGAAGGCTTACAACTAGCTCAAGGGTTTCAATTAAGCTAATTGTAGCAGAGGCAGAACTTGTCATGCTTGGCTAAACTAGAATTTCTATTGTAAGGGCACTAGCCTGGCTGATCTGTGAAAGCTGAAGGCTTACAACTAGCCAAGGGTTTCAATTAGGCTAATTGTTAGCTAAGCAAGGCTAGAACTTCTCCTGATCTTGTTCTAGACTTCTTCTAGACTTGTTCTGACACTTTCTTAACACCTATTCTGGCTTTGTCCAGATTCTGGACCTTTTCTAGACTTGGCTTTAACTGGAGTGATTAAATTTACATTTGAATTAGCTTTTCAAAGAGTTCAAAACAATAAGAAAAGTAAAAACATACAGTAATCGTTACGTAAAACCAGTTTTTCATTAAGTAAATGAGTTTTGCTTAACAGAAAAAAACGATTTCGAGAAAATTGGGAAAACTAAAGTCCATCTAACCCGCCTATTCTCATCAAAAAATGCCGGAAATCGAGCTTTTAGTGGGTTCTTTTTAAGGGAAAAAGAAGGTTGACGTAAAGTTTCCAAAAAAGCTTGCAAAAGTTTTGTTTTAAAAGCTATTTTAAAGGGGGGAAAGTAGTACGATTTGTTGGATTGTTTTATTGACTCAGATGGATTTGAAAGAGTTGAAAGAGTTGAAAGAGAGCTGGGATAATAGAAATTGTCTTTTGTTCGAGGATTTGGTGTGAATATTAGCATTTAAGAGGTAAATTCTTTGAAAAAGCGTTTAAAAAGTTAATTTTTCAGTCGCAATACAATAAAGTGAGCTTTGTAAGTCAAAATACTTTAAGATTTTATCGATAAGCATTGAGTATTCACCTTAGATACTTGAAAATTAGAATACCGTATTGTCTCTAATAGTAGTGCACCTTTAGCTTTGCCTAAATTCCTCGAAACCTCGAAAACCGCTTATCAGAACCTATCGATGGTTCTGATAATCGGTCGGAAAATGTAGTTGATGATGAGATCTAGTGGAGGATAAGAGTGTTGAGCTTCTGGGAAAGCTTTAGAAGCTGTAAAATAGTCATCAACTCGGTGGTACCCTACTATTAGAGACAATAGTACTGAACGTTGCTTAAATTACTCGAAATCTCGAGAACCGCTTATCGGAACCTATCGATGTGCGGTCGGAAAATGTAGCTGACGATGAGATCTTGCGGATAATTAGAGTATTGAGCTTCTGGGAAAGCTTTAGAAGCTGTAAAATAGTCATCAACTCGGTGGTACACTACTATTAGAGTAAATACGGTATTCTAATCATTCAATACCCCTTAATCTCCTCTTGAAAACTAGAAAAAAAGTTACCAGAACTTTCTGTGAAATGAATAACAAAAATCAAACAAAGGTGTTAAACAAAAAACACGAAAAATAATTGTTATTAGTATGACCGGTCTTCTCCAATTCTATCAATCTCATCAGCGACTGATTACGATGACAAGTGGAGTGATCATTAAACTGATTGATCATTGATCTCCTTGATCAAACTCTCATTGATCCAACTGGATGTCCCTAAGGTAAACTTTCAAAAGTTGTAATCTACCGTATTCTCTCTAATAGTAGTGCACCTTAAGCTTTGCCTAAATTCCTTGAAATCTCGAGAACCGCTTATGAGAACCTATCGCTGTGGGGTCGGAAAATGTAGCTGACGATGAGATCTTGCGGATAATTAGAGTATTGAGCTTCTGTGAAAACTTTAGAAGCTGTAAAATAGTCATCAACTCGGCGGGGTGCACTACTATGAGAGAGAATACGGTATTCTAATCATTCAATAACCCTTAATCTCCTATAGAATACGGTATTCAGTTATAATGCTGAATATTACTATAAACAGATAAAAAGCTTGGATTTTGAAAAACATTTGTTATTATCTAAATGAGATTTCAAAGTATAGAACTTTTTAAATAAGTCTATTCAAATGTACTTTGAGGCTAAAAATGAAAACACAACCTTTCTAGAGCATCATTTGATTCCAACTATATTTGAAACTTCTGAAACAAACTTTTGAAACAATAAATACCCCAGAAAATATGCGTTTCCACTTTGAGCTCAAGACTTCAAACACTACAAAGACTTTTAAAAACTAGTACAACTTCAAGATTACATATAAGATACTTTGAAAGATCTTTGCTTTGAAAGATCTATTGATTTCAATCCAAAACAATTTTAAAATCAAAATACACCTTGAGCTTTAAATATTTTAAAAGCATTTTTCTCAATTGAGATGGAAAAAGGAAAAAGGATATGGAGAGATTCGGAAACGGAAACCTTTACGGTGAAGGAGATGGGGAAAGAGGGGAGAGCCTTTAGGGAAAAGAAACTCTTCTTTTCTTTCAGAGAAAGGAAACTTTTCTTTCCTTTAGTGAAAGGAAACTCTTCTTTCAAAAGAGTAACCCTTTACTCTCTCCTTTTTCCAAATGAAAAGAATCTATTGCCTTTTTCCTTCAAAAAAAACCCCACCAATCCTCAGGAAACAGCTGAAAAACCTAGAAAATCTATGAAAATTTATCAACCAAAGAGTTTTTAAGCTCAAAATTGCTCTATCTATTATATATAAAGCAGAAGAGACGTTCGTCCGTTCGTCTGTGCGCAGCCAAAGGGGTGGGGCTTAGATTACGCGGAAAACTCGAATGTTACTGAGCGTTTTCTGTTGATTATGACATATTGTTCTTAGAAAGTCATTGATTTACCGTATTTTCTCTAATAGTAGTGCACCCCAGCGAGGCGAGTTGGTGACTATCTTATAGCTTCTAAAGTTTCCACAGAAGCTCAATACTCTAATTATTCGCAAGATCTCATCGTCAGCTACATTTTCCGACCGCACATCGATAGGTTCTAATAAGCGGTTCTCGAGATTTCGAGGAATTTAGGCAAAGCTTAAGGTGCGCTACTATTAGAGAAAATACGGTAATAACAAAAGCTTTATTTGATATCTTTTAAAATGTTGAACAGAAAGCAATACTACATTATGCCTGCAATAGCAATACTACATTGCTACATGTCTAGCATTACTACAAAGGTACTATAAGTCCTATCAAAATACCGATATCGAATCCTGCTCTATAGAATTTTAGCCAAGACTGCTAACCATTTGCTCTAACTATAAGATACTTAATCTTTCTAAAATTGAAGCTAAAATAGCTCAAGAATGACTGCGACATTCATCTTTTGCATAAATTTAAATCCTTGTACGGAAAATTTAAGCAAAAGCCATTGGTATAGAGAATGGGAAAACAAATGTTGACATATGGAAAGAAAGGAAAAAAAAAGAGAAGTGGTCAAGAAGTCTCTAGGGAGCTACATTCAAGAACTGAAAATATCCATTCTCTGTGGTTGACAGCCGCTTCAATGGATCAACGATTTGAGAAAGAAATTTGTTGAATCGAGAGAATAACAGACAACAGACAAGATAGAGTACTGTAAAATTTGATTTCTTTTTCTTTTTTAAAGTTTTTAGCTACTTTTGGCACTTATAAAACGTCGCTTAAAGTAGTCGATTTCAATTTCAGTCAATTAATCAATCAACTAATCAATCAATCAGTCAATGTAACTCGATTTTAGCTTTTTTCTTTTGAAAAAGCTTTGTTGTGGATTTGAAAGGAAGTTTCAAAATTAGAAATTCCAAAATTAAATACTGTAATTGGACCCGCCTCGTACAGTCACGTAGTCGCAAAAGTTTTTTAGTATTTCATTTTTTCGTGCTCGTACTTTCAAAAAATGCGTCTTTGGTATCAAAAAATAGCCCTGAATTTCAGCTATTTTTTGATACCAAAGTGCGCATTGTAGCATAAACCAGTGTCGAGAAAAACGCTTCCAAAGCTAGACTACGAAACGCTCCGCACCGCCATTATCTTTGATACCAAAAAATAGCCCTGAATTTCAGCTATTTTTCGATACCTATGCGCGCATTGTAGCTTAAACCAGTGTTGAGAAAAACTCGTTCAAAGCTAGGCTACGCAACGCTCCGCATTGTCATTATCTTTGGTATCAAAAAAATAGCTGAAATTCAGGGCTATTTTTTGATACCTTACCGCGCATTTTAGCATAAACCAGTGTCGAGAAAATCGCGTCCAAAGCTAGACTACGCAACGCTCCGCACCGTCATTATGTGGGTGCGGTACTATTACAGTATTTACGGTAAGCTATTTCATAAGATGTCGAAGGTTTAAAAGAAATTTAAAAATGTAGAAAGTAACCTTTAAACATTATAAGAAACATTGTAAGGAAAACTTTACTAAATCTTAGCCAGCTCTACGTTCTGAAAATCTCTCTAACTAGCTCGTTTCCATATTTCTAGTCCAAGTAGGAGACGACAAATTGGTTTGCATTGAAGTGCAGAGAAATGGGTAAAAGAATAAAAAGGGGATAAAAGAGAGAAGACTGGCTAAAGCTTTCCCCAAAGCACCTGCAGAATGCGTAAGAGAAAAAGACAATGCATTCAGAGAAATCCACAACTTTTCCTTTCATATTATTAGGTTTATGTGTAAGTTTTTAGCTTTCAAGCTCAAGAATCTTCTATCAAATTTCTATTTTAAACTATTATAAAAAGATCTATAATTTCTCTATAAAATAGGTTTTAAGAGAAAGCTTAAAAGAAGAGAAAGCCTCAAGAGCTTTAAGAGAAAGCCTTAAGAGCTTTAAGATAAAGCCTCAAGAGCTTTAAGACTTTAATAGTAACTTAAATATTGAACCAGCTTAACTTAAGGTCAATAGTAACTTCAAAATTAAGCCGGCTCAACTTTTCGTCAATAGTAATTTGAATATTAAGCTGGTTTAACTTTAGGTCAATAGTAACTTCAATATTAATCCAGTTTAACTTTTCTAGAAAGATTAGAAAACCTGTTGTTGCTTTTGGAGAACTGCAGGTAATGGGATGTGATCTCGGAGGGGATCCCAGGCATTCGTTGTGGAAGACGTGGCTGCTTGTGGAGCCACTTAAATTCACTTATTCATCTTTTTGACTACAATAGTAGTAGATTCATTTATAAACATTTAAAGGCTACCGAGATTCGAAAAAAATTTCAGCTAGCTATTATATTCAACAATATTGACCTTTTCAAATCTTTTCCTTACCTATAGCCGTTTTATTTGAGCCATTTGTTGTCGTGACATTTGCACTGCGCCTCTTTCGAGACCATGTACCCGACATTTGACCCGTTTGATCTGAAAATTTGTAGAATTGTAGAAATTTTGAATTTTTGAAGTAAAACTATAAGAAAATGATTGTAAAAAGATTATTTTAAAGTAAAGCTATAAGAAAATCATAATAAAAGCATTATTTTAAAGTAAAGCTATAAGAAAATGATTGTAAAAACCTTATTTTAAAGTAAAACTACCAGAAAATCATCATGAAAAAACATTATTTTAAAGTGATTGTACTGTATTGTAAAGTGACTATCAGAAAATGATTGTAAAAACCTTATTTTAAAGTAAAGCTATAAGAAACTGACTATAAAAACATTATTTTAAAGAAAAACTATAAGAAAATGATTGTAAAAAGATTATTTTAAAGTAAAGCTATAAGAAAAACATCATAAAAAACATTATTTTGAACGAAAAAAGAAGAAAATGGTTGTAAAAAGATTATTTTAAAGTAAAGCTATAAGAAAAACATCATAAAAAGATTATTTTAAAGTAAAACTACCAGAAAATCATCATAAAAAAAGATTATTTTAAAGTAAAGCTATAAGAAAATGATCAAAAAGCATGAAACCTTACCCTCTGTTTTCATAAAAGAACCGTGTAAACAATGTTTATAAAAGCAACAATCATTTTCTTGATAAAGATAAAACGTAGCATTGAAGAGATTTTGAAAAGTGTGAAGAAAGAGAAAAGATTTGATGGGGAAATGGCTTCGGAAATCGAGTCGAGAAGAGGGAAGAGGAGTGGAAAGGGAAGTGAGGAGGGGAAGTGAGGAGGGGAAGTGATGGAGGGCAACAACTGAATGGAGGGCAACAACTGAATGGAGAAGGCACAGATATCAAATCACAAGTCGTAGTAATCAAGTAATATGAAAGTCTTGAAGGTACCGTAAAGATACTGACAGTAAGCTTGAAAGTGTAGCCAGATCTGTAAAAGTGAACTTGTTTAGCTAATTTGGCTGGCTTAGCTTTAAAAAATTGATACTATATTAGTTTAATGTTTTTAAAAAGTACTTTAAATCTTAATTAAAAGTATTTTTATCGAATTTTACACTTCACTCAGACTTTCAACTCCAAAAATTCTTTCTTTTCACGAAAGAAAACTCAATTAGACACTCGAAAAAGAATAAAGTTGTAGTAGATTTAATAGAAAGATGTTTATTTTTAATCTTAACCACTTTTTAAAGGTTTAAAACTTTGCCTATTTTCGTACAACGTTTTAGTTTTCGATTAAAAAGTGTTTAAAGATTGAAAACTAAAACGTTGTACGAAAATAGGCAAAGTTTTAAACCTTTAAAAAGTGATTAAGATTAAAAAGAAACATTTTTCTATTACATCTATTACAACTTTATTCTTTTTTTCGAGTAGGAATGAGAATGAGGTGAGGAATTTTCGAGTAGGAATCAGATCCAAGCAAATCCCCGTGAGAACACACAGCTCAATTAGGGGAAAACAGCTGTCACCTCGCTTAGAAAAGTGAATAGCTAGGGAATAACTTTAAAAATAGATTCATTTACACGAATAATTTAGTACAAATAATACACAAGCAATATAGAAAAGAACAAAATCCTAAAAGAATAAAAAAGCTAACCGGGATTGAACCCTTGACCTTCCTATAATAAGATAAAGGGCTCTTAGCCAATCCGTCATGACGATCGATTACTAAGAATGTTTTTAAAGCAATATATTATAATGTCTAAAGTTAAGATTAAAAATAAGCATCTTTTTACATCTATTACATCTATTACAACTTTATTCTTTTTCGAGTAGGAATGAGAATGAGGGTAAATTCAAGCAAATCCCCGTGAGAACACACAGCTCAATTAGGGGAAAACAGCTGTCACCTCACCTAGAAAAGGGAATAACTAGGAAATAAATTTAAAAAATAGATTCATTTACACGAATAATTTGGTGCAAATAATACACAAGCAATGTAAGGAAGCAAAAAAATCTATAGATATGAGAAAAGAACAAAAAATCGAGTCAGGATTGAACCCATACCTCCCGACTAAGATAAACTCTTAGCCAATTCGCCATGACGATCAATTATTAAGCATAATCAATAGATTATAATGTCTAAAGCTTTGTGACTTTGTTTTTCGATAGCTGTAGATTTTAATCAAAGTAACTTTTATCTCATTTCTACTAAATGACATTTACAATCCCCTTCTTTAACCAAAGCTTTAATGAAATCTCTCTTAAAATCATTTTATTTAGTGTTGAGATAACTAGAAGTCTAGTTGATAGGGATAGGGACAAGAAAATGAGGTTTCATTTCTTCTCAAGGAGCCACAAGGGAATAGGGAATGGATGGCTGAAGGGAAAAGCTTCACGACGCAAAAATGACACTTTCTTTTAGCTTTTGAAACGATAAACACAAAACTTTTTGCTTTAAAGTTTATTGGGAAAAGCTTAAGCTTGAGTTTCTGAAAATTTTGATCAAAGGCTAATGTTTCAATTTTTTGTACTTTATTAAACTAAGTAAACATTAGCCATTGAAATATTGAATTTATAAACCCCACTTCTACAGCTCTTTCTTTGTTTCTGAATAAGAAGAGAAGTAAGTCAACTCAAACTTTTTGCTAAGTGTACTTTGTGAGAATTGCAAAACCTGCAATCAGCTGTTTTTTTTTTTTTGAAGATTTCGGTTCAGAAGAGCCGAAAGATATCTTTAAAGAACAAAAGCGAAGAAATGAGGAAAGAGCTGTAGAAGTGGGGTTTATAAATTCAATGTTTTAATGGCTAATGTTTCAATTTGTACTTAGTTTAATAAAGTACTTAATAAAGTACAAATTTAAACATTAGCCTTTGATCAAAAGCAAGAAAAGTAATTTAGTTTAAAAACAAAAAAGACAAAAACTTCATTTGAACTTTTTAGGTCGAGGTTAAAGAAAAAGATTGACAGTTTTCCCAGACGATTCCACTGTTTTTGGAAAGAAAAAAAAGAGAACGATGACTGAATGGATAAAGAAAAAGGAAGGGAAAGAAAGGGAAAGAAAGGGAAAGAAAGGGAAAGAAAGGGAAAGAAGGGGAAAGAAAGGGAAAGAAAGGAGAAAGGCTGTGTTTGGGCGGGTAAGTGAATAAACTTGGTCTTAGTCAGTCGTTTTTCTTTGCCCACCTTTCAATTTCTGCAAAAATAGCTCCATTTTCTTTTCGATCAATTGAAATTTGAACAGTTTATGTAAAATAACTGAAAAAATGAACTAAAGAATGCCGATAATTTCTTTTAATTAGATGTATTAGATGTATTAGATGTTAGATAATTAGATGTATTAGATATTATTATTAGATGTATTAGATGATAAAATTTACTGTAAGAAAGATAAGAAGAAAGGAAGAAAAGGAAGAGAAAGAAGAGAAAGAAGAGAAAGGAGAAAAGGAGAAAAGAAGAAAAGGAGAAAAGGAAGAGAAAGAAGAAAAAGAAGAGAGGAAGAAAAGAAGAGAAAGAAGAGAAAGAAGAGAAAGAAGAGAAAGAAGAGAAAGAAGAGAAGGAAGAGGAAGAGAGAGAGAGGAAGGAAGAGAAGAAGGAAGAAGGAAGGAGAGAAGAGAAGAAGAGAAAGAAGAGAAAGAAGAGAAAGAAGAGAAAGAAGAGAAAGAAGAGAAAGAAGAGAGAGACAAAAGAAAGAAGAAAAGAAGTCGATAAGATTTTCTTATAAATCTTGATAAGAAAATCTTATAGAAATCAAAAAACTTGTAAATTTTAATGAATAAATAGTATTACCCATTTAATTCTATTAAATACTCTTTTTCTTTACAATGAGAAACCAATAACAATTATGTTTGATAGCTAAAAATTGAGCTATAAACTATAAAAAATAGAGCTAGCTTAAATGTTCATTATAAAAGAGAACTCGTAGATTCGTGATAGTTAGAGAAACCTTTTAAATAGAATTCTTTCTTTTGCAAGTGTTCATTTTTTGAGAGCTTTTTGAGGGATTATATAGAAAAAAGAGAAATATTGGCTTGTCAAAATGGAAAATTAGTACTTTTGTCTTTCAAATGTTTTGTTGAAGATTGATTTTAGAGAAAAATTTGAGGGAAACCTTTTAAAATAGAATTCTTTCTTTTTTCTTTTTTCTTCTTTATTATTTATCTTTTAAAGTATTTTTAACATTGTTATTTACAATAAAATTCTTCAAAAAAAGAATAAATTGATCAAATTATTCAACAAAGAACAAAGTGATCGTTTTTTTTGTCAAATTTTTCAACTCTAACTTTTTTCAACTTCAACTTCAACGTCAACTTCAACTCTAACTCTAAGAAATAATGATTAAATGATAGAAGAGATGGTTGTTTATGTTAAAAGAGTTTCTCAATAGAATCTAGAAAACAAATACAAGTCAAGATCTAATATTTAAAGATTTTTGTTGTGTTTAAAAGTAGAAAAACGCTAGGAAAGCTTTAGTTCTATCATAACATCACATGTTACTGCAAAAAAATCGAGAATTGAGTACACTAGAAGTGCAATTTCAAGTACAAAGTACACCTTTTCTAACCTTTTCTTGAACTACACTACTGGACAATGAAATATCATATTTAAAAATGATCGACACTATCGCGCGTCTGTAACTCCCTTGTCTTTACCGTATTTCTAAATATTAATATTAACATTGTGTAGCCCTTGAAAAGAGCTTTCAGAAAATGTATAACACTAATAGTTTAAACTCAAAGACAAGAGAGTTACAGACGCGCGAAAGTGACGATCTTTTTTCAAATATCATATTTCATTGTCCAGTAGTGTAGTTCAAGAAAAGGTTAGAAAAGGTGTACTTTGTACTTGAAATTGCACTTCTAGTGATATTTCATTGTCCAGTACTGTATGTACCTACGGCAAGAAGAAAGTTGCGTTTCATTTTTATTCAAAGGAATGGAAAAGACTGTATAAAGATTGTCAGAAAGAAGCCTTTTAGTTCTTTAAAATTCACTAAAGCCTAATAAGTAAAACCAGTAATTTCAAGTAGGGTTTTTCGAGAAGAGAGAAGAAATGAAGAGAAATGCCTGAAGAGGCCCTTCTCCCATTCCAATCCTCCTGGCCCTAAGTGGATAACAGGTGCTTGGCAGGAAGAAAGGCTGAAAAAGAAATGAAAGAAGAGACTTGAAATGAAGAAACGAACGCTAGGGTTTTTGTGGGAAAAATGAGAGGATTCGAGCTCTGTAATGAGCAGAGAAATCGCTCTCAAAAACCAAAATGAGCACGTTTTTTTTTGATTTAAAAAAAAAAGACAAAAATATCATTTAGTAAAAAAGAAATAGAGATTTTCTAAGCTTTGGAAAATCAGGTGAAAAGATTTTAGCTAGTAAAGTCAGTTTAAATTTAAAACAAGTTGTAAACATGGTAAAGCTTGACACTGAAATGAAAAGTGCAAGATTTTGAGTGTTTTATTCTATTTTAGTTCTATTTTAGTTTGATTTTAGTTTGATTTTAAAGTTAAACAACAGAATAGAATACTTTTAGTGATAGTTTTCGAATTGATTTTGATTTCTAGGTAAATCTGCTTTAGTTGCATTTAAATTTTTCAACTATTAGACGAAAATTTTGGAGAACACTGGCTTAAGGCAATTTAACTGAAGTTCAAGTTTAAATAAAACAAAAAGTGATTTAATTAAAGTTAAGTTGGCTTAATATTTAAGTTACTATTGATCTAAAGTTAAGCTGGTTCAATATTTACGTTACTATTGACCTAAAGGCAACCTGGTTTAATATTCAAATTACTATTGACCTTAAGTTAAGCTGGCTTAGTATTTAAGTTACTATTGACCTAACGGCAACCCGGCTTAATATTCAAGTTACTATTAACCTTAAGTTAAGCTGGATTAATATTCAAATTACTATTAACCTTAAGTTAAGCTGGCTTAACATACAAATTACCATTGACCTAAAGGCAACCCGGCTTAATATTCAAATTGCTATTGATCTAAAGTTAAGCTGGTTCAATATTCAAATTACTATTGTCCTAAAGGCAACCTGGCTTAATATCCAAATTACCATTGACCTTAAGTTAAACCAACTTAATATTTAAGTTACCATTGATCTAAAGTTAAACCGGCTTCATATACAAATTACCATTGACCTAAAGGCAACCTGGCTTAATATCCAAATTATTATTGACCTTAAGTTAAGCCAACTTAATATTTAAGTTACTATTTACCTAACGGCAACCTGGTTTAATTTTCAAATTACTATTAAACTAAAGTTAAGCTGGTTCAATATTGAAGTTACTATTGACCTAAAGTTAAACCAGCTTAATATTCAAATTACTATTGACCTAAAGGCAACCTGGCTTAATATTTAAGTTACTATTGATCCAAAGTTTTACCGGCTTCATCTTCAAATTACTATTGACCTACTCATCTTCTTGTTACTTGATTCAAAGCAGGAAAGTTAACAATTCAATTCTACAATCAAATTCCTGAAATCTGTGATCCCCTCAAAGAAACTCGAGGTGTCAAAGATTCAAAGTGGGTAAAAAAAAAGAGTTTTAAGATGGATTAGTGATAGAGGGAAGGCTTTCAGAGGATTTTTGAGGTGGGCAGAACACCGAAAAGACCCATGGAGAGAAGCACTCTTTCTCTCAATAGCCGTTCTCCCTCTCCTTCTCCTCCCCGCCGGCGTTCCTTTTTTTCCCCGTCTCTGCCCAACCCTCATCCCCGCTTCCCCATTCACTTTTCTTCAGAAATACTTCGAATTACTAACTTTTCTCTCTCACTCAGCTTAAACAAAAGTGAAATGAAGTTAAGCTGAAAAGGTTAAGAAAGAAAACTGCCTATAGAACTTCATGTAAACTTTCCTAAATTTCTCTATTCTTTTTTAGATTCAATCTCTATTAAAACAAAGAAAGAAATATAAGCTTTGATTGTAATAAAATAGTTATAATTAATGTCATTATCTTTTCAAAGCTTCTCTAACAATTCAGATCAAAAATTACGACAGTTTTCGCTATATTTCATTCTATTTTCTTTATCAAAATAAGAAATTTGATTGAATAGGACGGTATTTAAACTTTAGAATTGATTTAGTAAATAAAGATTGAACA
This sequence comes from Mesorhabditis belari, assembly GCA_958450365.1. Classification (NCBI taxonomy): domain Eukaryota; kingdom Metazoa; phylum Nematoda; class Chromadorea; order Rhabditida; family Rhabditidae; genus Mesorhabditis; species Mesorhabditis belari. Next base: position 1,935,544 of record CAUEEP010000736.1, read on the forward strand.
ATAGTCATTGTTGTTGTTGACTATTGAACAATATTGTTTGAATTGAAAAGTCTCTAGCTCAAAAACAACCCTCAAGGTTAGTAGGGATGAGTGCGGTTGTGAGGGAAAAATGAGATTGTAATCTTTTTCAATTTTCTTAGCTAAAGGAAAAATCAAGAGAGGTTTTTATGAAAGGAAAAGAAAGGAATGAGTGGCCGACCACTAATTTGTCAGCTCTTTTGGATGGACGCCACCACCGCCACACGCAAAAACGCTACGCTAACCCCATCCTCACAAAATTCCTCTCTTTTCCCAAACACATAAAGCTCCCTGGGAACTCTTTTTAAAGAATGCAGCGTCTATTACTAATCTAGAATTGTTTAATAGTGAAACTTGGTGAAATTTCTTAGACTGAAAACTTTTCTAACACTGAACTTGTCAGCTTGCCATTGTTAAGCACTTATAAGCTTTATTCTTTTAGTTAGCTATTCTAGTTGAACTATTTCAAAGAGTATCAGCTATTCAACAGTTTAAATTGCAGTCATTGTTAAGCACTTAAAGAAATCTTTATACCTTTAATTAGCTATTCTAGTCGAACTATTTCAAAGAGTATCAGCTATTTGGTCAGACTAAACAGTTTAACTTAAGTTGCAGTTTTTTTTTAACTTGTTAAGCTTGTTTAGCACTTAAAGAAAGCTTTATGCTTTTAGTTTAGAATGATACAGAAACTATTGTTGGCTTTAAACAATTTTATATGAAAGTTTTTGCTCTTGCCTTTTTACTCTTGCGCTTGTTAGAGCAAAAACTTTTATAGAAAATTGTTTAAAGCCAACAATAGTTTCTGTACCATTCTAAACTAAAAGAATAAAGCTTTCTTCAAGTGCTAAACAAGTTAAAAGTGCTTAACAAGCTTAACAAGTTCAAAAAACTAAAACTTAAGTTAAACTGTTTAGTCTGAGCAGAATAGCTGATGCTTTTTGAAACATTTAGCTAGAATAGTTAATTAAAAGAATAAAGCTTTCTTTAAGTGCTTAACAATGACTGCAATTTAAACTGTTGTCTGACCAGAATAGCTGATACTTTTTGAAATAGTTCAACCAGAATAGCTCTTTGAAATTGAATAGTTTTCAATTTTTACCTTAAAGTCTAATTTCAATCGATTCTAAGTAATACAAATGATTTATAGAATAAAAATCGAACTCTAAAGATTAAAATCAAAGTTTTTAATCAAGGATTACTTGTGAAATCAAGGATTTAACTCAATACTTCTGAAAAGTAATACTCAATTTTATATAAAAAGCAAGAAAAATTTAAAAAAATCAATAATTTAAATAGATTCATGAATACTTTCAATTGATTAGACTTTTAAAATAATCTCCACCTAATTGCAGCTCAAGAATTCACCAAAATAAAATCTTTAACAAAAGGAATACATTACAAGTTAGACAAATAAGAAAAGAAAGGAAAAGAAAGGAAAAGAGAATGCTAAAGTAGACATAGAAAGAGCTAAGGACGGTATGCAAATAGGCCGAAGAAAGCATTCCGATCACTCCCGCTCCCACCAACCACTTTACATTTGAAAAAAAGCACCAGAAGAAGATCTTTCTTCTATAGTCTAAATTTAGCCTAACAACTTTCTTTTAAAAGGTTTAAGCAAGGAACTTATGAGTCAAAGATATTGAGGATTTTGAAAACAGGATTTGAAAAGCTTAAATCTCAAGGCTTGAGATGTAATAGTCGATTCAAGATTTAAAGTTTAAATCACTAGATGTTCTAATGATGGTGAGTTGACTATTAGTGTCAGATCAGCAGGTCTAATAGACCTAAGAGGTCTAACAGCAGGTGTAAGAGGTCTAACAGCAGGTCTAAGAGGTCTAACAGCAGGTATAACAGGCCTAAGAGGTCTAACAGCAGGTCTAAGAGGTCTAACAGCAGGTGTAAGAGGTCTAACAGCAGGTCTAAGAGGTCTAACAGCAGGTATAAGAGGCCTAATCAGTCTAACAGGCCTAAGAGGTCTAACAGCAGGCCTAAGAGGTCTAACAGGCCTAACAGCAGGTCTAACAGCAGGTCTAACAGGCCTAATCATTCTAACAGGTCTAACAATTCAACAAATCTAACAGTTACCGTACTAGATTCAACACGAATCTTACAACTATACAAACAGTAAATCTTAAAAAAATTTTACGTAAAACAAATCTTTAAAGTGATAAACGATCTTGAATCGTTTTCAATTTTGATCTTAAAATCAATTCATTTCAATGAGAGCTAGATTAAAAATATTACTATCTTTTCTAGAGAAACAAGCCCACCCATCAGTCAAAACTGATATCACTCTACTTACACAAAAGATTAAGAGTGATTATGAATCGATGAGAAGAGTTGTTGTTGAGTTGTTGACAGAGTTGAGTCAATCCCTTTTAAATTCTCACAAACGATGAGGATCTATTGTGACGCGTAAGAGAATTAGTGGATGAAAAGAGTACAGACAAGGACATTCGTGAGGAACAGAAGTTGATTAGTGGATGCGTTTACATAAAAATAAAGAACATCACCAAGAAGTGAGTTAACGTTTTCAAGATCTCTAGTTCTACATTAGCTTGTTCTTTTTTTGATATTGTTGGATAAAGAGGATAAAGAGGAGAAAGAGGAGAAAGAGAAGTTGTAAAATGGGAAATGGAGAGGGAATTGCCTCATGAAACAATCTGATTCTCTCACTCTGTCCATTCATTTCTCTTTCTATAGTTCTCCCGGGATAGAAAGAATCGAGTTTTTCAATGGAGAACATTTATTAGTTTTTGAAATGATTCGGGGAAACTACTATCGATATTATAACTTGATTTTAAAGCTAATATCGAACAGAAAAAGATCAACGGAATGAAAAGATTGATATTATTGTGACTCATCGTGGTTTTATCTTGAGGAAAACATCAAATTCCTTTAGGATTTTACACTAAAAAAGGTTGCGAAACAAGGAAAAATGGAGAGAAATTTTGAAAAGGAGTATTGACAATAAACACCGACACAGATTACTTTTTTGTAAGTCTGAATAAATACGCAATATTGTACAGGACAAGTATAGGATAATGGATAGCTTTATACAAGAGTCGTGTACAGACGGATACTGTAAGAGATAGGATACTGTAAGAGATAGGATACTGTAAGAGATAGGATACTGTAAGAGATAGGATACTGTAAGAGATAGGATACTGTAAGAGATAGGATACCGTAAAAGATAGGATACTGTAAAAGATAGGATACCGTAAGAGATAGGATACTGTAAGAGATAGGATACCGTAAGAGATAGGATACTGTAAAAGATAGGACACTAAAGATAGGTTACTGTAAAAGACTAAAAGATCACTACTAGTCACTTCATAGACTACAATAGGGCAATGATTTACTGTAAATGGTTTTGTAAGATGTACTACAGTGTACAGTGATCCTAAGAACTGTAGAGAAGTAATGAGAAAAGAAAGGCACTGCAAAGTACTGTAAAAAGACTGTAAAAAGACTGTAAAAGACTGTAAAAAGTACTGTAAAAGTACTGTAAAAAGTACTGTAAAAAGCACTGTAAAAGGTACTGTAAGAAGTACTGTAAGAAGTACTGTAAAAGGTACTGTAAGAAGTACTGTAAAAGGTACTATAAAAGGTACTGTATCTACTCAAAGTATCTATAAATTGGATACACAAAATTCTATGTAAAATTACTTGACAAAATTTATAAGAAAGAGTTTTCTAGACAAATCAATAAATGAAGCTTTCAAGACAGGAAATGCATGCAAATTTGAAACATTTCTTTTGTTGAATAGACAATAAAATGAGGGTAAAGAGGAGAAAAGAGTGAAAAGGCTCGGTGTAAAGCAGTAAGAGAGCTGTCAGTAAGAGAACGAGCATTTTCCTGAAATGAGGGAATGAATGGGGGATCCTCTCAACGAACAGTTTCTAGCACAGGTTTCAAGGCCGATCAACGCTTTTCTCTTTCATTTCCCTCTCTCAAAGTTGTACGCTCAAAATTTTCGTGCTTTTAATGAGGAACTATTGAAATTTTTAATGATTTTGAAGTGACAGATTGATCACTTGGTTAATGATTTATCTTCAAACTGGAGAATCATTGACATTGAACAATTTCTGGCACAAATTGGACACCTTTTTACGGGGGTGGGACTAGGAATACAAGACATCGAAGCGATTCGAATTCGCCATCTCTTGTTTACTGGGCGAACACTCTGCCAATTAGCTACACTGAAATTTATCCAACCGTTAGAGTAAGGCTTTATGCTTTCCTTATAGGTTTCCTCATACATTATCAAAGCGTTTCCATTTGTAAAGTTTTATGAGATATATAAGCTTTTGGTAAGCTGGTAAACCCCTTTTCTTCATGGTAAAAAACCGATAAAACCTGTTCCTCATGGTAAAAAGCCAGTAAAGCCTGTTCTTCATGGTAAAAAGCTGGTAAAACCTGTTCTTTATGGTAAAAAGCCAGTAAAACCTGTTCTTTATGGTAAAAAGCCGGTAAAACCTGTTCTTTATGGTAAAAAGCTGGTAAAACCTGTTCTTCATGGTAAAAAGCCAGTAAAACCTGTTCTTTATGGTAAAAAGCCGGTAAAACCTGTTCTTCATGGTAAAAAGCCAGTAAAACCTGTTCTTCTTCATGAACTTAAAGTTTAAAAAGCTATTTATCAAATTGACACTAAATTTGAACAATTCTGAGTCAAATATCTTGATTATTGAAGAATGAGAACTTTCAGAAAAGGAAGCTCTTCAGATTTTCAAAATATAGCTTAGTTAAAAGCTCTTCACTACTAGTTCTAGCTTAGTTAAAAGCTCTTCACTACTAGCTTAATGCTTAACGTTCTTTAATGTTTCCTTTTCACTAGCCTAAATGGTTATTAAATTTCAAACCAAAAACCCAAGCTAATAAAACAAAAAAAATAAAAAACTACACAGCTGTGAGCCGTTTTTTTCTCTTTTTTTCAATTCTTCAATGAATACCAGATGTTAGCGGCAGAGAAAGTGCATTTGTTTAAATAACTTTTTTTTCTTGTAAACCTTAAAATTTCCTTTTCTTTCATTTTCTTTTCTTTTTTTGCTAAACATTTTCTCTTTTGTGAAAGCTTTTAGTAATCTGAAAACTAAAAGAGAAAAAAATGGCGGTGTTGTTTGAACAGATGGATGAAGATGGCTGAAGATAGAAATCGGAAAAAAACGAATTCAAGGACAATGGGAAAAAATGGATTTTTAAGAAAACGGAAGTGGATTATTTGAAAAGCAAATTGATTGGAAAGCTGTGAAAAGTTTGGACAACTTTGATCCGTTTCCATTGATCTATCAGTTCGATTTGAAGGCTCCTGATGAGCTTAGATCTGTAGAGAAAAGTTTGGACAACTTTGATCCGTTTCCTTAGATTTATGAGTTCGATTTGAAGGCTCCTGATGAGCTTAGATCTGTAGAGAAAAGTTTGGACAACTTTGATCCGTTTCCTTAGATTTATGAGTTCGATTTGAAGGCTCCTGATGAGCTTAGATCTGCAGAGAAAAGTCTGGACAACTTTGATCCGTTTCATTAGATCTATGAGTTCGATTTGAAGGCTCCTGATAAGCTTAGATCTGTAGAGAAAAGTCTGGACAACTTTGATCCGTTTCCATAGATCAATGAATTCGATTTGAAGGCTCCTGATAAGCTTAGATCTGCTGTGAAAAGTTTGGACAACTTTGATCCCTTTCCATAGATCTATGAGTTCGATTTGAAGGCTCCTGATGAGCTTAGATCTGTAGAGAAGTAGAGAAAATGTGTTAATCACATGACACGTCGGAAAGCTTTTAGAGAAGTGGAGACAAACACTCATCCACAAGCCAATACACATTTCGGTCAATGCTCTCGTTCAAATTTTGGTCAAAGAATTCAAAGAGTTGATAGAAAAAGGAAAAGCAGTACAGGTTTTAAAAAGAGTTCAACAAATTAGAACTATCTTTAACACAAAACAAAGCCATTTTTTGGTTTAACTAGCCTTTCTAACGATATTTGTAAAGCTGAAAACAATTTTAAACCTAGAAAACTAAAAAACTTTTGTACAAGTTTAAAAGTAAACTTTAAATCGAAATTTTTTAAAACAATAACAATCAAAATTTAAGCCAATGAACTGAACAAACAATGAACAAACAATGAACAAAATTTAAGCCAACTTAAAAAAGCACTAAACAAAATGATAACTACTCACCCAGCTTCCCTTACAACGAAAAAGATGACCACAAAAAATGGCAGCTGTTCCTAGAGGCTTAAGAGAATTTAAAAACTTTCCCAACCTCAAATCAATTGTGATAGATGCATTTGTATTTGAGAAATATAGCCCAGGAGATGTCAAAAAGCTCAATGACAAGAGAATCGACCAAAAAATTTCCCAACCTCAAATCAATTGTGATAGATGCATTTGTATTTGAGAAATATAGCCCAGGAGTTGTCAAAAAGCTCAATGACAAGAGAATCAACCAAAAACTTTCCCCAACAGCAAAAATCATTTGAGCTTAAGTTGATCAAGAACAAATCAAGATCAAAATCAAGATCAAGAACAAACTAGATCAAGAAATTTTTTGAATTTATCGGATTGAGAAATGAAAGCCTTGTGTTCTCAACATTTTTTCTTGAAAAGTGTTTAGAAAGTGATGCTGCCTTTTTGCAAGACTTTTTGCAAGACTTTACAGTGAAATAGAAGAAGTAAGTGTGATAAAGATAAAGAAAAGATATTGTTTCAAAGTGCTTGTGACAATCGTGAACTTTACTTTATCACATAAATATTTACAATCGATTGATTGATTGATTGTGAAAAGGATAAAGAAATGAATTATGGAAATGTTATTGAACAGAATGATCGATTACAGTACGATTACAGAACGATTACAGATTGAGTACAGATCGATCAGCCTGAAACTGTAAAAATCAATTAGAAAAGCATTGGTAAGAAAGATTTAGTAGAAAGCTATTCAAAAAGACACAAATTTAGAAGTCTTTCAGTCAAAATTCTAATAAAACATAAAAAATTAGCGAAAGAATTATTCAAAGATAAGAACAGAATGATTTTTAGATAAAAGAAAGAAAGATTCTATATTCAAAGAGCTCGCTTTTTCCTTATGATTGGCTTTTTTTGTGTGTGAAGAGAAAAGAGAGAAGGACGCGTTGACCAAATGGTCCGTGAAGTGATCGATATTTGACAGACAAGGGGAATGAGAAAGGGTATAAAGGGAAAGGGGGATTGGATGGGTATCCTACCACGAGCGATCAACTCGTTTCAATCCTATCGGCTTTTCCTTTTTTTTGTTTATTTACGTCTTTGAGAGGCTCGCTTGTGCTTTTTGTTTCTAATTTTTTTTGTTTTTAATTTACCTTTTGATAGTTTTACTAGAAGTACACAGTACCACTCTAAAGATGGGTACCGTAAATACTGTAATAGTACCCCACCCCCTCGTACAGTCGCGTAGTCGCAAAAGTTTTTTAGTATTTCATTTTTTCGTGCTCGTACTTTCAAAAAATGCGTCTTTGGTATCAAAAAATAGCTGAAATTCAGGGCTATTTTTTGATACCTATGCGAGCATTGTAGCATAAACCAGTGTCGAGAAAAACTCGTTCAAAGCTAGACTAGGAAACACTCCGCACCGTCATTGTGACGGTAGGGTACTATTACAGTATTTACGGTAAGTTTTCAATCTTAAGCTGGATAAACTTATGTTTCTGGAGTGATTTTGAAATCTTCTGATTATTAAGATCACAAATTTTACATTCATAAAGTTAGCTTTAACTTAAAAGAGTGAAATTAGATAAGTTAAAGGTTTTTAAAGTCGAGAAATACTACTGAATAGATCAGACAAACATAAACAACTAGCCAAAAACTTAAAAAAGATTTTTCTGGCCGGATCCCTATCCTTGCCGTGGCGCAGTCGGAGTGTCCTTGGCTACCACCCTCATGATCCGGGTTCGACCCCCAGTCGCTCCATTTTGAATTTTTATTTTAAACAACTATATTAGATTTTAAGACTTTTTAAAAAGATGAAAAGGAGTAAAGTGAGGTAAAACGTTTCCTGGGTAAGTATTGGCTAAAGAAGCTAGGAACACTCTAAAGATGAGTAAGTTTTCAATCTTAAGCTGGTTAAACTTATGTTTCTGGAGTGATTTGGAAATCTTCTGATTATTAAGATCACAAATTTTACATTCATAAAGTTAGCTTTAACTTAAAAGAGTGAAATTAGATAAGTTAAAAGTTTTTAAAGTCAAGAAATACCACTGAATAGGTCAGGCAGACATAAACAACCAGCCCAAAGGTTAAAACGGATTTTTCTAGCTCGTCCCCTATCCTCGCCGTGGCGCAGTCGGAGTGTCCTTGGCTACCACCCTCATGATCCGGGTTCGACCCCCGGTCGCTCCATCTTCACTTTTTAAATTTTTATTTTAAACAACTGTATTAGATTTTAAGACTTTGAAAAAGGAAAAAAGGAGTAAAGTGAGGTAAAGCCTTTCCTGGGCAAGTATTGGCTAAGGAAGCTAGGAAAGATAGCTATAACTCTATTATCTAGTGGATAAAGAGATAAAGAATTCCTAGATTCTTATTAGCCAAAGAAATTACTTCGAAAATCTTCATTTCTATCAAAAAGAAATCACAAAAAGGTAGATTAAGGTGTGTTGATGCGCAAAAGGCAGGCTGGCACCATTTGGAAAGCGGAAGACACTCCTCCCCATCACTTTTACAATGCCCATCCCTTTCCCCATCCCTTTCCTCTCAACCCTTCGAACACAAGTGCCCAGCTGGCGAAAGAATTATTGTTATTGAGGTTTTCGGGTAAAGACAAGGTACCCAAATCTATCCACAAGAATCATTGAACAGCTTGCCACCAATTTCCATTACTAGCTCTATTTTAGAAGTGCATAGAGTAGCGTTGAACTTCAATAAACAATTCCAAAATGAATAAAACCATATGTATGATTTGTTAAACGTTTAACAATTCATTTTTAAGTCTTAACAACTAAAACAAACTTATAACTTAACTTATAACGAACAAACTTGTAACTTCACAACTTTAGTTAACAACTCTAACTTCAATAATAGCTTAAGATGAAGTAAAGAATGGAGTTAAAGTTCTCTAAGCAAGCTTTCATGTTTAAGCAGAATTCTAGAGGCTTTAAGCAAAGCAAAGCTAGATTTTGATCTTAATAAGAATGATAGGCACTTAACTCTAAGCTCAAATAGAAATTTATTGAAGATTAAGTTCAAAAAATTCTGAATATAGCTAGATTAAGCTAAAGAAAGCTGAAAATCAAATGAAATTAAAGCTAAAAAAGGATTGCTCAAAACAAAAGCCATCTACTGGAACAATTCTAGAGTCTTTAAGCAAAGCAAAGCTATATTTTGATCTTAATAAGAATGATAGGCACTTAACTCTAAGCTCTAATAGAAATTTATTGAAAAATTCTGAATATAGCCCATTAAGCTGAAAAAAAAGCTGAAAATCAAATGAAATTAAAGCTAAAAAACGATTGCCTAAAACAAAAGCCATCTAGCGGAGGTGGTGTTTTGCAGTGGTTGGCGGGGAGGTTTTTTTTTGCTCAGCTAAGACTTTGTGTGTGTCAAAAAATCACCCTATTTGCTGGAAAGAGAGGAGGAGAAAAATGATGAAGCGAGAGCAAATAGGGGAATTGGCGGTGGAATTGGAAGGGGGATAGCGTGACGGGTCTCAGTCTTGCGTCTAGTCTCCTCCATTTGAAATCGAAACCCTCACTATTGAGGCGGGGAAAAAAAGAGACTAGATGAAGTGTTGGTGGTTGGGATTAAAAACGAGTGTACACAGTTACCCAGTTTCTTTTCTTTTCCCCCTTTTTTTGCTAAACAATTGCTCCGCAAATTGTTAGAGGTGCGAATTTTTGATTTTGCTTTGATTCTAAAACGCAGAGTGTACAATATTAAGTATTTATACAGACTTACAATAAAGTAATCTGTGTCGGTGTTTATTAGAGTGTGTTCCTCGCGAGTAATGCTTTTTAAAACGCACACTTCGGAAAAAATTACCGTACTTTTAGCAAAAATGAGAAAATATTGGCTAATTTTCGCCATTTTATTTGCACAACAGGGTCATTTGCGTAACTAGGCTTTGAGCGCAACTAGGCTTTGAGCGCAACTAGGCTTTGAGCGCAACTAGGCTTTGAGCGCAACTAGGCTTTGAGCGCAACTAGGCTTTGAGCGCAACTAGGCTTTGAGCGCAACTAGGCTTTGAGCGCAACTAGGCTTTGAGCGCAACTAGGCTTTGAGCCAACTAGGCTTTGAGCGCAACTAGGCTTTGAGCCAACTAGGCTTTGAGCGCAACTGGGCTTTGAGCGCAACTAGGCTTTGAGCGCAACTAGGCTTTGAGCGCAACTTTGAGCGCAACTAGGCTTTGAGCGCAACTTTGAGCGCAACTAGGCTTTGAGCGCAACTAGGCTTTGAGCGCAACTAGGCTTTGAGCGCAACTAGGCTTTGAGCGCAACTAGGCTTTTTGCGGATTACGGTATTTAGTGGATTTTAGTGCGCGGCCGCAAAATGGCCTTGCTTGACAGTGCTTTCCAGTCTAAAACCAAAGCCTTAAACAGTTCAGTTGCCAAATCTTTTGTGTCAGGTCAATTTTTTTTGTCTAAACTCTAAATGATAAATCTTTATTGTAAATTAAAGGAATGAGAATCTTCACTTTGTGCTCCTCAATCGCTTTCATCATGATCAATGGGTGAAACTCGTTTTGTATAACAGAATGATGAACAGCAAGGAGACAAATCTCACTTTGAGTCTAATCATTGAGTCTTTGAGTTTGAGTCGAATCCTTACTTTTAGTCTAATCATTAAGTCTTTGAGTCTAATCTTCACCTTAAGTCTAATCAATGAGTCTTTGAGTTTGAATCTAATCCTTACTTTGAGTCTAATCCTTACTTTGAGTCTAATCACTAACTGATCAAGTCAAGTCAACCCTAGAATTGTTGAAGAAAACTGTTCTTAAAGTTTTCATCTTTTTAAATTCTCTTCAACAAACATTTCTTCAGATTTTTGATCAGAAAATTGAAGAAGAAAATTGCGAGATCTAGAACGAAAATCGAAGCCAATTTGATTTGCCTATAAAAAGGAAAATACTTCATTCTCAAATCTTCTTTGTCTTTGTACTGTCAAATTTCCCAATCACATTCGCAATGTCTCTCCCAGAAATCGCAGACGAAATTCCATTTCATTTGCAAATCTTAAACAATTCTGTTCTTTATGGAAACGATAAAGCGTTATCTGATGTAAACGGTTGTATTCATTACACAGATCTTCGTCCATTATCGAATCGATATGCGAACGCGTTGAGGGTTTTTGGGATAAAACGCGGAGACAATGTTCTTATCGTTTTCTCGAATCGAAACGAATATCCTCTTGTTTTTCTCGGAGCGGCTTTGCTTGGAGCGACCATTTCAGGGGCAAGTCCGCAATTGACAAGAGGTAATCGATTCATAATTGACAAGACAAGACAAGACAATTGACAAGACGATTGACGAGACAAGGCAAGACAATTGGCAAGGCTATACAAGACAAGACAATTGACAAGACAAGCCAAGACAATTGACAAGACAATACAATTGACAAGACAAGACCATTGGCAAGGCTATACAAGACAAGACAATTGGCCAGGCTATACAATTGACTAGACAAGACCATTGACAAGATAAGGCAAGACAATTGATACGGCAATATAATCGACAAGGCAAGACAAGACAAGACACAAATACATTCTAGCAAACGACTTTTGTTTCTAAAGCGTGGTTTACGCTTTAGAAAGAAAAGAAAAGGCGATAAAATGATGGGATATGACAAGAGATTGAGCAAAGAATTGCATATCTGGAGCACATGTAGAACAATTTAACTTATAAATGTTATGTGTTTTTATTCAACTAACTCTTGTTAAACTTTGCCGTCTGCTATGGATTCAATTTCTTTTAGAAAACATGGATTGTAGAAATACTTTGTACTTAAAAATGAATACAAAGTAGTAAAATTTTCCCTGGAACTTGAAAATGTTGTTAGACAAAGCCAAATATAAACTTAAAGTTTAGATGAAATCGATCACCTTTGCAAAGAAGCTAACTCGAAATTAGTAATTGTTGAAGAAAATGTAGAATACTTTCAAGAAACAGGAGAGATTAAGGTTTTTGGCAGGGGTGGGACAAATGCGACCCTTTTTTTGCGCACCTGGACATTTGCGCACCTTTTTTTTCCTGGAAAAGGCCTTAGGAAAGGTCGTAGAGCTTCAAAAATGTTTTCATAGGAGGGAATCATATGCGTAGATTCCGAATTTCGACAAATCACACCTCGCTGACACGTCAAATTTGGGCTAAAAGGCAAAAGCTGCGGAAAAGCGTTAAGTTGCGTAGTTTTTGCCTTTTAGCCCAAATTTGACGTGTCAGCGAGGTCTGATTTGTCGAAATTCGGAATCTACGCATACGATTCCCTTCTATGAAAACATTTTTGAAGCTCTACGACCTTTTTCAGCAAAAAAAAGGTGCGCAAATGTCCAAGTGCGCTAAAAAAAGGTCGCATTTATCCCACTCCCTTTTTGGCAAAACATTTGAAATCAATAAATCATTTTTAGATTCTCAATATCAATGAGTTTTTGTCAATCGTTAACGAAGCATCCAGTAATCCATCAGAAATTGAAAACTCTGCGAGTCTTGATGATGTTTTGATTGAACCGTTCAGGTAAAGGATTCAATTTTAAAAAGCTTATAATCACTTTCCAGTAGTGGAACAACTGGACTCCCAAAATGTGTCCAATTAACTCATCGCAATTATATCTCGGCAACAAAAAGCCTTTCAGAGTTAAGGAAACTTTTTTGTTCTCTAAATATTTTCAAATTTAGAGCTTTATTCTCTAAACTTTCATTGACTAAAGGTCGACGTTGTACCCTCGCTTTTCTTCCATTCTATCACGGTTCAGGCTTTTGGGCCTTAGTCTATTGCCTCCTTGCTGGGCATCATTCTGTTATACAAAACGAGTTTCATCCATTGATCATGATGAAAGCGATTGAGGAGCATAAAGTGGGAAATCTGTTCTCTTGTTTTAAAAGAAAATATAAAAAAATCAAGTCCTAGCGGGACTAAGGGGAGTCGAACCCGGACCCTCTGGGTTATCGACACGCGCTCTGCCGACTGCGCTACGACTGACTAAAGACCGTTCCGGAAAAACCCGGTCTTAACCAGACTTTTCCTTGTTTCCTTGGTTTTAAATAGCAAGCTTTTAGGTGTAATTTCAGTGTAATTTCAGGTAGATGTAATCAACGTTGTGCCATCAATCGTCTCAGCTCTCCTCCGTCTTCCCATTGACTCCTTCAACCTCTCATCTCTTTCTCTTGTCCTTGTCGGATCAGCTCCACTTGGAAGAGAGCTCAGCGAGGCCTTTATGAACAAATTTCCACAAGTGAAACATCTGATACAAGGTTTATCCCTACCACAGGCAATTCCAACTTTCTACTTTAGGTTATGGAATGAGTGAAGTGGTGGTACTCTCTCATTTAACACCGCTTGAGGCTGATTCAGAGCAATGGGGAAGTTGCGGGCGTTTGTTGCCGGGATCTCAAGGAAAAGTTGGATCAAAATGCACACTTTCTGGCGCACTCAATCTCTTTTGGTGCACCAGAAAAGGTGTTTTTAGATTTTTGAGCATAAAGTGCACTACCGTAAATACTGTAATAGCACCCCACGCTCCTCGTCGCAGTCGCAGAAGTTTTTTAGTATTTCATTTTTTTCAAAGCGCCCGTACTTTCAAAAAAAGCGTCTTTGGTATGAAAAAATAGCCCTGAATTCCAGCTATTTTTTGATAACTAAGCGTCCATTGTAGCATAAACCAGTGTCGAGAAAAACGCGTTCAAAGCTAGACTACGCAACGCTCCGTACCGTCATTATGGGGGTGGAGTACTATTACAGTATTTACGGTAGGTTTCTTTATTAAATCAATAATAGTTGATCGATGATGATGGAAATGAAGTGAAAGAAGATGGTCAATGGGGAGAGCTCTTTCTGAAATCAGAAGCTGTCTTTAAAGGTTACAAAGGAGGACAAGAAAGTGGAAAAGATAAGGAAGGATGGCTGAGAACAGGTCAAAATGAACAAAATGAAAGCGAATCTGTTTTTAAACTTTTTTTTAGGCGATATTGCATACAAAGATTTGCGGGATTTCTATTTTATCGTTGATCGGAAGAAAGATTTAATTAAAGTCAATGGATTACAAGTGGCACCAGCTCAATTGGTTTGATAAAAACATTTCTAGAACTGAATCTAAATGAATTTATATCGAAAAGTACTCTACCAGTTTTGTAAGGCTGCAGAAATCTACAATAGAATCTTCAGTGGAATCTATAGCAAAGATTTTTCTCGCTACAGCCTAAAATCGGTTATTCAGTTTATTGACATTGATTATTTTGATTTTAATCTTAATTTAGTAAATGAAACTTGGGAAATATGTTTAAAATACTAGGAAGAAGTCCTTCTCACTCATCCAAATATCGCTGAAGCTGTTGTGGTTCGAACAGAGCATCCTCAATATGGAGAAGTTCCTAAAGCTTTTATTATAGCTGCTGAAGGGATGACTATTGATCCAAAAGAGATACAAGATTATGTGAAAGGTGATTAGCTTTGAAAATAGGCTTATTTCTCTGAAATCTGATTCTTTTCATTATGAAAAGCTATTACCGTATTTTCTCTAATAGTAGTACACCCCGCCGAGTTGGTGACTATTTTACGGCTTCTCAATTTTTCCCAGAAGCTCAACACTCAAATCCCCCACAAGATCTCATCGTCAGCTACATTTTCCGACCACACATCGATAGGTTCTGATAAGCGGTTCTCGAGATTTCGAGGAATTTAGGTGACGCTCAAGGTGCATTACTATTCGAGAAAATACGGTGTATTGAAAGTTCTACAATATCTACAAAGTCAAGTTAATGTCCGCGATCGTATGTACTCCGGTCAAGTTAATGTCCGCGATTGTAGGCGATGCTCAGAGTTCACTACTATTAGAGAAAATACGGTATATGAAAAGATTCTTTTTTCTTTTTCTATTCTTTTCTATTCTTTTTTTCCAATTCTTTTTCTATTCTTTAGAATATCCAAGAACTTTTTACATAGCCAAACTGCAGAGTTTATAGCAAAAATTGATATGATGGCTTTTTACACCTTTTTTTTTGTTAAATGGCTTTTAAAAGACCAGAATTTTTGAGGCTTTAATTAAATCTAAGAGATTTTAGAACGAGTGGCACCATTCAAACAACTTCGAGGCGGCATTGTGCTTTGTAACGAGCTACCAAAGACAAAATCCGGAAAAATCGCCAAATCTAAACTTCAAGATTATCAATTTTAGCTTAAGGTTTTTCTTTATGAAAGTAATTTACTTTTCATCAAATAAACAATGATTTCTTTGATTTCTGCTCACTTCTCGACTACTCACGATTACTCAATTTCTTTTCAACGATACTAATATATATTCATACTTTATTCAGGACATGAAATAAAGCGTAATCAGTCAGACAATACACAAATCTACACATAAATACATAGAGAAAGATGAGACATTTTACTCGGCGATGTGGAGGCGGGGAGAAAAGAAGATAGATAGAAGATAGGCTTCTTGCTTTAATAACCTCAGGCCATGAATGGGCCAACCCAGTGGAAGAGTGAACTCCGCTAGAGAAGGGATCTCTAGTCAGCTCTAGAGAAGAGACCTCTAGTCTGGGCGCACGGGCTAGGGAAGTGAACCCTAGGGGGGCCGAACCCCACACCCTCAGTTTGGAAGTGAGCACTTAACCAATACACGATGAGGGCCCCTTATATATCTTTTCTCTCTATCACTTTATCAATTTACTTTTTAAGCGATTTTTTGCAATCACAGTTTTGTTATTCATTAAGTATACATTTATTTAACATGAATATTGCGACACAAACATAAACACAAGTGCCTTAAAGATATTGCAGAGAAGAAAAACCCCATGTATTCGGAAAAAAAAGAGCAAAATTTTCTAGCCACAAGGATTAAACCCGTGACCTTCCGATTAAGAAACAAGACTCCCAATCATTCGATCATTACGGCAATTTGACTTAAATTATCACTCAATTACAAAAGTTTTTCAAAATAACTTGAATTTAATCTTCAATGATATCAATGAATGATATCAAATAGTGATTCACTGATTCACTATTTGAAATCACTATTTGATAAATCGAAATATTTCATTTCATTTCAACGTTCTCTCGACGTCAGAATAAATGTCCACCTTCTTGGTGCCAGCTCAATCGTTTTTTTCTTTTGCTTCAAAAAGACCGGTTCCTCTAGTCAATATTCGAGACAAAACGATCTGAGTTTGTCCGCTTTTCCAACCAAAAAAGAATTTCTTTTTCAATTTGCTCAAGTCTCAAGAGAGAAAGTGTAAGTTTTTGACAGTAAACAAAGTGCCAAAGAGTAGGGTCAATTTGAAATATTCATTCTGATAGAATGCTTTAGAGAGTGGCTTTATTAGACTTCGCAGTGGCTTTATTAGACTTTCATTTAAAGCTCTCAAAAAACGACTTACCATTTCACTCAATTTTCAATCAATTTTTACGTTTTTCTTTGAATTATAATAGAGGCATTATTCTCTTGTTTTTAGCTAACAAAAATGTCATTATGCTCATTTCTGTGCTCTATCCAAAATTTCACACTATCCTTGTTCACAGCTCACTATTAGTTCAACTATTATAGTTTAATTCCAGTCTTTACCTTGATCAAACTCTAGGAAACTAGGGAAAATCAAAAAAAATTGTGCGCTACCGGGAGTCGAACCCGAGACCTCCAGGCTACCGACCCACTGTGCTAACCATTACGCTACAAGGCAATTGGTTACCTTTCCTTCAAACAAGAGAATAATAGAGGCATTATTCTCTTGTTTTTATTTAACAAGAATGTCATTATGCTCATTTCTGTGCTCTATTCAAAATCTCACACTATTCTTGTTCACAGTTCACTATTAGTTCAACTAGTTTAATTATAAAGTTCAACTATAAAGTTTAATTCCAGTCTTTGCTTGACCTTGATCAAACCAGGGAAAATCAAAAAAATCGTGCGCTGCCGGGAGTCGAACCCGGGTCCTTCGGGTTACCGACCCATTGTGCTAACCATTACACCACAAGGCAATTGGTCGCCCCTCTTTCAAAAGGGGTTAAGTCTCTTTGATCTATCAAAAATCACAATTTGGTTTCAATTTTCTTAAAGATCTTTAATCATTAGAAATCTTTAAATATTCATTTCAAGGCAGAAATTACTTTAGTAAAATCAATGAAGATTTCATAAAGCTTAAGAATCAATTCTTTTCATCATTTACCTATCAAATTGTGGTCATTAACTTTATGAAAAGAGTTACAAAATAAATCCTCTTTTTCTATACCAAAGTTTAACCACTCTTTCAGAGATCAAACGTTCAATAGGACTCTTTCTTTCTCTCTTCCTTCTCTCTTCCTTCTTTTTTCCTTCTCTTTTCCTTCTCTTTTCTTTATAAACTCCTCAGTCACGAAGACTTTTACTTTGAAAGTTTCAGTCTAACTGTTATCAACTATCTCTAAGTTTTTACTGATATTTTACAGAATACTTTAAAGTTAATAACTCTGAAATTAGTTACATTTATTAGTAATCCACTAACTTTCAAATGATAAACTTATTAATTGTATCAAAAGAAACAATTTCATAATCTTTAAAGTTATCTACTTGGTTTGTTTCTATTATAGTTTATTAAACAAAATTCTATTCTTTTAAACTCAAGTCTATCCAACTTTACTTAAAGAACAGACAAAAAAAGCTTCAATTTCTCTATATTTAATTGTAAAGTTTTAAGATTTACAGCTATTTAAATGAATCTTCCCGTCATTACCCCGATTTTCTATTCCATTTTTCCCAATTTCTCTTCATCAGTAAATCTAGCACTCTTATCGCTTTCTATTACCTTTTTCTTTCTTATAACTTATAACTTTAAAGTTAATAACTCTAAAATTAGTTACAGCTATTAGTAATCCACTAACTTTCAAATGATAAACTTATTAATTGTATCAAAAGAAACAATTTCATAATCTTTAAAGTTATCTACTTGGTTTGTTTCTATTATAGTTTATTAAACAAAATTCTATTCTTTTAAACTCAAGTCTATCCAACTTTACTTAAAGAACAGACAAAAAAGCTTCAATTTCTCTATATTTAATTGTAAAGTTTTAAGATTTACAGCTATTTAAATGAATCTTCCCGTCATTACCCCGATTTTCTATTCCATTTTTCCAAATTTCTCTTCATCAGTAAAATCTCGCATTCTTATCGCTTTCTATTGCTTAAAATAGCTGTAAAAACTTTTAGAAAAGAGATATCTCAAAACGATTTTTACCAATCGATCCGTCTTGAATTCAGCTTTAGGATGAGCTATAAAACGTCAAAATTGGGCAAATTTAAGGTACTCTCCCAAAAAATCGGAAAGGACTTCTCCATCAACCCAATATTACCCTTTTTTTTCTTATAACTAGCTTCTAAACTTCTCGTATTTGTTTACTCAAAAACTCCAGTTTCTCATTGAAGACTTTTTAGTTTTAAGATTTCCAGCTAATTAAGTGAATTTTCCCGTCATTACCCCGATTTTCCATATGCTAAAATTTGTCTTCATCAGTAAATCTCGCATTCTTATCGCTTTCTATTACCTTTTTTTCTTCTTATAACTAGCTTCTAAGCTTCTCTTATTTGTTTACTCGAAAACTCCAGGTTCTCATTGAAGATTTTTTAGTTTTAAGATTTACCGCTATTTAAATGAATCTTCCCGTCATTATCCCGATTTTCCATATGCCAAAATTTGTCTTCATCAGTAAATCACGCATTCTTATCTCTTTCTACTACCCTTTTTTCTTCTTATAACTAGCTTCTAAGCTTCTCTTATTTGTTTACTCAAAACCTATTTTCAAACAATAAGACCCAGAAAATTTACCCTCAAAATTTGTAGATAAGTTATTTTGATATTTGAAAGTGATTTTCAAAATTTTAAAGCCAAAAACAAGCAAAGTAATACGTCACTTGCAAAATTTAAAAAAAAACAGCGTAAAAATGTTTTCGAAAAAAAACAGGCTTGCATTTTTATCAATTTTGATAACTGCTGAAAAGTGATGGCATTAACAAGTTGATTTGTTCATTTCGAGTGATAAAACAACTATAAAAGAGTTCTTTTTCTTTATTTTTACTTCAAAATATTCAGTTTCTTTTGCAAAACAACAAATAATTTTCTGAATTAGTCAGGTACATCAGTAGAGTCCAATAACTGAGGTTTTATTGTCCTTTTTGTTGAATTCAAGTTCAAAGCAATTTCTGATTGATGTTCTTGTCTGCTGGCTTTACGTCTTTAGTCAGATCAGGCTAACTAGCTAGAAGTCAAGTCAGACAAGTCAGTCAGACAAGTCAGTCAGACAAACCCGTCAGACAAGCCAGTTAGACAAGTCAGTCAGTCAAGTCAGTCAGACAAGCCAGTCAGACAAGTCAAGTCAGACAAGTCAGTCACTCACTTTTAACCTGTCTGTGGACTTGCTTGACTGATTTGCTAAACAACAAGTAATTTTCTGAATTAGTCACGTACATCAGTAGCCTAGAGTTCAATAGCTGAGGTTTTACAACCCAATAGCTGAGGTCAACGCGTTTCCCAAACGTTTGCAGGCCTCTCTGAATGCGGATGGAGGCTAATTTGAATTTAATTGTTAATTTGTTACTGTTATATGTTGAATAAAGATATTTAAGTTAACTTTTCGAGATGGGTTGTATATTTGGTTAAAAGCCAGGCCTTTTGAGTGTTGCGGTAATTCTTGGTCACCCTCTACTGTCCTTATGTTCAGTTCAAGTTCAAATCAATTTTTCGATTGATGTCCTTGTCTGGCTTTACTGCAAAAGTCAGATCAGGCTGACTGGCTAGAAGTCAAGTCAGACAAGTCAGTCAGACCTCACTTTTAACCTGTCTGTGGACTTGCTTGACTGATCATTACCTAGCTCACAGGTTCTAGAGTTTCGATAACGATAACTTAATGAGAACTCAAGTCATAAGTCAGTTATTATTTATTATTATAGTTATTACAAATTGTCAATATCATTTAAAATTCATTGTCTACAATGTTTACAGTTTTGTTTACCCTTTTTTCGATCAAAGTTTCCTATAGCCCACTTGACCACTATTTAGTCTTTGAACGAATCCAAGATTGTTCTATAAAGTTCCACTGAAAGAACAACGAGCCGTGACCCTGACGCATCTTTGGAAAGGAAACATAAAGAAAGCCTAAATGTATGTGGAAAGCCTTTTTCTACATACAGCAATCTACACTGTACAAGAATTATAAAGCCAAATTGAACTTGGCAAGTGTTTTGAAGTTTAATCTTTTCCTTTGCCTTTGCGAGAACCTTTGCTAGAATATTTTAATACCAAAATCGCTTCTCTACAATGTTTATAGCTTTCTTTTTTTCTTTCAAAATTTCCTAGAAACAGCCTGACCACTAGTTAGTCATTGAGACAATAAAGCCTGAAAAGAACGGGGGAAAAGCCGTGACTCTATAAAGAAAAAGAAAACCTAAATCTTTTTCTATATACAGCAATCTACATTGTACAAGAATCATAAAGTTCAAGAATTATAAAGCCAAATTGAACTTGGCAAGTGTTTGAAGTTCAATCTTTTCGAACTAGTCAACTCTAAAACGTTTTGATGCCAAGAAATTCAATGAAATTCAATTCAATACTGTTTCTTTCTAAATATTAAGACTAATAACTATTTTTAGAATCAAAAAACTAATTAAACCATTCAAAACTGATGTAAAATTCACGAAATTGAGCTGTTTTTTATGTTTTGTACATATTCTTTAGCTCTTTTTTTTGTTCTTTTACTTTTTGTTAGCTTTGTTTCCTTCTTTAGACTTCTTTAGACGCTTTTTTTCGTTTAATCCCTTTTTTTGGAGACATTTAAGCTGAAAGACCAAAAGCTCAGAAAGTCTCGAAAGTTTACTTAAACCTTACCCTAGCTACGATCATTTTTTTTGCATCCAGTCTTCATTTTCATCCAAAAATCAAGCTCTGACTGAGTTTATTTGATAAAATTTTGTTTTAAATTCTTTTAAATTCAATTTTATCTATTAAATTAATCCAAAAGATCATTCTCTGAAAGTCAAAATTTCAAAAAAAACCATTCAAATTCATTCATTAAACTCAGATATTCAATAGTTCAATTCAATTCAATTATTCAATCATTTCAATATCATTTACTTCTCTGTTTCTTTAAAGTATCAAGAATTAAGAAGCTTTCTAATCATTCTAAACCTTTACTGAAGTAATCTCTGTGTACAAATCTGTCACTTTGATTGACTTTGTGAAAGTGAGAATTGTGAGAACAATCAAATGGAAAAGAGATCTTTTTTCATTGCTACAAACAGAAATTTTGTTTGTTACTTGCTGTCTCAAGAGACACACATTGTCAATAAAAGCAAGTAAAGACTAAAAGAAAATTCAAAAGACATTTATTTTTTTGGCAAATTGAATAGAAAGTTTGCTTTTCAAGAGTTCAAACGTTCATTAGATAAAGAAGGAAAAGTTATTGGCTATTGAGAATCCACTTGATGACTTCGTTCTATAGAAACATGATTTTTAAAGGCCATTAGTTCAAAGCTTTAAAAGTCTTGGATTGGGTTGACGGAGATACTTTAAAGAAGTATTCTGATTCAAAGAAAAGTCAGTCTTAAACTAGACAACTGTTTTTTCAAGTCTTCTTAAGTTTGATTTTCAATTTTTTAAAATTATTCTTTTAGAATGTAATGTTTTCTATTAGGATTGCCGATAAATTTAAGAAAATGCATGCAAAAGAAGAGAAAGCAATAAGTAAATCAATTTCACTAACTATTAGAGCAATCTTAGAGCAGTTTTCTTGCTTTATTGTCTAATTTGTTAGCTATTTTCTATTATTATCAAATAAATAGATTACCTTGCATTTGGATTATATATATATATATGTTGTGTCCGATTTAGATTTCCGTCCGATTTAGATTCAATCTAAATCGGACGTCCGATTTAGATTGAACTTATCGCGGACGTCCGATTTAGATTACAGTCTATATCGGACGACTCAATCTAAATCGAACGTCTTATATAGATTGAACAATAATATAAACATGTTTAGTATATGTTCTTAAGCGTTTTCTGTAGTTTTCTGCATTTTCAAAGGTCTTTTATTGATTATTTCATAGTTGGGTTCTCTTTTCAGAAAAAGACAGTAACAGACCTTTGAAAAATGCAGAAAACTACAGAAAACGCTTAAGAACATATACTAAACATGTTTATATTATTGTTCAATCTATATAAGACGTTCGATTTAGATTGAGTCTAAATCGGACGTCCGATATAGACTGTAATCTAAATCGGACGTCCGCGATAAGTTCAATCTAAATCGGACGTCCGATTTAGATTGAATCTAAATCGGACGGAAATCTAAATCGGACACAACATATATATATGCTTTATTCAGGAGGGCGAATAGAAGCGAATCAGATAATCATAACCGCATATAATTTGGATTATCAACCCATTGAGCAATTGATCTTGATCTTGATCAACTGCTCAATCCTTAATCTAATCAAAAACTCTTGTTGTTCAGTTTTTTAGTGGATTTTGTTCGACAAGTTTTTAAACTCAATAAGACTCGATAAATGAATAGCTTCAATCGATTCTCCGTCTATGAAAACCCCTTTATGAATCAATAAAGGCAAAGTAGATCAATTTCACTAACTATTAGAGCAATATTAGAGCAATTTTCTTGCTTTATTATCGAATTGGTTAGCTATTTCTATTATTATCAAATAAATAGATTACCTTGCATTTGGATTATCAACCCATCGTCCATTTGTCGGTTTTTCCATATGATCAAGTGAAATCGTTTTATAATAATCATTGCCAATTTAAGAAAATGCATGCAAAAGAAAAGAAAGCAAGCGCTAAAATGTAATTGGATGAAACTTTTCTATATTTTTTTGTCAAAATTTCACATTTTAGTGTGAGACGGAAAGCGAAAATCGCGTTTTTCTTTATTTTTTGATTAGAAATCTTGTTTTTCATTTAGGAAATAGTTGTAGAGACTAAAAGAGTAGAGACTAATAGTAGTACACCCCGGTGAGCCGAGTTGGTGACGATTTTACGGCTTCCAAAGTTTTCACAGAAGCTCAACACTCAAATCCCCCACTAGATCTCATCGTCAGCTACATTTTTCAATCCCACATCGATAGGTTCTGATAAGCGGTTCTCGAGATTTCGAGGAATTTAGGCGACGCTCAGATTGCACTACTATTAGAGAAAATACGGTATATAACCGCGATTCTTAAAAGTCAAATTCTAGGCCCGTGTATACCTTTAATCATTTTAGATGAAAACTTTAGCAATAAAAATTCCACTGTCTAGTTTAAAGATACTATAAAATCCCAGTCTCAACAGTATGCTATTCAGTGTGCAACAGTCATAAAACAGTATGCTATTCAATCTCAAAGTTGAATATCTTTTAAATTCTTCGCTTTGCCACCTTGACCATCTTTGCCATGCCATTATAGTCCATCTTGACATTTGCATTTGCCATGCCCATTTGCCATGCCCATTTGCCATGCCCATTTGCCATGCCCATTTGCCATGCCCATTTGCCATGCCCATTTCCCTTCCCCTTTTGCCCTGCCCGTTGGATGCCCATTTTCTAGCCCCCATTTTCTTTTCCAGCAAGGGGGGGAAGAAAATAAAAAAAAGGAATAAAAAATAAATTATAAATTATTTTATTATTTATTGGGGGGTTGGGTTTATATTTTATTAATTATATTTTTTTTTTTTTTAAATTTTGCTTTATTAATAAAAAAAAAAAAACTTAAAAATATAATTTGGGAATTTTTAAATGAAAATGATTTTAAATTTTTTGTTTTTAAAAAAAAAAAAATTGAAAATTTTTTTTTTTTTTTAATTTTTATTATAAAAAAATTTTTTTTTTTTTATTATAAATAAAAAAAATATAATTTTTTTTTTTTTTTTTTTTTTTTTTTTTTTATAAAATTAATTAAAAAAAAAATTAATTAAAAATTAAAATTATAAAAAATATATAATATTATAGATATTTTTCATTTATTTAAAATTTTTTTTTTTTATTTTTTTTTATTTTTTTTTTTTAATTTTAAATATTTATAAGAAATTAAAAATTTAAAAAATATTTTGAAAAATTTATTTTGTAAATTTATAAATATTTTTTAATAAAAATTAAAAAAAGAAAATTTTTATTGTAAAAAAGGGATGAGGGATATTGGAATTGATTGGGGGTTAAAAAAAGTGGAAAAAAATAAAAAAAGGGGGGGGGGGATGGGGGGTATATGGGTGGGGGGGGGTGGTTTTATATAGGAAGGTAAAAAAATTTATATTTTTTTTTTTTTATTATTATTTATTATTTTTTGTTGATAGTTTAATGTGAGGAAAAAGGGAAATAAATTTTTTTTTTTTTTTGTTTTTATAGTTGATATTTATTGGGTGGGATGGGAATATGGGGGGGGGAGGGGGAGAAAGGGTGGGGTAAAAAAAGGGGGAAAAAAAATTATAGAAAAGGATAAAGGGGGGGATTGGGGGGTGGGGGGGGTTAGAAGAGGGGTGAAAATAAGGGAAGCAAAACTGTGGGGAGGGGGGGGGGGGTTGTGGGGGGGGGGGGGGGGGAGGGGGAAAGGAATTTTGGGGTTTTTTTTTTTATAAAAATAAAAAAAATAAAAATTGATTTTTGAATTATTTTTTATTTGGGGGGGATGGGTTGGGGGAAGTAATGGGGAAATTTTTTTTTTGTAAAAAATATAATAAATAAAAAAAAATAAAAAAAAAAAAAAAAAAAAAAAAATATAAATGAAAAAAAAAAAAAATAGGATTATGAATTAGAAAAAATTATATAAAAAAAAAATTTAAATAAAAAATATAAAAAAAAAAAAAAAAAAAAAATAAAAAATTTTTTTTTAATATAAAAAAAAAAAAAAAATATTTTATTTTTAAAAAAAAAAAAAAAAAAAATAAAAAAAAAAATAACAAAAATTTTTTTAATTGATTTTTTTTTTTTTTTTTTTTTTTTTTTTTATAAATAAAAAAAAAAAAAAAAATTAAAAATAAAAAAAAAAATATTAAAAAATAGAAAATTTAAAGATTTTTTGGGGTTTATGGGAGGGAAAAGAAAAGAAGAAAAAAAAAAAAAGAAAAAAAAGTGGAAAAGAAGAAAAAAAATGGACGATGGGTTGATAATCCAAATGCAAGGTAATCTATTTATTTGATAATAATAGAAATAGCTAACCAATTCGATAATAAAGCAAGAAAATTGCTCTAATATTGCTCTAATAGTTAGTGAAATTGATCTACTTTGCCTTTATTGATTCATAAAGGGGTTTTCATAGACGGGGAATCGATTGAAGCTATTCATTTATCGAGTCTTATTGAGTTTAAAAACTTGTCGAACAAAATCCACTAAAAAACTGAACAACAAGAGTTTTTGATTAGATTAAGGATTGAGCAGTTGATCAAGATCAAGATCAATTGCTCAATGGGTTGATAATCCAAATGCAAGGTAATCTATTTATTTAATAATAATAGAAATAGCTAACAAAATCGACAATAAAGCAAGAAAATTACTCTAAGATTGCTGTAATAGTTAGTGAAATAGATCTACTTATAGCCTTTATTGATGTATAAAATCTTGCTCAGAGCTTTTCAATCTTACTCAGAGCTAAATTAAGATTGAGATTCTAAGCTTTGCTTAGAGCTTTTAAAGCTATTTTATTACTTTCATAGTCATTTCTTTGAGTAGATTAAGAATCTAAAAGAAAATTAACCCAAGAAACTTTAAGATCAGGATTGGAGATTGGAGTAAGCATAAAGTCTTATTCCATAAAGTCCCAAAAACCTTTTTCTATAGGATATAATCATCGTTTTGTAGTTTTCAATTCAATTTAATAAGCTATTGTATTACTTTCATAGTCATTTCTTTGATTGGATTAAGAATCTAAAGGAAAATTAACTCAAGAAAGTTTAAGATCAGGATTGGAGATTGAAGTAAGCATAAAGTCTTATTCCATAGTATTATTCCATAGTATTATTCCATAGTATTATTCTATAAAATCTTATTCCATAAAGTCTTATTCCATAGTCTTATTCCATAAAGTCTTATTCCATAGTCTTATTCTATAAAATCTTATTCCATAAAATCTTATTCCATAAAGTCTTATTCAATAAAGTCTTATTCAATAAAGTCTTATTCCATAAAGTCTTATTCCATAGTCTTATTCCATAAAGTCTTATTCCATAGTCTTATTCCATAAAGTCTTATTCCATAAAGTCTCAAAAACCTTTTTCAATAGGATATAATCATCGTTTTCTAGTTTTCAATTCAATTTAATGAGTAGAATTTGAATTTTTCAATTTTTAGAAGCTTCTTCTGCTCTTTAATGAGTCTCCTTTACGCTTTAATGATTATTGTTGTAGCAGTTGTGATCGAGATTTCTCCAACTTTCAAAAAACGTCTTTATCTTGGTGAAACGGTATTTTAAAAAATGATGAATCTTTTAAATAAATTTCTATAGATTTTTCATATTTGGATGTACGGCATTGGTACAATGTTTTTTGTTTATTGTTATGTATTTATGTTAAATCCTGGATGGTTTCGTTATGCTCAAAAGCTTTTTTACAAGATTGGATGGACAAATGAAGATGCGGTAAGCTTTAGATACCTTTAGATCGATATTTTAAACTCAATTTTCTAGAGTTGGTCACTTGAAAAGACTTCACATACAGCTGAAGGAGCCGGGAGTCTCTATTTAAGGCTTGGAGCAATGGGTAATTTTATTTTAAAGCGTTAAAGCGTTAACTTTAAAATTTTAAAAAAGCGTTAACTTTAAAAAAGCTTTAAATTCTAAGTTCAAGTTAAGTTTTATAAGTAAAAACCCTATTGTTATCGTGCCGTAAATACTGTAACAGTAAATATTGAAAAATTGTTTTAATAAAGTTTTAATGCAATGAATTTTGTTAAAAAAGTCGAGTTTTTGAGAGTATTCAAGGAGATCCACAAAGTAAATCAATTCAATAGCTCACAGAGTATTTAGTAAATACATTCTAACTACCGTAAATACTGTATTAGTACCCCACCGCCCTCGTACAGTCGCGTAGTCGCAAAAGTTTTTTAGTATTTCATTTTTTTTCAAAGCGCCCGTACTTTCAAAAAAAGCGTCTTTGGTATGAAAAAATAGCCCTGAATTCCAGCTATTTTTTGATAACTAAGCGTCCATTGTAGCATAAACCAGTGTCGAGAAAAACACGTTCAAAGCTAGACTACACAACACTCCGCACCGTCATTATGCGAGTGGGGTACTATTACAATATTTACGGTAACAGATAGATATAGATAAAAGATTCTTTTTAAGTCATCGTGTAATTGCACAGAGTTTTTTATAGTACCTGAATCTCGAGAACAGTGGCATTTGTATAGGGGAGAGTGTTCTTGTCAGCAAGTGAAGGCAGCCTCTCATTACCAACAGCTGATAGAATCTCTTGACGGCATTTTTCCTAAGGATCGGTTTCTTTTTTCATATTTCTGTTATTAAAAATATCAAAACAATAATTCTTAGTCAAGTCTACTCGAGCTACATTGGTCTAAAGCTAAGTTAAAGTTAAATTAAAAGTTAAATTAAAAGATAAAATTTAAATCCTCGTACAGTCGCAAAACGCAACACTCCGCAACGTCATTATCTTTGGTATCAAAAAATAGCTCTGAATTTCAGCTATTTTTTGATACCTAAATGCGCATTGTAGCATAAACCACTGTCGAGAAAAACTCGTTCAAAGCTAGACTACGAAACACTCCGCACCGTCATTATGACGGTAGGGTACTATTACAGTATTTACGGTAATGATTTATTTCAATAAAATTTTTTCTAACAATATAAGTGAAGTGTTTTTGGCATCAAATAATCTAACTATTTATTCAGTTTTAATAGATGAAAGTGAATGTTTACTAAAAGCAAATCCAATTCAGTCTTTGGTACGGTAGGAATTGTTTTTCTTGGCATTGAAGTTTTCCCTTTAATTTGCGATCACAATTGTTACTTCTCAATCCTTCAATATAGTAGAAGATAATCTATTCAATAAGATAATCTATTCAATAAGATAATCTATTAATAAGATAATCTATTTAATAAGATAATCTATTCAATAAGATAATCTATTCAATAAGATAATCTATTAATAAGATAATCTATTTAATAAGATAATCTATTAATAAGATAATCTATTTAATAAGATAATCTATTTAATAAGATAATCTATTTAATAAGATAATCTATTTAATAAGAGAATCTATTTAA
Organism: Mesorhabditis belari; assembly: GCA_958450365.1. NCBI lineage: Eukaryota > Metazoa > Nematoda > Chromadorea > Rhabditida > Rhabditidae > Mesorhabditis > Mesorhabditis belari. The sequence goes on from CAUEEP010000736.1 coordinate 1,963,965, forward strand.
TAAGATAATCTATTAATAAGATAATCTATTAATAAGATAATCTATTCAATAAGATAATCTAAGAATCATAAGATATAATAAATAATCTATTTAATAAGATAATCTATTAATAAGATAATCTATTCAATAAGATAATCTATTTAATAAGATAATCTATTTAATAAGATAATCTATTTAATAAGATAATCTATTCAAGAAGATAATCTATTCAAGAAGATAATCTATTCAATAAAATTCTATTAATAAGATAATCTATTCAGTGATCTGCTTTCAAATAATCTAACTATTTATTCAGTTTTAATAGATGAAAGTAAATGTTTACTAAAAGCAAATCCAATTTAGTCTTTGGTATGGTGGGAATTGTTCTTCTTGGGATCGAGGTTTTCCTTCTAATTCGCGATCACAATTGCTACTTGTCAATCCTTCAATACAGTCTTATCATCATCTTTGCTTTTGTGCAAATGCATTTCATTTTCTGTAATTCAAAGGTAGTTTGTAAATAGTTTTTTAAGAAATATTAGTTTACAGATGGCTATCAAGACCTCGAAATCATTATGCAAATTTGGTATGATGCATAATATTTCTGTCAACATCTTCACCTGGTTGAGATTTGTGATTGTAAAAGCGGTTTGTTTTTAAAAAAACCCTAGTTTTCATGTATTTTAAGCTCAAGAAAAGAACTCTTTCTCGTTTTCTTTTGCTTGAAGAAAGTAGAGAATTAAGTTGACTAGAAATTGTGTTTAAACTAAAGCACAAAGTAAGCACAGCATTGGAATAATAAACTCTCTCTGGCATCCAGTTTTGTTTTGTTTTAACTAACCTCAAAGCTAGTGAAGAAGTAGAATGTAAAGCAGCATTATTGTATTATCAAACTAGATATTTCTTTCTCTTCCTTCCTTTTTTTCCCCATTGTATTTCCTTCTTTCTTTGGTAAGAAGATATAAAATAGTTTAGTGCTTAGAGTATCTCCCTGGAAAGCAAGTCAAGGGCTTAATCTCCTTTCTGTAATCTTTTCTCTGGCAAACTTTTATTTCCCTTTCTTAATTTACTTTCTTAAATATTCAGACAAGCCAACAAAAGAAAAAGCAGCGAAAATTTTTTGAAGGAAATCTATTTATGAATTTATTTTAGCAAATAACAGAAGGATATTCTTAATTTTCAGGCAAGCAAGCACAAGAAAAAGCAAGCGAAAATGATCCCAGTTAGCTCGTCATCTGAAGAAATGGAAAGAGTAATTACTTTACTTTACTACTTTTAAGGAAAATCAATTTTAGCAAATAACAGAAGGATTAACGAGTGTGATTTCATCATTTTATGATATTGAAGCGACGATGAATCCATTAAACGAAACATTGAAGCCCGGAAAAACACTGCATGCTGAGGAGTACTTTGGAGATCTCACAACGTTTTTTGTTACTTGTATTGGTGAGTTTTGCATGATCATTTGATTTGATCCATTTAAATCTACTATATAAAAGATAAATGTCTGTCTGTTTCTTTGTACGGCTGAGATTTCAGCCACCAGTAAACCGAAAGAATTGATAAACAGAAATTTGTGGAAATTGAAAAACTAAGTCAATTAGTTAAGCTGCAGATGGAATAAAGGCTTTTTCTTTTCGTAAATGAGTGAGGAATGAGTGATGCAAGGTCTAATTCCAAATATTTTCTTTACAGATGCAATAGACTGAAAATTATCTCTTTTCGATTAAGTTATTCAACTGATAGAATATCTTTTTTTAGCGTTTATTAGCTTTTTATAAATAAAGGTTTCAGTTGAATACTCACTCATTGGTGCAGCAGTGATGTTTATTATGTGGATGTCAATTGATTCAACTCATCTACATCATTCAACACCTCAAAGAGTGAAGAGAAGAAGTCGAATGAGGATTGATTGCAGGTAAATGGAAAGCAATGAACTTTAAATACCAAAATTCAGCCGTTCATCTACCGGCCTCTTTGGTGGAATCATTTTTATGATTCTTGCATTTGTTTCGATTGGAGTTTACTCGGTGTTTGACAGTGTAAGTCTTGGTTAAGTTTGATTTCAATCAAATTCTTTAATCTTGACTTAATTGATTCATTGATTCGTTTTGAATTAGATCTTTTGACTAATTTCTGATTGATATCATATGTCGAATCGTTAAGTACAAGTAGAACAGTTAAAAGTCGAAGATTGAAGCTAAAAGTCTCTCAATTACTTGTTTTAATCTAATTTCTGATTGATATCATATGTCTAATCGTTAAGTACAAGTAGAACGGTTAAAAGTCAAAGATTGAAGCTAAAAGTCTCTCAATTTCTTGTTTTAACCTAATTCCTGATTGATATCATATGGCTAACAGCTAAGTGCAAGTAGAACAGTTAAAAGTCAAAGATTTGAGCTAAAAGTCTCTCAATTTCTTGTTTTAACCTAATTCCTGATTGATATCTATTAGTTAAGTACAAGTAGAGTAGTCAAAAGTATCTCAATTCAAGTAAAAAGTCAAAGATTTAAGCAAAAAGTCTCTCAAATTTCTTTGAAAGTTTTGTTTAGATGCACGACTTGAGCAATTCAGTTCTCTGTTTCGGTATTATCGATTTGGTGATGTTTGTTTGGGTGTTTCTCGTGTGCATCTTCGGCATTTGGAAGTAAGTTATTAAAAAAGAAAAAAGAAAGAAAGAAAAAAAGAAAAAAGAAAGAAAAAAAGAAAGAAAAAGACAAAAAAAGAATAACTATTGAAAATCTAGTTCTAATTTAGAGTAGAAAGAAATGTAGAAAGAAATATAATTATCTTTATTACTTCAATATCATTGTCTTTATCATTTTTCTCATTTTCCCATTTTCCCATTAACTTAAAACCAATTCAGCAAACTTTTCAAGGTAACATTTTTTGTAGTGATCATTGAATCAGAGTTCTGAGTGAATTGGATTTGTGTTGTGTGGGTTTTTTTTGTAAAAATCAACAACTTCTAAGCGATTTTTGATGGTTTGGTTTGAAAAAGGTAAAAAAAAGAAAATTCTAAAGAATTTGAGAATTGTTTGATGATGAAATAAGCATGAAAAGAGTGATTTTGAAGGCTTTTCTTTCACTTGTTCACTCCAATGAAACAGTGGAAACAAAAATCATCAAGCAGTCACCATCAATGAGTAAATAAACCAGTTTTCTTTTAGGATTGAGAGTTTAGTTTCTTTAGAACATTAGCTTGAAATTTTGGAAACAATGATCACTGTCGACTTACAAGTTCCATCAACTTACAGAACTTACAGAAACATCAACATGAACTTACAGAAAGTACTAGGTAGCAGTAGCAATAGTAGTAATAGGCTTTGTTTACTTAGGCTACTAAAGCAGTAGCAAAAGGCTTTGTTTCACTTGTTCAAAGTTTCTGAAAGGAAAAAAATAGACTTTACTTCTTTATGAATAGCTTAAATGTGAAACTGAATCTATAATACGGTAATTGTGTAATCCAGCTAGTAATCTAATCCAGCTAGTAGTCCAATCCAGCTAGTAGTCCAATCCAGCTATTAATCCAATCCAGCTAGTGATCCAATCCAGCTAGTGATTCAATCCAGCTAGTAATCCAATCCAGCTAGTGATCCAATCCAGCTAGTGATTCAATCCAGCTAGTAATCTAATCCAGCTATTAATCCAATCCAGCTATTAATCCAATCCAACTAGTAATCTAATCACTTTTATAAAGTGATTGAATTACTAGCTTTTACTAAAGTATTTGAAAACTATTAGAAAAAGTTTACGTTTAACAAAAAAAAAAGAATTAAGAATCTAAATTCTATCTATCTTCTATTAAGAATCTAAATCTTCGCTTAGATTCTATTCTATTGCTGAAGATAAGAAATTTAGTTCTGTTTGATGAGTTTGAAATGCGTTTTCATCTTGCAGTTTGACATAGTTGAGGTTAAAATTGTAGTGTGACTCAGTGACTGTGGTTTTGTGTTTGTGATTTCAAAAATCACTTAAAATCTTTCCCAATTCCAGGATGAGAGTGTTACAATACCGCAAGGATCACAGTCATCACAGTGGGGAAATTCTTGACGAGATTCTTCTCGTCATCGGGCTTTTTGGAGAGATTGTGTACTGTTGCATTGGTGAGTTTTCAATTTGAAATTGATCACTTGATAATCGATTTGAATTATTGATAACTTTACTTAGTTTGGTTACCATATTTTCTCTAATAGTAGTGAACCCAGAGCGTCACCTAAATTCCTCGAAATCTCGAGAACCGCTTATCAGAACCTATCGATGTGTGGTCGGAAAAAGTAGCTGACGATGAAATCTAGCGGGGGATTTGAGTGTTGAACTTCTGGGAAAGCTTGGAAACCCGAGAATAGTCATTAACTCGGTTCGACGCGGGCACTGCTATTAGAGAAAATACGGTATTTGAGTATAGATCTACATATATCATACAATCGCGGACATTAACTTGACTTTGTAGATATTGTAGAGCTTTCAATATACCGTATTTTCTCTAATAGTAGTTCACCCTGAGCGTTTCTTAAATTGCTCGAAATCTCGAGAACCGCTTATCAGAACCTATCGATGTGTGGTCGGAAAAAGTAGCTGACGATGAGATCTTGCGGATAATTAGAGTGTTGAGCTTCTGTGAAAACTTTGGAAGCCGTAAAATAGTCATCAACTCGGTGGTGTACTACTATTAGAGAGAATATGGTATATGGATTTGGGATTCAAAGCAACTTCTATTTAATATTCTGGTTTAAAGCTTATTTAGTAGTGCACCCTGAGCGTCGCCTAAATTGCTCGAAATCTCGAGAACCGCTTATGAAAACCTATCGATGTGGGGTCGGAAAATGTAGCTGACGATGAGATCTAGTGGGGGGTTATAGTGTTGAGCTTCTGCAAAAGCTTGGAAACCGTAAAATCGTCATCAACTCGGGTCGCCGAGGTACACTACTATTAGAGAAAATACGGTATACAGTAATCTAACTTCAACTTCTAGATTTCTTAGGAATTCGCTAGGGTTTTTTGAATTATCTACGATCCTCTGGCTCTCTTTTCAATCTAATACAGAAAATATTACAGTCTATTGCATTTGTAAAGAAAATATTTGGAATTTGACCTTAGTAAAAGCATAACTCATTCCTCACTCATAAGGTCACTTATTCACTCATTCGCGTCACTCATTTACGAAAAGAAAAAGCCTTTGCTCCATCTGCAGCTTAACTAATTGGCTGAATTTTTCACTTTCCACAAATTTCTGTTTATCTAATCAATAATCAAGTGGGCGATAGGGCAATAAGCAATAAAAAAAGACAAAAATAATTTGTTGATTGACGGATTTTGAGTTCAATGAAAGTACAGAAACAAGAATTTTCAGCTATTGATCTTTGGATTACCACTCAACAAACGAAAGACCCAATGCCGGGCTATGAATTGCCCGTTTACATCAGCCGTTTAATGGCCGTTTTTGTGCAAGCTGTTTTTATTTTCATAAGTGCAAGGTGAAGATGAAATTGCTCATAAAATATGTACAATTTTTGTTCAGATTGGTGGCTCGTGGCCCGGATGAAATCCGTCAAAAACCCGGCAAACAAGCAGTCACATTCCTCCTTGTCGCCAATGTGACTCTCTTTTTCTTTGCCACTTATGAATCAATGAAGCCAACCCTTCCCTATGACAAATCGGCCGCTGCTTTCCCGTATATAATCTATGGAGTTTCACCGCTTGTAGTTTTCTATAGGTGAGTTTCTATAGGTTTCTATAGGTTTCTATAGGTTTCTATGAGTTTCTATAAGTTTCTATAGGTTTTCTATAAGTTTCTATAGGTTTCTATAAGTTTCTATAGGTTTCTATAGGTTTTCTATAAGTTTCTACAGGCTTCTATAGGTTTTCTATAAGTTTCTATAGGTTTCTATAGGTTTCTACAGGTTTCTATAGGTGATTTTCTATAGGTTTCTATAGGTTTCTATAAGTTTCTATAAGTTTCTATAGGTTTTCTATAAGTTTTCTATAAGTTTTCTAAACTATCAAATAACAAAAAAAAAAAGAAAAATTTCATTCCGTTGCCGGGAATCGAACCCGGGCCTTATGGGTGAGAGCCATAAATCCTAACCACTAGACCACAACGGACTTGCTCGGGGTGGTTGGGAAAGGGTTTTTGAAGAGATCAACCAAAGTTTGACAGCTTTGATAAGAGCTGACAAAATGATTAAAAAACTATTGTTTTCATGTTTTATCTTACAGTACTATAAAATAAAAGACACAACAGCATTCTGATTGTTATCTATTAGTTGAGTACAAGTAGAGTAGTCAAAAGTCTCTCAATTCAAGTAAAAAGTCAAAGATATAATCGACAAATCAGTAAACACCATTAACTCTCATGTTTCTGAATCAAAAAGCCAAAACTTTTACAGATTCCACAGCTCTGTCTGCCTTGTCGACATCTTTAAGCGAACCTATAACACTAAACCATCCGATATGACATCATCAACATCAATGGCTACAACAACTTCCACTGGAGCTTCACTTGAACCATGACTCTATATTATTTACAATTCTTTTCTATTCCTTTTGTACATTCTCTGCGAGTCATATTTTCGGGTTTAAGCGAGTTTTCTCTTTGTTTATTTTGAGATTTCTTTTTTTTTCACTTATTCTTGATCTCGTGCTTTACATTTTAAACCAAAAACGGTGCAGGTTTTTGTATTTTTTTCTAATAAATATTATAAAATCAAATAAAGAATAAGTACAAGTAGAACAATTAAAAATAAAACATTTAAACCGTAGCCTTTATGTTTACTTTCTAAAATGGACAAAAGTTTTGTTTTCTTTGAAATCTCTTCACTATTTTGTAAAATGTAAACTTAAAACGTCAGCAGAGATTTCCACCCACTCAATCCGTATTGGAACCGTATTGGAACCGTATGAGATCCAAATAGGATCCGTATTGGATCCGTATTGGAACCGTATTGGAACCGTATTGGAACGTAAAAGGAACCGTATTGGAACCGTATTGGAACCGTATTGGAACGTAAAAGGAACCGTATTGGAACCGTATTGGAACGTAAAAGGAACCGTATTGGAACCGTATTGGAACCGTATTGGAACGAAAAGGAACCGATTGGAACCGATTGGAACGAAAAGGAACCGTATTGGAACCGTATTGGAACGAAAAGGAACCGATTGGAACCGTATTGGAACGTAAAAGGAACCGTATTGGAACCGTATTGGAACCGTATTGGAACGAAAAGGAACCGTATTGGAACCGTATTGGAACCGTATTGGAACGTAAAAGGAACCGTATTGGAACCGTATTGGAACGTAAAAGGAACCGTATTGGAACCGTATTGGAACGTAAAAGGAACCGTATTGGAACCGTATGGAACCGATGAGACCAAATAGGACCGTATTGGACCGATTGGAACCGATTGGAACCGATTGGAACGAAAAGGAACCGTATTGGAACCGTATTGGAACGTAAAAGGAACCGTATTGGAACCGTATTGGAACGTAAAAGGAACCGTATTGGAACCGTATTGGAACCGTATTGGAACCGTATTGGAACCGTATCGGAACCGTATGAGATCCAAATAGGATCCGTATTGGAACCGTATTGGAACCATATTGGAACCATATTGGAACCATATTGGAACCGTATTGGAACCGTATTGGAACCGTATTGAAACCGTATTGGAACCGTATTGGAACCGTATTGGAACCGTAAAAGGAACCGTATGAGATCCAAATAGGGTCCGTATTGGAACCGTATTGGAACCATATTGGAACCATATTGGAACCATATTGGAACCGTATTGGAACGTAAAAGGAACCGTATTGGAACCGTATTGGAACGTAAAAGGAACCGTATTGGAACCGTATTGGAACGTAAAAGGAACCGTATTGGAACCGTATTGGAACCGTATGAGATCCAAATAGGGTCCGTATTGGAACCGTATGAGATTCTGTCACCCACTCAATCATCCCAAGAAATTCATTGAATTCAAAAATCTATTTGATTTTTCAAAGATCATTCAATGATTTCTTTTTTTTCCCTTATTCTTGATCTCGTGCTTTATATTTTAAACCAAAAACGGTGCAGGTTTTTGTATTTTTTTCTAATAAATATTATAAAATCAAATAAAGAATAAGTACAAGTAGAACAAGTAAAATTTAAAATTTAAACATTTAAACCGTAGCCTTTATGTTATATTATTCTTTAAAAAGAAATATAAAGTGGATTGTTATCTCATCTTGGTTTAAAAATGGATATTTGGGGGATTGTTTTGGGATTTTTCTTCTTTAAGTAGTGATGGACATTGGATCTTTTAGAGATCTTTGGATTGTAAATTGAGTCTCCTATCAATACGGGAAATCCATTCTCTTAACAGCTATTGTTAAAGTTTTCAATTTTGGAAACGAATCGTGAATCTTTCAGATTTTGAGACAACAATCCACTTAAGATCTTAAGATCAACAATCCAATAAGATCTTTCAAATCAAATTTATGGCTAGTGGATCTTTTAGAGACCTTTTGATTGTAAATCTAGTCTCCTATCACTACGGGAAATCCATTCTCTTGATATCTATTGTTAAAGTTTTCAATTTTCGAAACGAATCGTGAATATTTCAGATTTTGAGACAACAATCCACTTTATAAGATCTTTAAAATCAAATTCAAGCCTTTTTTTTGACCTCATTATCTTATAAATCACAAAATTCTCTCACTTCCTGAGTGACATAACTCTTGTCAAGCAAATTTCTGTAGGTACACGTGATTGGTAAACATAGAATTGGGAGAGGTTGACGGCAGAGTTGAAATTCCTTTCACTTCATTTCCTTGAGGAAAAACGAGAGTAATCCTTCGTCTCTGTCGTCAAAAATTTCACCAAGAACAAGAGAAATTTTCACATTCTTACTCTCATTCTTACTAGCTAACTATGAATCAAAAGAATTTATCAAAAATAAAAGATCTTAGTCGAACATGGTCGACAAAAGTTAATCATTTGCCGATGATTATTGAACCAGAAGATGATGAACAAGGGAGTTCAAGAAGTCGAGAAATTCATTTTATTCAAGAAGAGAATGAACCAACATCACCGAGTTCACTAAAGCCAAGTGTTGAAGTATCTCCGTTAAGGAAAACTAGTGTCTCTTTTGGTGAGTTTTGATCTGGTTATTGTTTGCTAAGTTTTGATAGCTTATTTAGTAACTTTTCGACTATTTTAGTAATTAAAATAACTTTTACAAGTCCTTGAATAGCTTTTGAAACACTAAATTTCATACAACTTTCAATTACAGCTTTGGATTTCGAAGCTCAACATAAAGCTGAAGAAGTCGACGCTGAGAATCGAGCAAACGCTTATTATGATAAAAATCGCCCAAAAAAGGATGAAGAAACGATTGGAATGATGAATGGACGATGGATTGATAATACAAATGCTTGGTGAGTTCTTTTAGCTCTAAAGAAACCACAGTATCATATCTATAACCATTTTTAGTCCATTATCAATAGAACAACATAGCAAAAAACCTAGATAATTGGTTTTCTCTATAAAGTGTTTCTAAAAATACTCTTTTTAAGATTTAAAATATTAACAAGGGAATCTTAACGGAATGTGGTGGTCAAATGACACAAGCCATCAACTATTCGATTCAGAATTTAGCGCTGATTTTGAATCTGCTTTCCGTTTCTGCGATACAGCACTCTGTCAAAAGTTATAAGGCTCAAAGTTTTTTTTATGTATCAGCTCTTGAGTTTCAAAGCAGATTTCCCAGAGGGTTTGGAGAGCAGTGGTGGCCGGGTGGTCGGCTAGAATACAAAGTAAACCCTCAAGGTCAGAGTCCGCTGTCTGATTTACAAAACTTTGAGCGCTTAGAACTTTTGACAGAGTGTTGTATCGCAGAAACGGAAAGCAGATTCGGAATCAGCACAAAATTCCGAATCGAATAGTTGGTGGCTTGTGTCATTTGACCACCACATTCCGTTAAGATTCCCTTTTTTAACTTTAACAACCTTTAACAACAACTTTAGTAATCTTAAAACTGTAATTCTAAAATATTACTGAAATTGATATCAATTTCAGTAGCTTTTCAGTAGCTTTAGCTTTTTAGCTATCAGATTTTCATGGGAACAAACTATTGGGTTGGTGAATTGAAAACTGCGGGACTTTGAACTAAAATTTATTGAACATAAAACCATGAATTCATTTGAAATAATTTCCATTATTATTGACGACTTCTGCCCATTTTACAGGCAATTTGAGGATTCCTCTTTCGTAGTAGGATTTTTGTTTGTGGGTGAGACAAGTGTGAGACTCAAAAATGGAGGACTGGAGGTGTCCCAGTTTGAGCGTTTGAGCACTTTCTTCAAAAGAAACCCATTTTGGTGTCAATAGAAAAGTTGTAGAGAATCAAAAATTAGGCTTATAGCCAAATTTCCAAAAAGATACACTTAGTAGTTTCGCTTAAAATGCAAGTTTTGTGAAGATTCGTAGATTTGGCATTTCTTGAAAACCAGTTTTTGAATCATTCTGAAAATTTGGATATAAGCTTGATTTTTGATTCTCTACAACTTTTCCATTGACACCAAAATGGGTTTCTTTTGAAGAAAGTGCTCAAACTGTCACATATGACAATAACCCGCAGTTTTCAATTCACCAACCCAATATAATCACTTGGAAAAGCACAATATTTACCTTCTAAAATGGATAAAAGTTTTGTTTTCTTTGAAATCTCTTCACTATTTTGTAAAATGTAAACTTAAAACGTCAGCAGAGATTTCCACCCACTCAATCATCCCAAGTAATTCATTGAATTCAAAAATCTATTTGATTTTTCATAGATCATTCAATGAAGATTTCTGAAAAGTCAACATTTAAAGAATTGCGAAAGAAAGCATTTTTTTGCGTTCATTCCTTGCTACTCTGAACTCAAATGAATGGGTTTAACTAAGAAAAAAACCACAACTTTTCAAATTTTCACATCGTTTCCTTTACTCTCCAAATAGAGAAAGGTTTTCTTGGGTATTTCTATTGAAAGATGAATTGGAAAAGTGAACTTTTAAATGGAAATGACCTCTTTACAACAATGAGAATTGGATTTTTATGCTTGCTAATTGAATTGCTTGCTAAGTTTTGATTGAATGAATGAATAAGCTGGATAATTGGATGTACTAGTTATAGCTAAGAAAGCTAAGAAAGCTAAGAAAGATAGCTAGATAGCTAAGAAAGATAGCTAGATAGCTAAGAAAGCTAAGAAAGATAGCTAGATAGGTAAGAAAGATAGCTAGATAGCTATGAAATAAAACCTCAAAGTAACCACAGTTTTTTGATATTAGGATTTGTGCTAAAGAAAAGCGACTTTTCAATCACAATCTTTCCAGATTTCAGCCTCCAAGAGCAATGAGTCACTTTGATTTTCATTTGTAACATAGTTTACATTGACTCAACCAGCTAAACCTTGATTATTAATGATAGTTGAACAATTCTTTTATTGATTGGGGCTGGGAATAGAAAACATGGTCAATGCTGGGATTCAAATCAACACCTACCGGGCGAACGCTCTAGAATTAAGCTTTTCGAGAGAAATTTTCTCATTCTTACTCTCGCTTACTAGCTAACTATGAATCAAAAGAATTTATCAAAAATAAAAGATATTAGAAGGAATAGAAAACACGGGGAATCAACTATGAATGCTATGAATCAACAGAACCAACGCTGGGATTCAAATCCGCGACCTCTCACCTACCGGGCGACCATTAAGCTATCTACCATTAAGATCTACCATTAAGCTACACCGATATTACTCAATCCTCGTATAAAAGAACTTGAATTATAAATTTCTTATCCGATTTTTCAGATTTCAATCTTACTTCAACGCTTGTTAAAGTGTTAAAGTGCTAAAGTTTGTTAAAGTTAAAGCTCGGCTGCGCTAAAATTTTTTTTAGATGAATCTGTTTAGGAATTAAAAACTATTGTTTTTTTTAAACCATTCTTTCTAAATATAGTTTGTTTTACAAAACTGGAAAACTTTTGGACTCCTGTTGCATTAGAAACTGGAGAATTGATATCATTTTCGTTGTCGAAATGTAAGTACAACTTAGCTATTCAAGCTAGAGTTATGGTAATCAATCGAGCTTTTAAAATCATTACCCTCTTCTAAATACCAAGAGTTTTTAAGCTAAAGAGCTAATAAATCAGGCTCTAACTAGCTTTATTTCAATTCTTTAAAAAGAAACAAACAAAGAATCAATTCAAACAAAGCAAATTTTTTTTAATCTTTAGCCTAAGCTTAAGCCTAAGCAAAGCCTAAGCAAAGCCTAAGCAAAGCCTAAGCAAAGCCTAAGCAAAACACAAGGGTAATCGGGTGTCCTTTAACTCCGGGAATTGGCTGAGATCGAGAAAATGGGGGTTCAGCTCAAATCCAAATAGACTTAGTGCGAGGCGCTAGCCGCTAGCCTTCGCACTGAGTCCAAGCCTAAACCTAAACCTAATCCCCTTGGGTTCCAAAGCACAAGGGCAATCGGGTGTCCTTTAGCTCCGGGAACTGGCTGAGATCCAGAAAATGGGGGTTCAACCCAAATCCAAATAGACGGCGCTAGCCGCTAGCCTTCGCACTGAGTCCAAGCAAACAAAAACTAAACACCGCTTTATGTCTCAAGTTCATTTTACTCAAAAACTTTGACCTCTTATGCAAACAGTTTTTTCAAAACTTTTAAAAACTACATCAATTGATATTTTGCAGGTATTTTCCTAAAGAATTTTATGTACAAACCAATGGATTATGACGATTCACTCGTTTAGAAAAAAAAGGGGAAAACGTGTTGAACGATTGGTGAACTTCAGAGAGTAAACATCGCTCTCTCTTCCACACAAAACCATAGCACAAACTTTCAAAAACTACGACTCAACTATAATCTTTTAAAGCTAAAGAATAAATAGAAATAATGTTCAAAAAGCAAAATTTGAAGACGAAAGATTGATACCAATAAAACAAAAACAAAGAATGTTTCTATGGAAGAATTTTTAATAACTATACGTTCCTAGGTGTAAACGGATAGACTAAGGAAGAAAGAGGGACCCGAACCGCCACTCTACCCCCGACACCCAACCAACTCCCCAACGAAGGGGGAGCCCGGAAATGACCGACCGATGCAGTTGCAAGCCGGAAGATAGTACTTTATTACAGTAATACAATAAGAGAATAGAACAAATGAGTGTAATGGGAAGGGGGCCCCCAAGCCACTGTCCTTAGGCCCTCACTGTCCTCCTAGGCCCCCCTCCCTCCCCGGCCCCTCACTGTCCTCCTAGGCCCCACCCTGCTCCTCCCCCCCCCCCCCCTTCCCTAGGCCCTCCCCTCCCCCCTAGGCCTCATGTCCTTCTAGGCCCCCATGTCCTTCCTAGGCTCCTCACTGTCTTCCTAGGCTCCTCACTGTCCTCCTAGGCTCCCCACTGTCCTCCTAGGCTCCCCACTGTCTTCCTAGGCTCCTCACTGTCCTTCTAGGCTCCTCATTGTCCTTCTAGGCTCCTCACTGTCCTCCTAGGCAATCCCAAGGACTGCCCCTTCTCGGCAATAAAAGGGATAAGTACAGGGGAGAACACATTTGCATAAGAATAGACAAATCATTCAATAATAACAATAGTAACTAAAATATCAGTTGGGCTCGGAGCTGACATAACTATGGAAATCATAGTTAGTAAAATGGAAGTTAGAGAATGGATTTATTAAGAAAAATAGAGCTAGATTAAATCTAAAACAATACTTTAATATAAATTGTAATTCTAGCAACTTTTTGGCCGCTCTTGTCAGTCTCCTCTACGCTTTGGTATTGACAGTGATCGCTATAATCATTGAGGTTTCCCCTGGATGGTCGAATCAATTGTACATTGGAGAATTGGTAATCTTAAGAAGTCTTTCTCTTAAGAACGAAATATATAGGTTTTCTACATTTGGATGTACGGTTTTGGGCTGATTTTCTTTGGCTATTGCTATTTCTTTCTCGTCTATACTAAATGGTTTCTCCAAGTGCAGCGATGGCTCATTCGATTGAGGATTCTCGATGATGATGTGAGTTTTGAAATCAATTATAAATCTAAATTCTATATAGAGATTAGATATAAATTCTAATAGCTAGTTGAAAAAAATACGCACAATTTTAGAAATGGGTTTTGGAGAAAGCGGCTCACACTGGAGAAGGAGCTGGCAGTCTTTATCTGAGACTTGGAGCTGTTGGTTCGTCAAAATTTCACTTTTAATATAAAGCAAAAGATATTCAATCTGAATACTTTTTGTCTCTTTAAGAAATTCGAGCACTTTTTAGATTAACTTTAAGATTCAAAAGTTTCACAGGAAAGGTAGACAATGCTGGATTACTGTAGACAATGTAGAGTTACTGTAGACAATGTAGAGTTACTGTAGTAGATGTTGGATTACTGTAGACAATGTTGGATTACTGTAGACAATGCTGGATTACTGTAGACAATGTAGGGTTACTGTAGACAATGTAGAGTTACTGTAGACAATGTAGAGTTACTGTAGACAATGTAGAGTTCTGTAGACAATGAAATGACTGACTATCAGGTACTGTAGCTGTAAAGAGAAAACCGGTACTCTAGCTGAGGAAAGGAGCTTTGTAACCTAACAATCAGTGAAATAAAATCAATACTTTTAGTCTTTGGCACTCTCGGAATCATGTTATTGGGAATGGAATCGTTTCTAATCTTTCACAATCACGACAACGGAACACAAGCCGCGAAACTGATCCTTGTCGCTGTGTTCATCTTCGTCGAAATGCATTTCATCTTTTGCAACTCGAAAGTAGGGTTTTTGAAAAAAAAAGAGAAACGAAAATCTCTTTGTTTTAGTTAGTCATCATCACCAATCAAGGCATCGCTCGTTTTGGTATGATGCACGTAATTGCTGTCAACATTTTTACATGGATTCGTTTCATTCTTGTAAAAGCTGTATGTTTTAAAAATTTATTTCTCCCTTTTACAATACTTTTCTTATCTTTTTTTAGTAGATTTGTAAGAGAAATATTTTTTTTCTTTTGCCTTTGGTAATTTAAAGTTTTACGTCTTTTTCTCAACAAAAATCCTTAAATTTTGAATTTATTGATTATTTATTTAATGCAGAATCAAATTTCGCATTGAATGCATTAAAAGCAATCAAAATTCATTTAAAATTTAATATCTATGCAAAGTTATTGAGGCTAGCTTGGCTTGGCTTGACTTTTGCTTTATAACTTTACTTGAATATTATATTTTGAGTTATTTTTTATATCATTCAATGCGCAATTTTATTCTGCATTCAATAGAAAAAGATGAAAAGTGCTTGAAGAAAGACAGAGACGGGGCGAATAATGTACAAGGCTAGGTTATGCATTGAATAGAAAGTCAAAATCAAAGAGTTTTTCTTGAGAAAATGACGTAAAACTTTAAATTATCAAAGGCAAAACGAGAAAGAGATGTGTTTTTTGTTTTTTTGTACAAGTTTACTTTGTTGTACTTACTCGATTTGAATTTAGATCAGTAAACACACGAAGAAGCAGAAGAAAGAGCTCAAAACGGGGTATTATGCAGATGATAGCTCGGATAGTTCGGAGGAGGCGACTGCTTATGAATCAACAATCGTTTATGGGCAACAAATTTATGAAGCACTGACATCGACGACTCCATATCCTATCAAAACAAATGAGACATCTGGGAATCTTGGACAAACACTTTACATCGAGAAATACTTTGGAGACTTTACCACTATTTTTGTTACCTGTATTGGTGAGTTGATTTTGAGAACAGTAGGTGGGAAAATGTTTACCGTATTCTCTCTAATAGTAGTGCACGAGCCAAGTTGGTGAAATTGAATTGTAATTGTGAAATGTAATTGAACAGAACCTTCTATATTTTTTTGTCAAAATATTCAGTTTAGGGTGAGACGGAAAGCAAAAATCGCGTTTTTCTTTTAGGAAATAGTTGTAGAGACTAAAAAGCATTGAATAATATTGGGTTGATGCATAAGTGTTTTTGTTCCTTTTCGTCTGCCGTTTCAAGCCAACAAATGCACCAATTAAACTACGGTTGATTTCATTAGAAAAAGCAATTATTTTTCTGCAAAATAACACTAAAACGGGTTTAAAAATATTTAATGCCTGGATTTTCTTGAGAGTATGAAGTCGGGTAGTCAAAAAGGGCTAACTCGATGATGCGGTTTAGACACCTTAGCTAAAGAAAACCTATCTTCGTGTCAATAGATAAAAGATAGAGAAAAAAACGTTTGATATTTCGCCAAAATTTCAGAGAAATTCATTCAGCCAATTTTTCCGTAGAGTTTTTTATAGATTTTTACGAAAAAGGCGTTTTTCACTCTCGAATTTGCTTGAAAGTGAACCGAAATTCATTTAAAAAGATGCAAATTGAACAAAAAAAACACTTTTTTTATAGAGCAAACTATAGATTAATTCGTGAATTTGTTACTTTTTAACAGAAGTACGAAAAAAACGAAAAGACTTATGCATCAACCTATTATATACCGTATTCTCTCTAATAGTAGTGCACCCCGACAAGCCGAGTTGATGACTATTTTACGGTTTCCAAGTTTTTCACAGAAGCTCAACACTCTAATTATCCGCAAGATCTCATCGTCAGCTACATTTTCCGACCCCACATCGATATGTTCTGATAAGCGGTTGGCGATATTTCAAGCAATTTAGGCAAACCTTAGGGAAAATACGGTAACTAGCTTTTATTGTCCTAAATCTCTCTAACAAGTCAGGATTCTAACTGTAAGTATGAGAGATTGACTCTAAAGTTTGTTCTCTTGTGCAAGAGGTAGCTTGGCCTCGTATTTAGCGTGCACCCCACCGAGTCGAGTTGGTGACTATTTTACGGTTTCCAAGCTTTCCCAGAAGCTCAACACTCAAATCCCCCACTAGATCTCATCGTCAGCTACATTTTCCGACCCCACATCGATAGGTTCTGATAAGCGGTTTTCAAGATTTCAAGCAATTTAGGCGACGCTCAGGGTGCACTACTATTAGAGAGGATACGGTATATAGAAAGAGCTGTGTCTGTCTCTGTGTATCTGTAATATCTGTAAATTGTTCTGAATTTAGGAGAGTAGTGAATTGTAGGGAAATTCTAGTACATTAGCTACCTAACAATGGCGATAATAAGACTAAACGATTGATAGTATTGATTTTGAAATCATTAGTATCAAAATCAGTGTTGCTTTAATCGTCTTTAACTATTGTTATTTCTTCTTTCTCTAAATTCGAATGCATTGAATTTATGGAAAATAAATCTATCAAATGATTTAGTTGAATATTCACTTATTGGTGCGGCGGTGATGTTTATTTTGTGGATGCAAATTGGCCATGTTGGCCCTCATCATGGCTGGTCACAACAGAAAAGAGCTAAAAGAAAAAGCAAAATGAGAATTGATTGCAGGTAAGAAAAGAAAGGAATTGCTTAAAAACAATAAGATTTCAGTAAATGAATCAACAATGAAATTAATCTATAGAATTTGAAAACGAAAGATTTCTTTCTGTGCAATGCATTCGAAGCAATGCATTTTAAGCAATAGAAAGAGCAAAATAAAGATGCCTAAGCCTACGTCTAAGTCTTAAACTTTCACCTTTTAGTCGCTCAACTTCGGGAATTTTTGGCGGTGTTCTTTATATGATTCTCGTTTTTATGTCAATTGGTGTTTATTTAGTATTTTCAAAGGTAAAGCTTTCTTATTAAATCAATCTTAAACCTTTTTCAGTTAAATGAGACATCGAATCAAACTCTTTGCTTTGGAATTGTGGAAATTGTGATGTACACTTGGATTTTATCGGTTTTGATCTTTGGATTATGGAGGTAAAAACTCTAAAACAGCTTGATGTATTTTTTGCTGAAACATAAACAAACCTTTTCTGGCACAAGTTCTTGTTCTTGTTCTTGTTCTTCTACTTATTCTTGTTCTTGTTCTTGTTCTTCCTCTTGTTCTTCTTGTTCTTGTTCTTCTTGTTCTTCTTCTTGTTCTTGATCTTGTTCTTGCTCATGTTCTTCTTCTTCTACTTATTCTTCTTCCTCTACTTATTCTTCTTCTTCTTCTTCTACTTATTCTTCTTCTTCTTCTACTTATTCTTCTTTGTCTTCTTCCTCTTCTACTTATTCTTCTTCTTCTTCTACTTATTCTTCTTCGTCTCCTACTTATTCTTCTTCTTCTTCTTCTTCTTCTTCTTCTTCTTCTTCTTCTTCCTCCTCTTGTTCAACATCAAGTTCTTTTTAAAAGAAGAGTTGCATTCTCTAGAAATCTTTAGATTATAAGCACCTTGATGATAAATAAAGTACAGTCATGAAAAGATATTATGCTAATATAGATATCAATTTAAATTCAAAACCAATTTCAATTTTAGAATGAGAGTCCTTCAATATAAACGCGAGAATTCTCATGCAAGTGCTGAGATTCTCGACGAGATTCTTCTCGTCATTGGGCTCTTTGGAGAGATTGTTTATTGTTGTATAGGTAAAAGGTTTTTAAATATTCTATATTTAAATCATTTCCTATCATAATCAATAATGTTTTAGCTATTGATCTCTGGATTGCTACTCAATCCTCAGAGAGCAAGTACCAGAAAATGCATGGATATGACCTAGCCTTGTACATTATTCGCCTCGTCTCTGTCTTTCTTCAAGCACTTTTCATATTCTTAAGTACAAGGTTAGTGTGATTTGAAAAAGAAACAAGGATAATATATTAAATAATAATATTAAAATTACAGGCTAGCTGCTCGTGGACCAAACGAGCAGCGAATCAAACCCGGGAAACAATCAGTCACCTTCCTCTTAGTTGCCAACATTGCTCTCTTCATCTTTATGACATTCGAATCAATGAACAGCAATCTACCACTCAATGCATCCAGTTCCGCATTTCCATATATCATCTATGGAGTTGGACCATTGGTTGTCTTTTATCGGTGAGTGGGTTAGACAAGCTTACAGGATGGTCAAGAATTAGCGATCCAGAAATGATTGGGGCTAATTAAGAACTTAAGAATTTTGAGTTGAGATTTATTCAGATTAAAATCCTATGTTCTTTCGGGTTCTTTGTTTGCTATTTAGGAGAAAGTTTGCCTCTTGTCCATCCGATAGTGTTCAAAAAATGAGCTAACCGATGCCGAGAGGGAATAGCTATCTATCTAGGGCGTGTACCAGATCAAACACGATTACCCTGGCGCACAAAGATCACCTAAAAAATGATCATAGATCGTCCAAAAAATTGGCTAACGGATGCCAAAATGGAATAGGTATCTAGGCCGTGTACCAGATCAAACGCGATTACGCAGGCGCGTATAGAAAAAAATTTGAGTCTAGTGACCCACAACGCAACGAGACCGGCTTAGTCCATCATCTTGAAGGATACTAAAAACGGAATAGCTATCTATCAGAGGCATGTGCCAGATCGTGAGTGATTACGCGAGCGCACAAAGCACAGCTATAACGGGAAACCGGGAAAGTGCGATAGCTCACTATTTTATGACGGGGAGAAGGGAATAGCTATCTATCTAGGGCGTGTACCAGATCGAACGCGATTACGCAAGCGCACAAAGATTACCTATCAATACTCTTTGCATTGTAGATTGTATAATATAAAAAGAAGCTATCGAGCTGTAAATTTGTATTTGGGGGTTTGCAGAGTCGAGGAATTGATTGGCGCTTTTTATTTTATAAGTCTACCAATTGGTTTAATTGGTCGAAACTTTTGGAAACTTATTCATCTATCTTAGATGAATTTCTAAATATTCTAAATGATATAAAAAGATCTTCAGCTTACTATCGAATAATATTTTCTCTACGCTTCGATTTTCAGCTTTCACAGCTCTGTTTGCCTTGTCGATATCTTTAAAAAGACCTACAACACAAAGCTATTGGACAGCTCTTCAGCTGGTTCATTTGCCACGACAGCTACCGCTTCTTCAATTGAAAGTCCAATTCAAGAGCATAACACATTACCAAATGAACATTAAAAGTTACAAAAAACTTCCAAAATATTAGAAATTTCAATTTGTTTGAATTTTCAAATCAAATTCATCTTTTTCCTTTTGAAATCGTGATCCTTAGCTGTCCTGTTCTGTCCTCATTCACTAATTCACTTATAGTTTAACTTTTTATATCTTAATTCTACTTTTTCTTCTTTTTCTTCAAACACAAATTCATATCCCATTAAAGGTAAAGGTCTTTTTATCTTTTTTGAACTTCAAACAACCAGACTTGTAACCGAAAACCGAAAACTTTCCCTCTAAAAAGCTCCCATTTCTTGATCTCATCTTTCATTTTTCTGATGTGTTTACCTACGTTTTTATAGTTATTTAGATTGTTTTTTATTTTGGTGATGAATAAATTTCTTTGATTACTTCAATAGTTTCATTTTTTTTAAAGACAAGATGGATCAAAAGCAAGACACAGCAACGAAATCGAGACTGTTCTTTTTACGGTTCTTTTTTTGATCCAATACGGTTTCAATACGGTTCTTTTTTTGATCCAACACGGTTCCAATACGGTTCCAATACAGTTCCAATACGGTTCTTTTTTGATCCAATACGGTTCCAATACGGTTCTTTTTTTGATCCAACACGGTTTCAATACGGTTCTTTTTTTGATCCAATACGGTTCCAATACGGTTCTTTTTTTGATCCAATACGGTTCCAATACGGTTCTTTTTTTGATCCAACACGGTTTCAATACGGTTCTTTTTTTGATCCAACACGGTTCCAATACGGTTCCAATACAGTTCCAATACGGTTCTTTTTTGATCCAATACGGTTCCAATACGGTTCTTTTTTTGATCCAACACGGTTCCAATACAGTTCCAATACAGTTCCAATACAGTTCCAATACAGTTCCAATACGGTTCCTTTTTTGATCCAATACGGTTCCAATACGGTTTTTTTTGGATCCAATACAGTTCCAGTACAGTTCCAATACAGTTCCAATACAGTTCTTTTTTTGATCCAATACGGTTCCAATAATAGCAACGAACTTCAAACAACCAGACTTGTAACCAAAAACCGAAAACTTTCCCTCTAAAAAGCTCCCATTTCTTGATCTCATCTTTCATTTTTCTGATGTGTTTACCTACGTTTTTATAGTTATTTAGATTGTTTTTATTTTGGTGATGAATAAATTTCTTTGATTACTTCAATAGTTTCATTTTTTTTAAAGACAAGATGGATCAAAAGCAAGACACAGCAACGAAATCGAGACTGTTCTTTTTACGGTTCTTTTTTTGATCCAATACGGTTTCAATACGGTTCTTTTTTTGATCCAACACGGTTCCAATACGGTTCCAATACAGTTCCAATACGGTTCTTTTTTGATCCAATACGGTTCCAATACGGTTCTTTTTTGATCCAACACGGTTTCAATACGGTTCTTTTTTGATCCAATACGGTTCCAATACGGTTCTTTTTTTGATCCAATACGGTTCCAATACGGTTCTTTTTTTGATCCAACACGGTTTCAATACGGTTCTTTTTTTGATCCAACACGGTTCCAATACGGTTCCAATACAGTTCCAATACGGTTCTTTTTGATCCAATACGGTTCCAATACGGTTCTTTTTTGATCAACACGGTTCCAATACAGTTCCAATACAGTTCCAATACAGTTCCAATACAGTTCCAATACGGTTCCTTTTTTGATCCAATACGGTTCCAATACGGTTTTTTTTGGATCCAATACAGTTCCAGTACAGTTCCAATACAGTTCCAATACAGTTCTTTTTTTGATCCAATACGGTTCCAATAATAGCAACGAACTTCAAACAACCAGACTTGTAACCAAAAACCGAAAACTTTCCCTCTAAAAAGCTCCCATTTCTTGATCTCATCTTTCATTTTCTGATGTGTTTACCTACGTTTTTATAGTTATTTAGATTGTTTTGATTTTGGTGATGAATAAATTTCTTTGATTACTTCAATAGTTTCATTTTTTTAAAGATGGATCAAAAGCAAGACACAGCAACGAAATCGCTCAAATGGATCAGCAATCAGAAAGCCTGGTTTGAAAGAATTTTTTTTGTGTTTTCTAAAAATTTCTTTTATTCAGTGCTTTCTTTTGCTCAATGTTGAGCTTATTTTATGCATTAGTGTTGATTATTGGAGCAGTGATTGTCGAAATTTCACCAACATGGTCCACAAGATTACATCAAGCTGAGTTGGTAGGTAAAACTATGTAAAATTTTCGTACTATAAAGTAGACTTCGGAAAACAAAACTTAACCAAAACCAAAACCACCAAAACCAAAACCAAAACAAACCAAAACCAAAACTAATCAAAACTAACCAAAACTCGCCAATATCTCGCGACTGGGAGGAGCTAGCGAAAATCTGCTTGCAGATTTGAAATCAGCATCCAAAAATCTATGCCATAGGCTATTTTTGTTTTCGAAATTTCGAGGTCGTGTTTTGGTCCTTTTTTCGGCCGCGAGATTTTGTGGAGTGAGAAAAAGTGAAAGGCAAATTTGCATTTTACATTAAAATTTCCATTTTACAATTTTAAATTTACATGTTAATTTATATGCAAATTGAGTTTTGGTTTGTTTTGGTGTTTTGGTTTTGGTTTTGTTTGCCGAACTCTACTATAAAGTATGTGAAAAGTTTTGACACCACCAAAAGAAAGCCGTTTATATCAAGATTTTAAAAAAAAGCTAGAAGAAAAGGGATTTTAGATTCAAAAAATATTTAAAGTAAACATAGTAAACATAAAACCCAAAAAAAGAAGAGAAAATAGGGGTTTTTTGATAATATTCTTGGTCTTGGAGTGGGTTGTTAATTGATTAAATCTTATTGATTAAATTTTCTTAGTGTAAACTTAAATGCATGCTTTTTTGACTCTTAGAAAGGTTGCTTTTCCTTTAAAATCAACCCTCATAAAAACCTAATTGCTTTTGAAATAACCAGAATTTCAAAAATTTATAGTTAAGATTCCAAATTGAAGATTAAGAGTTAAGATTTAACAAAAAGTTGTTACTGTTGTTACTGTTACGAGTTGTTACTAAAACAAAGCTTAAAAATTGATGCACGAAGCCGAAATTTGCCAAATAAAAAGCTTAGTTAAGCTTAGTTAATATAATAAGTTAATGTTTCGAATATGAAATCCGTTTTGTTCTAGCTTTTCTTAATCTTCATAATCTTTTGGTGTTAGCTAGAACAAGACTGCTAGAAGCCAAATCTAAAAACAAGAATAAAGTAAATACCGTATTCTCTCTAATAGTAGTGAACCCCGCCGAGTTGATCACTATTTACAGCTTCTAAAGCTTTCCCAGAAGCTCAAATCCCCCACAAGATCTCATCGTCAGCTACATTTCCCGACCCCACATCGATAGGTTCTGATAAGCGGTTCTCGAGATTTCGAGGAATTTAGGCGACGCTCAGGGTGCACTACTATTAGAGAAAATACGGTAAGCGGTCTTTTTTCTATGCCTTTAAAACTTTTCACGCACCTTTTCAGCGAACTAACACATGCTAGTTTGCTATTAGAGCTAGTTGGCTGAAATACAGTCAATTTTTAAGTCAATTGGCTGAAATTTATTATGTTTTTGTAGTAGTAGTAGGTTCTCGTGACTGTTGTAACTAATTTGCTTGTGGAATAGTTAGTGTTTCTGCAGCGTCTGTTTCTGTTTCTCCAGAGTAGCGCTTTCTACAGCGTTTCGGCAGTGAAGACGAAAAAACGATGTAAAAGAATAAAAAAGAATAAAGATGTAGAAAAAAAAAAGTGGGAGGAAGTAAAAAGAAAATAAAATTTGTTAAAAACTACGAGACGTTTCTAGTGACAACCTAGAAAGACGTAAAAGGTGCACTTTAGAAAACGACAATTGTGAATATAAAAGGCTCTTTTCTCAACAGCTTTACATTCTTTTTATAGATTTTCTACGTTTGGATGTATGGAGTTGGTCTACTTATCTTTGCTTATTTTTACCTCATCTTCATTCACATCGAATGGCTAAGTTTTGCTCAACGATTGCTTATGAGATTAAATCTTTTAGCTGAAGAGGTAAATCTGTTTCAAGTCAATTCTGTACTAGTAAAAAAGTTTTACTTGAAAACTTTGCAATAGAAATTTTAGAGTCTGGAACTATTAGGTTGTCCAATAAGTAATGCGTGTTTTGACACGATTTTCAAAATATCACAAAATTAACAAAAGAGAACTTTATTAATCGATATATTCTCCACAACAATCAACAACATTTCTCCATCGTCCGAGCGAAGAGTGAAGTCCGTCATAATAGAATGAAGCTGGTTTCGATGAGAAGAAATCGTCGAGCCATTTTTGCCTTCCAGCGCGTTCCTCGTCCTCTAGCCACTCGTTTCCGTCCGCAAATCGTTTAAACCAGCGCTGGCACTGGCTAATTGAAATTGAATCCTCTCCAAATGCGGCACAGATAGTTCGATGGCAATCCGCTGCAGTTTTACCTCGTTTGAAATCATACAGCATTGATGCGCGGACAACAAACTTTTTGTCTTTCATCTGCAAAACAACATATCTATTATAAAACAAAAGGCAAATGAATAAAATAATATATAAAAATAAACACAAGATGCTGATGATTAAAAAGAGCATATATTTGCTCGAAGCGATTTCGCAATAGTTTCGAAATAAGTAACACGCATTACTTATTGGACAACCTAATAATTGCCCTTTGACTGACTAAGGCATTTCATTATAAGGCATTTAAGGCATTTAATAAGGCAATAAGGCATTTAATTTCAGCCAACTGACTCTAATAGCGAACTAAAAAATGCTAGTTCGTTATTAGAGTCAGTTGGCTGAAAGTTAGTCAATTTTGAAGTCAATTGGCCGAAATTTATTATGCTTTTGTTGTAGTAGGAGATTCTGGTGACTGTTGTAACTAACTTGCTTGTGGAATAGTTAGTGTTTCTGCAGAGTAGCGCTTTCTGCAGCGTGAAGATGTGAAGATGAAAAAACGATGTAAAAGAATATTACAGGGTACAACATAAGTATGGTTACAGACTCAAAACCGTGTATTTTAATGAAATATGAACGGATTCATGTAAACTTTATTTAAAATTAACAAGAGTAATCATATTCATTTTAAAAATAATAAATGATTCAATATGGGCACCTTTATTCTTGATAACGGCTTTAAGACGCTTTGGATAACTTTCCACGGTACTGTAGGGTACTGTAGCTGGCTGAAAGTCAGTCAAGTCAGTCAATGCTTTACTTGAAAACGCAATAGAAATTTTAGAATCTGGAACTAACAGCTCGTTCACGCACCTTTTGACTGACTCTAATAAGGCATTTAATTTCAGCCAATTGACTCTAATAGCGAACTAACAAATGCTAGTTTGCTATTAGAGTCAATTGGCTCAGTCAGTCAGTCAATTTTTAATGTTTTACTGTAAATTGTTTTACTTGAAAACGCAATAGAAATTTTAGAGTCTGGAACTAACTGCTTGTTCACATTCAAACATTGCTGCAAGCAGTCTTTATTTAAGATTCGGTGCTTTGGGTATAGAAAACTTGTCTAACAGTAAAAGATTCATTCTAGCTTTTGGCTCTTTTGGAATCGTTCTCCTTTGCTCTGAAATTGTTACGACTCTTGATGAAGATGTCTATCAGTGTGCAAAGACTTCAGCAAAATACATTCTAACATGCTTATTCGTTTTTGTTCAAATGCATTTCATTTTCACGAACTCAAAGGTTAAAGTTTTTAATTTTTAAAAATAACTTAAGATCTTTTTAGATAATCATTGATCGCTCAAAGATATTCTGCTATTTTGGACTGATGCACATTGTAGCAGTGAATGTCTTTTCAGCTATCCGATACAGTCTCGTCGAAGCGGTAAAAAGTCTATTTTGAATATAAAAATTAGAAGAATATTTAAAAAAATGATAATAATACTTCAAAACTATAAGAATACTTAAAATTAAGAACTTAAGAATGCAAAAAAGATCCCTGTAAAGGAGTATTCATAGGTGGTGTTCTTTGTGCGCGAGCACAATCGCTCACGATCTGGCACACGCTCCAGATAGATACCTATTTTCTTTTCGAAAAGCTGAGGATTGGAATTTCCTGTTTTTTTGCCGTGTGATAGGTGTTCTTTGTGCCGCAATCGCTCACGATCTGGCACACGCCCCAGATAGATACTCATTCCCATTTCGGGTTCGTAAAATCGTGATCGATTAAACTTTCCCGTTTTTTCTTTTCGTTGGGTGTTCTTTGCGGGCAGGCACAATCGCTCTCGATCTGGCACACGCCCCAGATAGATCCCCTTTCTCTTCTGGATCCGTAAAGTAGTAAGCGACTGAAATTTTCCCTTTTCACGGCGTGACTATGCCCAAATTCCTGGGATTAATTCTTTTTCCTAAATTTGACTGGTTTTTCGGAACTTTTCGGATAAACAGGCAAACAGAGTAGCCTGAGGCCTTTTACATAGAGATTTTTCATAAATATATTTCTGGGTTCATAGAACACCTTGTGACCTTTTACAAAACAATTTTTCATAAAGATATCTTTCTAGATTCATTATCACACAAAACACAAATCCCTACCGAATATCTCGAAAGATCAACCCGCTCAACTACTCGGTCTACAACTTCTCGTCGATATTCATCTAGGAGCTCAAACGTCAACTATTTTTGTCACATGTTTGGGTAAAATTTCATTCAAATTCAGTCATCATTCGAATCGTTGCTTAAAATCAAATGGTTTTTTAATAAATTAAAACCTTAACTAGCAATTGGACCAAATTTTCAGTCAAATCTTTCAGTTTTTTACTTTCCAAAAAGTTTCTAGAAGAGGACTTTTAAGTAAACAACCAAAAATTGGAATTCTTTCAATTCAGTTGAGTATTTCTTGATCGGCTCGGGTATGATGTTTGTGTTATGGTTGGAAATTGGAGGGAAATCGATTCAGTCAAGACAAATTCCAGTAAATCATCGAAGAAATAGTATGATTGCTGATTGCAGGTATATATAGAAAGAATCTTGCTTGAAGAATCTAAAATCCTAAGTTCTTTAAGTTCTTTAAGTGCTTTAACCTTTCTTTCAGTCGCTCTACAACTGGCCTCTTTGGTGGGATTCTGTACATGTGTTTGGCCGTTGTGGCAATTGCAATCAATATCATTTTGGAGCATCATGTCGTCAGTTTTTCTGACTTTCATTTTTTGCCTTTTACTGAATAATAGCCAGCTACAGTAGAACTTACAAGGTTCCTTTAAACCATAGAACAGCTATTGTGCCCCATGTTTCTTTGAGAAGTTACAGTAGACCCGCTTAGACTTAGATTCCTCTTAAATTGGCTACAGGAGAACTTACAGTAATCCTTTAAACCATAGGACAGCTATTATACCCCTGTTTTCTTTGAGCAGCTACAGTAGACCCGCTTAGACTTAGACTTAGACTTAGATTCCTCTTAAATTGGCTACATTAGAACTTACAGTAATCCTTTAAACCATAGAACAGCTATTGTACCCCTGGTTTCTTTCAGCAGCTACAGTAATCCTTCTTAGACTTAGACTTAGACTTAGATTCCTCTTAAATTAGCTACAGTATTCCTAACAGTTGTTCTGACTTTCATTTTTACCTTTTACTGAATAATAGCCAGCTACAGTAGAACTTACAGGGTTCCTTTAAACCATAGAACAGCTATTGTACCCCATGTTTCTTTGAGCAGTTACAGTAATCCTGCTTAGACTTAGATTCCTCTTAAATTGGCTACAGTATTCCTTAGAGTTTTAAAACTTTCTTTAGCCAATCAATCACGATCCTGATGAAGAACCAATTGCATTTTATTGGCTTGGAACCGCTCAACTTTTGTTGTATCTATGGATTTTAGTGATTATCTTTTATGGTTTATGGAGGTAGCTAGAAAAATTCGATGCTAAATTCGATGCTAAAATAATTCTAGAATGAGAAATCTTCAATATCGAGCTGATCCAAGGAGAAAAAGCGGAGAGATTCTTGATCGAATTCTTCTCGTCATTGGCGTCTTTGGAGAAATCCTCTTTTGCTTCATTGGTTTGTTGTTTTATTCTCTGTGCTGTAACGTGAAAACGCAGACTTTCTAGTGTACAAAATTCTACATAAATTTAGTGCTTTCAGCTAAAAAAAAAAAATCAAAAATTCAGCTATCGATTTATGGCTAGAAAACAAAAAAACTGATGATGGATGGAGCCGCTTTCAGCCAATATATTTCCTTTTTGTTTATATCTTACGGCTTTCTTCAGCTCTTTCCCAAGCAATGTTCATCTTGTTGAGTGGAAGGTATTGGAAAATCAAAGAAATCGATTTATTGACTTTTTAGATTAATTGCTCGAAATGAAAATGAGCAAAAGGTAAAAAGTGGAAAGCAATCGATTACATTTTTGCTTGTGGCTAACATTTCGCTCTTTATTTTCACCATGTATGAATCGATGAGAAGCAATTTACCGATCGAACTCTCGAGTCTCGCCTATCCATATCTCATTTATGGAATCAGTCCATTCACTGTTTTCTATAGGTAAAGGAAAACTGACAAGAAAGGCTAGATAGGCTTTAACTGGCTGGTAAGAGGATTGGCGATGAGAATTGGCATACCCGACGAGTTCTCTGACCCTTAAAACCCCCGGGCACAAATTTACAACTCAATAGCTTCTTTTTAAACCATCAACATCAGCCTTGGCTAGGTGTTCTTTGTGTGCCGGCATAATCGCTCTCGATCTGGTACACGCCCTAGATAGATAGCTATTCCCTTTTCCACTTCATAAAATAGTGATCGGACTTTCCCGATTTCCCGTTATAGCTGTTCTTTGTGCCTTCGCGTAATCGCTCACGATCTGGCACATGCCTCTGATGGATATGTTCCCTTTTCCACGTCATAAAATAGTGAGCTATCGCACTTTCCCGGTTTCCCGTTTCATTTCGTTTTTTTCCCCTTCTTTGTGCGGTCGCGTAATCGATCACGATCTGGCACATGCCTCTGATAGATGCCTATTCCTTTTTAATATCCTTAAAGATGATGGACTAAGCCGTTCTCGTTGCGTTGGGGGTCACTATACTCAAATTTTTGGGACGGATTTTAACCCAAAGTTTTAGCCGATTCCTAAGATATTTTCGGATCGACAAGAGGCAAATTCTCTGCTATTTTCCCCCAAATTACATCCAAAGAACAGCCTGAGACTAGACCCAAATCCAAGTCTAGACATTAAGCACAATTGAGAGTTAACACAGTTAAGTTTTTTTGCTTTTTGTGATAGTGAAAGTGAAATTTATTCAATAATTCTAATCTAATCCAGTCTAGATTTTCATTATTTCAATTCGAATACGAAAACAAATCATTTCCAGATTCCACAGCGCTGTCTGTTTGCTAGAGATCTACCGGAAAACCTACAATACAAAGTTTTACGAGACGCTCCAAATGCGGGCTTTCTCTGTCGATCTTGTCGATGATCCAATTGAAGAACTCTAGAATTAAACATCAAAAAACATGTTGAAAATAAATTCTCCTTATTTTCTTAGAAATCTTTCTTCAGGAAGAGATTATTGAGGCGTGAATAATCTTTTTTTTTTTCCTTTCCGCCATAATGTTTTTTTTTCAGGGATTTTCTAAACCGGTGTTTTTCTTTAAGTTCTGAATTTTGAAAATCCTAATTTTGTGTCTTTCTTGATTATGTTTAATAAATTTTTAGTGAAATTTTTCAAACTAAAGTCAAACTTGCAAGTTTATGTTGCAAACTTGTCAAACTTGCGAGCAAACAGTCACTGAGTGTTTTCCTGTAAAGATTTAAAAAAAACTATCGTAATCAAACAATCATTTGAAAGAAATTTCTAGTATAGATATGAGAAAGCTATTGAAAAAAATATTATAGAGATAAATTATCATAATCTAACTGCTAGTTTTCATCTAATCAGTCAAATTTTAACTTTATAGACTAAGATGATATCAAAATTCGGTACTTTCCCGTTATACCCCCACAGCATCAATCCCGTTATACCCCCACAGCATCAATCCCGTTATACCCCCACAGCATCAATCCCGTTATACCCCCACAGCATCAATCCCGTTATACCCCCACAGCATCAATCCCGGAAGCAACCCTTTTAAGAACCCAATCAAAGTAATCGATCTTTCCCAATTCAGTTCTAGCCATGAATTCCGTAAGGTAGCTTTCCAAATGATGACGTGATGTACCGCGGTGCTTCTTATTCCGCCACTTTGCGCTTTCCCAAAGCCACTCGATAGTTTGTGTTTGAATAGAGGGTCCGTTGAATTAAGAAAGTTCTTTTTTGGGAAAAACATCATTCGGATAAATGCTAATTTTTTAAAATGTGGGATTGATGCTGTGGGGGTATAACGGGATTGATGCTGTGGGGTGATAACGGGATTGATGCTGTGGGGGTATAATGAGAGAGTACCCAAAATTCGAATGGAAACTAGCAGCTGGAGAGCAATAGCTTTGTAGAATAAACTCAAGAAGCAAAAAGCTTTTAAAACTTTGAATATAGAAAACGATTTCAAAACCTTTTCTGTTTTCATCGAATATTTCAAGGTATTCATATTCTTTATGGAATGTAATGCACTTCCTGAACGAGCTGAGTGCGACAAGAAAATGATGGCCATTCATAGGGAAATCGGAAAGGAATGGGTTAAAAAGTTCCGCTTATTTTCAAGCATCTACAAGAATTGTTTTCACTTTTTTTTTGTTCTGAGTACACCACTTTACTCAATAACAAGGATATTTTCGTATTTTTCCCTTCGCTTTCCTATCATTATCGTCTAAAATTGCTTTGATCACTTATTTTCATCTAAAGTATATTCATTTTAAAGCATTTTCTAAATGATATTCTTTTAAAAAAGCTATCATACTATTAGTTTACATCAAAATCAGCCAAATTTTAAAGCTTTGACTAAATCTTTGCATTTCTTAGCTAATGATAATTGAATTGAATTGAAAATTGAATGAAAACTGGTGGTTGATTGAAAAATGAATGAAAACTGGTTGATTACAATAATTTCTAATATAAATGCCTTTTTTGAAGTGGATTAGTTGCCGAAGATTTAGGGATTATTTGCCTAATCATTCTGTCTGTAAGCTAAGCCAGAAGTCACCCAGAAGTCGGGTGGACCTGGCTTATGGACCTGGCTTATGGACCTGGCTTATGGACCTGGCTTATGGACCTGGCTTATGGACCTGGCTTATGGACCTAGCTTCTAGCTCTGGGCCTATGGGATTATTTGCCATTCTTTCTACCTGTAAGCTAAGCCAGATATCGGGTGGACCTGGCTTATGGACCTGGCTTATGAACCTAGCTTCTAGCTCTGGGCCTATGGGATTATTGCCATTCTTTCTACCTGTAAGCTAAGCCAGATATCGGGTGGACCTGGCTTATGGACCTGGCTTATGAACCTAGCTTCTAGCTCTGGGCCTATGGGATTATTTGCCATTCTTTCTACCTGTAAGCTAAGCCAGATATCGGGTGGACCTGGCTTATGGACCTGGCTTATGAACCTAGCTTCTAGCTCTGGGCCTATGGGATTATTTGCCAATCATTCTGTCTGTAAGCTAAGCTAGAAGTCAGCCAGAAGTCGCGTGGACCTGGCTGATGGACCTAACTTCTAGCTCTGGCCTTATGGGATTATTTGCCAATCTTTCTACCTGTAAGCTAAGCCAGAAGTCGCGTGGACCTAGCTCTGGCCTCACTTTCCTTTCTTGGTTCAAAAAAGTACCAATGCTCAAGAAGCTGTTGCTCACTAAATGATTCAATCTCTGAACACCTTTTTACTCAAAAATCCAATTCCTTTACCTTTCTAGCCATCCAATCTTTTCAAATCTTTTCAAAAACAAACTTTCAAAAACTTTTACACCCTCGCCTTAAATGCCGACTATTTTGAAGCCTTTTTCCCCTTTCTTTAGCCTTTAGCCTTCAACGTATTTAGACCAAACCCGTCAACACATTCACCTTTTCTTTCGTAACTAATGACGCTTAGATCTTTGCTAGACTGGACAAAGCTTCACTAATTGTTTTTTTAAAGATGGATGATGAGACTACAGAAAAGCCACACAATCACAACTTTGTCCTATTCGGCGGATTGCTTTGTTTGATTTTATTACTCCCAATCGTTTATCTCTTCTACAAACTTTTTGTGCTATGGAGAATGAAAAAGGAGAAGTAAGGCTTTGTTTTTAAACTTAAAGCTCTTTATTATAGTTAATTGAGGATTCTTAAAAGTTAAAAATTCCAGAATCAAGCGAATGTTGAGAGAAAACGATCGAATCAAAGCTCTTCACCTAAAAGCGGCTACAATTAGAGCTCTGACAAAGCAAAGTGTTTCATCAACACCTGGTAAAAGCTTTAATAGATAATTTAGACAAAATTAAGTAATATTATTACCGTATTTTCTCTAATAGTAGTGCACCCCGGTGAGCCGAGTTGATGACTATTTTACGGTTTCCAAGCTTTCCCAGAAGTTCAACACTCTAATTATCCGCAAGATCTCATCGTCAGCTATATTTTCCGACCCTACATCGATAGGTTCTTAAAGGCGGTTCTCGAGATTTCGAGGAATCTAGGCGACGCTCAGGGTACACTACTATTAGAGAAAATACGATAGATTGAAAGCTCTACAATATCTACAAAGTCAAGTTAATGTCCGCGATTGTATGATATATGTAGATCTATACTCAAATACCGTATTCTCTCTAATAGTAGTGCACCCCGCCGAGTTAATGACTATTTTACGGCTTCCAAGGTTTTGCACAGAAGTTCAACACTCAAATCCCCCACTAGATCTCATCGTCAGCTACATTCCGACCCCACATCGATAGGTTCTGATAAGCGGTTCTCGAGATTTCGAGGGAATTTAGGCGACGCTCATGGTGCACTACTATTAGAGAAAATACGGTAATAACGTCATCGAACTTTCACTGAAAAAAAGCTCTTTGTGACTTTTGCAAACCTTAAGCTTTTAAAAATTGCCTATTCAATTTTTGCTTAATCTTTTCACTTTTCTAGAAACTCGAATGTCGACCAGTGCTTCCTCTCTGCCTCCTCGATTGCACACAGCACCAGCAGCCGTACTTCCGGGTTTAATCGAAACATCGACCACTCAAACGAAAGGAGAAAATCGACAAAATGGTTACTCTTTCAAAACACAGTTGAAAATAGCATAATATTTGAGTTTAGAAAGTCTAGACACGATTTAAGACAACAAGAAACCAAAAAACCAAAAAAGAAACTATGCTTAGGGATGTAGGACTTAAGCTAAACAAATGGTTTACCATGCTCAGATACAGGATAGCTGTCTTCAGAACGAAGCTTTGGCTTGACCTGACTCTAGATTCTGTCCTTGCTTGGGTAGAATTACTTTGCTTAAAGTCCTACTATTATCATTGTTATCATATCATTTCTCATTTTCCTTACAAAGTTTTTAATTTAAGACAATAATTCAAACCAAGAAAGAAACTATGCCTAGGGATGTAGGACTTAAGCTAAAGAAATGGTTTACCATGGTCAGATACAGGAGAGCTGTCTTCAGAACGAAGCCTTGGCTTGACCAAAGCTTTGGCTTGGCCTGACTCTAGATTCTGTCCTTGCT
The DNA here is from genome assembly GCA_958450365.1 of Mesorhabditis belari. Taxonomy (NCBI): domain Eukaryota; kingdom Metazoa; phylum Nematoda; class Chromadorea; order Rhabditida; family Rhabditidae; genus Mesorhabditis; species Mesorhabditis belari. The sequence goes on from CAUEEP010000736.1 coordinate 1,997,500, forward strand.
TGGGTAAAATTACTTTGCTTAAAATTCTACTATTATCATCGTTATCATATCATTGTTATCATATCATTTCTCATTTTCCTTACAAACAATTTTCTAGTTATTTAGGAATCTCTGAGCTCGATCCAACAAAAATCTCAAAAGCTCAATGTGTTGAAAGAAATCTGATGGACATTGGCCCTCTTCCACAGGATATTTCTGATTTAGAGGAAGAGATTGAAGAAAGAAGAAGAAAGCTTTTAAAAATGCCTTGATTCTTCTCGTTTATTATCAAAAATTTTGTATTTTTGCAATCCCAAAATCATTTTTTCTTTAAATTTTCATATTTCGGGTGTTCTACTGAACAGTATATTGTTTTTGCTTGTAAATCTTTGAACTTATTAGTGATCAAAGTTTGAAATAAATATAATAAATATAATAAATATTGATTTTAAAAAAAGAAAATAAAAAAAAGATGGATTGGGAAAGGAAAAGACAAGAAAAAAAAACAAAAATTAACAGATTTTTCGATTTTTTTTCTAACAAATTCATTCTTTATAATAAAATATTGTTATTAATTATTAGATGAACACTTTTTAAGTTAAGATTTGTTAGGTTGTTCGGATATAAACGAGCGTTTGCACTGCTTAATTCGTGAGACATTTCTCGCATCATCTCGTTCTCAATCCTCCTCAATTGTAGCATCAATGGCGTTGAGATAGAGTAGAATTTGAACATAGAAACTATTGAGCAAGTTCACGCGTCGTTTGACATCGATCTGATTCGATTGCAGCCCTCAAAGTACCGCTTGAGGTCGACGAGAGTGTTCATCATCCTCGAGACTTTCATCACCATTCCGAAAGCGTTGGAACCAGGCTCGGCATCGACTTTCGGACAAAAAATCATTCCCAAATGCTTTGACCAAATATCGATGGGATTCCGCCGCTGTTTTGCCCAGTTTGAAGTCGTAAAGTAGGCGAACTTGATATTTGAAGTCGATCATCTAAAGCTGAAGTCGTAGAGTAGGCGAACGCGAACTTGATATTTGAAGTCGATCATCTAAAGCTGAAGTCGTAGAGTAGGCAGACGCGAAATTGATATTTGAAGTCGGTCATCTAAAGCTGAAGTCATAAAGTAGGCGAACGCAAACTTTATATATTTAAGGTCGGTCATCTAAAGCAAGAAAAAAGTTCTTAAAAATAAGAAATTATCCGTTTAAAAAGATTCCAAATATACACAAGATAACGTACTTTTAAATAGAGAAAGACATCTTTTAAAAGCTTCTCTCACAACAATAAATTTAGCAACACTTGTTTATATCCGAACGACCTAATAGAAACATATCACAAGCCTTAAAATCCAGATCCAGATCCAAATCCAGATCCAGATTCAGATCGAAAAACGTACAACTTTATATCCGAAAAACCTAATTTAAAGAACTTTTAAGTTCTTCTTTTTAAACTCTTTATTGCTTTCAAATTAAAAACAAGAAAAATTGAATTAAAACGATTTTTGAGATCAATTGAACACATTAAACTTATTCCTTTTGAAGGCTTACTTTTGAAATTTTCTGATTAAACTCACATCATTTATTATCTATGTTTTTACAGCTTTCCATTCAATAAACAAAGCTTTTCGGTTCTTTTCCGTTATAAATCCACAAAATTTGCATCCATCCATGAAAATAAACAAGGAAAACCCAAGAAAATTCATTCTTTTGCTATTTTCTATAGGATAAAAGATGGAGAAAACCGGCTTTACCCAAACTCAAGTCAATCACAAGTACAACTTCGGTATCTATGACTCAAGAAAACCGGCTTTACCCAAACTCAAGTCAATCACAAGTACAACCTCTGAATCCATGACTCAAGCAAACCGGCTTTACCCAAACTCAAGTCAATCACAAGTACAACTTCGGTATCCATGACTCAAGAAAACCGGCTTTACCCAAACTCAAGTCAATCACAAGCAAAACTTCCTGACCTTTTCCATGACCCATTCACGTCTATGGGGATCAATCTTTATTGACTTGAGCTTTACCCAAAGCTCAAGCCATAGCCCAAAGCCAAAGCCAAACCAAATCAAGGCAATCACAAGTACAACTTCCAATCCATAACCCATTCACGAGCATCTATGGGGATCTACTAAATAGAGAAAGAAGAAGCATCGCGTCATTTCCTATTGAGCTACCTCGTTGAATCCAAAGTCTGACAAAAAGTTGGAAAAGACGATTTCTATGAATGTGTGTTGCAACAAATCCCTACAACATCAATTCCTCATTCATCTTATTTAGTTTATTCTTATTTAGACTATTAAATGATCAAGGGTTATTTTGGGATCAAGGGATCCAAGGGTTAGAACGGAAAAGAACTAGCTTTTTGGTAGATCTAGAATCTAAATCTAGAATCAGGGTTTAAAAAGTTTATTATATTAATCAAAGAATTTCTCTGCACATAACTCTATGACATCATATCGGAAATTGCAAAATTTTCTCCAAAATTCAAATGTTCAAAGGACAAATTCACAGGTGCACAAATTTTGTGTGTATTTTTGAAAAAAAAATATATGAAATGTTCCCAAATTGCAAAGAAAACGTGGCAGGGTTTGCATATACCAAAAAATAATGCATTTTTCATCAACTTTCACTTAAAGAGTTGTTGTTTCAGGTGTCACACGTGACTATATGAATTTTTTTTCTTTTTAAACAAAACTCATGATTTATAAGGATTCATTTGCGTTTAAATTTTCATCCTTTTCATCCTTTTCTATCGCTCATTTTCTAATGCTTTACTTTATTGTTTTCTTTTTGTTTGTGGGAAATGTTTACGGGCAAACGTGTGCCAATGCTGGTGCTGGACGTGAGTTCTTTAAGAATTGAGGATTGAGGCTAAATTTGAGGCGAAATGCTTTAGTTTTAAGCCAAAGTACACGCTAACTACAGTCGATTTTCTATAGGAAAGAATATGGACAAGTGATTCAAGCTATGGATAGGCTATAGACGCTGAACAAGTTATTAGACAGTTATTAGACAGTTATTAGACAGTTATTGTCTAGCTTACTGTAACTTGTCTACAGTAGGCTAGACAAGCCTAGCCTACTGTAGACAAGTGACAGTGTTTATAGTTACAGTATGGTAAACAGGTTACAGTACTAAACTTACAGCTACGGAAAGCTACAGTACTCCTGCCTACAGTTACAGCATGCTAGACAGTTTACAGTACTCTAACCCTAACGGGTTACAGCAAGTTACAGTACTTTAACTATGTAGTGGCAGTAAGTACAGTATCCTAACTACAGTACCATAACTACAGTACTCTAACTACAGTACTCTAACTACAGTACTCTAACTACAGTACTCATAGCTACAGTACGCTAGACAAGTTACAGTGTAGGTGAAAATCAACCTTATCATGATTTCTATTTGTTAACCAGTAAGCTGAAAGTTTTCTTTAAAATAAATCAAATCTTAGCGTGCATCAACGGTGCGTGCACAGTGCCCACACAAACTTGCGTACCATTCGGCGGGAATCCCGTTTGTTGCGCCGCTGGATCAGTCATCACCGCTACAACGGCCGCAACTTGTCGTGATCTTCTCAATCCATCAACTGGAGTATCCGATTGCCCGTCGAGAGCTTATCTCTGCCAAGATGGAACTTATTACAATGTTCGTTACTATTTAAACTTTCTTCTCTTCCTTCCTTGCCCTTCTCTGGCAAGAAGATATAAAATAGCTCAGTGGTTAGAGCACCCGGAAAGAAAAAAGATTTATGAAAAATGGAAAACTGGTATCAAAGCGAAAAGCCAAAAAGCCAAAGCTAAAGCCAAAGCCAAAGCTAAAGCCAAAGCCAAAGCCAAGGCCAAAGCCAAAGCTAAAGCCAAAGCCAAAGCCAAAGCCAAAGCCAAAGCCAAAGCTAAAGCTAAAGCCAAAGCCAAAGCCAAAGCTAAAGCCAAAGCCACAAAAAGCAAAAGCCAAAGCTTAGGGTTCAATCCTCTCTCCAGAAATCTTTCTTTGCCATTCCTTACTTTACTTTATTAGCCAATTGTATGTAGCTTTGGGTATCAACATTGAACTTAAATTATATCACTAATGGCTTAGGGGATTTCTGTAGGCTTTATGATTCGTTGATCCTTTATCTTTAGCTGATGACTCAGCAATGCCCAAGAACGTGTGGACGATGCAATGGTGTTGTTGTCACAACGGCTTCTTCGGGTAAATAGAAATAGAATTAAAGCATTGTGCTTATTCCGTTATCCAACTCAATATGAATCCAATTTCAGTCACTTGCCGTGATCTTCTCAATCCATCAACTGGAGTCTCCGATTGTCCGTCAAGAGCTTATCTCTGCCAAGATTCAACTTATTACAATGTTAGTTTGTTAACTAGTTTGTTAACTAGTTTGTTAACTAGTTTGTTAACTAGTTTGTTAACTAGTTTGTTAATTAGTTTGTTAACTAGTTTGTTAACTAGTTTGTTAACTAGTTTGTTAGCTAGTTTGTTAGCTAGTTTGTTAGCTAGTTTGTTAACTAGTTTGTTAATTTTCTAATTAAATAGATTGAACAAGTAAGTATGAAGTTTCATTAAAGTTTCTCAAAAATTCTCATTCTCATTGACAAATCTAAGGTGATGACCACGCAATGCCCAAGAACTTGTGGACGATGCTCGATCTCATCTGGATCTACAGGTAATTCTCTAGCTTTTTTCAAACAATTTGAATTCTAGCAACTTGTGTCGATCAAATCAATCCATCAACGGGTTTCTCTGATTGTCCATCACGAACCTCATTGTGCAACAATGCAAATTATGCAACTTTAATGAGACAACAATGCCCACGATCATGCGGTTTCTGCAGTGGAAAATAAAAGATTTATGAAGGAGTAATAAAGATTTTAAGCAATATAAGTATCTAGAAAACTTCAAGAAAAGCTAAAAGCATTATCTTCAACGTCAGCTTTTTAAATCCTTTAAGTATCAAGCTATTTCTTTCTTTTAAAGCCATTTCTTTCCATCTTTGATCTTTTGAATTATTGAAAAGTAGTTGTAAAGTTAAATGAATAAAGAACTTTATGAAAAAAAAATAGTTATTATGAAAGATATCTCTAATTTAAAGAACTCTGTCACTTCAATTTCCTTTCCGTTTCCTTTACTAGTGAAATTTTATACAAACGCTTTAAGCTACGATTTAAAAAATGAGGCTCATAATCGAATTTATTGCGGTCTGATAGCTGTGCTGGTGGGAAAGGGAAAGAAAATGGAGTGGTGATGAATGGATTAGATGGATCGGATGGAAAAGAGAAAGAGAAGCTCAATGCCGAGACAGCTGCTTCCACCAAGATCTCTTCTTGATCGAGATCCCTTTCCAACTTCTTTAAATCACTTTTATTTGACTTTTTTTTGTTCATCCAATCTCTCACGCCTTTTCCTTGCGACTCAGTGAATCAGCTTTGAGAATCAATGCTGATAATTAACACAGAACTTGAGATTTTAGAGACTTTTCTTATCATTTAATTGCCTTTGCCTTTCCATAGATAATTTACTTAAATTGAATATTTCATTCTAGAACCAAAGAACGTCTTGTTTCTTTTGATAAGCACACTTGAAAAGTCATTAGAAATGTATCTCTTGTCATCTCAATGATTGCACAACTTGATCTAAAGAATAGCTTGTCGCTAATAATAGCTAATATTTGTTGTTATTGCTAAGGAAACTGCTAGCTCTTGAAAAAGCTTTGTTTCAAGCCTTTTCCTTGCGACTCAGTGAATCAGCTTCGAGAATCAATGCTGATAATTAACACAAAGCTGGAGATTTTAGGGACTTTTCTTATACTTATCTTCTAATTGCCTTTGCCTTTCCATAAATAAAATTTATTTAAACATTCAAATCATTCTAGGAAAGAACGTCTTTTTCTTGATAAGCACACTTGAAAAGTCATTAGAAATGTATCTCTTGTCATCTCAATGATTGCACAACTTGATCTAAAGAATAACTTGTCGCTAATAATAGCTAATAATAGCTAATATTTGTCGTTATTGCTAAAGAAACTGCTAGCTCTTGAACAATCTTTGTTTCAAAATTCTACTTGTTTAAAAGACGCTCTATTTTCCTAGAATTGTCAGCTGATTCAAAAAAGAATGATTGGAATTCACATTTCCCCCAAATCCTTTTCTACTTCTATGTTAAGTGCCAAGTTTTGAACAAAAACTCGTTCATCATATTGCTTAAAAGCCTAGTCATTTCAAGAGAGCTCTCAATTGATGACAACCATTTAGATTCTTTTCACTCAACAGACTTTAGCTTACCTTTATCAGCTATACCATCATATTGATGTTCGAACTTGTAGCCTCAATCTTCAATTCTTAGCTCAATAGAAGCCAATTGATTCTTCTCTTCTAAACAATGGAAACCAATGAGTGTAAGCCTAACACTGACAATCTGTTTATATCACATTTTATAGTTGTTAGGCAGATCTATTCCATTTCGGCTTTAGTTTTTGGGCTTTGGCTTTGGCTTTAGCTTTGGCTTTGGCTTTGACTTTTTGGCTTTAGCTTTGGCTTTGGCTTTAGCTCTTTGGCTTTGGCTTTGGCTTTTTGGCTTTTCGCTTTGATACCAGTTTTCCATTTTTCATGAATCTAGAATCTAGAATCCGATATTTGTAACTAGAAATATTTCAACTGAAGTAACAATTTGGCTTTTAAAGGCAAGCCAATCAAGAACAAGAGTTAATTGCAATAGATTCTAGATTGTAAGACTTTTACGAGCTAGATCTACACCAAAGCTAATAGTGAGTCAGGAACTTATTGTCCTTCTAATCATTTATTGTCCTTTATTGTCCTTTATTGTCCTTTATTGGCCTTTATTGTCCTTTATTATCCTTCGTAGTGAATCTTGTAAATGACTAGAATCTTGTAAATGATTAGAAAAGTAATCTTCGTAAATGAATCTTGCACTAAAGCTTTTTCTTGTACTAAATCTAGCTTTTATTTGATCAAAATTGTTTTTTCTCTCTGTCAATTTTTGAACAACATATTGTTTTTTTTAAAAACTCTGGTTTCTTTTGCAAAAAACTAACTATACGATTTATATTTTTGCTGCATTCTAACTTGCTTTTGCGTAAAACGAATATTCTTCAGCGAGCAGTTTATCTCCAATTTTCGGCGGCTCCATTTCCTTGATTACTCTAGACATCAGAAATTTTAGATAAAAACCAATCTACTGCTGAAACAATTATTCTTTTACCTATAACCTTTTCTATTTAATAGAAGGAATGCAATGAGGGAATGGAGGTGGCGCGTCAACGCGTCGATGTGAGACCTCTTACTAATGGAGGGCCGCCAAGAAAAACCCAACCACTTCTTCCAACTAGGTGATAACTTAATAACAGTCAACCAGGGATTAAAAAGTTTATTAAGGTAAATACTGTAATACCCCACCCTCCTCGTACAGTCGCGTAGTCGCAAAAGTTTTTTAGTATTTCATTTTTTCGCGCTCGTACTTTCAAAAAATGAGTCTTTGGTATCAAAAAATAGCTGAAATTCAGGGCTATTTTTTGATACCTAAGCGAGCATTGTAGCATAAACCAGTGTCGAGAAAAACTCGTTCAAAGCTAGACTACGAAACACTCCGCACCGTCATTATGGGGATGCGGTACTATTACAGTATTTACGGTATATTGTGGTTTGAAGGTGATTTTAAAGTAAACCCGTAGAGAATAAAAGTGTATCAAAGCTCGTTCTATCAAATTTTGTGTACTAAAAGAATCTATAAGTAAAAAGATTTCAACTCTTCTTTTGTTTTGCTTTTAAATTGAAAATTCTTTAAGTTAATGATTTAAAATCGATTTAATTTGTTTATCTGATAACTTTAAAAGTCAATATTAAAATTTATAAATGATATGATGATTTTAACAAATTCTATAACGATTTTTTAGATCATTATCACCGAGAAAAACGATTCAAGAAGAAGTACAGCCATCTACCTCAGAAATTTGGGAGAAAAAAGAAGATTTGGGAAAATTATCGAAAAAAGTGGCAAGAAAAAAGGAAAATGGAGATATTGGAGTCATTCTACGAGTGCCAACTGAAGAAGAGATCCCAAAATTGCCACAAAATGGAGCACTTAGAAATCATTTGCGAATCCCGAATGGAGGTTTGTTTTTTGTAAATGAAATTCTTTTCGATTAAAGTAAAAAAATAAAAAAGATTTGATTTATGACTTTTTTAGTAAAGATTTGGAAGTGAAAATGGTAAAATCGTTTTACAATTTTATATATAGATACTTTATTCAGGAACTGAGAAAAAGTGCGCTAGATTTAAGGTTAATACACACGAATTCATACAAATAACACGATAAAAAGCAACACGACATAATAGATGTAATATATGGGTAGCACATATAGCGTCAAGGATTCACTAGAGCTTCGAGATCAAGATCATCTACAGATAAAGCAATATATGGGTAGCACATATAGCGTCAAGGATTCACTAGAGCTTCGAGATCAAGATCATCTACAGATAAAGCATATGGTACACATATAGCGTCAAGGATTCACTAGAGCTTCGAGATCAAGATCATCTACAGATAAAGATATGGGTAGCACAGATAGCGTCAAGGATTCACTAGAGCTTCGAGATCAAGATCATCTACAGATAAAGATATGGGTAGCACAGATAGCGTCAAGGATTCACTAGAGCTTCGAGATCAAGATCATCTACAGATAAAGATATGGGTAGCACAGATAGCGTCAAGGATTCACTAGAGCTTCGAGATCAAGATCATCTACAGATAAAGCAATATATGGGTAGCACAGATAGCGTCAAGGATTCACTAGAGCTTCGAGATCAAGAATATCTACAGATAATTTAAAGATTTCGAGACTATTGAACTCTCTCAAAACTCTGGGCAGTCGATTCCTAATTCTGGCAATTCATTGGAATTATTGGAAGAGTTACCGTATTTCCTCTAATAGTAGTGCACCGCACGGAGCCAAGTTGATGCCTATTTTACGGTTTCCAATTTTTCCCAGAAACTCAACACTCAAATCCTCCACAATTTCTTACATTTTCGATGAAAACACTTTATTTTCAATCAAAATCTTGACAACAACAAGATTCAAAAATGTTTAACATGCTATAATGTAAACGGATCCTTTTCAAAGAAATACTTTTATAAAAATTGACTCTATTCTTTTCTAATTGATCATTTATTAGTGATATTTGTCTCTAATAAATCCCCAGTTTCATTTAACTAACTCTAACTCTAATTGATCGTTTATTAGTGTTATTTGTCTCTAATAAATCCCCAGTTTCCTCTAACTTGGTCTAGGGATTACAGGAAATCCAAGCTAAGATCTGGCTTTAGCCAAAAAATTGGAAAAACCAAAGTTTTCCAATTTTTTCCCATAAGCCCAGTTTCCTCTAAATAACTCTAACTCAAATTTATCATTTATTAATCAACTCTAACTCTAATTAATCATTTATTAATCAACTCTAACTCAAATTGATCATTCATTAGTGAATGATCTCATATTTGTCTCTCATAAATCCCCAGTTCAGTTTCCATCTTATTACGTTTCTGAACAGCCATAAGCAATAAGCAAAAAAATGTCGAGAGTCTCGTTCATTACAACAGCTCAAGAAAAACGGGATCTCACTTTTTACGATTAATTACCTCTGGAAAAGATTGGAAACCTCTGTAGGTGATTGGTTAGACTTGGGCAACCTCAAGCCAAGCATCAGCTCGCGCCTGTCATCCCCTTCTCTTCTCCAGAACAACTCTCTTTTTTTCTTCTATCCACATATCCACTCATTGATCTTCTTCTTTTATTCTTTCAGCTTTCATTGTCATGAGGTTTCTCCTTCTCTAATTAGTTTACAAGAACATTGTTTGTTTCTTAATGATTTAGTTGAACTTTTTGGATGATGCTGATGCTTTTGAAGTAGCTTTTGATTATGAAGTAGCCTTTGATTTTGAAGTAGCTTTTGATTGTGAAGTAGCTTTTGATTATGAAGTAGCTTTTGATTATGAAGTAGCTTTTGATTATGAAGTAGCTTTTGATTATGAACTAGCTTTTGATTATGAAGTAGCTTTTGATTATGAAGTAGCTTTTGATTATTTCTCTTTCTAACTGTTTTTCTGTTAAACTTTAAACACTTAAACTTAACTTTCTTATCCTTACTATTAGATTTTCACTTAATTTTGCCTAATCTTAAACACTTTAAAAGTAAGTTAAAAGCTAGTGAATGAAACTTTATTTATTCTTCATTTTCTTAACCTAATATAGCTTTAAAACTCATCTTTAGTTATCTTCTCTTTAGAAAAAAAGAACACTGAGACTCTTAACTATTAGTCATTCAAGCAGAAATGATCTTTTCCGTCTAATGCCAATAAGCCACTCGAAATTCCGTCTAATGACGTCATCAAAACCTATTTCTTTTTAAAATCTTTTCTTTAAGCTTAATATTTTTATTTATATTATTATAATAAAGCCGTATGAAAGTAAAAAGTCGACTGTAGGCTAGGAAACAATAGTTAAAGTTAGTCAAAGCTAGTTAAGGCTAGGAAACAATAGTTAAAGTTAGTTAAGGTAGCTAAGGCTAACAAACAATAGTTAAAGTTAGTTAAGGTAGCTAAGGCTAACAAACAATAGTTAACGTTAGCTAAGGCTTGCAAACAATAGTTAAAGTTAGTCAAAGCTAGCTAAGACTAACAAAGCAGCTTTTTGATTGCTAAAGTTTCTAGAAACTAAATTCTATGCCAGTTTTCTCTAAACTCTAAATCACAATCTTTTCCTCTGCTTACACATTGGTTTTTTTCCGTGGAAAAATTTCATTTAAAATGCCCCAGATGCCATTGTTGGTGGTGTTCACCCATCATCGTCATCAAGAAGAAAAAAATCGAAAGAAAATTGAGCGAAGAGATCGAGTGATGCCTGTCTCGACTTCTTTACCTCAAATCACTGTGCAAGGTAGAAAAAGAGAGATTCGATCGTGAAGAGATCAGCAAAGAGATGAAATTCATCAAAAAATCTGAGCCTCTCATCGAGAATTCCCGCATATTCGTGACTACTTTTTTTCCGAAGGTAGACCCTTAAGAGATTCAAGGATTTCTTTACTTTAAAAAAACTACAGTAATCCTTTTGATTAGAGCTTTAAGCTTTAAGCAAAACCTCTTTTAAAACTCAAAAGTTTTTCTGTTCAATTCGTAGTGTTTATTGCTCTAGTCTTTCTTAGCCAATTCCGGTGATCAATCAATGATTAGTGATCAATCATTTGTGAAAGATTTCCTTGGATTGGATTGGAGTATTGGAACCGTATTGGAACCATTTAGATCGAAATAGGAACCGTATTGGAACCGTATTGGAACCGTATTGGAACCATTTAGATCGAAATAGGAACCGTATTGGAACCGTATTGGAACCGTATTGGAACCATTTAGATCGAAATAGGAACCGTATTGGAACCGTATGGGAACCTTATTAGATCCAAATAGGAACCGTATTGGAACCTTACTAGATCCAAATAGGAACCGTATTGGAACCTTATTAGATCCAAATAGGAACCGTATTGAAACCTTATTAGATCCAAATAGGAACCGTATTGGAACCTTTTAGATCAAAATAGGAACCGTTTTGGAACCGAATTGGAACCGTATTAGATCCAAATAGGAACCGTATTAAAACCTTCCAGAAATGTCATTCTTCTTCCTCTAACTTACTAATCACTTTTTCCTTCATTGCTAGCTGAATGAAAAATGAGAAACACTGAATAAAAATAATCTAACCATTGTCTCATTAACATTTTAAAAGCTTTGCTTGTTCTTTTACTAACATTTCAGAAAATATGACTGGCTCTGTGGAAGAAGAGCTTCTTGATGATGGACAAGAGATTAAAGAAACGACTCCAATGTTAACAGTTCATGTAAATGGACGAAGAAGTAGACGAATGGAGAATGGATGGAAGGGACAAACTGGGGGAATCACTTCTTTCGACAATGGATACGGGAGATCGAGTTCAAGAGATGGGAGAAGAAGTCCGTATTGGAATGGAGATCGATCAAGGACACCGACGCCGACGCCGATTACACCCACAACTCCTATTGCTAATGGCCATAATGGGATGAATGGGCATGCGAATGGAGATGCCAAACATTGTGCGCGGTTTAGATTTGTTTAGTACTCGTGTTTTAGTCAGCTATAAGAATCTTCTAGTCCTAAGTCAGGCCTCAGAGGTCACAGGTTCAAACTTGGTCTAGGGATTACAGGAAATCCAAGCTAAGATCTGGCTTTAGCCAAAAAATTGGAAAAATTTTGGTCATAGACAATGTGAAAGCATAATGATTTTATTTTGAGCTTGCATTTGAGCTTGCGCTGAGCTTGCACTTGAGCTTGCACTTGAGCTTGCACTTGAGCTTGTGCCTTAGACAAGTCTACCCATTTGGATCCTGGTTATCTCAATGATAATCTATAGAAATCTATAGACAATGTAACCAAAATTTTCTATAATAATGTAGAAGGAGAAGGCTACCCCTTCTCCTTTAGCTTGCGCCTTAGACAAGTCTATCCATTTGGATCTCTAGTTATCTCAATGATAATCTATAGAATTTTTAGACAATATAACCAAAATTTTCTCTAATAATCACATGTGTTTTCTCAAATAATCTTTTTAAAGCAAAGTTTTAAAAAACTATCGTAATATTACCTCTAACTTTATCTTAGTTTATGAAAGTAAAGAAAACTGAGATAAAGGTTTGTTCTCAAACGTTTTAACAAACCAAAAAGTCAAACGATCTTACTAACATCTTACTAACAAGTGTCAAATAGTAAAAAGTAAAACTAAAACCCTTTTACTCTCAGAAAACGTTTCCTCTCTTTTCTCTTTGGGTTTTGAAGTGAGCAATGGGGGAGAGACAAGTGAATATCCGGCATTTCACCCCTCTCAATCCGTTTTTATCGGCCGTTCGTATAACTATTCACTACTTTATCGAAAGCTGAACTAAACTAAAGCTTTAATTTTATTTTATATGGTCTATGCGTTATCATAAATACAATCGAACCTATCAACATTTACAAAATCCATTTCATTTTCGATCATCAAAAGGTTTAAGAGTTTGTTTAAGTTATTAGTTATTCGTTATTAGCTTTTTATATTCTTAATTGTTGTTAGATTAGATCTGTAGCGTTTAAATCGATTTTAAGACTAAAAGAATGAAAGAACAAGTGAATATCCGGCATTTCACCCCTCTCCAATCCGTTTTTATCGGCCGTTCGTATAACTATTCACTACTTTATCAAAAGCTGAACTAAACTAAAGCTTTAATTTTATTTTATATGGTCTATGCGTTATCATAAATACAATCGAACCTATCAACATTTACAAAATCCATTTTATTTTCGATCATCAAAAGGTTTAAGAGTTTAAAGTTCATTTAAAACTTGTTTAAGTTATTAGTTATTCGTTATTATATTGTTAATTGTTTTTAGATTGGATCTGTAGCGTTTAAATCGATTTTAAGACTAAAAGAATATGACATACCCTTATCTCAAGCATTGAAATAAGCGTAAGTCATATTCTTACGATTTACGCTTAACTTTTGATCCTTAAAGCCATTGAATTAAAAATAGAAAGCCGATTTCAAAAAAAATACCAATGAAAAGTCTAGAAAAGTGATAGCAATTCACAAAAAAACCCATTAGGATTGAAATTGAAATGAAATTGAATCGAAATTGAAAGTTTTAGATGTTGACAATAGTCGAAAAGAGACAGTGCACACGTATGACTTTGGTGATGATCCAATGCCGCCGGATACCTGTTGTTGTGGAAAATTCTTTATTTTAGTGAGTTTTTCAAAGACTTTTTATTCATCTTTGCTACTTTTATTGGAATAAATCATGTAATTGATCTAAATCATCTAAAATTTCATCAATTTCCTTTACAGAGAGGCTGTCGTTTCGTCGCAATTATTAGCTTAATATCAGTGCTTGCGAACACTGTACTTTATGCGTTTGGATTCACGAGATTTGGTAAGTTGAAATAAGAAATTGACAAGGATGAACAAGTGAACTGACAACTAAAAACCAACAAAAATCTAGGTGTATCAGCTTGGATTGAAATCGGTGTCTTGGTGCTCGAGTTTCTCACAATTTTCATGCTCTTTTGTGGTTTGGCAAGAAAAAGATCCGGCTTTCTTAAACCATATCTTTTTTTCAATGTAAGAAAAAAAGCTTTTAAAGCTTTTAAAGCAAATGAATGAACAGAATGAAATATTTTAGACAATATGGGCGATATGTCTTTGTATTTTGTTTATTATGTGTTTATGGCAATTGATACGAGGAGGCAATCTATCAGCAAATCTTTGGCGTAATCTAAAAGCTCTTAAATCGCAATCCGATCAAGAACGAATTAGAGATGTTTATCGAAAAAAAGAAGATATAAATGCTGGTGAGGAAATTGTTAAGAAAAGAGTTTCATTTTAACTTTTTGCAACGCTTTTTCTTCAGTCTAAGATCAGGAAAATCTCTTCAATCTTTAATGTTTTGAAAAGTTTAACAAAAATAACTTGTATTTCTTTGTATTTAAACAGATTTAGCCTATGAGTTTGTCTAGAATTGGCTCTCTAGAATGTCTAGAATGTCTAGAATGTCTAGAATTGGCTCTCTAGAATGTCTAGAATGTCTAGAATGTCTAGAATTGGCTCTCTAGAATGTCTAGAATGTCTAGAATGTCTAGAATTGGCTCTCTAGAATGTCTAGAATGTCTAGAATGTCTAGAATTGGCTCTCCATTAGGATACCGTACTTAGTAGTAGTCGTATAGTAGCGCCCCCTGAGCGTCGCCTAAATTCCTCGAAATCTCGAAAAGCGCTTATCAGAACCTATCGATATGGGGTCGGAAAATGTAGCTGACGATGAGATCTTGCGGAAAATTAGAGTGTTGAACTTCTGGGAAAGCTTGGAAACCGGAGAATAGTCATTAACTCGGCGGGGTGCACTACTATTAGAGAAAATACGGTATTCTAAATTCAACCAAAAAAAAACTTAAAATCATGTTTCTTTGTTTAGAAAAGAATTTATAAAATTAAAATAAGTAATAATAATGAAATAAAATAGTTCTACAATAACATTAAAGCTATTCCAGTCATAAGCGATTTCACTAAATCAATTCTAGCTTTACTCGGCATGGCTACAGCCACCGCAATGACCGCTCTAGCCTCGCTTATCGTTGTCGATTTCCTTTTTGTACAGGTAAAGCAAAGAAAAACTTTGAAGACACATAATAGCATACATTTTTATCAACTTTTTCTTTTAGATCGTTTACCGAACATTTCACTATCTCGCCTATAAAGAGGACAAAGCAAAAGAAGACAATGTGGGCTCGCAAAATTGCTAATTTGGTTTTTAAAAAGTTTTTTCAACATTCCATTTCATATTGCAAATCTGTTGTGATGTAAAAATTAGAAATTTTGATTTAAAATTTAGTCTAAATTGACTCTATAGCGATCTTTCTTTTGAAATTTTTGAAAACTTATAAGGGAGTGTTTAACAGGATGTGGTGGACATCAGCTATATACTAATCGATGTAGACTTTTGTGCTGATTCCGAATCTGCTTTCATTTTTTGCAATACAGCACTCTGTCAAAAGTTATCAATCCACAAAGTTTTGTATGGAAGCGCAGAAAACAGACCCTCTTATAAGTTGATTTACCACAAAGAAAAGCTGTCGTGATAGCCGAGTGGCAGTGGGTTTGACTGCAAAGCAAGCACACGGGGGTTCGAGTCCCGCGCTTGCCTCTTCTTTTTGCTTCTCGAATGGTTTGATTGTTTTAGCTATGTTAGATGGTCACCTTTGGCTCTCTGTATATCCAGAGCAACGGTGTGCCAAATCCTGTACGATTGTGGGTGCAAATAAAGAACACTCAAACCATTTAAAGCTAAAAGAAGACAAACAAAAGGACTGGGTTGGACTCGAACCCTAGGGTCTCAGCCTAAATCAACTTATAAGAAGGTCTGGTTTCTGCGCTTCCATACAAAACTTTGTGGACTTATAACTTTTGACAGAGTGCTGCATTGCAAAAACTGAAAACAGATTCGGAATCAGCACAAAATTCTACATCGGTAGTATATAGCTCATGCCATTTACCACATCTTGTTAACATTTCCTTCTTAGTCTAAATTCTAGTGTAATTTTTTTTTTGTGAAACGGGTGTTTTTCTTGTTCTTTTATATCGAAAATAAAGATTAATTTGATTTATTTCTTTGGTATTTTAAAGACAAAACCGGTTCATTAAAAGAAAAATATCATAAAAACAATAAAATGAAACTATATTTGTGCAAGGTTGAAGCAATGAAGAGAATTATTTGGCGTTGATCTTCGCGAGGTTGGTCTAAAGTGAAATTTTAAGTATTAAATCGCAAAATTCATTCATTTCTAGATCTAGAAGTTCGACAAAACCAGGAATTCTTTGAAAACAATGATTTTATTTGATTTGTCTTCCCTTGACATTTAAATTGACTTGGCTTTGCATGATGGCTTTGTTTTTATCAAACCTTGATACTTGGATCTAATCCATCTCCACTCAACCAAGCATTCACATCAACTTGCTCAGCAGCTTTCTCAAAAGCAGCATTCACTGCATCAATATACTTTTGCATAGCATCTTCCTTTGAAATCCCTTCAACAGATTTCCAAGCATCCCTAAAAGTCAAGAACTTTCTAGCTTCTAATTTCCTTTCTTATCACCAACCATTTCGCTTTCTCGATCAATTGATAGAAAGCTGGGCGCTCTGTGTTCACATCTCCAACAGTTGCCTGTTTAAAAAGTGAGTAGAATTTCAATTTGTCATCATTTGTTGTTGAGAGAGGACCTGAATAAGTAAGTTTATTTTGTAATCAGAATATTTTTTAATTTAAATCTACCATCTTTCGGTAATTTCTGAATAATGTCGACAGCAGCTTGAAATTTCTCTTCTAATGTCATTTCTAGAAAAAGTGATTCACATTAAATGTTATCATTAAAGAAAATAAAGGTTAAAAGAAGAAGGAAACTAAAGGATTGAGTTCTAAAATTCAAAATTACTTTAGAGGAAAACTAAAGGCAAAAAAATCTAGAAAAAGATGAAAGATCAAAGGCAAAAAACTTAGAAAAAGATGAAACATCAAATTTTTAAAAGAAACTTGATAGAAAAGAAACTTATTTAAAAAGATCTTTAGCTAATCTAGAGGTTAGAGTAAAGTTTAAGTAATAAAGAGAGACTCAAAAAAAAACCTTTTGATTTACTCATAGAATGGATTGGGGTGAGTGTGTGAAATGGTTCGAGGTGACAACTAGACTACAACTCCCCTTTTCTTCTCAATTTTCAAAAGATCGCCTTGATAACAAGTGTTATAAATTGAAGAAACTAATCGTGAAAAGTTTTCGTAAAAAAATCGAACGTAAACCTAAACAAATTAATGAAAAGTGTTTAAAAATAAATAATAGACATTCTTATTTCTAGATACAAGAAATTAACTGAAAAAAAAATGTTGATAAAGGAGATTTTTAAGAATAAAAACTATTTAAAATGTACCTTGCACTCATTTGCATTCACGAATCAATGGATGGATGTGTAAGTGTTGTGGTGGATGGATGGGGTGACCCACTTTAGAAACAACCGATTTCTTTTCTTTCTTTTCTTTCTTTTCATTCTTTTCTTTCCTTTCTATCCTTTCTCTTCTTTCTTTTCTTTCTTTTCTTTCTTTTCTTTCTTTTCTTTCTTTTCTTTCCTTTCTTTCTTTGCTCTTCTTTCTTTCTTTCTTTTCTCTCTTCTCTTCCTTTCTCTCTTTTCTTTCCTTTCTTTCTTTCCATTTTTCTCCTTATATCAACCACGAATTCACTTCTTTTGAACACAAAAGAGAGTAAAAGATATAAAAGATAAATGAGATTCGATTTCAAAGATATCTCTATCAGTTCTTTGCCCAAACCTATCAACAATCGGAACTTTACATTACTTGAACTCGAACAGATTGCAATAATTTTTCTTTTGTAAAGATAAACAAAGATTTAAGAGCTTTCAGATTATAGCAATTGTCTTTACAAACCCGACTTTTTTTAACTAGCAACTCTAGAGAATCATTTTCTCATTCTACAAATCAATATTGAAATAAACAATCAAAAAAATGCATATGAGCAATTGTTAGCCTTATCTTAATAAATCAATCGAATCAAAAAAAAACTTCAACCAATATGAGCTCTTGTAAGCGACGTGATCTTCGAGTAACTTCAACAAACGAAGACCTAAAGGAGTGTTTTGTTTAGAGCTGAAAAGTCAGCATCTTCGCTGTAATAGTCCAAAGTAAAACAAGGGAAACCACTACGAATAAGTGCAAATTTCATTGAATTCTTGTCTCGCCTGAATATCTGTCAAATTTTGTTAAACTTGATTCATTTCAAATCTTTTGAATGTGTTCAAGTTTGTTGTTTCGATTTTGTAAAAGATCCATTTTTAAAGGAGATTTCAAATTTCCCTTTCATTATTTGAATTCATTTAAGTAAGTAATCCGTTAAGTAATCCGTTAAATTGTAGTCCGTTAAGTAATCCGTTAAGTAATCCGTTAAGTAATCTGTTAAGTAATCCGTTAAATTGTAGTCCGTTAAGTAATCCGTTAAGTAATCTGTTAAGTACTCCGTTAAATTGTAATCCGTTAAGTAATCCGTTAAGTAATCCGTTAAGTAATCCGTTAAGTAATCCGTTAAATTGTAATCCGTTAAGTAATCCGTTAAATTCTAATAAATGTAAGTAATCCGTTAAATTAAAATGAAATAAAGATAACTGATTGATTAAATAATGTTTTGTCAAATAAAATGCAAAAGATTGTTTAAATAACATTGTTAAAAGAAGAACTTTAAGCTCTGTACAATTTTGGTAATTTAATGCCTAGAAGCTGAAGGAATTTGATAGCAATTTGATAACAATTTGATAATTTGCTTTGAGAAATTGATTGAAAAGAACAAGAAAATTCTTTCTTTTCTTTCAATTCAACATATCCAATCTAAAGATTTGAGGCGGCGATTGGGAGAACTCTGAAAGAAATGAGATGAAATGAAATGAAACCCAATGAAATGAAATGAACACGATTTCCTTTCCTGAATCAATCAACCAAGAAATTCAGTTATTTCTTGAAATCTTCTCATTCTTTATAAGATGACAAGAAAATCGCTATGCTTTCTGTATTTTTTCGAACTCACAATAATAATTGGAATCGTATGGCGAGCGAAGATTTGGCAACAATTTCTATTTGATTCAACATTGATTACTGAGAAAACGAATTGGGTAACAAGAAGAGATTTTTATTTACAGGAATAATTTGATACAAATAATATTAGGCAAATGCATACGAAATGCGAATTTCAGCATTTACATAAATTTCCAACGATAGAAAGCTGATGTTATAAACTAGAATGAAAAAGATGTTGATAAATGAAAATATGTAAATTTGAAAGTAGATCATTCCAGTGATCACGATTAAGGCAATCAACACAATATCATTGATATTGATTGGACTTAAAATTTTTGAGTAATTGATTTTACCTATTCACCTTTACGGTTGATCTATACGGTTGAACAATCAACACAATAGCATTGAGATTGATTGAACCTGAAAATAGTTGAGTCAAAAATCAATCAAAGCCTTTTGATTACCTAGTTATTAGGTAAATGCATACGAAATGCGGATTTCAACATTTTCATAAATTTCCAACGATAGAAAGCTGATGTTATAAACTAGAATCGATGAATGTTATAAACTATTTGAAAGTTGTAAATCTCCTCTACAAAATAGACTAAAACGTGTTTCAATTGATCGAAGCATTGAAGAAATTTCGAGGCCGAAATGCGAGTGACCAAAAAAAGGAATCGAATCACTTTAGGGACAAGTTTAGTGTGGTCAAAATAGAGTTAGCTTCCCAAAATTGAACGTTTATTCGTCCAAAATTGAACGGTTATAGTGGAAAATGATCCAAACGGTCATTTTCCACTATATAGTCAAAACCGAACTCTTGTGAAAGTGGGATTTTCAAAAAGTACCTTTTTTTGGTCACTCGCATTTCGCCCTCGAAAGATGAAGGTAAAGATGTAAAGAAAGAAAATGATTGGGTCATTTTTCACTATAAACGTTCAATTTTGGGAAGCTAACTCTATTTTGACCACACTAAACTCCCTAAATTTATCCCTAAAGTTACTCGATTCCTTTTTTTGGTCGCTCGCATTTCTTCAATGCTTTGATCAATTGAAAAACGTTTTAGCCTATTTTGTAGAGGAGATTTACAACTTTCAAATATTGGGTTGGTGAATTGAAAACTGCGGGACTTTGAACTAAAATTTATTCAACATAAAACCATGAATTCATTCGAAATAGTTTCCATTATTATTGACGACTTCTGCCCATTTTACAGGCAATTTGCGGATTCCTCTTTCGGAGTAGGATTTTGGTTTGTGTGTGAGACAAGTGTGAGACTCAAAAATGGAAATAAAAATGAAAAGCCCATCCAGATATCTCTAACGATTAGCTAAACAAAGAACTGACTTGAAGTTCTTAAACTATTGGGTTGGTGAATTGAAAACTGCCGGCTATTGTCATATGTGACAGTTTGAGCACTTTCTTCAAAAGAAACCCATTTTGGTGTCAATCGAAAAGTTGTAGAGAATCAAAAATCAAGCTTATATCCAAATTTTCTATTTATTCCGGACCATGAGTAATAAGCTTGCGGGAGAACACTTCGATTCGGAAGAAGCAGTCAAAAATTGGCTTTGAAAGTTTTTCGATTCAAAACCAAAGTCCTACTACGAAAGAGGAATCCACAAATTGCCTGTAAAATGGGCAGAAGTCGTCAATAATAATGGAAAATATTTGGAATGAATTGATGGTTTGATTTTGAATAAATTTTAGTTCAAAGTCCAGCAGTTTTCAATTCGCGAACCCAATAGTTTATAACATTCATCGATATCAGATTTCTATCGTTGGAAATTTATGTAAATGTTGAAATCCGCATTTCTTATGCATGTACCTAATAAATAAGCACAACTCTTAAGCTTTAAATGTATAGAAGAAAGAAAAAACCAATATATATGAGAAAAAAGAACCAATCTAGAATCTAGCCGGCGGGATTGAACTCTTAACCTTCCGACTAAGATCAAAAGCTTTCAGCCAATCGGCCATAGCAAAAAAATTTTAATAATCAAATAAGTTTTCTAATCAAATACAATGTTTAATTACTTTTTAATCTGACTTTTTTTAAAATCCAATTTGTTTTTTCCAGCGCTTTAAACCCTTCCCTTTTCAAATCACTCCTCGCAATGGCTGTGTGCCTGGGATCAAGGTTTGGCAGGAAATTTTAAGCATTTCAAAATAATATACAAATATTTAAAGTCTTTTAGACACTTTTCATCATTCACACATCTGTTTTGAATGAAAGACGACGAGCAGCGATTCGAGAAACGTACACAAATCCTGTTTGGATGGATCGAGTGCGTTCATTTCTTTTTGCTTAGTTTTTTTAATAAAAGCTGATATTAAAAATCTTATTTTTAAGTTCTTTTACCTTTTTTTAAACTTGTAAAAGTTTTAGTTTCATTTTCGAACAATCTTTGTGACGGCTAGAAGTGAAAGCGATCGAGTTGAAAGTCAATTAAAGGCAGAAAGTGATAAATATGGAGATATTTTACAAAATGGACATATAGATGCTTATCGAAATTTAACAATTAAAGTAATTATTGATTTTATTATTGATTTTATTATTGATTTAAAAAAGCTTTAAAGGCTTTAAAAGCTTTAAAAACTTTAAAAAGCTTTAGAAAGCTTTAAAAAGCTTTAAAAGCTTTAAAAGCTTTAAGAGCTTTCAAAGCTTTAAAAGCTTTAAAGGCTTTAAAAACCTTTAAAAAGCTTTAAAGAGCTTTAAAAGCTTTAAAACCTTTAAAGAGCTTTAAAAGCTTTAAAACCTTTAAAGAGCTTTAAAAGCTTTAAAACCTTTAAAACCTTTAAAACCTTTAAAGAGCTTTAAAAGCTTTAAAACCTTTAAAGAGCTTTAAAAGCTTTAAAACCTTTAAAACCTTTAAAGAGCTTTAAAAGCTAAAGCTTTTTTAGTTTCTTAATTGGATGCGTTATGTTCGTGATGAATGTCCAGATGTCGAGGCTATTTTGAAGCTTGATGGTTCGAGAGATTATCTTTATTATTTCTTTCAAAAGTTATTAATTCTACTAAAGAGAAATTTTAGATGACATCCTCCCAAATATTTTTGAAATTTTTCATGATTTTGATGCGAATAGAATATCGAAAGAGAACACAATGACTTGTTTAAAAGGACAAGATTCGAGTATAACCGTTCGCAATAAGAGCTCACATTGGTAAGAGCAAATTTTTAATTAAAAGCCGGAATCTGATTGCTGTACTTATACAAAAGTAAAGCTTATTTATGTTTAAAGTTAGTTTAAGCCTGGTGAATCTAAAGCTTAAAAGATTTAACTAGAGTTTAAGGCAGTTGAAATCAGTACATCTTATCAACACAATTCTATTAGATTTAAGCTTTTAAGCGTATGTTTATGATAAAAATCTAATAGTAAGTAATGCTTAGAATAGCTTTGAATGGCTTTGAATGGCTTTGAATGGCTTTGAATAGCTTTGCATGGCTTTGAATGGCTTTGAATAGCTTTGAATAGCTTTCATTAGCTTAGAATGGCTTTGAATGGCTTAGAATGGCTTTGAATGGCTTTGAATGGCTTTGAATGGCTTTGAATAGCTTTGAGTAGCTTTGAATGGATTTGAATGGCTTAGAATAGCTTTTAGTAGCTTTGAATGGCTTTGAATAGCTTTGAATAGCTTTGAATGGCTTTGAATAGCTTTGAATAGCTTTGAATGGCTTTGAATAGCTTTGAATAGCTTAGAATGGCTTTGAGTAGCTTTGAATAGCTTTGAATATAAATTACAAGAAAAAGTTGACAACCATATGACTGGCAACAGCTTGACCATTAAATTTCCGTTATTTCAATTGTCATTTGCAGGTATGTCTCACGCAAAGCTCATCCAGGAGACTATTGGGAAACGTTCTGCCACAGTTCGGCCATTATTTTTGTAACTTATCCTTTTATTTTATAAATCTAGACTTTGATTCTTTCAGTCACCCGATCTGTTCCCGAGATTAATCGCTCAAATCGAGAAAAAAGAGTTTTACACATCGGTTTGTTGGATTGGAAAGAATTTTATAGCCAAAATAGCCAAAATTATTTGTAAACTCTGAATTTTTTTCTTTAATATTATATAAATAGAAAAATAAATTAAAATCAAAATGTAAATGTTAATAAAATAAAAATGATTTAAAATAGAATGAATTCAAAGCTGTGATCGCTTTTAAACAATTAACAATTTAACAATTTTTGATTTAACAAGTATAGATTGAACCAACCTATACTTGTTAAATCAAAAAAAGCGTTTTGAATTGTTTAGATTAGTTTTATGATGATCGGTTGAGGTCTTCATGGTCTAAACTCCCCAAAAAAATGATGACTTTAGGTGGATGACGCTTTCATCACCGGACAAATCGCCAGTGAGATTGGGGGAATCAAGAGAGACTTTCGACTGTATGGGAAAAGGTATGTTCTTTTAAAGATAGGTTTAATAGAAATTTTTGAACTTAAAAATTCTATAAAAGTTATTAGGTATCTTCTCAACGGTCAACCGGGATGGGAAGCGCTAATTGACGTGCCAATGATCACTGGGAAAGTTGTTTTTGGTGTGTTTTGAATTGAAACTTATACTTAATTACTGGCATTTGGCTTTGCCTTTGGTTTTGGCTTTGGCTTTGGCTTTGACTTTGGCTTTAGCTTTGGCTTTGGCTTTGGCTTTGGCTTTAGCTTTAGCTTTAGTTTTGGATTAAGCTTTAGCTTTGGCTTTAGCTTTGACTTTGGCTTTAGCTTTGGCTTTCCCTTTGGCTTTCCCTTTGGCTTTAGCTTTGGCTTTGGCTTTGGCTTTGGCTGTAATCCGTTTAGAGTTAGAGAGGACTTTTGACGCAATAATTTTGTCTTGTCAGTACTCATGCAATAACTTTATCTAGAGTTAATATTGTTAAATTTTTTATATATTATAGTTTTACAGCTAATTACAGCTACATCTTTTTCTATTCTCTAGAAAAAAAAAATCCGTATGTAAAATAGAATCAAAGAGAATCAAAACAAATGAAATCATTAACCGGATTCGTTTTTCCGTCATGTTTTAAATCCATATTGCTATGAAGATTATTTGTAAAGCTTTTATAAAAAGAATTTTCTTGATTTCCAGGTGAATACGTGACTTCAACACAAATGAAACGAATCTTTAACGAGTTAACGATTTTACGAGGAAATGTCACCGATCCACCTGATCATTTTCCACAATCCGTCAAGCAAGGACCAATCAATGAAGATTAAAAAACAAAAATTCGATCTAAAATGGATCTAAAATGAATCTAAAATAGATCAAAATAGATCAAAATAGGAGAAATTGCTTTACAACTCCTTCACTTCTTCGAATCTCTGTCTCATATCTCTTTTAATCAACAAATCAATCCAAAAGACAAACATTTTCTGTGATATTTTGACTTCTCTTTCTTTATCAAGCCGTAAATGAATCCAGATTTTAAATAATTTCAATATTTTTACAAATCAAAAATTGTATTTTATGCCGAATGGTAGACGAGTCAGAATTTCCTAAACTTTCAATAAAGAATTTCAATTCAATTCAATTTCAATTCAAAATAAATTACCTTTATTCTCTTTCGAATCGTTTTTGAGCGATGTGTTGTGCTTGAATTTATATGAGCAGATTGCGGAATGTTTCGCTTTTTAAGAAGAGAGAGTTCTTCAAGAATTTCTTCCTAAATTTGAATAACTTTTGAAGAATAAAGTTAGCGTAAATCTTTTTAGTATTTCATTTTTTGAAATAAAGCCCTGAATTTCAGCTATTTTTTGATACCAAAGATGCATTTTTTGAAAGTACGGGTGCTTTGAAAAGTATTTCATTTTTTCAAAGCGTCCGTGCTTTCAAAAAATAGCTGAAATTCAGGGCTATTTTTTGATACCTAAGCGAGCATTGTAGCATAAACCAGTGTCGAGAAAAACGCGTTCAAAGCTAGCCTACGCAACGCTCCGCACCGTCATTATCTTTGGTATCAAAAATACGTCTTTGGTATCAAAAAATAGCTGAAATTCAGGGCTATTTTTTGATACCTAAGCGAGCATTGTAGCATAAACCAGTGTCGAGAAAAACGCGTTCAAAGCTAGACTACGCAACGCTCCGCACCGTCATTATGGGGCTGCGGTACTATTACAGTATTGACGGTAAGTTCTTTTGCTTACTGATTCTGCTTTCCTTTTTCTTTACTTGCTTTTCATAATCAATAATGTACATTAAGATATTTTGAAAAGTTTCTCCACCCACCTTCACCTTCTCCCTCTTTCCCCAAACCATTTCATAAGTCTTGAAAAGAAATTTCTTCATCATTATCTTCATTATATCCATTTCGTTAAGCAAAATTTGAATATCTTGATGAATTCTTGAGAAAGCTTTAGAAATTTCTTCTCTTTCGATCGTTTCAAGACTTCTTTTATGAGCATAAAATCTTGATGTTGAACGAACGAAATTTCTGAATCAGCTTTTGAAATCATACAATTCTTTTACAGTTTAACTTTAAACTGTAAGCTTTAAACTGTAAGCTTTAAACTGTAAACTGTAAGCTTTAAACTGTTAGCTTTAAACTGTAAGCTTTAAACTGTAAGCTTTAAACTGTAAGCTTTAAACTGTAAGCTTTAAACTGTTAGCTTTAAACTGTAAGCTTTAAACTGTTAGCTTTAAACTGTAAACTGTAAGCTTTAAACTGTAAACTGTAAACTTTAAACTGTAAGCTTTAAACTGTAAAAGTTGAAACTTTCTAGTGCATACCCACTCTCAATTCGAGGAGGTAGTGACAACAACAAATGAGACTGCTCCCTTTGGGAACAGTCATCGAAATGGGTACAATTTAAACCCTTTAAACCCTGCTAAAATCTCTTTGTAAAGAATTAAATAGTAAAGTACTTTTAACAGGTTTAAACTTTAAACTGTAAAAAGAATTCTTAAAAAAACTCACGATAACTTTGGCTTCTTCACAATGAGCTTTGTTGATTGGGATTTGATTTCTTTTGAGCTTTGAGCTTTGTTGATTTGATTGACAGTTGACACAATGAGTTTTGTTGATTTGACTTCTTTTGAATCATATTTTGTAAGATTTTTGGATAAAATCGGCTTTAAAGTTGTTGTAAAAAGCTAAAAAGTCTTTTAAAAATAATGTTTATAATTTCAAATTCTACCTGCACAGTTTTATCTCTGATTTCATTGATCTTCTTAATAAAATTTGTTGAAAATCCAAGATTCTTATCCCTTTTCGTTGATTCTTTTATTGAATTCGAATTCGGCAAATAAGAAGCTTTTGATAGCTTTTGAATTTTGGATAGATTTAGCGTTGTTTCAATGGGTTTTGCTTCGAGAATCGGCTCCATTCTCTCGACTATTCTTGTTGGTAGTGAAGATTGAACTGGATCGAATGGGCTTCTCATCTGAACGGCTGGATTAGTTTAAAGTTTGAATCTAGTATCTAACATTGAATAGTTCTAGAAGCATCCTTTACACCACAATTTTTTGATTTACATTGGTGTTTTGTAAGCACAAATAAACAAGCAACAAGTAAAATGCTGTACAACAAACGCTAGTTCAGCTGATTATTTGTTCCATTCCTTCCTTACTTCCCTACTTACTTACTCATCTACTTACTTCCTTACTTCCTTACTCATTTATTTACTTGCTTACTTACTCATTTATTTATTTGCTTACTTCCTTATTTACTTACTTCCTTACTTACTTGCTTACTCATTTATTTACTTGCTTACTTCCCTACTTACTTACTCATCTACTTACTTCCTTTCTTCCTTCCTTCCTTTCTTCCTTCTTTACTTACTTTCATGCTATCAATGCTGATTTTAGATTACAAATCTTTTTCTATGTCAATTATTTCAAAACATGAACTCCTTTTTAGATTTAAATCGATTTTTGAAAAAATTTCAAGAATTTTTAGGTAAGGATCTAAAATTTTCAAGCAAATCTAAGCTCTGATACCCTCTCTTTCCACCGTTCCATTGCATCTTTCTCATAAAAAGCCTTGATTTCAGCATTTGTTAGATTTTGATTTAAATCCTCAATAAGTATCTAAATATGAAATCTCAATTTTGAAAGCAAAAAAAAACAAAAAAACAATACCTGATCATCATAAATTGTTCCTTCACTTTCCTCGATTGGCTCACTCCGTTTAAACTTGAAGCTTGTAGAAAAAGAATTTGCTGAATTTGCTTTTTTTTTATTTTTTAAGGTTTAGCTGGCCAAGCTGTTGCCAGTCATATGGTTGTCAACTTTTTATTGTAATTTATATTCAAAGCTACTCAAAGCTATTCAAAGCTACTCAAAGCTATTCTAAGCATTACTTATTATTAGATTTTTATCATAAACATACGCTTAAAAGCTTAAATCTTATAGAATTGTGTTGATAAGATGCACTGATTTCAACTGCCTTAAACTCTAGTTAAATCTTTTAAGCTTTAGATTCACCAGGCTTAAACAAACTATTCAAACAAATAAAACTTACCACTAACACTAAACAATATAGCAAATATCCAAATTTTTAGCATTTTCTTTGAGCTTGAATGTACTTTGAAAGAAAAAAATGACTCAATCCAGTTCTCCGAAAAGCTTTTTCAACGGTTTTGATCAAAATTCTTTTCTCTGATTCGCAAATTTCGGGAAAAGGTTTGTAAATGGAATATATTGAGAGAGAACAAAGAGCTAAAATGAGAAAAAAAAACGTCATGTGAAAAGGAGTTCTAATTTTTGAAAGAGCTGAGTCTAAGTGCTTGAAAGACAAGGAGACAAGTCAAGATTAAGAAGCTATTCTAAGCCATTCAAAGCTATCCAAAGCTAGTCAAAGCTATTCAAAGCTATTCTACGTTTCCCAATAGTCTCCTGGATGAGCTTTGCGTGAGAAATACCTGCAAATGACAATTGAAATAGCGAAAATTTAATGGCCAAGCTGTTGCTAGTCATATGGTTGTCAGCTTTTTATTGTAATTTAGATTCAAAGTTATTCAAAGCTATCCTAAGCTATTCAAAGCCATTCAAAGCCATTCTAAGCTATTCAAGATTAAGAATAGTCCTCCGAAATTTGCGAATCTCCAGATATATATTGTGATAACTCTGCTTTTGATAAACCAAATAAACAACTTTACTTTTCCAGCTTTTCCAGCTTTTCCAACTCTAAATACCTCTCTTTTCCTATACTTTTTACTCAAAAAATTTCTTTTTTTTCTATTTTCTGATGCACTAAAGCTTTAAACTAAAGTAATTCTTAGAAATGCTAAAACAAACAACTCAATTAATCGCCAATTGTGCTCAACGACCTTTCATTTACGGAATGATACATGTCCCGGCACTGACTGGGTAAAGAAAATCTTTATAATTTAATTAAAATCCTTTTTAGTTCTCCTTTAAACAAATATTCAATGAATAAAATTGTCAAAATCGTTCAAGAAGAAGCAGAGATTTATAAAAAAGCGAAAATTGATGGGTTAATTGTGGAGAATATGTGGGATCTACCATATGTGAACAAGGAAAATTCTGGACCACATGTATTTTCAATATCCAATCTTAGAAATGAAACTTTTCCCAGGTAATTGCTCAAATGACGATGGCTTGTCAGGCAGTCAATGAGGTTCTCGGAAAAGAGAGAGCGACAATGTCTTTGGGCATTCAAATACTCGCTGCTTGCAATCAAGAAGCGATCGCTGTTGCTCAAGCTACTGGTTTGTGAAAAGCTCAAGCTACTGGTCAAGCAATAATGCCAACTCTGACGCTAAGAACTATAGATTTTTATACAATAGTCTTTAATGATTCAAAACTTTACTGTTAATCATCTAAAGACCCATGGTTGGTCTTTAGATTGGTCTTTAGATTGGTCTTTAGATTGATCTTTAGATTGATCTTTAGATTGGTCTTTAGATTGGTCTTTAGATTGGTCTTTAGATTGGTCTTTAGATTGGTCTTTAGATTGGTCTTTAACTCCTTACAATTTCTTTTTTCCAAACTTCTTTTTAAAAATAATCCTGCCACCAAAAGAAATTTCTATTTGAACTATTAAAAAGCTTAATTGTTTCTCTGTAAAATGGTTGTTGAGAAATCCTTGAAAGTAATTGTTTTTGTGACTTTTCAAAGGCGTAAAGGTGACTACCCAATAGTTCAATTTCCGAGCTCCGTTGCCAAAGTCACAATTTAGACACTTTCTTCAAAACAAACCTACTTTGATGCCACAGTAAAAAAGATAGAGCTTATTTGATTACATAAGTCTGTAAAATTTGAAAACGATCCGTTCAGTCATTTCGTTTAAAACAGCAATTAAAATTGAAGCAAAAAAATTTTGATCGAGTCGAGAGCTTTAAGACGAGCTTTAAGCTTTCTCTCAAAGTTTTTTAGAGTGATTAATCTTTTTAATAGTTTAAGAAACAAAAAAATAACTTTGTTAAGGATTTCTCTTTATGGAAAAAAGATTTGAAAGAAATTGTAAAGACTTATGCATTAATCTAATACAAATTGATCCAAGATCTTAAAGTAATTGACTTATCAAAGTTTTTAATCATTAATCTTTTTATCTAACTATTAGATTCTTAGAGTTAAAGTGTGTTTCAAAAGAAAATCTCATTAATAAACTAGGATTTGACATGATCCGAGTTGAGAGTTTTGTTTTTGCGAGTGTCGCTGATGAGGGATGGTCGGAAGCATGTGCTGGACCTCTTCTTCGATATCGAAAAATGATTGGCGCCGATAATGTCGCCATTTTCACAGATATCAAGAAGAAACACAGGTAAAAACACAGGTAAACTTCATATTTTCCTGATCAATAATTGATTTAGTGCACATGCGATCACTTCCGATATCACAGTTGGTGGGATGGCTCAAGCAGCTGAGTTTTTCTTAGCTGACGGGGTTATAGTGACTGGTGAAGCGACGGGGAGTGCTGCTGAGCCAAGAGATGTTACAGGTTAGATTATTTAGTAATTAAAGGTTAGAAAATACCATTCTATATCATTCTAGTACTTTAGTTTTGGCTTAATCTTTTCAGGAAGTTTCCAAGTGAACTTTTTGACAAAGCCAACTTAGAAAATAACATTCTATTAGATGTGTGAAAAAGTAATCCACGTTTTTTAACGTTTAAATATAAAAGACCATAAGTTTTGTTAAAATAATTTTTATTCAACGAAGTAATCACCATTCGAAAGAACAACCTTTGCAAACGTTCTACAAGTAAAGACATTCCACGATAAGAAAAATCTTGGTCCGTAGAGGCGAAGAAAAGATCAACCTCGGTTTTGACATCTTCTTCGGAATTGAACCGTTTATTGGCCAAAAAGTTAGACAGAGACAAAAATAAATAATAATCAGATGGAGAAAGGTCTGGACTATAAGGTGGATGTGGTAAAACCTCCAATCCAATACTCTGGATTTTTTGTCGAGTCTGTAAAGAGACATGTGGTCGCGCGTTATCATGGAGCAACGGGACACCTTTCCTATTTACCAATGATGCGCGTCTCTCAGTGAGTTTTTGTTGGACTGCATCAATCTCGGCACAATAGACATTCGAATTAATCGTTTGGCCTCATGGTAAATAGTCTATGCGCATAATATCACGTGCAGTCCACCAAACTGTCATTAAAATTTTTTTAAGATGGAGGCTTTTTTTGGGCATTGTCCCAGCAGGTTTACCACGTCCAGACCTTCTAGAATTATCGTAATCAACCCATTTTTCATCACACGTAACAATTCGATCAATAAATGGCTCAAGTTGATGTTTACTAATCAAAGAATTGGCGATTGTAAGACGCATTGTTTTGTTTTCTTCGCTCAATTCATGCGGTATCCATTTGTCCAACTTTTTGATAAAATTCATGGCATTCAAGCGTTTCCTTACGGTTGACCCATCACAATTTAATGGCAATTTAATGTAAGGCCTATTTCTGAAAAGGTTAAACGAGGGTTTTCGAGAAGACAGCGTCTTATTTGGTCATCAGATAAAAATAAAAAACGTGGATTACTTTTTCACACACCTAATATATCATTCAATTGCTCTAGTTTTGTCTTTTCAACAACTTTCCAAGTGAACTTTTCAGAAGTGAAGGAAAAAAGCCGACTTCCTGTTCTAGTTGGCTCTGGAATTACAAAGGAAAATGTGAATTTGTATAAAAACTGTGATGCACTCATTGTTGGCTCGTATTTTAAAGAAAATGGACAATGGAAGAACAAACTTGACGCAAATCAAGTCAATCAATTCATGAATTTTGTTAATACTTTAAAAAGATAAAGGATTTTTAGCTGTTTTTTTCAGTAAAGCAATTTCAAAGAAATTTACACTTTAAAATTTGCTTTTTTTCTTGAATCCAAAGCATTCATATGAAATTATTCAAAAGATTGTAAATCTTTTTCATTACGATTCCAGGTTTCTATAGTCACTTGCTTAATTTTCATTTAAAAATTTATATCAAGATTTCTATTGGGTTGGTGAATTGAAAGCTGAATTTGAACTAAAATTTATTCAACATAAAACCATGAATTCATTCCAAATAGTTTCCATTATTATTGACGACTTCTGCCCATTTTACAGGCAATTTGCGGATTCCTCTTTCGTGGTAGGATTTTGGTTTGTCTGAGAGTCTGAGACTTAAAAATGGAGGATTGGAGATGTCCCAGTTTGAGCATTTGAGCACTTTCTTCAAAAGAAACTCATTTTGGTGTCTATAGAAAAGTTGTAGAGAATCAAAAATTAGGCTTATAGCCAAATTTCCAAAAAGATACACTTAGTAGTTTCGCTTAAAATGCAAGCTGTGTGAAAATTTCGTAAATTTGGCATTTCTTGAAAACCAGTTTTTGAATCGTTCTGAAAATTTGGATATAAGCTTGATTTTTGATTCTGTACAACTTTTCCATTGAAGCTAGGGATTCTAAGAAGCTAGGGATTCAAAATTAAATAGCCCGGAGTTTTCAATTCACCAACCCAATATATATGAGTAATATTATACCATCAAGCTTTCTAAATCCAAGAATTTGTGTCTACTTTTATCGCTTGGTCATTGAGGCATAGCATCTAGAATTCAAAAATGTTTTTGGTTTAAAAAAAGTTATTTATTTGGTTTATCAAAAGTAGAGTTATCACAATATAAATCTGGAAATGAATTTTTTTAAATGCAAATTAGATGGCTGCAGAAATTTGGAAAAGTACCGCTTTTTCAAATAGCGTTCTACAACTATTTGCTTAGATCAGCAAACAGAAATCATTCAGAATAACAGTTTGTTAAAGGAAGTTCGATGCAATGTGATTTGTCGGCGAGTCCTTTCACCTAAAATCCCTCCAATTCTTCGACTGTTTACTCGATTGCGTGTACTGATCCTCCCGGTGGCAAAGATCTTTTCCTCAATTCAAATTCTTCTCCCAATTAGCACCCACTTTTAGCTATTCTTTCTTTCTTTCTTTCTTTCTTTCTTTCTTTGCTTTCTTTCCTTTCTTTGCTTTCTTTCCTTTCTTTCTTTCTTTGCTTTCTTTCTTTCTATCAAATAGTGACCGCCTTGCTAAAACCTTGCCAAAGGCATTTCTTTCTTTTTCATTTCAAAGGATATTCTAAAAGTTCGACAAATCTTCGAAAACGTAGAAAAGCTGGCAGGTAAATGACTCAGCTAGAAGAGAAGCTTTATACCAAAAGAGTTTGCCAGATCACAAGTGATTTCGCGGGCGCACAAAGAACACCTTGAATCCTATACATAAGGATTTTCTTTTGCATTTTGGATAGCAAAAAAAAGAAGCTATTTAGCTGTAAATTTGTGCCTGGGGGTTTTCAGAGTCAGGGAATCGATTGACGCTATTCATTTCTATTCATTTATCGCATTTATTTTTATTTTTGAAACCTCTTTCTTGATGATTTGAGTATTATCAATACTTGCAAACATTTTGTACAAAGTGAAAACGTTAATAAAAGTGAATTTGTATATAAAATCTAAAGAAAACACATAAACTTTAATTTGAAGGAATTGTTGGATATTGTCGTTTTTCTGATGAAAGCAGAATCGAAAGCGGAAACCCATATACCGGAGGGTTTGCCAGATCGAAAGCGATTACGCGACTGCGCTGGTGAAAGCAGAATCGAAAGCTGAAACCCATATACCGATCGAATGCCAGATCGAAAGCGATTACGTGACCGCACAAAGGACACAAGTGATTTACATAAGGATTTCTCTCTTGCTTTGTAGATTGAAGCTCTAAAAAAAGCTATTTAGCTGTAAATTTGTACCTGGGGTTTTTCAGAGTCGGGGAATCGTTTGACGCTGTTCATTTCACCAATTCTCATATCCAATCTCGAATTAGATTGAGAGACTCTAGAGACTTTTTTGTTCTATACTTGATAGAAGACTGTGAGGGTAATCTTTGAACAAATTACTGTAATACATTCTGCTAAATTGTTGTTCTGATATTTAGAAGTATTTAGTGAGATTTTGTCAATCTTTTTGCCTTAATTTTATTTATATTTTCTTATCAAATTCTTAAGCTAAAACTAGTTAAAATTAACAAATCATTCCTTCTTTATAATCTTTAAAATATTTCAATTTTATTAATCTTAACCAGTTAATAGTTTTGTTTAAAACTTTAATTTATAGAAAGTCCCTAAGAAAAACGATTTAAAAACGATTTGTCATTTGTCATTTGATTTGGTTTTTACCGATTGGTTTTTAAACCCATTGGCATTTGGCTTTGGCTTTGCCTAGTTTTTAAAAATTTAATTTATAGAAAGTCCCTAAGAAAAACGATTTGTCATTTGTCATTTATTTTATTTAAAAATGCTTATATTTTTTGTTTAGATCATGGTCGAGAAAAAGTTTGAGCAGCATTACTGTTTAACTTCAAAATTGGAAAGTCTGCTGCCGAATCGCATCGTTCTCTCTGTGCTGCTTTCGGAGATGGCAGTTTGTCTCTTAGGCAGTGTCAGACTTGGTTTCAACGATTACGAGAGGGAGATGAGACTTCGGAAGATTACGAGCACGGTTCAAGGCCAGAAGTCGTGAATGAAGCCAAGCTAAGGGACTTTATTCAGACCGATCCATGCCTATCTGCTCGAGATCTTGCGAAAATATTTCATTGTGATCATGTCACCATTGAACGCCATCTTTTTTCTTCAATTTACCGTCAAATTGGCAGTTTCTTTTGCACCACCCTAATACCGTATTTTCTGTAATAGTAGTGCGCACTACTATTTTTTCAACCCTCCTTCTGCCTGCACTACTATTATAGAAAATACGGTAGTTAAAATTAACAAATCATTTCTTCTTTATAATCTTTAAAATATTTAAATTTTATTAATCTTAACCAGTTAATAGTTTTGTTTAAAACTTTAATTTATAGAAAGTCCCTAAGAAAAAAACGATTTGTCATTTGTCATTTACCTTTCCGATGAAAACTTGTGTTATT
Source organism: Mesorhabditis belari (assembly GCA_958450365.1). Classification (NCBI taxonomy): domain Eukaryota; kingdom Metazoa; phylum Nematoda; class Chromadorea; order Rhabditida; family Rhabditidae; genus Mesorhabditis; species Mesorhabditis belari. The sequence goes on from CAUEEP010000736.1 coordinate 2,032,052, forward strand.
TGTTGTAAACGGAGAAGTGGTCTGTCCGATCATTCTTTCTCCCCACAATACATTTTCAGTTCAATCTCTTTTCTCATTTCTTTTCTCTTTTCTCAATGGCATGTCCAGGTCTGTTTGTCATTGGCCTTTTCGAATTCTCTTCTTTGAAATGGCCTTCCCAACACAATAGATCGAGCGACTCTTGTAAAAATTGAGGACCGCTAGAAAAAAAACCCAACAAACCCAACAAACCTTTCAAATTTTTTCTTTTCGTTTCTTTGAGGGGCTTTTTTTTCTGAGAAACGATTGAGGTTTGTGCGATTGTTATTTTCGAGTACAGATTCGGTGAAAAGTAAAGAAATACAGTAAGATGAAAACAATATTTGTCATTGAAGGGAAAAACTGCTTACACTTGCTTACAAAAGATTGGAAAATTTCAAAAGAAGTTTCAAAACAGTTTTCTTTGTTAGGTAAAGGTAAGGTAAAGTTTCTTTATTAAGTAAAGTTAAGTCAAAGTTTGTTTGTTCAGTTAAAGGGATACTCTAGTCCCCAGCGAAATCCGATTCTTGTTTTGAACATAAGCTGTTTACAGCCAACTCTTTGCATTACCGATTTGGCCGAGTGGTTAGTGCTCTGGCGAACGACACCGACCCTCGAGGGTTCGAACCCCTACGTCGGCCCTTTCTTTTTTCGTTTTTCTCTTGTAGAGAAAATTGAAACGCGTCGATTGGTTAAAACAGTTTTCTTTCTTAAGTTAAGGTAAGATACTTTATTAAGTATAGTTAAGTCAAAGTTTCTTTGTTCAGTTAAAGGGATACTCCAGTTCCCAGCGAAATCTGAATCTTGTTTTGAACATAAGCTGTTTTCAGCCGAAGGCCTCCACTGCCGATTTGGCCGAGTGGTTAGTGCTCTGGCGGAAGAGGCCAGCCCTTGAGGGTTCAAAGCCGTCCCTCGGTCTTTTCTTTTTTCGTTTTTCCTTGTGAAACTGAAACTCGTGGTCTACAAATAGTGATTCTAAAAAATCACTTTTAGGGCCGGAGTACACCTTAAAGTATTTTTCCTCTAAGTTAGTGAATAATTGAACCGATTCAACTTTTTGAGGATCCCTTTGATAGTTCACTAACGAGATTCAACTGTACTTTTAATAAGTGATTAAGTCAATTTCCCCTAATTTCCTTGTATTCATAAAAGTTTCCCTTCTCATTCTCTAGAAAAGTTACAAGGCGACAAATCTTGCGTGTAAATATTCTTGACAACATTGCGAAAAAAGAGAAGTGAAACTTGTTGAGCCCTCGAGTCGATGCCATTTCCGTTTTCACAAGAAAAAGAAATGATTTTTCTTGGGAAAGTCAATAGTCACACCTTGGCCTCTTTTTGGCCTAGTTTTTACTCTCTTTTAGGACATTTCTTTTGAATGAAAAGAGAGAAATTCGAAATTTTGCACACTTCATTGCATCATTGACACCAGATTGAGAGAGTTTTTTTTTGTGGTAACAGGAAATACGCAAACGAGAATCATTCAATGAAGAAAGGTAAAAGAAGGACAAGCACAGATGATATTAGGTTGTATCAGCTAATAGGAGTCCAAGTTTCGTAGACAGTTTCCAACCGTGGCCTAGAAGCTGTTCAGGCCAAGCCAGGCCAAGCCAAATAAGAACCATTACAATTAACACATTTTTACCAATGAGAAACAAGTTTATTTATGTCGGTAGCATAGAAATCATGGCTTCTAGAGGGGATAAAGTCGGCGAAGACGTTTTTTGGCATCGTCTTGAGTTTTGAAGAATTTCTCCCGGAGAAAGTTGTCCAGGTGCTTGATTTTCAATAATAATAATATCAATAATAATAATTTTCATTTCCGAAACTCTCTTTCACCTTTAAACACATTGAAATTACAAATTTTTGTAATATTTTTATAATAGTTTTGAATATTTATGTAATCGAAAGAGGCTTTTCATTTTTTTTTATTTAATTTAGTCGGTAGTGGTAGTCGGTAGGCGAAAGGTCCGGCGAATATGGAGGGTGAGGCAAAGCAAAGGCAAAGCAAAGGCAAAGCAAAGGCAAAGCAAAGGCAAAGCAAAGGCAAAGCAAAGGCAAAGCAAAGGCAAAGTAATAAAAAAAATTGATTTCTTTTCTTATTCTCATAGTTTCACCATTGCATTCTAATGATATCACTCTGTCTTTGGCAAACTTTTCGATTTTACTCTATAACTCCACTCCCAGTAATCAGATTGACTTGAGGTTGGTTTTAAAATGATTCTCATGAAATTTGGTTATAGAAAAGTAGAATTTGTTTTGAATACTCATCTGTAAGAACATAAAGAAAAGTTGGATCAAAGTTGAACTACCTACCTGGAAAAGTTGATCAACTTTGACAGTCTATAACTGTGTGGACGAAGGCCGTTTGGCCCCTGGGACGATTCGGTCCACCGGTGGACGAAATTTTTGACGCGCTATAACTTCTCAACTTTTTAAGATAATTTCAAAATGTAAAAAGAATCGATTAGTTCTTTTTGAGGAATATTTTCAAAATTTGATTAGAGATTCGGATTCAGTATGAAATTTTACATATAGGAGGTGTATTTCGGGGCTAATAATAGGTTGATGCATAAGTCTTTTCGTTTTTTTCGTACTTCTGTTAAAAAGTAACAAATTCACCAATTAATCTATAGTTTGCTCTATAAAAAAAAGTGTTTTTTTGTTCAATTTGCATCTTTTTAAATGAATTTCGGTTCACTTTCAAGCAAATTCGAGAGTGAAAAACGCCTTTTTCGTAAAAATCTATAAAAAACTCTACGGAAAAATTGGCTGAATGAATTTCTCTGAAATTTTGGCGAAATATCAAACGTTTTTTTCTCTATCTTTTATCTATTGACACGAAGATAGGTTTTCTTTAGCTAAGGTGTCTAAACCGCATCATCGAGTTAGCCCTTTTTGACTACCCGACTTCATACTCTCAAGAAAATCCAGGCATCAAATATTTTTAAACCCGTTTTAATGTTATTTTGCAGAAAAATAATTGCTTTTTCTAATGAAATCAACCGTAGTTTAATTGGTGCATTTGTTGGCTTGAAACGGCAGACGAAAAGAAACAAAAACACTTATGCATCAACCTAATAGTAAGAAAGTAAGAAAATCTAGAAATTCTAGTTTTCTAGTTGAATTTAAAAGCATTTTATTTTATTTTAAATGTTTCCCAATGAAGATCCAAGTTGCCTCTCTCTTTCTCTCTCTATTCTGACGTCAAACCTCAAGAATCTTTGCAAAATCTCTATTAATAAAAAATGAAAATCGTTTACTTTTCAAAAGAATGAGACACGTAAACTTGTATTTGAATTTTCCCGTTTTAAAATCGAAAGTGTTTGCACAGATTGCCCAAAAAGTAGGATTGTTTAGGAGAAAGGGAAAGGCACAAACAGTCAAACGGACACAGCCATTGTAAGCCGGGTTCAAACGTTTCTCTCATCCTATCCATTATATCACTTTTTAAATAAACATCCTTTTCTTTTCCATTTCTTCTTTTCTTGAAAAGTTTTTGAATGAATCCATTGAATTGGAGAATCGTTGGTCATCAAACGGCTTTCAAACAGCTTACGTGTTTCCTTTTTTTAATTTTAAGCCCTAACTTTCTTGCTAGATTCATAACTGATTTGATTGATTAAAGTCTTGTGAGTCTTGGGGAGTGGGACAAAGTGGGCATTTGTCCCACTCCTGAGTCTTGTAAGTTAATGAGGATGTTAGTGAGAATCAGTCTTGTAAGCTAGTGACGCTGTTCTTGAGAATAAGGCTTGTAAGTTAGTGAGACTGATTTTAGGTCACCCAAGCCAGGCTAAACTTGGCCACTAATCCTTGACCCAAAATTGTTCCTAGCAATTTCCAAAGCCAGTGCTTTGCTTTATCATAGAACTAGTCTACAAGTTCTTAAACCAGAAGCCAAGCCTTGAGTTGTTTGGTTGTCTGTTTTCTTCTGGTTGTTTGATAGAGCTCTGGCTTAGCTGGCTGGCTTGGCTTGGCTTAGCTGGCTGGCTTGGCTTGGCTTAGCTGGCTGGCTTGGCTTGGCTTAGCTGGCTGGCTCGGCTTGGCTTAGCTGGCTGGCTCGGCTTGGCTTAGCTGGCTGGCTCGGCCTGGCTTCGCCTGGCTCGGCCTGGCTTCGCCTGGCTCGGCCTGGCTCGGCCTGGCTTGGCCTGAACAGCTGCTAGGCCACGGTTGGAAACTGTCTACGAAACTTGGACTCCTATTAGCTGATTCTTGTAAACCCCAAGCTTTCGATGTCTTATATTACAGCTACCTTCAAGCAACTTCCAAACCACGAACTCCCACGGAAATTAGGTGTCAACTTCTAGCCATTGTAACCGATCATTCACCTGTTCTCGATTGAATTCGTTTGATCTCAAAAAAAATGGGTGACAACCTATTGGCGATCTTTTTTCTCTTATCAGATCTTACAAATGAGAGCCGAGAGCCGCCAAAGTCACTTTTCTTGAGAGTTGTAGATTGGTATCAAATAAATATGCCGCCATGGGAAAGACAAATCACCGACACTAAGACCTCACTACAGTACTTGAAATCTAATTGTATAATTGACCGGATCCCCGTGAAATGAATGAGAATGCCATCAGCATTTCGGTATCCGGTTTATAATTTTTGTCAAAAAAAAGAATGCTTTAGCAAATCTTTTAATTGTTTTTATTTCAAAAATTGAATACTTTTTTTTAAAAACAAAATTTACTGCTTGATTTTTACCCAAAAGTTTTGGAATAGTAAAGTTAAACGTTAGATTTGTAACTTGTTAACTTTAATTTTGTAGTTTTTAAAAACCTTAGTTATTAAAATATGAATTTCTTGAGCTAGAAATACGTATGGAATGTCAAAAAATGATATCAAGTCGTAAATGAGTTGCTCAATGACCTTTCTTTTTATGATTTTCAATATTTTATCAAACATTTTGACCTAATCAACGATTTGAATTAACGAAAAGAGTCATTCAGTAGTATTCTAAGGATCTGGATTATATACCAATGATTGTTTTGAACACGAACTAGCCCTGGATCCTGTCCTGGTAGTCTTGGTAAGTCTTGGTAGTCTTGGTAGTACTGGTAAGTCCTAGTAGTCCTAGTAGTCCTGGTAGTCCTAGTAGTCCTAGTAGTCCTGGTAAGTCCTGGTAGTCCTGGTAGTCCTAGTAGTCCTAGTAGTCCTAGTAGCCCTGGTAAGTCCTGGTAACTCCTGGTACTCCTGGTAGTCCTAGTAGTCCTGACAAGTCCTCGTAGTCTTGGTAAGTCCTGGTAAGTCCTGGTAGTCCTGGTAAGTCCTGGTAAGTCCTTAAAGCTTAAAACCTTAAAACTTATAAATCTAAAAGTCAAAACTACAACAATAACAGTAATGTTAACCAAAAATCGAAAAACACAATCAATTCCCAAAAAAAATCTCGCAAGTCACGAGGTGATTTTGAGATTTGAGAGAGAATAATGAAAGGAAAGCTCAACTGTTTTTCTCTCAAGGATTGCAAACTGATTTTGGATTTCAAAGATAAAAAGGAAAAGATGATCAAATTCGTTTTTACTTGAAAAATCCCTACAAGAGACAAGGTCAAAGGGGAAAATTTTGAGAAGAGAAAGGAGTATCCAAAGAAAAGAGAAAGAACGATTCCTCGATCACTTCTCATTCATGAGTTTTGTTGTTTCTTTTTCTGTTCCTGAAATCGATATCGTTTGTTGAAATGAATTGATTTAGTAAAGAGGTTGAAGAACTTTGATTCCTTTTCAATCTGATTGGTTATTTGTCTATTGTCAGCTTGTTACAAATCGACTGGTTCTTTGTTTCAAAGTCCATTAGATTTACTTGCTTATTCACTTTTCATCTTTTTCTTCTTATCTTTCTTTTCTGATTTCTGAAACCATTCTAATTGTTAACTTGTTGAAAATTTACAGTAAAATAGTTTAAAGACTGGATAATTGCCAAATCTGATTCACTAGTAGGATTCTTTATGCTCAGAGCTATCTCTAGACCTATAACTATAGTTTAAACTTCCAAAAGACTGATCTCTGTCAATTCTTATTGGAATGATCTCTGTCAATATTTATTGGAATGATCTCTTTCAATTCTTATTGGAATGATCTCATTGTCGTCAATTCTGAGATTCCAACAGCCAAAATTGTAATAAAGAAGTGAAGGAATTTGAAAGAAAAAGAGGAGAGGGATTGAACCCTCGACCCCCAGACCTCCCGCTTCTCCGAGTTTCTGGGCCTTAACCACTGAGCTATTCGGTACTCTGGCCCGCTAGGAGAAAAAAGGGAATACAAGGTGGAAGAAGGAAATATTGTGAGATCATTCTCTTACCAATTAAACTGTTGAATTGATAGGGTTTTATGCAACTTGAATCGACTTTTATGCTCTTGTATGATTAAAGAAATTTTCCAAGTTAAGCAATAAAATCTCCTGAATTTTCAACTTCTAATTCTTCAATGAGTTCTTCAATGTTCTTCAATGAGCTGCATTCATTTAAATCTCATTGTTTTCTCGTGCCTAATACGTTCGTTTCCTTCATAAATAGAAGCCATGCAGGTGCACTCAAATGAGTCTCTATTCTAAGAGTTGTCTTTCTCTTTCGAGTAATCCCAAAATGATTTGTCGGCTTTGTTGTTTGGGTGTTATTGAGAAGCTTTCACCTAACCAATTAAGCCTATATGAAGATCGAGATGATCGAGAGGATCGAGCCGGCTGTGGATGAGATCCTTCAGCCTCTTCACCCCCACTTCATACACAATTAAACCCATTTCTCCTTTGTGCTTATGATTCCCGCATCTCTCTTTTGATCATCTGTTTTGTAATTGATGAAATGATCAAAAGAATTTGTTTAGTAGACTTAAAAGAAGTCCAGTCCAGTAGTCCAGTCCAGTAGTCCAGTCCAGTAGTCCAGTCCAGTAGTCCAGTCTAGTAGTCCAGTCTAGTAGTCCAGTCTAGTAGTCCAGTCTAGTAGTCCAGTCTAGTAGTCCAGTCCAGTAGACTTAAAAAGAAGATTTTCTTTAATAGTATGCTACAAAAGATGACTTTACTTTCAAATAAACGCCTTTTATTTTCTCTAGATTGTTCTCTAGAAAGAGTGGGTTTCCATTTTGATCCAAAGAACAAGTCAATGAAGCCAAACTAGCTCAAAATTCGAATTTTCTTGTAAAATAACATGCTAGAATTGCTAGAACTCGTTCTAGTAAACTGAATTTGTAAATATTTATTGCTGAATTCATTAAAGAACAAAAAATTCCCATACCAGAAAGTGTTTCCTTGAATTCTCTACACAAACGCTTTAAAGAATCAAAATCAAAGCAAGAATTGGCTAACTGCCAAACCAAGTACCACATTTCACTAGCACTTTTTACTCAACAATAAAAACACACCCTTTCTAGTACACTCAAAAACTTAATCTCAAATTCCTCTTGTTTATTTTCACGAAATTTTGCTTTTCTCTCATTTTCGTGTCCCATTTTTGTTAGTTGTGTTTCTCTGGAGCTAGTTGTGTTTCTCTCGAGAGAAAGGCTTGCTCAATATCCCCAAATCTCAGCTGCAATTTCTCCATTTCTTTTTTTTTATAACAGAAACTTTTAAGTGAAGAAAATTGGATTTTAAAACAGGTTTTAAAATTGATGAAATCATCTTTTTTGCATAAATTTAGCTTGAAATCAGCTTGAAATCAGCTTGAAGTCGGCTTGAAGTCAGCTTGAAGTCACCTTTTTTAAGTCAGCCTGAATTCAGCTTGAAGTCAGCTTGAAATCAGCTTGAAATCAGCTTGTAGTCAGTTTGAAGCCAGCTTGAAGTCAGCTTGAAATCAGCTTGAAACCTTGAAGTCAGCTTGAAATCAGCTTGAAGTCAGCTTGAAATCAACTTGAAATCAGATTGAAATCAGCTTGAAATCAGCTTGATTAAACAAGATTAAACAAACTAGCAAGATTAACAAAACGATTAAACAAACTAGCAAGTTATATAGTTTTGATTTTTCAAGTTCTAATAACAAATATTTAAAGTTTTACAAACTTTTGTACGATTTTTTTCAAAGATTTTGAAAGCACTGACAATAAGTCACAGTCACTGACAGTCAGCACAGTCACTGACAATAAGTCAGTGACTGTGCTGACTTTAAACAATAAGATTGAATCATTTTTTTAATTTTGACAAGCAACAAAACTTGCACCACAAAATCGTCAATGTTTTGTTTTTTTTTTTGAAAGAAGAACTTGTGATGATCAATTTTTCCCCAACAGTGACCCGAAAATTACTCAAAGATTTCTCATTGTCGATCCCGTTTTTCAATTGGAAAGACGACCTTTTGAGAGATCTCTCTTCCTCTTTTTTATGAACCAACCATGTTTGATTTGGCATTTCTAGTAGCTACAAGAAAATCCTTTCGTTTTCTTTTCAATTTTTCAAAATTTTCTTTGATCTTACAATATCAACAAAGTGAATGATCTAGACAGAATCTTGTCTAATTTTTGTAACAGTTCTTACTATTGCATTGCTGGGCAACTGTAGCAACTAGAATATCTGGAGATTCCTGGGGCTACTGTAGCAACTACAATATCTAGAAGATTCCTAAGCTACTGTAGCAACTATAATATTTAGATGTTCCTAGGCTACTGTAACAACTATAATATCTAGACGTTCCTAGGCTACTGTAACAACTATTAGGTTGATGCATAAGTGTTTTTGTTCCTTTTCGTCTGCCGTTTCAAGCCAACAAATGCACCAATTAAACTACGGTTGATTTCATTAGAAAAAGCAAATTTTCTGCAAAATAACATAAAACGGGTTTAAAAATATTTAATGCCTGGATTTTCTTGAGAGTATGAAGTCGGGTAGTCAAAAAGGGCTAACTCGATGATGCGGTTTAGACACCTTAGCTAAAGAAAACCACTTCGTGTCAATAGATAAAAGAAGAGAAAAAAACGTTTGATATTTCGCCAAAATTTCAGAGAAATTCATTCAGCCAATTTTTCCGTAGAGTTTTATAGATTTTTACGAAAAAGGCGTTTTCACTCTCGAATTTGCTTGAAAGGAACCGAAATTCATTTAAAAGATGCAAATTGAACAAAAACACTTTTTATAGAGCAAACTATAGATTAATTCGTGAATTTGTTACTTTTTAACAGAAGTACGAAAAAAACGAAAAGACTTATGCATCAACCTATTACAATATCTGGAGATTCTTAAGCTAATGTAACAACTACGATATCTAGACGTTCCTAGGCTACTGTAACAACTATAATATCTAGAGATTCCTAATGTAGCAACTACAATATCTAAAAATCTATTACAGATTACAGTAACTGGGTATCCACTAAGGGTTACAATAACTAATCAAAGCATATAACATTCTTTAGATCTTTAGAGTGACCAGAGGAAAAAAAAACCATCAAAATAATAAGATATTCTTTAAATAGTACTCAAATCTTTAATAAAATACTCAGATTTGATAATACTATTCATTTGATTTCCATTCATTGTTATCGATTTGTGAAATCTCTTTTCTTTTCACCGATCAACTGCCCTGTTTGACTTAGCATTTCGGGTGGTAGCTACAAGAAAATCTTTTCCATTTCTCATTTTCTAAATTTTTCTTTTCTTTCTTTTTCTTTCTTTCTTCGTTTCTTTCTTTCCTTTCTTTCTTTACTTTCTTTAGTTTCTTTCTGTCCTTTCTTTTCTTTTCTTTCTTTTCTTTTCTTTCTTTCCTTACTTTCTTTTCTTTCTTTTCTTTTCTTTCTTTACTTTCTTTAGTTTCTTTCTTTCTTTCTTTTCCTTTCCCTCTTTCAACAAATCGCCAATGGTCCAACTCTTCTACTTTTCCATACTTTTCTGCTACCTGTGTACACAATGGGCCTTCCCTTCACGATTCCCGACTTTTTCTCTTTCAAACACAAACACGTCGAGACACAAAAACGGTGCCGATCACAATTGTGTTTTTGAGAAAAGAGAAAATAGAGCTTTTTTTTCTTCTTCGTTCACCCAGGCACTCTTGACCCTCAAAGAAGTTTGAAAGAATTTTGAAATATCTGTCGATATGTGGTTTAGATCTTGATCTAGCAGCTTATTTATGCATTTAATTGATGATACATTAAATATTCAGCTAACTGTAAGTACTACAAAGTATTGTAAGTACTATAAAGTACTGTAAGTACTATAAAGTACTGTAAGTACTACAAAGTACTATAAATACTTTTGAATGTTTTTATTGTTAAGCTTGATTCCAATGCCTTTCAAAAACAGTTTCTAATGGTCTCTTATGCTTTTAAAAACGCATACTTTCTAATGCACTTAAATCTTAAATTTCTCAAATCAAGTGCACCAGAAAGAAAGTGTTTAGGAGAGCATTTTGACTTCAAACTTTTCCAACATCTTTTGCCAGCAATTTCAAGTCAATACTCTTTATATTCTTGATTGATTGATCTTTTCTTTTATTCTTTTGTATCCTATTTATCAGTGTCATTCTCTCAAAAGACTAATCAAGTATCCATATAGTCAGAGATCTCCACTATTAGTTTCGGCGATAATGGGCTATCCTTTTTTTCAAACCTGGAATGATTGTGATCGGTGGGAAGAAAGAAATCAAGCAAATGAACACTGATAAGGTCATTCATGTTCTTCTTTTTACCTCTTGGTGTTTATTCAAAAGATCTAAAGATTCGTGATAAGTATACAGTTATTTTTGAATTTTTCTTATTGTTAAGCTTCATTCCAGTGCGTTAGAGTGATTTCAGTAGTATTCTAAGTATCTGGATTACATGCCAATGATTTTTTTGAACGCGAACTAGCCCTGGATCCTGTGCTGGCAGTACTGGTAAGTCTTGGTAGTCCTGGTAGTCCTGGTAGTCCTAGTAGTCCTGGTAAGTCATGGTAGTCCTGGCAAGTCCTCGTAGTCTTGGTAAGTCCTGGTAGTCCTGGTAAGTCCTGGTAAGTCTTGGTAGTAGATCATAGTTAAATTTTAATTCAATAAGATCAATGATGGGTAATTCAAGGTCCACTGAAGAATCCTACTTGAAATTATTATAACATTAGCCAACTTAAAGTTTGTGTTTTTCAGGAATATGGAATCCAAATGTGCTTAGTCCTAGATCTTGTTAAAATAAACTAAATAAACTCTTCTAGTAGTGTTCAAACTGTTATAATGAATATCTGAATAACTTCATAAACTCTCGATTCAAAAAGCAAGACCAACTCCAGATCATCCCTTCTTTCCCTCTTTCTCTCTATGTACACATTGCCACAAGACATGCCCCTATTATGTCGCTCACTTTGACTCCGCCCCATTCTCATTTCTTCTTTCATCTTGTGGACAAGCGTGAAATGTCTACAACTTCACCATTTTCCTACAGTAACCCTTCACTCACACCAATTGACCGCGGTTTCATTTAAAAAAAACGTTTAGTATACAGCTATTGTTTAACTTTTGAATGCCCTAGGCTTTTTTCACACCTTACCTCAAAGATTTCTTCTTGGTTTTGCACTTGCAATTGATTGAGCCGATCTCTTTATTTCTTATTCTTCTTCTTTAGATATTTATCAAGATATTCCATGGTTGTAGTAATGGATTAATTCATTGTAATTGAAGTAATTCCATCATTGTTTTATAAGCAGTCTTCATTCAAGACTGAGTTAACTTTTAGAACTAGAAAACCCTAGATAAATCATTGAATTCAAAACCTAAACTTGTACTCGCCATTGGACTACTTTTCTTTGATTTTCTCAAGTCTTTCTAGATTAATGAAGTGTTTTAAAGTCAAAGATTCAATCTGGATTCTCAGTGTTTTCCCACAAATCTCATTGCCAGATGGGGAATATTCAATAGAGCTTCAATAGAGATTCAATAGAGATCCAACAGAGATCTCATTTCAAAGTCCCATTACTAGAGCTCTTTTTCTTGATTATAACATTGAAAGCATTGATTGATCAACGAATATCATGGATGTGGATATTCAATGATTTAATAGAGCTTCAATAGAGATCTCATTACAAAGTCCGATTACTACTAGAGCTCTTTTTCTTGATCATAACATTGAAATCATTGATTGTTTAATGAATATCATGGATGTGGATGTTCAATGATTCAATAGAGCTTCGATAGAGATCCAATAGAGATCTCATTACAAATTCCCATTACTAGAGCTCTTTTTCTTGATCATAACATTGAAATCATGAATTGATCAATTCTTCTTTGGATAGTTATCAAGATATTCCATGGTTGTAGTAATTGATTAATTGATTGTAATTGAAGTAATTCCATCATTGTTTTACAAGCACTCTTCATTCAAGACTGAACTAACTTTTAAAACTCGAAAACCCTAGATAAATCATTGAATTTCCTCTTTTCCTATTCCTATTTTATCCATTCATCCAACTTTTTTTCTTTTTATCTTCATCGTTTTTTATTTTTCTTGATTTTACATGAAATCCAAAAAAGACGGGCCATCACAAAAATGTGATTCATTTCAAACAACAAGAATTTTTTCCTTTAAAATCTTTTTTTTTTCTTATTTCTTTCAGCTTTGTTTAAGAATTTTATGAGAATAAAAGAATCTATTTTTTAAAAAAGACGAATTTCATTTGTTTTTTTGATTAAAAACATTTACAGACTGTATTGTTTGGGGGAAAGTTTTTGAAAGCTTATAAAGAGAATTAAAGTTTCAAATGATCTATAGTACTTGTTAAGAAATGATCTATAGTACTTGTCTTAAGAAATCTACAGTAATTGTCTATAGTACTTGTTAAGAACTAGTTTATCTAAGTAAGACTCAGTCTATCAACAGCAATAGCTTCACTACAACTTTAGTTTATTCGAATCAAGTGCACTCACCTTTTTCACTCGTTCGAAACCTAGTGCCTGTTCGACCTTATCCAGTTTGACCTTAGAAACCTTATCCTTGCTATCTTTTCAAGATAAATCTTGCATTTAACTATAAAAAGTGATTTACTTTGTGCTTAAACTGGTAAACACAGCCTTTCTCGTGCACTCAATAAGAATCAAGAAATGGATCCACGAGAAGTGGTTAAAACTGAGTCATTTGCGCAACTGGCCATAACTTTTTTCTAAGTGAGCCAATCTTTATGATTTTGATGTCATTTGTAGATCTCAATAAGTGCAACAAAATGAAACCAAAATAATAGAGATTGGCTGACTTAGAAAAAAGTTATGCCCAGTTGCGCAAATGACTCAGTTGCGGAAACTAGCCTACCCTCAAAACACTTTAGCCAAGTATAGAACTTTTTTTGGACCGAAACTTTGAACAAAAAACGATAGAAAGTTCAAAATTGTACTTGAAAATGAGAAATATTCTGTGAAATTGAAATCTCGTTGTTGTGATTGTTGTGTGTGTTCATTTCATTTCAAAATCCCCCCATTTATAGAGCCCATCGCTCTCAAATCCCCTCTTTTTTCCCAAATCAAAAAGCTTTTTGTTGGTCGATTTATGATTGTCCATTTGAACAATTAGTTGTAGATGAATTTTCTGGTTCAATTTGTAATTTTCCCTCAATAGTAGCTCTTTAAATAGTTTGTTGTTCGCTATTCTTCGCTAACTTCGTTGTTGTTACACAGCTTTCTTGTTGTACTTTACTAGTTTAGTCTCTTGTCGTCCAGTAGCCCAGGAAAACTTAATTTTAAGCATCAACTCTCCTTCCAAACATCAAACAGACTTTACTCGCTTCAATTGTACCTACAATTTTACTCATTATTTACTGGCTTCAATTTGTAGTACCTACAATTGATAATTTGTAGTACCTACAGACAATCTACTTACAATCGATAGACTAACTAGCGACAGACTAACTGTAGTTTGACTAGAAGAAAACTAGAAAAGCTATGGACAAAGAGTCTCTTTTTAACTCTCTTATTAGTTTAAACAGAAAGCGATCGTATTTTCTCTAATAGTAGTGCACCCCGGTGAGCCGAGTTGATGACTATTTTACAGCCTCTAAAGCTTTCCCATAAGCTCAACACTCTAATTATCCGCAAGATCTCATCGTCAGCTACATTTTCCGACCGCATATCGATAGGTTCTGATAAGCGCTTCTCGAGATTTCAAGCAATTTAGGCGACGCTCATGGTGCACTACTATGAGAGCAAAATACGGTAAGATTTTTGTGATCTTTGACCTTAAACTATTCCTAAACATCAACGAATTCTAGTAGCCAATACTATATTTATTTTGAAAAAATGAACGTGAGTATAAACTGTCGACTTTCCCCCCTTTTCTTCCCTTCTTTTTCATCTGTCCATTTTCAGTCGATGCCGATTGGACTCTTTGTTGAAAAGCTGTGTTCTTTCGTCCATTCGATGAGCAAATTCCCCTATTATTCTCTTCCAGCTTTTCCCCATATTCTAAAAAGCTTATTGATATTCAAATATAATCTCGGAAAAGAATTACGAATTCTCGAAGGCTTCAGAGGTTTTAAAAGCATAATTTGAAGGATAATTTTGGAATTATTCTTAAGATCTAATAGAATTTTAGGTTAATTTTGGTTAATTTCTATCAAAAAGCTTTAAATTTTGAATCTCTAGCTTCTTAGAAACTAATAAAGGGTTTATAATTGTTTATAATTGGGTTTAAGCTCTAATATTCTCTCTAATAGTTGTCTGTAAGTTAAGGTTTCCAAAAATTGAACATAATACGATAAAATGATAGCTAAAACTTTTCCATTTCTTTATAAAGATATTAAAATTGGAATTCTGAACTATTGGGTTGGTGAATCGAAAACGGCGGGCTATTGTCATGTGTGACAGTTTGAGCACTTTCTTCAAAAGAAACCCATTTTGGTGTCAATGGAAAAGTTGTAGAGAATCAAAAATCAAGCTTATATCCAAATTTTCAGAACGATTCAAAAACTGGGTTTCAAGAAATGCCAAATTTACGAATTTTCACAAAACTTGCATTTTAAGCGAAACTACTAAGTGTCTCTTTTTGGAAATTTGGCTATAAGCCTAATTTTTGATTCTCTACAACTTTTCTAGTGGCACCAAAATGAGTTTCTTTTGAAGAAAGTGCTCAACCTGGGACATCTCCAGTCCTCCATTTTTTGAGTCTCACACACTTGTACTGGGAGTTGCTGGATAGCAAGTCGACCGTTAATGCGATCAAATACAGTGGACAGTTGGCAAGTTCTGGATCATGAGTAATGAGCCTGAAGAAGAATAGGCCCTCCAAGTCAAAGATCGTTCCCATCCACGACAACGCGCACATTGATATTGCAAAACTGACTCGCTCTCAAATAAATAGCCATGTTTGGGAACTTTTGGCGCATTCCCCATACAGTCCGGATCTCTCCCCTTTTGATTACTATTTATTCTGGATCATGAGTAATGAGCTTGCGGGAGAACACTTCGATTTGGAAGAAGCAGTCAAAAATTGGCTTTGAGAGTTTTTCGATTCAAAACCAAAATCCTACTACGAAAGAGGAATCCGCAAATTGCTTGTAAAATGGGCACAAGTCGTCAATAATAATGGAAATTATTTGGAATGAATTCATGGTTTTATCTTAAACAAATTTTAGTTCAAAGTCCGGCAGCTTTCAATTCACCAACCCAATCAAAATAGTGAAAAAAAAGATGAAATTGGCGGTCAATATTCAAATTCAAATCCAATTCCTTTATTTAAACTTCATAATTGACACAATCATTCAAAAAAATCTTTCCATTTTCCCCAAAAAATTTTTTTTATTGCATTGAATTGTTTGTTTCTCATTGGATCTTCGAAATAGACTCCTTTGTGCATTTCTCTTCTTCCACACATTGCCATAACAAATTCTATTCAAAATTTTCTTCCTTTCTTTCCTCTTAAATATTTTTTTAGAAAACAAAACGCTTTTTTGAATGATCGACTGTCTATTGTTTTAATGGATTTAATGGATTTCATCTTTCAATCACTCAAAACTCGCTATTTCTATAAATTTCAGTTCATCTTTTGCTAAAAAGCTAACTTTATATAGTTCATTTTAGCTTATTTAAATGAATCTGAATCTTAATTTAGCTATTTAGCCTAAAAAATACTCTAAATACAACTAATACTCTAAATACAACTAAAGTAATGATTATTTTTACATGATTCTGGTGACTATTGAATATAAATTTAGCTATTAAGCCTAAAAAATATTCTAAATACAAATCCAAGAGTCAAAAAGTCAAACAATCCAACAGTCAAACGTTTTCTTCAAAGTGAAACTTTTATTCAATCAGTTCATGAGCTTATTCCCACCTTTAGTCACTGATTTAAGTTAGACAACTCCAGCAACCCTCCAGCAAGTAGTGACTTCCTTTAGTCAGTTCCTTTAGTCACTGATTTAAAAAGTTAGACATCGTAAACTGGAATAGAAAACATCAGCGCCGAGATCCAAACCTGCGATCTATCGCTTAGGAGATGAACACTCTACCAAGCTACAAAGCCATGTATCACGTTCCAGAATAGAGCCTTGTAGCCACCAAAAAACACCAAAACTCGAACCACCTCGTAATTGTGCTTTTCACCTTACTTCCTAATTATAATTTCCTCCAGCAACTAATAAGTAATGACTATTACATGATTCAGATGACTATTTATTTAAATGTCAAGCTTTAGTCAAGCTTTATGCAGCTCCAGATCAACTCCACCTACTCAAAAGGTCGTACGACCAACACTGATGACCTAATCCATTCACTTGCAAGTAACTCTTCAAAAACCTACGCAGATCTTTTGCGAAATTAAAACCGATTAAAAATTCACCTACACTCTGAGTCTATTTTCGAGAAGTAAAGACGAAATCAAACCCTTTTCACCTGTCAATTTTTGAACGAAATTAGTGTTTGAGGTTCTAGTTTTGATTTTGGATTGAGAAAAAATGAGCACAGAATATTTTGCATTTAGACGAATGAGAGAGCCCTACGAAGGTACGGGAATGCGAGGAGTTTTCACCTGCATCCACCCATCAGCAATCTTCCCCCATTCTTGTATATAAGAAAAGAGTGAGAATTGAAGACAGCTCTTTGCTGGCTGGAAACACCTTTGAAAACTTCTTTTTAAAGAGATTTATCTTTATTTTTCTTAGTTCTTTATTTAAAGAGATTTTCTTAATGTAAACCCTTTCAAAATAGAATCTGATCTTGATCTTGAATCTGAACATTTCCTTTGTAAGCTTTTTCTTAAGTTCTTAATTCAACTAGATTTACATAAAGTCATTAAATCTCAAAAAATCCAGCTTTATTTCCTTGAAATGTCATCAATCTTTCTAATAGCTTACCGTAAATACTGTAATAGTACCCCACCCCGATAATGACGGTGCGGAGCGTTGCGTAGGCTAGCTTTGAACGAGTTTTTCTCGACACTGGTTGATGATACAATGCGCGCTTAGGTTTCAAAAAATAGCCCTGAATTTCAGCTATTTTTTGATATCAAAGACACATTTTTTGAAAGTACGGACGCTTTGAAAAAAATGAAATAGTTAAAAGCTTTTGCGACTACGCGACTGTACGAGGGGAGAACTATTACAGTATTTACGGTAGTTCGATATTTGATCAAAACTTACCATTTCTCAATTGAGATCTTTGTTTTATTAATTTAGAGTGAAAAAAATCTTTCAATTCCTCTCTTCATCTAAATTTTACTTTACTTTACTTTTACTTTAACAAAATAAAGATAAATCTCTTTAAAAAGAAGCTTTCAAAGGTGTCTCCAGCAAAGAGCTTGTCTTCAATTCTATCTAACAAAATAAACGCAAAAATAATCGTTTACGTGTCACTTCTTTTACCACCACAGTTTTTTTCTGTTATTCTTTACCTTTTCTTTAAAAAGAACCGACCCGATGACTGTCCCCTCAATTTCTATCAAAAAGAAACGAGAGAAATCGGTTCACCTCAAACATTTTCAAGAGTTTCCCCCTACTTAAAAATCTTTCCATTTTTGTGGATTGAAAATTTGAAACAGAAAGCATTTCGATTTTCTCATTTTCTTTCTTTCTCCAATTTGAATATATAATCATTGACAAAAAGACAAAAAAAGATAGAAATAAGGGTTTTGTTTTTAATTTAGGATCAATTCAAAGCAATTTCTAGCAATTTAAAGCAATTTCTATCAATTTCTAGCAATTTAAAGCAATTTCCATCAATTTAAAGCAATTTCTAGCAATTTCTAGCAATTCAAAGCAATTTCTATCAATTTAAAGCAATTTCTATCAATTTAAAGCAATTTAAAGCAATTTCTATCAATTCAAAGCAATTTCTATCAATTCAAAGCAATTTCTATCAATTCAAAGCAATTTCTATCAATTTAAAGCAATTTCTAGCAATTTCTAGCAATTTAAAGCAATTTCTATCAATTTAAAGCAATTTCTAGCAATTTCTAGCAATTTAAAGCAATTTCTATCAATTCAAAGCAATTTCTATCAATTTAAAGCAATTTAAAGCAATTTCTATCAATTTAAAGCAATTTCTATCAATTCAAAGCACTAGATTTCTAGAAAACAACTAAATCTCTTATAGAATTGATTTACTCTAGCATTGTCAATTGAATTAAACTATTCAATCAACTAACTGACATCTGAATTGAGCTTTAAAGTCCAAGCTATGCTGACTTTAAGGTAAATTTATTTGGAGTTTCAAGTTTATATAAGATAATCAACTATCAGATTGACCAAAAATTGAATAATCAAATTTTGAGCCAGTTATTCTAAGCTTCTAAGCTTAGAATTCAAAGCCTAAGCTATAAATTTAGCTAAACTAAACCTAAGCCTAAAACGATTCTATCCTCGAAATCGCATTTTCTTCTCATCTAATCTTATACTTATTTTTTTATAATATTTATAGCTTTGACGTCTTTCCATTTTTTTGTATTTGTAGAGAAAGAAAAAGTTATAAGAAATGGGGAAACCTTTGAAATGAAAGTGTTTATTTCAGCTTTCTTTCCAAACATTCATTTGATAAACCCGGAGAAACCATAGTTTAATGATGAGTAGTTTTTGAGTAGAATATTGCTGTCTAAAGATTGATGCAACCTTTAGATAGCAATATTCTTCTCGAAAACTTTCATCATTGAGTTTTCCCCTGAAAAGATTCAGTTTTTGTTTTTGTGATATTAGAGCTAATCATCAAAAAAATTGGGGTTTCTAATGGCGGTTATGCCCTTACGCCTTATGCCAGATCGCGAGCGATTACGCGCGCGCATAAAGAACAGATCTAAACCAAGAATTTCTTCTGTTTTGGCTTATGGCAGAGGGGTCTCGTCTTATGGGTCATCTCGGTTATGCCCATTGGGGTTATCCCCTTACGCTTTATGCCAGATCGCGAGCGATTACGCGCACGCATAAGGAACAGATCTAAACCAAGAATTTCCTTTGTTTTGGCTTATGGCAGAGGGGTCTTGTCTTATGAGTCATCTCGGTTATGCCCATTGGGGTTATCACCTTACGCCTTATGCCAGATCGCGAGCGATTACGCGCGCGCATAAAGAACAGATCCAGGGATTTCTTTTGCTTTTGTAAAGAAGTACCAAGATATTCCGTAAATTTGTACCCTTGAGTTTTCAAGGTCGGGGAATCGATTTGATCGATTTATCATTTCATTTGATATCATTTCATTCAATCGATTCATTTGGATCTACTAATTAAACCTTTAAAGGATGAGTGAGTTTAACAGATCTCCTGCCAACAAAGTTCACCGTCCACCGTTAAAAAGCCTTTACATTCGATTGCATTCAATCCCATTCCATTTCATTTCATTCCATTCGATTCCATTCTTTCATTTGATCCAACTTTTTGGTCTCTCAATCAACTCTTAATCCCACAAGTCACAAAATTAACTCAAACAAAAAAAAGTGACCAATTTCTTTAAAGTTTATTTTAGAAAACACACAATTTACGCAATTTTTAAGCCATTTTTTTGCTATTGTATTGGTCAAAAATAGAAATTTTGAGGATTTGAGAGGATAAAGAATTGGATAAGCTTTTCATTTTGATGTCATTGATCAGATCACTGAAAGCTTTTCATATTGATGTCATTGATGAAAGCTTCATATTGATGTCATTGATGAGGCCACTGAAATAAAGATCGTTTTAAGTTTAGGAAATGTGATGAAACTTGTAGAATTCTTTACACTTTATTCTCTACTCTCTAAATCATAAAAACTATTGATCCTTAACGTTTAAACTAGCTAAACTAGCGAAACTTTTCATTAGAGCTTTTCATTAGAGCTTTGAAAGTCACTAAAATGAAAACTGAGCCTTAAACCATTTTTGAAATCATCTCTACCTTTAAACAGCTTTCAAATTAATAAAATTTTCATCTTTCAACTTACAAAAGTTATTTCATTTTTCATTTTTACATTTAATGACTCATTTCCGAAGTTTTCTAATAGAAAAAACCGTTTTTCCAAACATAAAAATAGGTCTTTCATTTCTCGACAACCGGAGATTTTCTTCATTTCTTTTCTCTTTTCTAACTTGGCTCTTCTTTTTTTGATGCCGGGTACTTGTCGAACACAAATTTCTCCTCTTTTCCTATTTTCTTTTCCTTTTTTTTTCACAATCCTCGATTTTTCTGGATGACCTTGAAAACCTTTTGTAGGCAACAATGCTCCCTGTCGAATCTTGAAAAAGCCAAACTCAGGTTCTTTTCGAATTGATGTTTAGGAGAAAAAGAATCGAATTGAGGAGAACTCTTGAAATATTTGCAAAGGGATTTTCAAATATACCTTGCAATTGTTGAAAGTTCTGGGTTCATTTTCACAAAACTAGCAATTACCAATTGTTAAATCTATCAATTTGTGACTTTGATTGACTAGAAAAAGAAATACCGTATTTTCTCTAATAGTAGTGCACCCTGCCGAGTTGATGACTATTTTACGGTTTCCAAGCTTTTGCAGAAGCTCAACACTTGATTCCCCCACTAGATCTCATCGTCAGCTACATTTTCCGACCCCACATCGATAGGTTCTGATAAGCGGTTCTCTAGATGTCGAGGAATTTAGACGACGCTCAGGGTGCACTACTAGAGAAAATTCGGTATATTGAAAGCTCTACAAGATCTACAAAATCAAGTTAATGTCCGTGATTGTATGGTATATGTAGATCTATACTCAAATACCGTATACTCTCTAATAGTAGTGCACCCTGACGAGTTGATGACTATTTTACAGCTTCTAAAGCTTTCCCAGAAGCTCAACACTCAAATCCCCCACAAGATCTCATCGTCAGCTACATTTTCCAACCCCACATCGATAGGTTCCGATAAGCGGTTCTCGAGATTTCGAGCAATTTAGGCGACGCTCAGGATGCACTATTATTAGAGAGAATACGGTAGTAATAGAATTTGACCTAGATAACTGGATATCTTTTAAATTCTTTCACAGAAAGATAAAAATGATTTCTCTCTATACGGTAACTTTAAAAAAACAAATTTAATATCATATTCTTTATTGTCGAAGAAAATGACATAAAGCTATCCTCCTAAACCTAAGCCTTTGCTTTTGAACATTGTCATCAAAACTAAACAAAGCTAAACTAATCTAAACTCTCAGCTTGATTCATTTCAAGCTTATATAATAAATTTCTCAATAATTTTTCAATTCTTTTAAACAAATTTAACTTATTCTTTCAATAATAATTTTTAATAGTTAACTATTAAATATATTAACTATTAAACTATTAAGCAACCTGTAACTATTAAACAATAATTTAGCCAAAAAAAGCAAATTTATAATTCAACAATAATTAACAAAAAAAAAACGCTTTTTCATCTATAATTTTCATTAAACCATACCAATTGAAAGTTTTAATCAAAAAAAAATTTCTTTTTTTTAACTCAAACATCTATTTGGTTGAGCCGATCGTTTTTTGGCTCTAAAATGATTCACCCATTCAGTCTAAACAATTTTCTTTATCTCTCGTGAATCCTAAACAATGAACAACAATAAATGAGCATTATGCTCGCACGCTACGGAGCTCTTTTTTTCTCTTCCCTTCCATCATATTGTTCTTCATTTCTTTTACACTTTAAAGATTTAATCTTTAAATATAAACTAGAGTAAGTCTTGATTTCTAAATATTAAATAAAATAAGGATTGAAAAGAGTAAATAAAGTAAATACTGTAATAGTACCCCACCGCCCATAATGACGGTGCGGAGTGTTGGGTAGTCTAGCTTTGAACGAGTTTTCCTCGACACTGGTTTATGCTACAATGTGCGTTAAGATATCAAAAAATAGCTGAAATTCAGGGCTATTTTTTGATACCTAAGCGCGCATTGT
Source organism: Mesorhabditis belari (assembly GCA_958450365.1). Taxonomy (NCBI): domain Eukaryota; kingdom Metazoa; phylum Nematoda; class Chromadorea; order Rhabditida; family Rhabditidae; genus Mesorhabditis; species Mesorhabditis belari. The sequence continues at coordinate 2,054,274 of CAUEEP010000736.1, forward strand.
AGCATAAACCAGTGTCGAGAAAAACGCTGTCAAAGCTAACCTACGAAACACTCCGCACCGTCATTATCTTTGGTATCAAAAAATAGCCCTGAATTTCAGCTATTTTTTGATACCAAAGCCGTATTTTTTGAAAGCACGGGCGCTTTGAAAAAAATGAAATACTAAAAAACTTTTGCGACTACGCGACTGTACGAGGGGGTGGGGTATTATTACAGTATTTACGGTAGCTTTTCTCTTAATAAAGACTCTCATCATCTCGATTTATTTTAAAACATTGAAATAAATCTTTCTCATTGTTGAATATATATAATTATCTCCGTCTCTCACACCAAAATAACCTCTACAAGTATTTTCTTAAAACAAACATAATGATAGGTCTAAACATTGCTCAGGTACACTCACAATCTAATCTAGCTTTTGATTTCTTCAAAAATTCTCTATTTTCTGTCCTTTTTTTTCTTTTGTTTCATCGATTTATTAAAATTTTTGATTGAAAAAACGCATGAATAAATGCGTTGAACGAAATGAAATCTCACCTGTTTAATAGAAATTTGTGTCATTGAGGAAATTAATTTGTCTTTACACGAACTTATTTCTTTTGCTTTTGGGACAATAGACGTTTTCTAGACTAACCTTTTTCTTAAACCTTTATATATTTTGTTTTATATTAAAATTTTCTACTTTTATTGCTTTAATTGGCTATTTCAGTTCTAAAGAGTGATACAATCAATTTCAAGAATCAATTTCAGAAAGAAAAACCATCTTGTTGAAGAGCTTAGATTTTGTTACGATCGCGTCAAACCGAATGGTAATGGCAGAACTCAAAGTGAGTGTTTGAATATTGTATTTTCTTTAATAGTAGTGCACCCCGGCGAGTTGATGGCTATTATACAGCCTCTAAAGCTTTCCTAGAACCTCAACACTCTAATTATCCGCAAGATCTCATCGTCAGCTACATTACCCAACCCCACATCGATAGGTTCTGATAAGCGCTTTTCGAGATTTCAAGCAATTTAGGCAACGCTCAAGGTGCACTACTATTAGAGAAAATACGGTAGTAGATTTTATAGACAATCAGGTACAGACTTTAGATTGATACATGGAGATTACACATAGACACTGGGTACTATTATAATTACTATTACAGAATTTAAGTACTGTAAAACAGTTCGAGCGACTTTAAGCATCTCTCTAGTATCTGGGCATCAAATAGATATGATTTTTAGACTTTTACTGTAAAGAAATGCTTCTATTTCTATTCAAAATCGATTCAACAACAATCAAAATCTTTTCCAGATCGATATTTCCACAACTCCATCATCCGTTTCCTCATTCCCCACTCCACCACCATCATCTGTTCCCGAAGCATCAAGATGGACTGCAGCTGAAAGAAGAGAATTCGGAACTGATCGAACGCCAAGTGGAGAGAAAATCAAGCGACCAATGAATGCTTTCATGGTTTGTTTCAAAGAAAAAAGTGTATTTTCTTAGTTTACAGGAACTAAGAGAATACAATTACAGTTTACAGGAACTTTTGTAAACCTATGAGTAAAATATTTTAAATTTAGCCAATTTCACCTTTCTTAAGCTCTATTTCTAAAGAAATTAGAAGCCAAATTTAAAGATCTTTATCAAATTAATCTATTTACGTAAAAAGCACTAATCTCTATAAATTTCTAGATAAAAAAAAAGTCATCAAACGTCACTCTTTGATCTTTTTCAAATCAAAAAAAAGTTCAAATTACTACTTTTCTTTCAATTCTAGAGAATCCTTATTTAATTGTGCCCATTTTTTTTTCACAATAATCACAATTGATCTTTTCAGCAACTTCAATTCTAAGAATTCCATTTAAATACTCCCTTTGATAATTATGATTTGCAGATCTCTTTAAATCTTTAACAATCGAATTGTACCCGCGAATCAAGGATTGAATTGAGATTCAATTGTGAACTCAAAGAAAACTTGAAAACTTTTCTTTTTCATAATCCTTTTAAGCTTAAATAATCATTAACACATTGTTTTCGAATAATTGAGGATTAAGATCAAAAGAAATATTTTCAAAAGGATTCACGGATAATTGCAAAAAGTTTTGCGAGTAGGATTTATAGCAAATGAAATCTTGATTCACATTCAAATAGAGTCAAACAAAGAGAGATCAAAATTTCGTCATCATGTGGGTGGGAATTGAATTGAAGGAAAGACAATTGAAAGCATTTTATGTTTTTAACTTAACTCATTAATTTGGAACTTGAAAAACTTGAAGATTAGAAGAATTTGATATTAGGGACCTTGAAAAATGATTAAAAGATTGGAATTGACTTCGATTTTTCTGTCTGTAAAGATTTCTGTGTACTGTAAGCTTTTCATTTACTACTGTAGAATTCAATATTAGGGACCCTGAAAAATGATTAAAAGATTGGAATTGACTTCGATTTTTCTGTCTGTAAAGATTTCTGTAGACTGTAAGCTTTTAATTTACTACTTTAGACTGTAAGCTTTTCATTTACTACTGTAGAATTCGATATTAGGGACCCTGAAAAATGATTAAAAGATCTGAATTGACTGAGATTTTCCTGACCTAGTTTGTAAAGACTTCTGTGTACTGTAAGCTTTTCATTTACTACTGTAGCCAGTTTTGAATTGATCGATTTAATAAAGAATAAATGTTTTAACGAATTCTAGGTCTGGGCTCAAATGCGACGAGCTGAAATCACAGCAAACTCGACAAAAGTTCACAATTCGTTGATTTCGAAAGCTTTGGGAGTCGAATGGAAAACGATGAACGATGATCAAAAAGAGCCTTTTGTACAAAAAGTGAGTAAAAAATTTAAAAAATAGCTCTAATTGTAGAAAAAGTGATTGAAAAAGTGTTAAAAGTAGTCTAAAAAGTGGTTCAAAAGTGGAAAAATTTAATGATTGATTGTTTAATGTAGTCTAAAAGTTGTTTAAAGCTGTTTTTGTTGTTGTTGTTGTTGTTGTTGTTGTTGTTGTTGTTGTTGTTGTTGTTGTTGTTGTTGTTGTTGTTGTTGTTGTTGTTGTTGTTGTTGTTGTTGTTTAAAGTCTAGAAGTTGTTTAAATCAAAGCTCTTGTACTAGTGATAGTAATGAAAAGAAATATCGAATAATTTTAGGCAAAAGAACTTCGAGATGAGCTTTTCAAAGAGCACCCGAACTATGTGTATCGCCCAAGAAAGAGAAAACGAAATCCTGGAGATGGACCGTCACCAAAACACACACCGCAACCAATTCACAGTCCTGGTGATCACACATCCGGATCGGAACAGGTAAAGGCTTTAATTCTAAACAATTTAAAAGAAAAAAGTTCGATCTTAATTCGAATTTATAAAACAAGCTATTACAAGTATCAAAATTTAATAAACATTTCATTTTAAGCTACTTTTTCTTTGATTAAGACAAGCAATAAAGTTACTCTCTCCTTCACTCGATTCATTTAGATCTGAGACTGACAGTTAGAGTCAACTTTTCCATGGACAGGTTTCCATGACAGTTAGAGTCAACTTCCAATCTCCCCAAGTACCAAAATTTAAAAAGCATTTCATTTTGAGCTTCTTTTTTCTTTGATTAAGACAGGCAATAAGTTCAGATAGAACTTTAAAATAAAAGAAAAACAATTTCAAGTTAACATAGTCATAAATGAAATATGAATTGAATATAGCTAAATGCAAGTAGTCTATGCCACAGAATACCATATTACAGAAAGAGAGAATAGAAAGTATTACCGACTGGATCTAGACACATTCTTCGATCATTTTATTATCGATTTTCAATAACTTTTCACTCATTTGAGATTGATTTCGATAGATTAATGACTCTTAAATTTCAGACAAGTCCAGCCTCATCAGGGAAATCGGAAGCCGAGCTTGGAGGACTTCCAATCTCCCCACTTCTCCTCTATCCATCACTTGTTTCTTTATTGCCTTCACTTCAATCATCTCCACTCCACTCATTCACCCAAACCCTCCCCGTTCTATCTGGACTCAATTCAAATCCACTGCTTCTCAATCAACTCCTTTATACACAAATGCTAGCTGCTGCTTTGCCACAACGTTAGATGTGTGGCTGAAATTGAGATGAGTACTTGATTTGGTTAAAGAAATCACTTTGATAGTAATTTTGAAATGGTTGAGCGAACTGAAAATCTATAAACTGAATGAAAAACTGATTTACAAACTATTTGTAAACTGATTTACAAATTGATCTATAAACTATCTATAAACTATCTATAAACTGATCTATAAGCTATCTACAAACTGATTTACAAACTGACCTACAAACTATCTACAAACTGAATGACAAACTGATCTATAAACTATCTATAAACTGATCTATAAGCTATCTGCAAACTAATCTACAAACTATCTACAAACTGTATGATAAACTGATCTAGGTTTTAGCCTACAGAATCAAAAGAATCCTCAGCCATTTCTGAATCAAAATCCCAGACCAAGTACTCAGATCTTGTTCATTTCCTTTTTCCAGCTTCAACTCCTGTATTTTCATTTCCTCAGGCATTTCCGTATCTAGAAGACGTTAGAAACATTTCCCTTTATTCCCCATCTTGTTCAAATGATTCGCTTTATAATTCATTTTCGAGAAGAACGCATTTCAACGCTTTGTACTATGAGATTGCCATTCCCCAATTGGATTGTCAAATTCTGCCATTCTCCAATTCGAATAAACCCCCACAAAACACAAAATTAACTCGGATCAATTTGATCTTGGAAGTGGCGGAAGTTTAAACTCATAGTACCCAAGGTTTGTTGGTGATAAGCTGAAGATCTTTGTTGTTGGTGATAAGCTGAAACCTTTCTATCGTAACTCTCAAAGCCATCATGTGCTCTTATCTACCGTAATCATTAGTTCATTCAATTCATAGAGTTACCAATGATCGACCTTTCACCAACAAGCTCGCTTTCTATTCATTGTCAATCCCCCAAACTCTCAAAGCTATTATAAAAGCTATTATCTAATCTACAATAATCAATTCTGGTACAAATAATTTCCAATTCTAAATTCTCGAAATTCTTCCATATCCCTCAACGTTTCCTATTTCACTTTCTTTTATCTAAACTTTAAAAATCTTATTTTTCTATTCATTATTAGATCTCATAGGTAATGAGCATCAAAATCGACCAAAAACATTTCAAAAATCTAAATGCATATCCCTTCCCTGCTTTCTTTTGCTTAAAATTTCATGAATTTTCATTTTCTTTCCTTTTTTTGCCTTTTTTTGTACATTTCTATATACTTTTTATTCATTTCTTTTATTCATTTCATTTCTTTTACTGGCTCGGGTGTGATTTTTTTTATCTTTTTCGTCTTTTTCTTTTTTTGATTCTTATAAAATACTGTCCTTTTCTTTATTGTTTGTATTGTGAAAGTTTTTTATACACAAGATGAATAAATTTACTTTTTTAACAAGATGAATATGAAATTTTAACAAGAGAACAAGATGAACAAGATGAAAACAACAATGAAACAACAATGAAACAAGAAACAAATAAAAATAAACGAATTGATTCAAAAAAATGTTAACAATAAAGTTCCTGGTAGACTTCGGAAAACAAAACTTAACCAAAACCAAAACCACCAAAACCAAAACCAAAACCAAAACAAACCAAAACCAAAACCAAAACAAACCAAAACTCGTCAATATCTCGCGACTGGGAGGAGCTAGCGAAAATCTGTTTGCAGATTTGAAATCAGCATCCAAAAATCTATCACATAGGCTATTTTTTGTTTCGAAATTTCGAGGTCGTGTTTTGGTCCTTTTTTCGGCCGCGAGATTTTGTGGAGTGAGAAAAAGTGAAAGGCAAATTGCATTTTACAATTTTAAATTTACATGGTAATTTATATGCAAATTGTGTTTTGGTTTGTTTTGGTGTTTTGGTTTTGGTTTTGGTTTGTTTTGGTTTTGGTTTTGGTTTTGGTCTGTTTTGGTTTTGGTTTTGTTTGCCGAACTCTAGTTCCTGGAATTCCTTGCATTCTTGTCCTAAGCAAAGGTATTGTCAATGTCAACGATTTGGCTTCCATTTGGACCATGGTAACACAATTTTTTCGACTTTTAGCAATTGTAGTCAATTGTTTAGCAGCTTTATCAACCATCTGGGCAACTGAAATAGGTTATTTCAGTTGCCATTTCAATAGGTTATTATAGAGCACGTGTGGCTGACTGGTTAAGTGTCTTTTATCTTAATCGGAAGGTCGAGGCGTTCGAACCCCACATGCGACATGGTCACCCCCTTCGGATTTCCTTTCCCTTCGGGTTGAGAGGTTTTCTGGAGGGCAGTCTGGTGGTTGTGGCCCCAGTTCTTTAAAGTGACAAGCCACTCCTTCATCGTCATCTTCCCTTCACCACCAAAAAAGCTGTTTAGTTCCCCATTGAGCTTAGGGTTAGGGAGCCGTCTGTCATGACGTGGGTTAAGTTAAGATATAGCCTAGTATTGTGTGTGTCGTTGTATTGTGATTGATATATTTCGTGTATGCGATAAATTCACCACTGGTAGCCCCAGTCGGTATTTTTTTTTAAATTACATATGAAATTTACCTTTACACTTTACCAAAAGCCTTGACTTTCTCATTTCTCATCTGTTTTACGATAAAATTCTCTAACTTTTTGATATAAGTAAACGCTAAAAATATAGTATCTAATAATGTAAAAAGTGGTTATCTTGATGCCGAAAGACGGATTTTACGGGCGTACAAAAGTTGTTACTCTTCCAGCTGATCGTTCTTAGCCGATTCACCACAGAAAGGGCTCATATTTTAGTGTTAATGTCTCTCATGTGTCTATTATATAATTGCAAAAACAATTAAAGAAACCCATGGTGAAATAAGAAAATTAAGGCATGGTAAAGTCGCGAAAATTCGAAATTTTTCTGGTTTTTTTGAATTCGGCTCTCGATTCGATTTTTTTGAATTCGGCGCTTCCAGAAGGGGACCTTTTCTCATACGCCAACTTTCCGTCAACTCATACGCCTCTAAAAACTCCCATAGTTTCTTTTTTAATCTTTTTTAGTTATTAAATTGTGGAACCTTTTGCTCGTGATATTCCCACCTTGGCTAGATTTAAAGCCGCAATTTCGACTTTAAATCTAGCCAAGTTTTTGTTTTGAGTGATGTCCTTGGTGATTATTGTGCTCTTGTTTTGTTTGCTCTGTGATTCTTTCTTCAGGTATCTTTTTATCTTGCGTGTGTTTTGAGTGATGTCCTGGGTGATTATTGTGCTCTTGTTTTGTCGCTATTCAACTTAATAAAGCAAATATATTTGCAACAATCTAATGTATGGTGTTAGCTGGAAATTAAAAACGTCAAAAGCTAATTCACCTGTTCAATGGAAATTTGTGTCATTGAGAAAATGATTTTCTCGAAAATTCTTTACGCGAACTTATTCCTCTTGCTTTTCCAACGAAAATAGCTCAGACAATTTCCAGACTTTTTGAGCAGACCAGATTTTTCTTGAACCCAGATTTTCACCTATTAAACTTGGCTATAAGAGTCTTTAACTTCATAGTTTTATAAGCTACAGCAATAATAACAATAAATATAATAAACAAACAAAAAACAAGCATAAGAAATTACAAATTATCGAAAATAGTCAATTTGATGTGATAAGCATAATAAAAGATAAACCCAGCCTATTAAAAGATCAGCAATAAATCGGCAACTTTGGAAAAGGAAAAGGAAGACTTTGTGATTAGCCAAATGTAGAATAAAGATTAAAATAAAGCTGTGAATTGGTGGGAGAATGAGGAGAGGCTTGAGAAAGAAGATCATAATGTTTGTCGATGTTGAAGCACTGCTTGAAGTCCGACTCCTGCTGCTCCGACATTCCGAAGATCGCTGAAAAGAATGATTTAGCATAAAATTCACATTTAAACAGTTTTGAAGCTTATAGTTCTTGTGTATTAGATTTCGTAAACCGTTGGTCTCAAAAATAGTCATGACTATTCACCGATAATCTATAATTGCTTGTAACTAGAGTGTGTTCCTCGCGAGTAAGTAATTACTCGAATAAATTTTCATGTGTAATAGCTCGAGTAATGCGTTTTCTAAAAAATTGCAACACTTCTGTCGTTTATACAAACCTTGTTCATGATCTACCGTAAATACTGTAATAGTACCCCACCCCGATAATGACGGTGCGGAGTGTTGCGTAGGCTAGCTTTGAACGAGTGTTTCTTGACACTGGTTTATGCCACAATGCGCGCTTAGGTATCAAAAGATAGCCCTGAATTTCAGCTATTTTTTGATATCAAAGACGCTTTTTTGATACCAAAGATAATGACGATGCGGAGTGTTGCCTAGTCTAGCTTTGAACGAGTTTTTCTCGACACTAGTTTATGCTACAATGCGCGCTTAGGTATCAAAAAATAGCTGAAATTCAGGGCTATTTTTTGATACCAAAGATAATGACGGTGCGGAGTGTTGCGTAGTCTAGCTTTGCACGAGTGTTTCTCGACACTGGTTTATGCTACAATGCTCGCTTAGGTATCAAAAAATAGCTGAAATCCCGGGCTATTTTTTGATACCAAAGACGCATTTTTTGAAACTACGGGCGCTTTGAAAAAAATGAAATACTAAAAAGCTTTTGCGACTACGCGACTGTACGAGGGCAGTGCGGTACTATTACAGTATTTACGGTAGGTCAAATAAAGAAATTTGGGATATAATCTCATTATAAACTTTTAGTGCTACAATCAAGAGATTCCGCATGGAATACTTGTAAATGTCCAGGCTGGATTTGAAGTTATGCTGATATTGGGTCGATTTGTCGAGAAAATTGCAAGTGTTGCTGGAGTGTCGCCTGCGCGAAAAAAAAATCTAAAAGCAATTTTTTGTGCAGGTTTTTTCAAAAGATCATTCCATTACATTGGAAGGGAATTTCCCCACCAAATCAGTTAAACGGCTGAGTATCTTTAAAAAGTGTCGTATATAATGGGCAGCTATATAATGGGCGGGGACAAATGCGACCTTTTTTTTTGCGCACCTGGACATTTGCGCACCTTTTTTTTGCTGGAAAAGGCCTTAGGAAAAGTCGTAGAGCTGTTGTTGTTGTTGTTGCAGTTGTTGCAAATCGATCGAATAGCTTATCATCATCGGAAAGCGAAGACGAAGAATTAGCCGACATTGTCAAGCCGATTTTTCGAAAAGATGCATATCGTCGTTTCCAAGTGCTTCGAAGCTACGTCAAACAGAAAGCTGATGGAAGAATTGTTAATGCCGGGGTGGGACAAATGCTACCTTTTTTTTGCGCACTTTGTGTCTTTTTTTCGCTCGAAAAGACCTTAGGAAAGGTCGTAGAGCTTCAAAAATGTTTCCATAGAAGGGAATCGTATGCGTAGATTCCGAATTTCGACAAATCAGACCTCGCTGACACGTCAAATTCGGACTAAAAGGCAAAAACTGCGGAAAAGCGTTAAGTTGCGTAGTTTTTGCCTTTTAGCCCGAATTTGACGTGTCAGCGAGGTCTGATTTGTCGAAATTCGGAATCTACGCATACGATTCCCTTATATGGAAATATTTTTGAAGCTCTACGACCTTTCCTAATGCCTTTTCCAGCAAAAAAAAGGTGCGCAAATGTTCAGGGTGCGCAAAAAAAGGTCGAATTTGTCCCACCCCCATATTTTCGCTTTTTTGCTAAAAGTACGGTAATTTTTTCAAAGTGTGCGTTTTAAAAAACGCATTACGCATTCCAGTTCTACTTTTAACTGTAAAATCATCTTTCTCCTCTAGACAATTTCAAACTCAAGACAACCTTGCATTATCATTTTCTCTCTAGACATTGTACTTCCTGCTTCTTGAGATGGATTTTGGAAAAAATGGAAAAGAAAACCACTAATCGAGAGAGATCAATAATATCTCTACCCTTCAGTTTCTATTACTTGCTTATCAATCTCTCGTTTTCACTTTTATACTTTTCGAAAAGATAGGTCTCCTTTTTTGAAATGAAATCCCCGAAATTCCTGATCACTTATATTTCTTTAAGCTAATATTATATAAGATTTCGTTTCAGAAAATGCAAATCAAAGTGATTCCAGTCTCGGGAACGCCCGCTTCAATAGAGATCGAGCCAAAATCAATCAGCAGTGTCGATGTGGAGATCAATGCTAACGGTACTGGATCAGCGAATTGTTAACTTTGAAAACGATGAATCGAAAGCTTTATTTTCTTATGCTTAGTTCATTTAAAACCTTTCTCATGCAAGTCTTGAACCATTAAACTTGTTTTAAAACCCATCAAAGTATAGTTAATCAGATTACAATTTTGTTTATTTTAAGGTTATTGTTAGGATAACTCTTATAATAGTAAATACAAAAGTTAACAGATTCTCACATAACAAAACTTTCATTAAATCCTTTATCTGCTAAATTACAGATGCAAACACTGGAACAAACATTCATTTTGGTGTACAGCACAGATCAACAATGAGATTATGGATTAGTTCAAGTCGGGGAAAAGCTTTTCCTATCGATGTCTATGCAGTTGATCCAATCTATTCAATTAAAGAAAAGATTAGAGAACGAGAGAAGCTTCTCATTGCACAACAAAGATTGACTTTTGAAGGTAACAATACAAGTAGCTTTAAAGTAGCTTTAAAGGCTTTAAAGTAGTTTTAAAGTAGCTTTTAAAGGCTTTAAAGTTTAAAGCTTTAAAGTAGCTTTAAAGTAGCTTTAAAGCTTAAAAATCTCTAAACTTTCAAACAATTTTCAGGTTTGACTCTATCGGAGAACTATGATTTGATTGGTGGCTCGAAATTGAAAGAAAACTCTGAAGTGCAACTGAACTCTAGATATGGTTATTTATTCGATCACACCAGTGGATCTCAGCAAGTAATACAGATTTTTTAAAGTAATAATCTAACAACTAAACTCCTGATTTACCATTTTCCCTTTAGATTTTAGAAAACTCAACTTGTACAAATGTTTTCTTGATTCAAAGCAATTGAATTTTTCAGAGGCAAATTTAAAAACTCTTTCCAAATGTTATTTCTAGATTTTTATAGAAATATTATCATTCTACCTCTAGCTTTTCAATTCTATTAAAAAATACAATCGGTACATTCGGTATAAAACTATAAAACTATGAACTTCAAGACTCTTATAGCTAAGTTTAATAGGTGAAAATCTGGGTTTAAAATCTCAAAATCAAAATTAACAAAATTAAAACCACTTAAAATTCAGATGGTTCGTGTTTATGTGAAAGTAAACTCTCAAGATCATATAACTCTCGATGTTAGCGGTCTTTCGGCACAATCACTTGAAATTGAATGTATTAAAAGTGGTTTGAAAAAAGAAAAGTAATCTATAATTGAGCTTAAATCTTTAGCCACTTCATCGAATCTTAATGTTCATTGTACTGTTCGAGAATTTCCTTTATTGAAGATTTATGTCGAGAAAGAGGATGGATTGAGACAACTTTATGAAATAAAACCCCGACAACAAGTGATTGCTTTGAAAGAAATGATCACTGAAAGGGAACCGAGGATTATTTTGCTAGCACAACAGAGATTGTTCTTGGATGGTGAGTGATTTTGAGAGAGTGCAGAGTATTCTATTGTACTGTTCGAGACTATCAACAAGACTTGAGAACTTGTAGCTAAAAAGGTTAATAATCTTATAACTAGAGTCTTACTTTTCCCCAATCTCCTCCAGAAGTCAATTACAAGTGGGTGAAGAGAGGGAATAGGAACACTTCAAAAAGCTTCATTTGTTGAACTCATTGAACAATCAGACTTTGATTACTTTTAGATTACTTTTAGATTACTTTTAGATTACTTCTAGATCACTTTTGATTACTTTTGATTACTTTTGATTACTTCTAGATCACTTTTGATTACTTCAAGATTACTTTTAGATTACTTTTAGATTACTTTCGATCACTTTAGATTACTTTGATTACTTACTTTGATTCTAGTTGTTCTTTCATTCCAAAGAAGATTTGATTCTACCTTTAAAACACCAAGTTTTCTCTTGACTTACTGTACTAGTGTGTAGTCAAAGAAGTTTTTTAGTATTTAGTCTTTAATCTTTTTAAAAGTGTTCTTACTTTCAAATAGCGCTGAATCTCAGCTATTTTTTGATATCTAAGCGCACATTGTCGCTTAAGCCAATATCAAGAAAAACGAGTTCAAAGCTAGCCTACACAACACTCAGCACTATGGGAATGGGTCACTAAGTATTTTACTATTAAGTACAGTTATTAAGTACCAAAACTTTCAAAAACTACCGAAGACTTAGCTCTTTTTAGTTCAATATCTTGACTTTATCATGATTCGATTCTCCGTTCTCTCTAGTTCTTTAAAACTTTTCTTTTCCCTTGATTTTTTCTAGAGATTTTCGATTCTAACCTTTTCAGGTTCTGAACTAGCTGATGAACGAACATTTGAATCATACAATATCCTCAAAAACACCACTATTCAACTTCAAAAGACACAACAATGGGAATCACAGTTTGAAGATTAAAATTTTGTAGACTTTTTAGATTAGATCTTTTTTTGTTTATTTCAAAACTTTGTACTGATGAGATTCAATAAAAAAAAGTTACCCTGAAAAACCCGTACAAAATAATTAAACACAAAAAAAAGCTAAAAAACCTATTGTTATCGAAAAATTATTTTAATAAAGAATCCAATTCAGATCCCATAAAAGAATATTCAGTTTTTTGTGATTCGATTTCGAATTTCTCGTGATTTTCATGCTTTACTGCTTGCAAATAGTTGAAGTAACGGCAGAAAGTGAGCTGAAAACAAGAATAAAGTAAATACCGTAGTGCAGTAAATACCGTCTAATAGTAATGCACCCCACCGAGTTGATGACTATTTAACGGCTTCCAAAGTTTTCACAGAAGCTCAACGCTCAAATCCCCCACTAGATCTCATCGTCAGCTACATTTCCCGACTCCACATCGATAGGTTCTCATAAGCGGTTCTCGAGGAATTTAGGAAACGCTCAGGGTGCACTACTATTAGAGAGAACATGGTATATTGAAAGCTCTACAATATCTACAAAGTTAAGTTAATGTCCGCGATTGTATGAGATGTAGATCTATACTCAAATACCGTATTTTCTCTAATATTAGTGCACCCCGGCGAGCCGAGTTAGTGACTGTTTTACGGTTTCCAAAGTTTTTACAGAAGCTCAGCACCCAAATCCTTCACTAGATCTCATCGTCAGCTACATTTTCCGACCCCACATCGATAGGTTCTGATAAGCGGTTCTCGAGATTTCGAGGAATTTGGCGACGCTCAGGGTGCACTACTATTAGAGATAGCACGGTAGATTAATTCTAAGTGAATTTAAACATCTAGATCATCAGAATATCTTACTTGACTCCAAACAATCGTCACCATTGAGAGCAACGCTAGTGCTACATTATAGACATGTGAGGGAACTTCGTGAACTGAAAAATTTCTCTTTCTATTAGGTTGGTGCAGATGAAACTTCCGTCACACTTGTTGGTTTATATTTTGAACCTTATAAAAGTTTTTATTGAAGATATTTGTCTATCTGAAAGAGCGTCTCTTTCCGCGTCTTTTGATATCTAAGACTTATGCGTTTTACTTAATTTGAAGTAATTTTTAGCTTCTAGAAAATGGTTGACGAAAAATTTCGAGTGCGGGTTTGCTTGTTGTATGATTTTAAACAAGGCAGAACGCCTGCGGAATCTCTGTGCAAAGCATTCGGCGATGTCGTGTTGTCCGAACGTCAATGCCGGACTTGGTTTCAGCGCTTCCGAGACGGTGATGAGGTTTGGAAGACGAAAACGCGAAAACGATGAGTTGAAGAACGCTATCGAATCGGATCCATGCCAAACAACTCGGGGCTGCAGGCTGTTTGACGCGACCAACAACCAATCTCCGCCATTTGCACGCAATTGGTAAGACGAACGGTGTGGAAAATGGGTGCCCATCAGCTCAGCGACGCAAACAAAGCGACTCGGCTACAATGGCTGGAATTCTCGTCCGCCGCGCAAAGACCGCCGGTTTCTCGACTCCATTGTTACGGCAGATGAAAAGTGGAATGTTACGACAACACAACGAAAACGGCGTGGTTGGACGCCGGGAACCGCCAAAACCGACCCCAAACCGAATACCACGGAAAAAGGTGAGCTTGTATTGGTGAAATAGTAAAGGTCTCGTGTATTTTGGGTGCTGGATTCGGGCCAAGAGTCACGGCGGATCTCTACAAAGCCCAATTGAGCCGCGCGGACCAGGCATTGCGTCGCAAGGTAATAACACGGCGACTACAAAATTCCCCACGAAACCCGACCCCACACCGCAAAGACACCAGCAGAAAATCGAGGAATAGGCTGGGAAGTTCGCCTCACCGCCATATAGCCCGGACTGGCCCCACCGACTACCACTTGTTTCGGTCGAGCAGCACCTAGCAGAAAAAATCAAAAACCGCGAAGAGGAGACTGGGTCCAACTCTTCAGCCGGCCCGGTTCTCGAAAGGGCACCACCGCGTGGAAGATGGCAAAGGCTGATAATGATGGCGAATATCTTTGGTTGGGTTCTGATTAGGTTTTAAAATTGTTATGGTCCGGAGTCATCGCACCAACCTACTAGCTACAGTTACATTATTTCATTTCTCTATTTTCTATTTACATTTCATTTACACTCTACTATATATTTGTTTTTCTTCTGTAGATCGATCCGAGTATTTCAACTTTTCAACGATCTCAAATGCTCGAAGAACCTCCAAAACAGCAATCACCATATCAAGAAGAAGATAGAAAATCTAAATAATTATAATAAGAATTCAAATCAATTCAATTTTTCATTCAATAAATTATTAATCATTGATTGATTTGGCAACTAATATATATCAAAATCGATACTTTTCCGTGATGAGAGCTCATTTTCTCATAACGGAAAAGTACAATCTTCCAAATCACTTAAAAGAAAGTGTTCTTTATGGTGCTACTTTTAAATGGGCTCTCATAACGGAAAAGTACTTCAAAATCATAGAAAACAGTATTAAAGATTAACAAAAGAAAGTCTGTACAAAGAAAAGTCTGTACTTTAGAAAATCCCTTTACTTTTTAAGCATCATTTCATTTAGAGTTTTTATCGACATTTAAACTTTTGAAATTCTGGAACACGCTTATAATGAGCCTCAAAGAGCTTCTTTCTTCTTTCTTCTTTCCATTGAAAGGGAAAGAAAAAAGAAAAAAAAAGAAAGAAAGAAAGAAAGAAGTCTTTCTGATGGAAGAAAGCTTAAGAAATATGGAACCCATTCAGCTTTACGAAGAAATATGCTCACTTCTTTCTTTCTTTCTTTCTTTCTATTAGGAATGTTTTTCAAAGAGAATCACAAAATCTGCATTTTTTTTTAGTAAACAGCTTTAGTCAATCATATCTTTTTCAAAATGAAATCAATTCTTTCTAGAAATTGAGTTAAATATGTAAATCTCATTGGAATTTCCAAAAAAAGAATTTTGCATTCTTTTCAAATGAACAAATCCCCGTTTCGACTTTTTTTTTTTCAAAGAAAGCACCTTAAGAATGAAAAGACGATGAAATTTTTAAGAGTTCGCTTCTTTTGAAATGAAAAAAAAAGCTTTCAAAACCTGAAGACGAAAAAACGTTAAAAGCTTTTCGAGAAATGATTTCACTGATTCAAAATAGGAAAGTTGAACTGGTTTGTGATTATTCGTGAAAAAAAACCCACTAAGAAAGCTGAAAATGCCACCAATGGAGCGCCTCGTTTTCGAAAAATTGCCAATGTGAATGAAAAATAGAAAGGAATAGTGAAAATGAAGAGAACAGCTGGGAGAACATAGTGGAGAACAGCTGAAGAGAAGATTGAGTGAAAGACGACGATTGTTGAAGAAAGCCAGCACAGTTTCACTCCTGCCTAAAATAAGATTAAATCTGGCTGTTACTAATCGATTTGTAAGCCTTGTTCTTTATTTAACTCCCTCTGAAGCACTGGGTTTCGAATGCTTTGTGTTGTAATGGTTAGCACAGTTGCCCGGTAGGCAAAAGGTAGGGGATCGAGGCCGATGACTTTTTGATTTGTCCTATATAAACAATTGGACTCTCAATTCTTTCATTTTCTTCTTACGATTGGTAAAATATTAAAAAGAGGAGGTGTTTCTATCTTCAAAGTAGATAGGAACAGGCAGAACCATGAGCTCAACATTCACATACTTGCCTAATAATTCTAATATCCAATTTTCTTCTCAAAACTCACCCTAATCGAGAAAAGATTGCAACAGCATGAGTCGTCGAGAAATCGCGTGGTGCCAAATGTCATCTCGTACGTCATCTCTCTCGGGGATCACACTCTCACTCACAATCCCCACAGGTGCCTTTTTGAAAAGAAAAGAACGATGAAGACTCTGAACTTTTGATGGATGAGTGCTAGTGGGCGAGAAACAAAAACCAGCCATTGATGATGAACAAAACACGAATTATTGGAGTAATCATGAGAACTAGTTTAAGTTTCAAAAGATATCAATAAAGTAGTTGATTTGTTTACCTGTATTTAGGCAGAAAAGTAGATTTTCGAGAGCCAACGCCAGGGATATACTGGTCGTGCTCTGCAATAAAGTAAAGGAATGGAAAAGAAAGACTTCCGGAGAAGGGATTGAACTCCCGACCTATTTCTAAGCCTTGTTATCCGAGCAGACGCTCTAATTACTGAGCTATCCGGTATCTATTTCGCAAGGAAGAAAGAGGAAATACAAGGGGCAAGAGAAAGGAGGAAAGAGAAGGATGGAAGTAGATTTTCGAGAGCCTAGCATGACCAATGCCAGGGATATGCCAATCATGAGAGCTGTAAGCCAAACTAGGCAAGGTATGGTAGGCAAGGTATGGTAGAGCCAAAGCCCGTCCTAGGCCAAGGCCTGAGATTTTTGTGGGTTAAGTGAGCAGCAAAGGCAGACCAGGTAAAGCCAAAAGTTAAGCCAGGTTTTTGGCCTTATCAAATATTTTTCGAAAACCTTGCTCAAAGCGAATAAACCCTCAAAAATCTCAAATCTTAAACACTTGAGATCCGGGGGTTTAAGCAAATTCCGCAAACCAATAATATCCAGAGATTGAGGGGATAAGTGGATTCGAGGCGAAAGAGACGATTCACACAAACATACAAAGTGGAGGGCTATAGGGAAATTGCTTCTGAGGTGGCCCTCAATTCCCCGCAGCACTCAGTGAGCATAAAACTCTCCCCTTTTCAACGAAAATCTTTCCCACATTTTGAATGTATTTGAAAAGCCCAAAGCTGAGCTTTTCTCAATCCTTTCCTCATCAAAATCTTTTTAAAAATCAAAAATTTTAATCATGCATTATTTCTATTTTTGGTCGATCTTTTAAAATCAGAAAGTGAACGGCTTTTTTTTGTTTATTTAATGAAAAGCTGAGATAAAATTCTAAAGGCTAAAAACTTTGGATGTCAAATTGGTTCATTGCATGCAACAAAAGACTTTAAAATAGCTCTCAGCTATAGCTCAACAATAAAGAACAAATGCTTGATTACACATCGAAAAAAAAAGAAATAAGTAAAGAAAAAGAAAGAAGAAAGTGAGAAAAAAGTAAAATAACAATTTTAAGAGCTTTCATAAAGCTTTCCATGGTGATTCATTAGTTTTAACGAAGCTTTAGAACATATCGAGCAAGATCGAGCAAGTTAAAGTCAATTCAAGAACAACAAGTTAAAGCCCGAGAATAGTTTGTGTTTGTTTACGCGAAAGTTTGACTTTCTAATCCTTTAGAATAAAAATAAAATTGAAAAAGTTGAAATAGAAAATCTGGAAAAGGACTTTAACATGAATCACTGAAGTGTACGCTGGGAAGAAAAATGGTGAAAGAGAACGAGGCGGGACTTTAATGCTCAAGCAAAGCTCTTTTGAATTCTTAAGAATCCGAAAATCTGACAGATTAAAAGAAAACAAAAATTCTCTAAACGTTAAATTGTTACACATAATTAGAAAGTTTTTCGAGAAATGATTTCACTGATTCAAAATAAGAAAGTTGAACTGGTTTTGTGATTATTAGTGCAATAAAAAACCCACTAGCTTTAGAAAACAATTGATTGTAAATTTTTTAATTATTCAATTCTTTGTAGAGTGTATTCCTCGCGAGTAATGCGTTTTTTAAAATGCATAATTGGGAAAAAAATTACCGTACTTTTAGCAAAAATTATTGCAAAAGAATGACGCTAAAATGACAAGCCTCGCATTATATACAACACTTTTTAAAGATACTCAGCCGTTTAACTGACTTGCTGGGAAATTCCCTTCCAATGTAATGATTTTTTCTGAAAAACCTGCGCAAAAAATTGCTTTTATATTTTTTTCGCGCAGGCGACACTCCAGCAACACTTGCAAGTTTCTCGAAAAATCGACCCAATATCAGCAAAACTGCAAATCCAGCCTGGACATTTACAAGTATTCCATGCGGAATATCTTGATTCTAGCACTAAAAGTTTATAATGAGATTATATCGCCAATTTATTTATTTATTAACAGACGACAGATGGACGATATGGATCACAGAGTGGCTACCTCCGAGACCCGAAGAGGCCCATCGGAAGACCAGCAACGAGGTGGAACACAGTCAGAGAAAGGATGGCTCAGAGAATTTAGCTTGTGTTTGTAATCAAATCGAACGAGCCCTGAGAACGACGCATCGAGCCCTTGAAAGGAATCTCCTCGGGCACAATAGGAAGACGCAGCTCGACCAAGACCTAAGAAGTACGGATATGCGTTAGCTCTCGGGACTCAGAGGTCCAGTGGAAGTGATCGAGAGAAAAAGACTCGGATGGGCCGACCACGTGGCCAAAAGAACAGACGACAGATGGACGATACGGATCACGGAGTGGCTATCACGAGACCAGAAGAGGCCCATCGGAAGACCAGCAACGAGGTGGAGCACAAGAGTGGCAGAGATGGAGAAAGGATGGCTAGAGTGCAACCACCACCAGCACAAGCAAGTCGAAGACTTCGAACCAGGAACAACCAAGATAGGAAACACTGGATAACAATAGCAAGGGATACAGAAATGGAAGCAGGTTGTGATCTGCGCAAATAGGAACACCTAAGTGCGAAGACAGATCAAAAAAAATCTTTATTTAACCTAGATCATGAACAAGATTTATATAAACGAAAGAAGTGTTGCAACTTTTTAGAAAACGCATTACTCGAGCTATTACACATGAAAATTTACTCGACTAATTACTTACTCGCGAGGAACATACTCTAGTTACAAGCAATTATAGATTATCGGTGAATAGTCATGACAATTTTTGAGACCAACGGCTGACGAAATCTAATACACAAGAACTATAAGCTTCAAACTGTTTAAATGTGAATTTTATGCTAAATCATTCTTTTCAGGGATCTTCGGAATGTCGGAGCAGCAGGAGTCGGACTTCAGGCAGTGCTTCAACATCGACAAACATTATGATCTTCTTTCTCAAGCCTCTCCTCATTCTCCCACCAATTCACAGCTTTATTTTAATCTTTATTCTACATTTGGCTAATCGCAAAGTCTTCGTTCTCCTTTTCCAAAGTTGCCGACTTGTTGCTGATCTTTTAATAGGCTGGGTTTATCTTTTATTATGCTTTTATTATGCTTATCTCATCAAATTGACTATTTTCAATAATTTGTAATTTCTTTTGGTTGTTTTTTCTTGTTTATTATATTTATTGTTATCACTGCTGTAGCTTTGGTATAAAACTATGAAGTTAAAGACTCTTATAGCCAAGTTTAACAGGTATCTGGGTTCAAGAAAAATCTAGTCTGCCCAAAAAGTCTGGAAATTGAGCCGTTGGAAAAGCAAGAGGAATAAGTTCGCGTAAAGCATTTTCGAGAAAATCATTTTCTCAATGACACAAATTTCCATTGAACAGGTGAATTAGCTTTTGACGTTTTTAAGTTCAATTAGCTAACACCATACATTAGATTATTGCAAATATATATGCTTTATTCAGTTGAATAGCGACAAAACAAGAGCACAATAATTAAAGTACAGTAATCCTGATGAGGTACAGACTTTCTAGAGTCCAGTACCCTTGGGAAGTACAGTAAATCCAGGAAAGCACAGTAATTCTCAGCTTGTAGACAAAATTTCAGAGCAATCGGCCAAGAGATGGCTGAGAAAACGAAGGTGAAATGAGGTTCGGGTCGTAAAAGTCGCAAAGTTTTAGTATTTCATGTTTTTCAAAGCGCTCCTACTTTCAAAAAATGCGTCTTTAATATCAAAAAATAGCCTGGATTTTCAGTTATTTTTTGATACCTTAATGCGCATTGTAGCATAAAGCAGTGTCGAGAGAAACGCGTGCAAAGCTAGACTACGCAACGCTTTACACCGTCTAACAGTATTTACGGTAATTAACTTAAAAATATATTGCTGTATTCTTTTCTACAAAAAGACAGCATAGAGGCAATACAAGCGTTGAGCGAGATGAACTTATTGGAGCTGTAAAATTACCAGTACCTGATGAGGATTTTGAGGATTTTTTAGGCGCTATCGGGTTATTACATCAAAAAAGAACTTGCCCTAGTTGTGGAAACGAAAAAAAAAGCGCAGAAAAAGAATGCGCAAAAAATAAAATAGGAAGGCAATCGAAGGGCATGTCGTAAACTAAGAAAGAAGAACAAAATCAGCTTTTATGTTGCGATTTTCTTTGAAAATTCTAATTCTCCGGGACTCGAACCCGCTGCCTTCGGAGCGTGACAGTCACGGTAGTTACGGTAATTACGTTTGTGTTGAGTTGGAACATATTTTAATCCTGCATAGTTTTCAAATGAAAGTTGAAAAGAGAACATAAAAGAATCATTTGAAAGATTGCATACTTTTTCGGAAAAGTTAAAAGAATCATTTTTCTTGTAGGTAGCGAAATCGCCACAATTTGACGTGATGTCAATGTCGAAACCCTAGGAAGATATCATCTCAATATCTTCTAGCGACTCGAGATCAATTCTACTGTTTCTCTCAGATTTATGCCATACAGAAAAGGGGTTGTGTTTCGATTTGAAGTTAGAAGTGTTGAAACAGATGGAATCATGGGATGATCTGCCGTATTGAAAATTGTAGCGACATGCTGTCCAAAAACACTCGAAGAAATCTTTGATTCACCTTCGCCAACTCAAGCACTCAAGCACTTGAACCATTTGGTTGGGTTTGTGGAGAATCGATTCTCCACTAGTAGTGATTGTTGAAACTGTTCTCTTTTCACATTCATCATCGTTAGAAGAAATCTCAAACCTATTATTTCGTATTCCTTGGTCTAATTAAAGCTTGCCCAAGTGCTCAGTCAGCACTAAACTTGCAACAAAGACTTTTAAAAGTGCCACGTAGTCGTTTTTGTTGATTTGTTTCGTCAAAATTGAGACCCACTAGAGCCTGTCCATCGATTTGCTGATCAATAAGATCGGTACAAACAAAATAGGATTTATTTATTGCCACTTTTCAATCATTTTTTCTGAAGACTGATTAATGCTAAAAATCTGTGCCATATTTCCGAGAAAATCACCCATTTTCTCTATTTTAATTTGGTACCAAAAGGAACAGCAACAAAGGCATTGGTGCTGAGATCTTAGGGTTTGCTTGAAAAACCTTAATGAAACGAAAAAATTTGAACGAAACATCTAAATTCGAATTCTAAATGACAACCTCGTGAGCTACCGTAGCCAAAGGATGGGATAAAAGGGAAATTTTACTCTTGGGAAATCATTCGTCTCTTCTCCCCGAAAGTGATTGGTGACCTTTTCTGCCATAATTTGTGTTTTTAGAGTTGTTCCTTGTTAGCGTAGATTTTTATATCTTTCTAAAGGCATACCGTACTAGTTTTAAGCATTGTTTGGATCATAAATGAGCTATTTTGGTCTACGAGACGTTTTTGTTTTAAAAAAGCGACTTTTGAAATCTTTCAAGTCAATTTTGGCTCCTTTTAAGTGTCAAGCTTTACTTATTGTTGTTTATACACTAAAGACCATCAAAAGCTTTTTAAAAATTCAAGATCAGACTTGAGCTAAAAACTGACATTTGTCCCCACCTTGTTGATTGTTTTTATTTTGTATTTTGTAGCCAACCTTTCTGCCATATGTGCACTGATTGTTCTTTTCTAATCTTTCAATTTTCAGGTAAAATGGCAAAACTTGCATTCGGGATGCCCAATCTCCTCAATTTTCCGATGGGAAAACTCTACTACGACCTGATTTTGGAGGTGATCGATGAATTGGACCCAAATGATGTGCCCGCATTGATGAAAGTTGACCGAAGGCTTCGATGGATTCTTCTTCAGAAGCCAGCACGGATTTTTGGAAAACAAATTTATTGGATTAGCATCTCCCGAAAGGGACGTTGGGAGGAGGAAACCTACAACATTCGATTCCAGAAATTTCGTGAATTACCTTCTTTTCGAATCAACTTTGATGAATCAACTTCAACTTTTGATGAATCAACTTCAACTTTTGATGAATCAACTTCAACTTGTGATGAATCAACTTCTATTCGTTTCTCTCTTTCGTCACGTGATGTTCTTTTATTATCACAGGTTGAACGATGTTGGTGTTTGTTCATTTCACAAACTGATGGAAATAGCAAACTGTTGCCTGACTTCAATGAAAAGGAACGTTCGGCACTCAAGAAGATCTTCGCCAATTTGAAACAAGTCAATCATTTGTATGTCAACGAGCTCGGTGCAAACAGTTTCAACGATTTATTTAAGGATTTTAAAACTGAGGTCACCGATCACGCAAGCTTCGACATTTGGGGGATGGGCGAAGTAGAACAACAGCTTGTATGGTCTTTGATTAGTGATGGAGGCTTTAGAACCTGCAAAACCATCCAAATGAATGTTTGGAAACTACAAGTAGTCGAATCGACAATTAGGTTGGTTCTGAATTCCGGAATTCCGGGTGAAAATAAAGAGGCCACTTGTTTCGTGCGGTCCGAGTATTCCGCAACCGAGGGTGAAATGAAGTTCTTGATCCAATTGATCAAGAACTTTCCCGAAATTCGTGATGTCAACGAACGAGAAGAGACTTTCATCATCAATACAATGAAGAAATCACTGGAAAGTTTTACGCTTCCTTTTGCTTATGATCCTGTTGACGAATTTTTAAGTTTTGGTGATCCATGTCATTGCTATTGGAAAAGATTCGATGAGATTGAAAAAGGCTGTATTTATGTTGTGAGCAAGCGCTTTTTCTTCACCAAATATGTTCCATTAGCTCAAGGAAACTTGATCTGACCCTATTTGTTGCTGCCTCAATCCTTTGTATTTTTTCAGCTTATTTTTGTGACTGCACCTACCTATTTGAGCTATAGCAGTTGCTTATGTTGTTTCTGCCAAAAATGTGCCTGTCGAGATTTGAAATTGTGAGTACGAACCTTTATGTTCTGGTGATTTCTCGTGATCTTTTTAATAATTTTTGATCATTCTATGCAAAAATAAATACTTTGCTCAACCAACCGGATCAAATAAGATAGCGTTTGGCTTAGACGCGGCATTTATTTATTGAAGAGTTTTACTTTGTTTTCAATTTTTTTGGAATTGAAAATTTGAAATCTAAGCTAAAAAGAGAAAATCTAACACATAACATTTAATGGTTTCTTTTATTGATTTGGTTGTGGAAACAGCATGTCGATGAACAACGAAGGATTCGTCAGTAGTAGGTTCAGAAACGTCTTCGTGTCGGCAACATTGTGAGATTTTTTAAACGATATTCGATATTTAGATTTAGGTTCATGTGCGGATACACCAAAGAAGTTAGATGTTGGCGGCGGATGGTTTAGCGAATGAGATCCTTTGAATTTGTATGTTTCTTCTTGCTTGAGACTAATATTTTGCATTCAGTGGATGGAAGTTGCTTGAAAAAAAACAATTCGGAGAAGATGGGAAGAACAATGCCCGATTTGTTAAATCCATTCGAAAATCTCTTGTTGAAAGCCTGGAAAGACAAGCACAAGAAGGAGAACCGAGTGTAGTCTTGTGGAGGTAATCGTAGCTTATGACGAGATGCCATTCGAACGTGATCTCAATCAGCCGCCTACCAACAAGCGTTTGTTGAATTTCTCTTATATTAACCCATAAATTCCCTTTTAGGCTTCGTAAACTCCACTATAAACTGGTGTCAGTGTTCAATTCAACGGTGTATTTCGTTTTGACAGGACATTCATGAACCATGTAATGGACCATTTCAATTTCATTAGTGTTTTATTTTTAGGCAAACACTGGCTTCATCGAGAAATCAAAACTAAAGGAACTTGATGAAGTCTTTATTGTAACTTATTTGTATTTCTAAATGTCCTCGTTTGTTTTGCGTGGCTAGACTTTTGGCTGTATCAATTTGATTGTCAGCTTTCCTGACATTCATGAAAATTGGCTTAAAAGTCTAGCCACCTGTCAGTGAGAAAAATGATTTTCTTCGAACAAAAAGCATTTTCTCGAATCCAATTAATTTTCCGAAAGGTAGTACTAAATATAATTTTAATAAAGTTTTCTTTTTATGATAATTAGATACTTAGGTTGGTCTAGATTTGTAGGGGAGTCTCCGATGTTCATTCCTGAGACGAGATCAAAGGCAAAAATAGCCGGGAAAAACCCCCCCTCTAAGCACGTTTCTTCCCAGCATCTCACTTTTTTCCTTTTCTTTGTCTTTGTCTTTGTCGCTAAATTGGTCTACAGAAATAAACGTTTATTTTGTTACAATTTCAACGAAGAATAAGAGAATTTACAAAAAAAAGGATAAAATACCAGAAATATCACAAACTTGCACTGAATCGGGTCGAAAGATAGGGGAACGCTTTGGATGAATCGGCTAAGGGGACTTGAGAAAGGCTAAACTTTTCGAAATTTCAAGCTTTTGCTGTAAATTTACGCGCGGGAATGCGCGTTCGATGTCTTTTTGTCATGTGTTCATGGGAGGAACGGTTCTCAAGATTTCGGGCAATAAAACAAAGAACAAAAATCACACTAAACAGCTCGAATTTAGCCAAAAAGCGTCAATTTTCTCATTTCTAGTCTACAAAACAAAAGAAAGTCTAAAATTTTCGGTGTTGATTTTAAAGCAAATCTCTCAAGAAGCCAGCACTCAGAAGGTTAAGTCGTAAATTTCAAAAACGCAAAAAGCTAAAAGCACCAGAATTTCGTTAGAATGGTGCGTCGTATTTACATGAAAAGTACAAAAATCACAAACCATTTGCTAGAGTTTGCAAGATCGAAACGTATAATGTACTTTAGTCAAACTTAAATCCACCAAAAAATCGTTTTCGATTTGCGATCGCGTGCGCCGGCAACGTCTCGAATTCGTCCTCTTTCGCCGGATTGCTGCTCTCGCGTTTTTGCTGCGTTTGAAGGCCGGCTTTCTCCTCGAGTTTTATGGATTAATCCATACAAAAAAACTCGTCCCAACCTATTTTCCAGCTCGCAAAAGTTGAATGGATAAATTTTTACGGATCAATCAGCAAAAATTCACCGAAATATCCCAATTTTTTAGAGCAGCCGAAAATTTATGGTTGATAGGTCAATAAAATCCATTCGGGGGTTCGTTTTCAAATATTGGAATGAGTGGAATGCAGAAAACTTTAGCCGCATTATGAAGTTGTTTGACTCAGAATTTAGGGACGGAAGAAAGCCAGCATTATACACAAAAATGCATCAATGATGCTCGTAGACTGTAAAATATGCCGACTGCCATCGAAACTATCAATTCTCCCTTTCCCCACAAAATAATCTCTTTATAATCGGTCGGAGTGATCAAATAAACCCGCCAGTACAGAGACACAAAAAGAAGAATACCACAAAATAAACTTTCGAAAGTACTTTCTAAGCGTGATTACGGACGTGTTTTTACGAAGATTTTTTCCCGGGTTTTTCTGAAAATATTTATTGCGATGAAAGAAAAATTTTAACCAAATCGAACAAAGTCACCAGATTAGCGCAAAACAGGAACAAATAACTTTTAGATCACTTACTAAACATATGGTTTGAGAAATAGTTAAAATATAACAAACTATCCCAATACACAACAATAGAATACCAAAAACAGCATGTAGAGCCTAGTAACCAGAATAATCTCATGATCGAATAGTGCTTGGTCGTAGACTGAAGCGGAAATCGTTCGACCGCCGAAGAAACGTTCATCCAACGCCTTCTTTGCTTCATCTACCTGAAAAAAAGGAAGATTATAGACGCAGAGTTAGATATTTTAACGTGTAGTAGTAATAGAAGTTAAAAATTGTGAGCTTTAGGCCAGACTGATATTTATTTGATACTTTATTAATATTTGAGGAAAATCGAATACCTGATTCGTCGTTGAGAACTTGACAAATATCTTAACCACATCATTCGCCTCGTCGTTTACAATCAACACCTAGAATCGGAAATGCAAACACAGCTTCAAATCAACTTACGTCCTCAACGTCTCCATATTTCGAGCACTCTTCTTTTATTTCATCTTCCAATAAATCGTCAATCTCTTCAGCGCTCACCATATTCTTTAGCAACAATATTTGCGATCGATTCACGCGCATCAACTTTGTCATCAACAAGTGTCTCGAGTCATTTCCACTAAAGAAACTTTCATGAAACTTTGAGAATAAACTTATTAGAGGTTAGGATAACTTGAGCAGAAACACCAACCGTATCTCTAAACCTTCCTGTGATGCGAAGGTTGCTTGATCCTTGTTCACTTCTTTGTTGATAATTTGATCACTCATTGCACCAGCTTTCTCGGCGGCTGCCAAAGCGGCATCGCTGCTCAACTAAAATAAAATGTTTAGATGGTTAAAACTAAGCACGAGCTAATTTCTAGATATAGCTTATAGCGTTATATCTATGGTTTTTATATAATTAAGAGTGTAAACCTTAGGTCCTTTTGTGTTTGACGCTTTCACAGGTTTTGTTTTCCTCTTGATCTTGGCCGCTTTCTTTGCTGCTTCTTTATAGGCGGCATCCTTCTCAGCTTTAGACTTAAATAAGAAATATTGAGGTGGTTCGTTAAGCATTCTCAACCTTTATCAATTGCAGTTGATTTTCACCGTCCATAATTGCCAGTGCGAGCGATTGGATGTCACCTTTCCCAGAGGAGCCAGAAGTGATAGCGAGTGGACCTAAAAAAGTTTTTTTTCAAAACATCCACAAACCAGTTTCATCATCCTCATCTTCTTCAAGTGCACCGCTGCTCGCAGTGGGTCCAAAAGTAGCTATTTCACCGGAATTATGTGTCTAAAATGAAGAATTTTAGTTCAACCAAACTACTAAATTTAAACTCCAAACTCAATAAACTCACCGCATGAACTTTAATCCGATCGAAGATCGACTTTGACTCTTTCGTTTTCTTCTTTGGAGTGCCCCCTTGTGACTTTGCTGGAGAAGGAATCGGTGGATGTGGTTTGGCTGTTTGACCGGTGGACAATGTTGGCACAACGACGGTGGGTTGTGAAACCTACAGTTTGAAAATTAATGCGATCCGGCTTAGTAAAAACCTTCAATAATTCAGGTGGTGGAATCTTGGCAGCAGATTTCGATGGATTCGGTTTCACATCCGGTTTCACGTCATCGACTTCAGCTCTAGAACGAGGTTCAGGATCCTTCTAAATTGAATAAGTTAAGTGAGAAAAGGGGAAACCTTCATGAAACGTTCCCAAGCCGGTGAATCATCCTCGACTGAAGCTGACTCGGGAGAAGGTGGCGGCGATGAAGGCGCTGCTGGCTCAACTAAAACAAAAAATTATACGATTCAAAGGAATTTCAATAATCTTAAGCTAATAGTTGACCAAAACTAAACTCATCAAAATTTCGATCTAAAATTATGATATTCTAGAAAACCCGACAAATCTAATGTGTTTTTAAAAACCAGGCAATGGAGAATAGTAGTACCATACTCTGCCACCTGGCAGAGTATGGTGGAATCGGTGAGTTGATTCTTTTGTGATGAGCCGCTTGGACTGCTGCTGCCTGACTGAAAAGAAAGTATTCACGAGAGCTTGGAGAAAGATATTCATTTGTTTTTAATGCTCAATTCGAAAAACCGACCGGTGTTGCTGGAATAATATAGTTTAGAGCTTCGACCGAAGTGACACACCAGTTAAACGGAAACGAAATTTCTTGTGGGTAGCGAAATCACGACAATTCGACGTAATGCGAATGTCGAATCTCTAGGAAGGTCTCATCCCCAATATTTTTTAAGAAAAATTTTTTAAAAATCCAGATTTTAGCCCTTGATCTCGACTCGAGAATGACGATCGCAGATTCCCATACAAAGCTCGAAATTTTGTAATCGAAAATCAAAATCGAAAAAATCACCGGTATGCCTTTTTCATTTCATTTCGAGACAAAGGGATCATTTTGAGTTTCAGATCAACCCAATTATCATAGTTATCTGTTTATCTAATTATCATAAAAACAAAAAAAAGTAGCAAAATTATAACCATTACTATTTTCGGAGAATTAGATTCGATTACAGGAAATAATTTTTGTTCAAAGAAAATCATTCGCAATCATTTTCTATAAATACTTTACTCCCTAGGACTTTTTGGTTTATGTGCTGGATCTCAATAATTTATTGTGGTGCCGAAAGCTTTCAATCTTCAAAAATTTATTCGAAAGCATAGCACAGCACACTCATTACACCATCAGACTCAAAAAAAAGAGAAACCCAAGAACACTGACTAATTCTGACGAAAAATTCGTGTTCTACAGACCAACCCCACGTAAAGAGGCCGCTACGCGGCCACTCGACTGACTGACTCACAAATTCTCACAAATGCTTACATACAAATTGATCTACGATCAAGCTACGCAAAACAAAAGAGGACATTAACAAGTACAGACGATTTACAATAGAGTTTACAATGTTCCGTTAGTGTTGATTTCTCGAAGAAGAAGAAGAAGTGTTTGCCTAGAAATAAAACATTAATGAAATTGAAATGGTCCATTACCTTATTCAAGAATTCCAGTTCGATCCACTTTTCTGGTTCTTTTTCAGCAGCAGTAGCGAGTTTATCAGCCTAGAAATAAAAAACGTTTGATAATCATTAGTGAAAAAAACTCTACTTCCACGTTTCCAGGGACACCAACGTGAGCTTTCACCCATTTGAAAGACACCCATGAACCGTGAACTTTCCTGAACATCTTCACCACTTTAGCCAGTTTATAAAGCCTAAAACGGAATTTATAGATCAAAGTAAGAGAAATCAACAAACGCGTCTGTGTAGGTAGCATCCTTCCAATTTTTCCCCCAAGCCTTTTCCAACGCCTCGTCCTTCTCGCACTGGAGATCTTTGTTTATCATGCGATCGATTCCATTGCACATATCCTTACTGTCGGAGAAAATCATCACCGATCGACCGTGCCTAAATTCTGCTTTATTCATTTGCAAAATTTTTACAACGTTTGTAATAAATTCTATAATTTTTCTTCGAACATTTAAAAAACCTCTAGATAACAAAATTAAAACGCCTCACTTGAAACCCTCCTTGAGCAGTTTGTCCAAGGCTACGCAGGCAGCGATTGTCTCAACAAGGGTCGATCGTTCTTCCTTCTTTTTGTCGACGACCGTCAACAATGCCTTTTCCATTGGATGCTTTTCAAGAAAGTCGAGATCGTTTTCTTTCTCCTTCAATGCGCGTGCTCCCTTCAACTTCAATTTTCTAAATGCAAAATATTAGTCTCAAGGAAGAAGAGACTTACAAATCCCATTCTGTTTTATCGGGAAAATGTGCTCCGACGCCATTGAACTTGGATGGATAATCTTTGCATGACCCGTCAGTGTATACCTAAACACCAAATATCGTTCAAAAAATCATCAATACACTCACCACGATACACTCTTTGGGAAGTTTTTCAACCTTCTCCCGGTGTTCCTTTTGGTGTTCCTCGGCATGACTTTTACACCACTGAATAAACAGAAAACATTAAATGCAAAAGGTTATGCCTTAGATTTTCCTCGTTTTGCTTCGATTCCAAAGTTTCTATTTCAAGAACATCAAAGTTAAAACCCTTTTTATAAACATTATGGAAGCCTAGCCTAACACCTATACACGCAAAAATGCCATAAATTTAGTTATCACAGTTAAGATACCGGATAGGTCACCGTCCCAACGATTTGCTTGTCAGCAGTGCAGGTTCCATGGCCGCCCTCACAATGACGTGGGTTATCAAAGTCATGACCTCTCGCTCGTTCAATATCGGATCCATCTAAAACAAAGAATTGATATATATCTTAGCAAGAAAAACCAGAAATTATCTTAACCAAAAACCACAAACCTTGCAGCTTCTTTCGACAACAGAACCATTTGAAGAACTCCACGATCGAACGGAACATCGTAACTTAAAGAAAATACTCTTTTAAATGTCCAAGTTCTTTAAAAAAGCTCAACGCCCCAATACCATCACCCTCTAAAACTGATTCATCAAGTTTAAAAGAGTAATGATTTTGCTGAACCGAAGATTGATGACAACGCTCCTTTGTTTTACCAAGTTGGCCTATCATCAATTTTATCAATCTTTTCTTTCAGATGACTAAAAAGTACAACTATATGATATTTTGATTTAGAAATTTGTCGAATGATCACTTGCCCTCTGCGAACACTTGTGTCTCTCGTCTCTACATGCCGCACTACACGTCGAAAAACACTATGTACCTCAAGCTACGCAATGCCAAATTAAAGTGTTTGGTTTTGTATAGATTGGCATTATTATTATTATTATTTTGAATTTATTGTTTTTACAGAATGGGATGTTTTTCAAATTTAGTATTGCATTGTCTTCAATAAATGTTGTCCATTAAAATCCGAAAAGCGCAAATGTTTGAATAAAAGCATGAATGCTATTTGATGAATCAGTTTTAGAGGGTGATGGTATTGGGGCGTTGAGCTTTTTTAAAGAACTTGGACATTTAAAAGAGTATTTTCTTTAAGTTACGATGTTCCGTTCGATCGTGGAGTTCTTCAAATGGTTCTGTTGTCGAAAGAAGCTGCAAGGTTTGTGGTTTTTGGTTAAGATAATTTCTGGTTTTTCTTGCTAAGATATATATCAATTCTTTGTTTTAGATGGATCCGATATTGAACGAGCGAGAGGTCATGACTTTGATAACCCACGTCATTGTGAGGGCGGCCATGGAACCTGCACTGCTGACAAGCAAATCGTTGGGACGGTGACCTATCCGGTATCTTAACTGTGATAACTAAATTTATGGCATTTTTGCGTGTATAGGTGTTAGGCTAGGCTTCCATAATGTTTATAAAAAGGGTTTTAACTTTGATGTTCTTGAAATAGAAACTTTGGAATCGAAGCAAAACGAGGAAAATCTAAGGCATAACCTTTTGCATTTAATGTTTTCTGTTTATTCAGTGGTGTAAAAGTCATGCCGAGGAACACCAAAAGGAACACCGGGAGAAGGTTGAAAAACTTCCCAAAGAGTGTATCGTGGTGAGTGTATTGATGATTTTTTGAACGATATTTGGTGTTTAGATATACACTGATGGGGCATGTAAAGATGATCGATCCAAGTTCAATGGCGTCGGAGTACATTTTCCCAATATCGTTAATATCGATAATCAGGTCTAATACGATAAAAATTTCGCTTTCTCGAGTCAACTACGGCATAAGGTTCGTTGTTTAGCATTCCAACTTTGACTATAACGATTGAATTTTGGATTTTTGTGTAAACTTTTCGTAGTTTTACAATTTTCACAATACTTTTTGATATCTTCGGCTTTAAGTGAGAGGAAGGCACTTTTTGTCGCCAAAACCGCTTTTCCCTGGGGTAATTAAGTCCGTTGAGCACGAATATGGCATTTTTAACCAAACAACTTTTTAAGCAACGCTTGGGAGACAAGTGAGAATTTGGATTTCAAAGAAAATTTCAAAGAAATTCAGTGATTCATGTTAAAGTCCTTTTCCAGATTTTCGATTTCGACTTTTTCAATTTTATTTTTATTCTAAAGGATTATAAAGTCAAACAATTTTGCGTAAACAAACACAAAATATTCTCGGGCTTTGACTTTTTGTTCTTTGATTGACTTTAACTTGCTCGATCTTGCTCGATATGTTCTAAAGCTTTGTTAAAACTAATGAATCACCATGGAAAGCTTTATGAAAGCTCTTAAAATTGTTATTTTACTTTTTTCTTACTTTTTTCTTACTTTCTTCTTACTTTTTCTTTACTTATTTCTTTCTTTTTTCGATGTGTAATCAAGCATTTGTTCTTTATTGTCGAGCTATAGCTGAGAGCTATTTTAAAGCCTTTTGTTGCATGCAATGAACCAATTTGACATCCAAAGTTTTTAGCCTTTAGAATTTTATCTCAGCTTTTCATTAAATAAACAAAAAAAAGCCGTTCACTTTCTAATTTCAAAAGATCGATCAAAAATAGAAATGATTCATGATTTTTTGATTCTCAAAAAGATTTTGATGAGGAAAGGATTGAGAAAAGCTCAGCTATTTTTTTCACTATTTTTTTTGACGTAATAACCCGATATGGCTCAACTAATCCTCAAAATCCTCGTCAGAAACTAGCAATTCCTCAGAGAGCTCCAATAAGTTCATGTCGCTCAACGCTTGTATTCCCTCTATGCTGCTAATTTGGTAGAAAAGAATGATACAACAGTATGTTGTTAAGTTAACTACCGTAAAGACTGTAATAGTACCCCACTCTCATAATGCCGGTGCGGACCGTTGCGTATTCTAGCTTTGAACGCGTTTTTCTCAATACTGCTTTATGCTACAATGCACCCTTAGTTATCAAAAAGTAGCTAAAATTCAGGGCTATTTTTTGATATCAAAGACGCTTTTTTGGAAGTAGGAGCGCTTTGAAAAACATTAAATAACTTTGCGACTTTTGCGACCCCAACCTAATTCCACCCTCGTTTTCTCAGCCGTCTCTTAATCGATTCCTCTGAAATTTTGTCTACAAAGTGATAATGCCAATTCCTATTTGTAAGCAAAATCTCAGAACAATCGGTTAAGAGACGGCTGAGAAAACCAAGGTGGAATTAGGTTCTGATTGGAATTTTCTCATTTATAGTCAGCAGGGGTTTAC
The DNA here is from genome assembly GCA_958450365.1 of Mesorhabditis belari. Lineage (NCBI taxonomy): Eukaryota > Metazoa > Nematoda > Chromadorea > Rhabditida > Rhabditidae > Mesorhabditis > Mesorhabditis belari. The sequence continues at coordinate 2,087,296 of CAUEEP010000736.1, forward strand.
TGCAACCAAGATATTGTACTGTTTGTCTCAGGTTTGTCCTGAACGGACGGGAAAGAGCCGTTATAAACCGATGATTCGGCCAGTAGCGTAGGTACCCAAATTTGCAACGCGCTTTTCTCGAAAACCAGAGGGTTTAGGCAAAAGCTAAATACAGCGTCGGATTCCCCATGCCCGAAATACGTTTTCTATCACTATGCTGATCTAATCCTTCACCTCCACTTTGGACCATTTCCTCGTTAAAACTTTCAACTCTGAGCTAAAGTTGATCATGCTTTTCTTTTTCCAGGTCGAAGACATGCTTCGTATCGGTTTCCACTGGCCGCCAATGATTCGCATATGCACATTCTCTACCCGGTTAAAGATGTACGTTTTTTAAAGTTAAACGTGATACTTTGACAATCTAGCCTTGATTTTACTTTAGCTCGGCTTCTTCTCGAAAATGTTGATCTTCAAGCCAGGAAAAGTCTTCCGTGAAACGTCTCGGGTTATACAGGTTTGTTGTTTTTCAGAATTACAATTCTTATCAAGGCTGAATGGAACTTGATCCAGGTTTAAAACACGACTAATTTGATTGACAAAATGCCGCTAAATTTAGCTATTGTAATTGTATAATTCAAGCATCAGCCGTGCTTGAATAGCTTGGGAAATTCTAATTCACTCACTTCTCGAAAACCTTGTTTATAGCGATGATCGTTGTGCTAATCATTAAATACTTATCCAATTAGCGTTTACCAGTGTCTAGTAGTTGTTTTGTAAGAAAAACTTTAATTGTAGCATCTTATTTAACTCGGTATTCATTGTCAGTAAACCATTTCTTTCAGGAACTTGAGGAGAAAGCCGAACTCCAGCAAAAACGCGTGCCCCATTTTCAGTGCAAGTTTGTGATATTTTCAGTATTTCATCCTTTTTTTTGTAAATTCTCTTATTTTTGGTCGAAATTTTAACAAAATAAACGTTTATTTCTGTAAACCAGTTTAGCTATAAAGATAAAAAAGTTCAAAGGGGCCAAAAAATGAAAATGAAATGGTCCATTTTGATGAGCCTTAGAAGCCAACTCGTTGGCCTTGAAATAAAAACATTTGATAATAATAGAAAGAAAAAACTCTACCTTCTCGTTTCCATCGATGCCAATCAGAATTTTTACCCAAATGAAATACACCGTTGAATTGAACACTGACTCCAGTTTATAGTGGAGTTTACGAAACCTAAAAGGGAATTTATGGGTTAATATAAGAGAAATTCAACAAACGCTTGTTGGTAGGCGGCTGGTTGAAATCACGTTCGAATGTCATCTCGTCATAAGCTACGATTACCTCCACAAAACTACATTCGGTTCTCCTTCTTGTGCTTGTCCTTCAAGGCTTTCAACAAGAGATTTTCGAATGGATTTAACAAATCGGGCATTGTTCTTCCCTTTTCCGAATTGTTTTTTTTCAAGCAACTTCCATCCACTGAATGCAAAATATTAGTCTCAAGCAAGAAGAAACATACAAATTCAAAGGATTTCATTTGCTAAACCATCCGCCGCCAACATCTAACTTCTTTGGTGTATCCGCACATGAACCTAAATCTAAATATCGAATATCGTTTAAAAAATCTCACAATGTTGCCGACACGAAGACGTTTCTGAACCTACTGCTGACGAATCCTTCGTTGTTCATCGACATGCTGTTTCCACAACCAAATCAATAAAAGAAACCATTAAATGTTATGTGTTAAGCCAAACGCTATCTTATTTGATCCGGTTGGTTGAGCAAAGTATTTATTTTTGCATAGAATGATCAAAAATTATTAAAAAGATCACGAGAAATCACCAGAACATAAAGGTTCGTACTCACAATTTCAAATCTCGACAGGCACATTTTTGGCAGAAACAACATAAGCAACTGCTATAGCTCAAATAGGTAGGTGCAGTCACAAAAATAAGCTGAAAAAATACAAAGGATTGAGGCAGCAACAAATAGGGTCAGATCAAGTTTCCTTGAGCTAATGGAACATATTTGGTGAAGAAAAAGCGCTTGCTCACAACATAAATACAGCCTTTTTCAATCTCATCGAATCTTTTCCAATAGCAATGACATGGATCACCAAAACTTAAAAATTCGTCAACAGGATCATAAGCAAAAGGAAGCGTAAAACTTTCCAGTGATTTCTTCATTGTATTGATGATGAAAGTCTCTTCTCGTTCGTTGACATCACGAATTTCGGGAAAGTTCTTGATCAATTGGATCAAGAACTTCATTTCACCCTCGGTTGCGGAATACTCGGACCGCACGAAACAAGTGGCCTCTTTATTTTCACCCGGAATTCCGGAATTCAGAATCAACCTAATTGTCGATTCGACTACTTGTAGTTTCCAAACATTCATTTGGATGGTTTTGCAGGTTCTAAAGCCTCCATCACTAATCAAAGACCATACAAGCTGTTGTTCTACTTCGCCCATCCCCCAAATGTCGAAGCTTGCGTGATCGGTGACCTCAGTTTTAAAATTCTTAAAAAAATCGTTGAAATTGTTTGCACTGAGCTCGTCGACATACAAATGATTGACTTGTTTCAAATTGGCGAAGATCTTCTTGAGTGCCGAACGTTCCTTTTCATTGAAGTCAGGCAACAGTTTGCCATTTCCATCAGTTTGTGAAATGAACAAACACGAACATCGTTCAACCTGTGATAATAAAAGAACATCACGTGACGAGAGAGAGAAACGAATAGAATCACAAGTTGAAGTTGATTCATCAAAAGTTGAAGTTGATTCATCAAAGTTGATTCGAAAAGAAGGTAATTCACGAAATTTCTGGAATCGAATGATGTAGGTATCCTCACGGAAATATCCAGTTGGTCGGTAGATGCTAATCCAATCAATTTGTTTTCCAAAAATCCGTGCTGGCTTCTGAAGAAGAATCCATCGAAGCCTTCGGTCAACTTTCATCAATGCGGGCACATCATTTGGGTCCAATTCATCGATCACCTCCAAAATCAGGTCGTAGTAGAGTTTTCCCATCGGAAAATTGAGGAGATTGGGCATCCCGAATGCAAGTTTTGCCATTTTACCTGAAAATTGAAAGATTAGAAAAGAACAATCAGTGCACATATGGCAGAAAGGTTGGCTACAAAATACAAAATAAAAACAATCAACAAGGTGGGGACAAATGTCAGTTTTTAGCTCAAGTCTGATCTTGAATTTTTAAAAAGCTTTTGATGGTCTTTAGTGTATAAACAACAATAAGTAAAGCTTGACACTTAAAAGGAACCAAAAGTGACTTGAAAGATTTCAAAAGTCGCTTTTTTTAAAACAAAAACGTCTCGTAGACCAAAATAGCTCATTTATGATCCAAACAATGCTTAAAAATAGTACGGTATGCCTTTAGAAAGATATAAAAACCTACGCTAACAAGGAACAACTCTAAAAACACAAATTATGGCAGAAAAGGTCACCAATCACTTTCGGGGAGAAGAGAAGAATGATTTCCCAAGAGAAAAATCTCCGTTTTATGCCATCCTTTTGCTACGGTAGCTCACGAGGTTGTTATTTAGAATTCGAATTTAGATGTTTCGTTCAAATTTTTTCGTTTCATTAAGGTTTTTCAAGCAAACCCTCAGATCTCAGCACCAATGCCTTTGTTGGTGTTCCTTTTGGTACCAAATTAAAATAGAGAAAATGGGTGATTTTCTCGGAAATATGGCACAGATTTTTAGCATTAATCAGTCTTCAGAAAAAATGATTGAAAAGTGGCAATAAATAAATCCTATTTTGTTTGTACCGATCTTATTGATAAGCAAATCGATGGACAGGCTCTAGTGGGTCTCAATTTTGACGAAACAAATCAACAAAAACGAGTACGTGGCACTTTTAAAAGTCTTTGTTGCAAGTTTAGTGTTGACTGAGCACTTAGGCAAGCTTTAGACTTTAATTAGACCAAGGTTGTTCAGGAATCCGAAATAGTCTAGGCAGTGAAAGTGAAATGAAATGGATTGGATGAATGAAATGGAGATGAATGAGTTTTGGGCCATTCTCCTCACCAAAGTAAAAAGGTAGCAACAAGGGGAAAAGAAAGATTTTTGAGAGGCAATGATTCAAGGTGCTCTGAAATAATACGAGTGCTTGAGTGCTCGGGTTGGCTAAGGTGAGTCAAAGCTTTCAAGGCATACTTGTGACAAATTCTTCGATTGTTTTTGGACAGCACGTCTGTACAATCTCCATACGGCAGATCATCACATGATTCCATCTGTTCCAACACTTCTAACTTCAAATCGAAACACAACCCCTTTTATGGATAGCATAAATCTGAGAGAAACAGTAGAATTGACTTCGGCTAGCCAAAAAGGCAGTACTATCGATTTAAGAGAACTTAAAAAAGAAAAAGAAAGCTTTAAGAAAACTCTAAAAAGTGTTTGAATTTTTTGAATTCTTAAGGAGCTCTAACTAGGGAACTGTTAAACTCGGAATCGATCTGGGGTATGTGACCTATCTACAAAACGCCACCGTGAAAAGTTAGGGGATACGTGTTTCCTTATTTTTACCTTTCCATAATTAGAAACCTGTAAAAACGCACCTAAAGTTCTGGCGATTTTTGGAAAATCGGGGTTAAATTTGAAAATGCGTTAAATTTGAGGATCCGCGGCACTTGGACAAGTAAATTTTGATTTGCGATCATTTCGCCTTAACTCATTTCGCTTAAAAATTTAAATGCCAATATAAATGCTGACTTGACACGTGAGACACTCAATACGCGAATATTTTTTCCGTTTCGTATCAATGGGACATTACTTTTGTGGAGCTATTTGTTAAGTAACTTATTGTTTTTGTTTTTTACTTTAATTTTTCTGCAATGTATACGGGTATATCTTATAATCTTGAAAAGTAGAGTATTATGGGTATGCAAAATACCCTACACTTTTTGGGAATATCGTTATTTTGCAAGATTTTCGTACGAAAGAAACTTTTGGATGGCAATGGGACAATACTTTTGTGGACCACTGTATAGATACTTTATTCATAACCTGAGACAAAGTGCGCTAGATTTAAGATTAATACACATGAATTCATACAAATAGCACGAAATGGGCCGATAAAAAGCAACACGATATAATAGATGTAAGATATGGGTAGCACAGATAACGTCATGGATCCACTAGAGCTTCAAGATCAAGATCATCTGCAGATAATTAAGAATCGAAAAAATTCTGAAGTGAAGTAGTTTGAAAGGGATGAAATGTCTAGAAAAACAAGAGGAGGAAAAAAATGAGTACTCCTTTCTTTCTTTTCTTCCAGATAGAGTTCCCACCAGCATAGAAAATCTGTCAAAAAACAAAGAAAGGTAAAGAATTCAGGAAACGAATTGGAGAAAACAACTCGAGTAAAACTTGCAGAGAATTTCAAGGAAGTTTCAGACATTTTCAATGTTTGTCTTAAACGGGTACACTTTAGTTTTTTTATGGAATAACAACAAATAAAGTCTTCTATCTAAATTCTTTCAAAATTTCTCAAAAAAAAAAAAAAGGCAGCTTTGAGGTGTAGTTTAAAAAAGTTGATCTATTTATCCCAACCTTAGACTATTCCTTAAGATGATTCTTAGTCGTGAATAAATCTGTAATTTAAACAACTGTAAATCTATCAGCCTGCTTGGTTCTTTATCTTCTGGCAAAATTAGACTCTGAAACTTTGCAAGTACTTGACAATCGTCAGCCATAAAAGTGCCCTACAGAAGTTAAAAGATAAAGGATTTTTTTAAATGTTATTTTCTACTTTCAAAGTTTTTGTGCAATAAAAAATGTAATATTTTACTTGATTGCAACAATAATTTATTAAATTAGCTACACAGTCCATGAGTTTAGGAAATCACAAAACCCTATACGAAAAAGAAAATAACCCGAATAACCGATGGTGATTGCATCAGTTCATGAAAGGGTAGAACAGGATTTAGTTTCAAACCCCTAAGTAATAAAAATAACAACAAAAACAAGAAACAAATACTTAAAAATCACAGCTCGGTATGATCATCGACTTTTGCGGATTTCGCTTGAAGTCCTTCACTTCTCCGGGAAACCACCTAGAAAAGGAGAGTGAAATTTTTAACCTTCAGTTCACGCTATATTACTACTTTGCGCCAAAATTGGGTCTTTTGCACTGATTTTGGTGTCATTTTGTAGATCTCAACAAGTGCAACAAAATAACACCAAAATCATAAAGACTGGCCCACTTAAAAGCAAGTTATGGTGAGTTGCGCAAAAACCCAGTTGGGCAAAAAATTTGGCGCAAAGTAGCCACTCCGCATATTATAACATGTAGAATAGATTCAGGATGCTTCTGGTCATGACACACTTAATCTTATATGTTATAGTATACTGTTACTGTAAGTCACATATTTTTTTTACAGTAAAAACTTGCCTAACTATGGACAAAAGCTGGTTCTAGACCTTCTGGGATTAATATTTTTGGTTTTAATTGCAGAGTCTAGTGAGTCTATTAGCTTAATTAATGTACCTGTTTCAAAATATAGTAGTAGCGATCTGGTGCTATATTTGTTAAAGTTTAAAACTTTCGTGAACTAATTACAGTACTTTTGCCGCAAATTGCTTATTTCTATTTTAAAGCTACTGTCATTTTACCTCTTTGATCTCTCGATCGTAATCACGCCATTCGGGAATGATTCGTTGCGCCGACTCAAGTTTTGGCTCTTTCGTATGGGGATTGTTGCACTGAAAAGAAATAATTAGTCAGTTCCAGTATCTTTACAATTTATCCAACTCAATCAACGCACCAAATCGATTGTTTTTGCCGACCCCTTGCTCTCATCGTCACACCATGTCTCACACCAAAGCCATTCTTGTGGAAGTGACTTGATTCGTACCTGAGAATTTTCCATTTTTCTTTGATCATATCATTTTTTGAAACCTGATGGATCATGTTGTTGGGTAGATCTTGATCCAAGTTCGACAAGCTGTTTGGATCAGCCGACAGGCCTTGGTACTGTCCGCGTAGCCGATCACCGGCGGCGATTTGGCGGAATTTGTGCAAGTCCACGACGTACAAAGCACTAAGTTGACAATTTGCTGTTTTACAGTAATTTTACAATTGTGAACTGGAAAGTGTCATCAAAGCCTTACCTAATGTGATATCTTCTTCCAGCCAAGTGATTCTTCCAATAGCCTTGTTTCCAGAATCGGAATCCCTCCATCGATTGCCGGGAGTCACAGAAAGGAACATATCTGAAAGAGCACAGGAATTCCAGAAATTTCAAGTATTCATACCCGTATGGGTTCCCATCGAGCCCATAATTCATCAACTCAATCAAATCCGAGCGCACGACTTGATCCGCGTCGACGAAGATGATCTTTTGCACATCCAACGGGAAAAGCACATCCAAGAACAAGATCTGAAAGTTTTTTTGAGATCAATACTGAGATCATTTTGGTTAAAGTTTCAGCTACTTTAAACCCACTTTATATCCCCACATGATACGGTGCTTCTCTTTTTGCTGATGGAGCCATCTCGGCCATTTGTACTCGACCAATTGATACTCGAATCCATATTCTTGAGCCAAAAGCGGGAGATCTTCCTTGAATTGTGGACTGAGGTAGTTCTTCAGAAGCCAGAATTTGACGTTGCTTTTTGTTGTTTTCATCACGGACAAGATCATAATGCGCATGAAGCGCTCATAGAGATGACCGGATGCGAGAGAGAAAACGTTGATTGTTTCATGTTTTTCGCCAACTGGAATTTGATTTTTTGATTTGGATTTAGACAATCTAAATAAAACCTATTCTTGGCACTTAAGCTAGTTTAAGGTTACATAAAGTTAAGAAAGAACAGACATGAACCGTTTATTCTGGTTATCAGACATTTGATACGCGCCTCGCCCCTTTTGTCAATGATAATCTAACTTTGAGCTCAAATATCCTGACCTTGGGCTGTTCAATTTTAATATTCTTGGTATCATTAGATGCACCAATTCTTTCTCTGGCGATTGGTATCAAAAACTATTTAAATTGGACAGCCTAACACCAAGACGTTTGAGCTCAAAGGCTAAAAGTTAGATTGCCAATGGCGAAAGGGGCGGGGCACGTATCAAATGCCCCACAATCGTTTATTCTTACTTACCAAGCGTGCCGAGACTGCTCCAAATGCCACCACCCTCTTCACCGCTATCCAACAGTTTCTCGTCTTCTTTCCCTTCGTTCTTGGCCACTCGAACACGTATCACTTTGCCTGGAAATATAGCCTTATATTGCTGGAGTCTGGATAAAAATACCGTTGAAAGAGTTGATAATGATCCGCACTCGATCGTCAACATCACCATCCGTATTCAAATGCGATTGAATCTTGTAGATTTCTTTCGATTTGCCCTCGCGAAGTTGCAGCAACCAAGCACCCGGGTTGGCCTAGGTTCAAAAATATAAGCTATAATAGTTGGGTTTCTAGAGTTGGAGAATATATTAGACTGTTCAGAAAGCCTTTTCTTTCCTTTTCATACTTCCATTGAAAAATAACAAATTCACGAATTAACCTATCGTTTGCTCTAAATAAGAAGTGTTTTTTGTTCAATTTCCCATCTTTTAAAGCCAATTTGGGTTCACTTTTAAGCAAATTCGAGAGTGAAAATACGTGTTTTTGTCGTAAAAATCTATATAAACCTCCACGAAGAAATTGGCTAATTCAATTTCTCTGAAAATTTGGCTATTTACCTGACTTTTTGTGCTCTATCTTTTATCTATTGACACGAAGATAGGTTTCCTTAGCTAAAGTGTCTAAACCGCATCATCGAACCGTCTTTTTGACTACCCGACTTCACGCTCCCAAAAAATCCAGACATAAAACATTTTTAAATCTTTTTAATGTTATTTTGCAGAAAAATGAATGGCTTTTCTAATGAAACAAACCGTAGTTTAATTGGTACATTTGTTGTTTTAAAACGGAAGTACGAAAAGGAATGAAAAGACTTTCTTGGACAGTCTAATAACATAGTTACTAGATCAGCCACAGCTAACCAACCTTCAATTGGAAATAACCCAAGTTGGCCATGACAATTGTGTCGTAGATCGTTGGATCGTTCACATTTCCAAGATCGAATTGCAAGCCACGAGGCGGACCGCCAGTGATCTAAATTGACAGTTCACCAGCTCTTTCCAACACGTTTACCTCATCGAAACAATGTCCTTCCAGCAAAATATTTTGCAGTTCAAAGACAGCTTCAACATCTTGTGAAACCTGGAAACCATTATCTATGCCATTTTGACCTTCTTACTTGATCCAATTGAATATTATCCAAATCGTAAAGAGCTGAGACGGCTTCGATCATCCAGGCTTCTGGTGGATGGACACTGAAAAAGAAATGAAAAAGCATGAGGTTAGAAACCTTATTTCAAGTCCAACCTCAAAGCCAGAAGTTGCTTAGTGGGCAAGGCAGAGAATCGGGCTTGTCGAACAGCGATTTGGCCAGCGCTGTCAAATTGAAGCTCGGCGGCGGCAACGTAGCGATAGAATCTAAAATTTCCTTAATAAATTAAATCAGTACTGCTTGTTTTTATATGTCTATTGGTAATACAATTGCAACTACAGCCAGAATGTAAGCCAGGCTAGGTAAGGAAAGACCAGAGCCAGAGTTTCAGGCCTGACTTCTGGCGGACCTAGGAACTTTTTATAGACTAAAACTGTAGTTAAGTTAGAATTTGGCTTCTGATCTGACCCTGGCCTTGCCCGAAAAATCGCTTTTGCACAATCCAAACTATTTCTACCTCTTCAATGGCAGCTCACTGAGCTTTGCTTTCGGGTTCATCACAATCTTGATATCACAGTTCACCGTTTTCCGCAACAAATGAAGAATTGGAGCCAACTTTTGCGCTTCCCTGAAAGCCTTTGTAAATTTTTCGAATCATCGATCCTGCCTGCTCAACGGATCAACAACAGCAAAAACATCCAAAGTGGCACGGGTCGGATCATCAGCATTGAGAGTGACAACACTCTTCTTGTCATCATGAAGTGCAACCCAAGAGCGCTAAATGGTCTTGTAAAAGGCATTGGGGTGTGTCGTACCTTTTGAGTTGCTGAAGATCTTCCGATGAGAGAGAATGTTCGGAGAACGACATTTGATGATTTTCCGTCTTTCTTCTCAACTTCCCATTTGTCGATGTGGGTGGCAACAGCCTAGAAAGGTGTTTATTGTGACGATAGCAATTTAATGTTACCAGAAGCTATGCAAAACTTTTTATATGCAAATTTTCAGTGCATAAATTTTGTTTTAAGGACCACTGGATCTCGTGTGACTTGTACTTGTGAAAGAAAAGGTACTTTTGACTTTTGTGAACAAAGAATACATGCAGAACAAGGTACTCGTATGGTGGTGTTTAATTTAGACTCCCGAGTCACTTATTCTCCGAATTATTTTTACTTTGGCTCCTCGTGCATGTAGAAGTTTCTCTAGCAACACCACATCCTCCTCTTCAATCTTTTCCCCGTCATCAAGAGGCCCGATCCGCATTCCATTGGCAACGATTGCCGATTTCCCTGGCGCAACACCAATTACCTGAATCTTCTTTATAAAAATTTCAATTGATCAATTACCTCTTTAGCAAATACACTGTGCATTTTTATATGTTCACAAAGTGGCAACAGAGAACGGTCTTTCTCAAAAGCTTCCACATTCATTCCTCCAACAGCCAAATCGGCAATCGAAGAGCCTTGATTTTCTTCCTGAATGAATTCATAGTTTCTTAGTTTTTTAACAAACTACCTTGACAAACTTTGTCACCATCAATTTTGCTTGGTTTGATGGAAGTAAACGGAGAGCGGCAAGAATTCTCGAAGTTGTGCTCTCGGGTTTACAGGCAGCTTCAAGCGACGATGGGTTTGGAATGAAAGCAATGCGGCTGGTCGAGCTGAAAGACGGTTTGGTTTATTTTGGCTTTGGCTTTTAATTCTTGCCCAATTTTGTGCAAATTGCCAAAACTTTTATCACTAATTCTACCGTAAACCCAAGCTACTATAATTTCAATGAATTCAAATTTGTGCAAAAGATTATTGTCAATATCATTGATTCGACTTGGACCTCCTAGAGTCAAATCCTCATTATTTACCTGTGCTTCAAATGCTTGATGTGAGAATAAGCCAAATCTCGTCCCTCTTCAGTCTCCAAATCGGTAACAACCCACAATGTAGCTGCTTTTGTCGATTCTTCGTCACCCCTGTAATTTATTGGATTCATTCACCACGTTTCATTCATAAAATTGTGTTCTGTAACTCACTTGTTCATGTACTTCAGCTTGTCAATCATACAGGTTCCTTTCTGGGCATTGTCGAGCGCTTCAAATTCCTTGACGTTTTTGGCCTTGCATCCGAGAACATCTACAAAGCTTTTTGTAACCTTCAGCTTTCAAAATTACTTGTCAAGTCCAGATAGTCAGCTTGTGTTGGTGGTGAGAGGATCCGTTTGTTTAAGCGAGGCATGATGTCTGGTTGTTCCAATAGCCAGTTTTGCACGTTGCTCTTATCCTAAACTTTAGATATCAACTACTGTAACTGTAAAATAAAGTCATTTTAATTTATAGATTTAGAGAATGATGTCTATTGAACAAATTCTGTTACTACTTTGAGGCAAACCTTCAGTGTTCCATCCATGACAGCTTTCTGAAGTTTCGGTGTAATCTTCATAATTTCCATCATGATCGTCTCCTCAATTTTGTCTCCAGAAATCTGAAAACACTCCTCAACTTTTCAAAACCTTAAAAACTCACTCCTTCATCCTCAAGCGCATATCCGTTCAAAAGCACTTTTGGTGCTTTACCGATCGCTGATTTCTTCAGAAAAGCAGCTCCTTGTGCGCGTCCTTTATCATAATCAGATGAAGCTCCAAACACGTCATTGATATCACTATCCTGAACAGTCATGCAATTTCGTCTGCTGACAACTGAATGCTCTCAATCTTGCGTTAAACTTCTTACACCAGATCCAGACTTTGATTCGCTCATAGAGAAGCAAACTTACAATTTTGGTGCAAATTAATACAAGTATTTACCTTGAAATTCCGCTTGAAGAATGTATGAACTTCTTCAACGCTAATTGTATCCCTGGTTGCGAGACCATCATACAACTTGTTCACCATCTTCAAAGCCTGCTCCACGGAGGTGTCAACGAGCACAAAGTTGAAGAGGTTGAGAATTGCAACTCCAGCATCAGTCATACCAGTTACCTAAAAAATTTTGCCTGATGCATAAGCCTAAAACTTTTTACTTCTTTATCTGGTGAAACGGAGAAGACGAGTCCAATCCTCAATGGGATTTCGTGTTGATAGAAAGATTGAGCAATCTTCATCAAATTTCGACTTTCTTTGTCTTTTGGATCAACAACAAAAATCAAATTGAAAAGATTTCTGGCAATTGGTCGAATCATTCCAGGGTAGTACGGTTGAAGCATCAACTTCACAGAGTTTCCCCATTGTCTAAAATCTTTAAATGTATTTCTTCTTTATCTTTAGTCTAATCTTTAGATCAATTGCCCTCACTTGTATTTCTTGTCGGTATCCAAATTGTTAACATAGAATGGGACGGCATCTCTGTAGTCAACACCATAATTTGATCGTTCAGATGACATGTCGAGTGAGACAAGAATGGATAGGTACTCTCGCCGGAAACCCATATTGAAGAAGCCTTCACCGAGTTTCTCTTCTTGTTTCAAAGTCTCGAGCATCTGAAAAAAAACGACTATTTTAAGTGTACAAAAATGTACTCTGAAAAATTAGGATCCAGTTCGTTAGTACAAAGGAAGAATCTTTCGTTAGCACAGTATATTTGTACCTACGATTAAAGATTAAAGCCGCTGACTTACTATTGCATCTAGTACTCTTATCCAATTCATTTCTTTTAATTAAATTTAATTCAATACCTGGAATATATCGAGATCATCAACGTCCAATTTGATTCCATTGATGTAAAGAGCAGAGTCACCGGGTGAAAGATCGTGTTGTGAGAAAGCTTCTCCTTGATTCAGCTCGATTTCCTTACGCAGCTCATCATCAACTGTTTCTCTTGCTAGCAGTCTAAATATTTTGGCTTTCATTGGAAGAACATTAGTCCTCAATATATTAAGGTAAAATTATTATCAATATTCAATTTTTAACCAACCTAGCATGCGTGGGGAAGTTCTGACTCAAGTCGACCAATGCATCAATCGCATTCTCTGCTTCTGCTGACACAACTTTTTGAGCAGCCTAAAGGTTTCTTGATTTTGAAACATTTTAAAGATTTTTACCTGGAATCCAAGATCCTGTACTTGCCACTGTTTCAATGGAGCTAACTCATCGATTTCCCTGAAGAGGATAGATTTTTAATAAGCTTAATTCTTAATTTTTAATAAGATAAGAGCAAACATTGATTTGCGCTAGAAGATATCGAAACTATTGATATGCCAAGATAAAACAAGAACCTTCCTCACCTTAAATGCTCTTGGAACTGTTGGAGAGACTCAATGTGGTCCGGGTAAAGTGTCTTCAACAATTTGATATTAACACCGTGGAGATTCTCCGAATCGGTGATTGGTTCCTTAATCAAGTTTCAGGAAATCGATGAAAACACCAAACCTTGACAGTGTTTGAATCATCTTGAGCCTTGTATTCAGTGTTCTTGATCGAGAGCTCAACTCCATAACCGGAAAGCGAGATCGACTTTTGGCCATGCTTCTAAAATACAATAGTGGTAGAATGGACTTTAACTGACAACTATTTTTAGAACTTACGTTATAATGCCTGAAAACATAGTTGCATTTCCCAGCTTTAACGAGTTCCACAGCTGCATCATGCAGCAATTTCCATTCAGTTGATCCAATCTTTCCATAAACAAGTACCAATTTGGTTGAGTTAACGGGTGAATACTTTACATCTGATGAGGTAAGTTCTGGTAGTTTTCTAAAATTGGATTTATTATTTATTTGAGAACAAATCCACTTCTCATCAGCGCTTTCAAGTGCAGAAACGAGCTCCTCTTTCGTGCATCCAGTTCGGCTATGAACATCGAAAAAGGCCTCGCAGTTGAGCTTGTGCTCGATGCCCATCTAATTGTAAATTTACATTTTGTTATTATAATATATCGTTTATAAATTCAAAATTTATACCTGGTGAAAAGCGACAACTTGTGGTGCATGAGCTCGAACTGCGAGCGAAATTTTGAGCAGATCAATCGCTCCTTCTCCAATCGAATCCGCGGCCTCGGCTAGCGAGATTTCGTACTCTTTCTCGTCAGTTTCTAAAATTTATTTAGAATCACATAAAAACATTTCTTTTACCATAGCTGAGAGGTGACTTGGCAGCAATATTGTCGACAAATCTCCAGAAATCTTCTGATCCTCTTTGTCGGAAGAATTCACTAAAAATTAGATTAAAAAGCCTGATAGAGACTTCCAAGCAGAAGCACACTTCCAAGAAAAAAAATGAAAAAATTGAATACCTTTAAATTGTAAAGAAAAGATGGGAAAGGTGAAATGATTTTGAGCACGACTTCAAGAGCGCGAGTAAAAGACGTTTTTTAGTAAAAGCAATTTGTTAAACGCTACACTTTACACTGTGTAAAGTGAGTGAATCACTCCTTTTGACTGAATATTTTGCTATTTCAAGGAGAGGCTACTATTACAGCTTTTACGGTAGATAAATCATACCCTAACCATTTTCTTTTCCTTTCTTCCCAATCTCACCTTGTCTCCGATAGAATAGACGATCCTGTCCATGGGGCCTGCAAGCTTATCACCACATCGTGAGCCCATATCGGTGTTGTTGAAAGGAGAACCGCTCCCAAAAGCGGCCACACTTTCATCGGCTCTAAATCAATAGAATTAGGAAAAAAGATTTCGAGTAAAGAAAAAAATAGAAATTTTCAAAGATGGAAGAAAATATATGAGAAGTCTTTGGAGCTGGTCAAAACCGCGCCACAGCCAAAATAGCCCCTCCGCGGTTAGTTTTATCTGTTTCTTATTCTTATTGGATGCAGAATAAAATTGTCTACATTTTGCATACTTTTGAATCACTTAAAACAGGATTAGTGTCGAGAAAAGCCAAGTTAACCTCTTTTTGAACCCTTTTTTCGTTTTTCGACATTTTCTCATCCCAAATTTGTTCTAAACGGCTACAAAAAATTCAGTAGATAGCTAATTTTTTTTCTATATCCAATGAAAATAAGAAACATAAATAAACTTCACCGCAAACGCATTATTTTGGCCGGCGCTGTTTAGATCAGCTCCCAAAGTCTTAGGTATGTACAAATATGTTTGGGTTTGCTCTAAACGTTTTGTTCTAACCACTGAAAAGCATCGGCTAAGAAACAATAAGGTTTTTTAACGAGAAAAACTACATGTGAAAGAAAATCGAATAAAAATCCATACCAGAAATTTTTGGTGACAAGAAAATTTGATCTCTAAATATGTGGCTTTATTTTAACAAAAGCTAGCATTCAAAAAATTTCACTGACGTGGGATAAAAGTCGTAGTTTATCGTCTGTTACCATAATCCAACTTTAGCAAACAAGTTTTCTCTTTGAGACCGGGAAAGGACTATCGGATAGGTGAAAGAACAATTTCTATAATTTTTTTTGCTCCTTCTATAACTCTCGGGAAGGATTACACTGGGGAATAAAGAAAAAGAACAAAATCGTCATGAATGAGAAGTTTGGTCATCATGACACTTTGGGAAATAGCAAACTTTAAAAATTGCAAATCTCGTTACTGAGTTCTTTGTAATCAAGTCTTAGTTTAATAAAAAATAGCTAAAAAGAATTTTTCTAACATTTACCAAAATAATCTTACTTTCTAAACATTGCCCAGCTAGCTCCAGTAACCGTAAACCGTAAATTTTTACCGTTTACCGCCTCACCGCCTGATAAAGAGAAATTTAAAGTTTCTTCAATAGTAAGAACATATTTTTAATGAAATTTCCTTCAAAACTTCAAAAAGCTTATTGGAATAATCATTGGTAGATCAAAGCACAGATCGATCAAAGCATAGTAATCGAGAACCTTTATGGCTTATGACAAAGCACACAGGATATTCATCCCTCTTTTCCTCCCAAGGTCACATCACATAATCTCCTAATTACTCTTCCACACGAAATGCAGCTGTCTATGAACTACCTCATGAAAAAGCAAAAACAAAACCGCAATGATCTTGGTTTTCTCGTGATAAACTTTACCAATTAAAAAGTGGGCGGACTGATTTTACCGAAATTCTGATTCCCCAGAGGGAAGGCATCTTTTGCAAATACGAACAAGAGCAAAAATATTTTCCCCTGATCGTAGTCTTTTTAAAATAACTTGTTTTCGTCTTTTGTAGATGTACATTCAAAAACTAAGTGTACCCGAGCTCTTATTTTCTATTCCTGCTCAATTTCAAGACCATTCCAGTCTAGAGACTGGTTTAGCCTAGAGACTTAGTACTATGTACAGTACGTACCACGTACAGTACCAATACCAGTACCACGTACAGTACCAGTACCATGTACAGTACGCACCAGTACTATGTACAGTACGCATTAGTACTGTGTACAGTACGTGAGTAGGGAATTACGTACCAGTCTCGGTTTCATTTTGCCTTACATTAGTTAGCTTTTTCGGGGATTCCGGGAATTGCTTCTAAATTGCACCACCAGTCTTGCAAAGCTTACAACTAGCTTGATTTTCAAGTTTAGCACATCCAATTACCCAATACATTTAAAAAAATAAGAATTTGACTACCTAACAATCTTTTCTTCAGTTGAGCCCGGGAATGACTAGTTCAAGATTCAGCAAAAGCATTTTAATCTTCAACAATTCATCTGACTAAGCCAGTCTCTGAACTGCCTTCTAAAACTAAAAAGGCTTATGGAATTACCTAGAAAAATTACCTCTGAAGCAATTGGTTATCAAAGATAGCTCCAGATTTTGCTATCACTTAAAATATTACTCTCCGATCGTTGATGTTTCCATTTTAGGTATTTCTCAATTAGAGATTTTCTCATTTCTCACATTTTCAACGAGCCGCACTTTTCTCGCTCTCCTCTCTTTGCATCCTTAAATGTCCCAGCTTAGTCCCATTCTCTGAAATATTCCCTTGTGTTCTTTTTGATAATTCATTGCGCACGAAAATTGAAAATTTTCGATTATTTTTGATCACTAATTCTGCAAAAACACATATTTTTTTCAAAGTTCTATGAAATTGAAAACTCTCTTGCACGATCCATTTTCTTTCTTTGTTAAAGTTTTTGAGTGGGAATTTTCACCCATACTACTCTTTAATTACCACACTTGAGACAAAAAGTAAGCAATTTTTGAGTATTCTTTTGCGAAAATTGCCTCATTTTCAATTCCCGTTGACTGATAATTTATGCAAGTTACGTGGAAATTGAAATTCCGCCATTTTTTACATTTACTTTAAGAACTTTCTTTGTTTTAAAGAAAAGATTTGTTTCAAATCAGATATAATCTTGAAGATCTAGATTTTCTAGACTAACATTTCTTTTTACATTTTCTTTTTTTTCCCTTGGCCTCTGTGGTATCTTTCTTGAGATTACCCATTCGGATCTTATGCAGAATCCGGATGTTTTCGAGAACTCAGTTTTCATCAAAAATCCTGACAGATTGCAACTCTTTGATCTTGAAATGTTACACCAACGCTGCCTTATCATCGATTTAGTGGAATGCTTTAAAATTGTTAAAGGCATTCATCCCGACCCCCTTTTTTTCTAGTCTCTTTGAATTCGGCTCTCTACGGGGCGCCTTCAGAAGAGGACCTTTTCTCATACGCCAACCTTCCGTTTCCTCTAAAAGCCCCCCACAGTTTCTTTTTTAACCGAGTTATTAAATCCTGGAACATTTTACCCTCACATGTTCGTAATATTCCCACCTTGGCTAGATTTAAAGCCGCAATTTCGGCAATTGATTTGACTGCTCAGTGATTCTTTCTTGGGGTATCTATTTATCTTTTGGGTGTGTTTTGAGTGGTGTCCCGGGTAATTATTGTGATTTTGTTTTGTCGCTATTCAACTGAATAAAGCATATATATATAAT
This sequence comes from Mesorhabditis belari, assembly GCA_958450365.1. Lineage (NCBI taxonomy): Eukaryota > Metazoa > Nematoda > Chromadorea > Rhabditida > Rhabditidae > Mesorhabditis > Mesorhabditis belari. The sequence goes on from CAUEEP010000736.1 coordinate 2,105,311, forward strand.
TTATGCAATTTACGTGGAAATTGAAATTCCACCATTCTTTGCATTTACTTTAAGAACTTTCTTTGTTTTAAAGAAAAGATTTGTTTCAAATCAGATATAATCCTGAAGATCTAGATTTTCTAGACTAACATTTCTTTTTACATTTTCTTTTTTTCCCTTGGCCTCTCTGAGGTGTCTTTCCTGAGATTACCCATTCGGATCTTATGCAGAATCCGGATGTTTTCGAGAAGTCAGTTTTCATCAAAAATCTGTTCTTTTTATTTGCTCTAATAAAGTCAAAGTTTATTTTTATTCAATAATACACTGTTCTACATGATTATAACCTCAAATTTTTCTTTTAGCAAAAACAAAATTTTTATAAAGTTTCGTAAAAAGTTGTCGAAGAGAAAATGTGTTAAATGTTAATCCTAAAATTTGTATAGACACTAAATTTGAACAGAAAACAAGCAAAAAAGAATAAGACTTTTCAAAGAATCGTCTTTGATCAATCCACCCTCACTTAAGTAAAACTTTATTATCAAACAAGAAATAACAACTGAGTAAAAGAATAACATTTAATAATCAATTGAACCTTCATTTTAGCGAATAAGAAGGAAAATCCCTATCATCCACTTCTTTTTTTTAGCTACACCACGTGACAGCATACCCAGAAAGTAACCCTTTTAACCCAGGAAAAGGCTAAATTTTCGTCTTTTGCAATTTAAAACGCTGTAACTCGGTCAAAAATGTTCGGATCAGCCCACATGAGATACCAAAATGATTCTTGAACTCTTTTCTACAACTTTCAATCAAAAACTCTTGACGAAAATTTGTTTGAGTCGGCTAAACTTTGGTCAAAAGGTGTGCAAATCGGTTTCTCATCCCAAAAGTGAGACATCGACAACGTCTCTGGCACGAAATTGCGATAGATTATTTTTCCAGACACTTTTTATGATCAAAAAAAGAATTACACAAGATAATAGTAGATTACACGGAGACTTTTGTAAAAAATCCCAAAATACAGATCGATCTGGTGTCTTTCAACTCTTTATTTGACCAAAGCTACTCTTTATTTGTTATTGGATGATAAGATTTTTGCTGCTTATTCGCCAAAATGAAGGTTCAATTGATTATTAAATGTTACTCTTTTGCTCAGTTTTTATTTCTTGTTTTGTAATAAAGTTTTTCTAATGTAAGGGTATAATTAAATGGATTGGCCAAAGACGATTTTTTTTGAAAAGTTTCATTCAAAATTTTTGCTTGTTTTCTGTTCAAATTTAGTGTCTATACAAATTTTAGTACAACTAGTGTTTTAACTTTTACAAAACCATTATAACTTTGCTTTTGTTTGAGCCTTTTTATTTGAAATCATTCTGTTTTAGCTTTGTTTTTGGTTTTTCTTATCCAGAATAGCTAACTGAAGCCTATTTCAATTGCATGACTTTTGCAATTTTCTTCAAAAATTCTAAACTCGAAGTTCAGATGTTATTCCTTGTCCTCTCCATATCATTTCTACAAAAGCTCACCATTTCTGTGCCTCATCGAGAACTACCCAAACTCAATCAAATGCTACAACCGCCAAACGACTATCTCAAAACTAATTCATTAAGAGATTTCTCCATTCCAGAAGATGGAATTATTGATGAGTTGCACGAGTGGGATCCGAACCGGATAATTGAGTAAGTTCAATTAAATCTGAATTAATTTAAAAAAGAAAACAGGTGCATATTCTGTGTCGACTACGATAACTTTTTGACGATCTCTGTGACAGCTTGCAAGAGTAAAAGACCGCTCACATGCAAAGGGAATGTATGCTTTATGAGTAAGTTTGAAATTGATCAGTTTGTAAAATTTCAAAGAAGTTACAGGACAACACGATCAAAGTTCTTTCTTATTAACAACGTGTGGGTGTCTGAATTTGACAAAAGCAGAGCATCAAAGCATTCAAAGAAATATGGCAATTGGAGAGAAGAAGAAAATGCCAATGAGTAATCGAAAAGCGACACAACTTTGCGAAGTAAGGCAGCAATGATATTTAGACGCTAGACTGAATAGTTTTCATTTCAAATAGATTTTTAAGTCAAGTCTTTACCCATCAGCCATCATATTGAGGGAAAAATTTCAAATTTTAGATTGACTTTAAGCATATTTAATGGCAGTTAACTTAATTTAAGGAAAATTAAGTTAACTGCGATTAAATATGCTTAAAATTGCTCAAAAACGGAAACCCACCCTTTCTGGTGTACTAAATTCGTTTGGATATACAGTTAAACCATAGATTAGTATGCTAGAAAGTTTATGTTTCCATTTTCAAGCTCAAAGAGCATCACCATAAAGAAAAAATCCTTTCCTTTTCAGGTAACAAGTGAAGGGTCAATCTGTCTTTGCACAAATCGTCCGATTTGCAACAACTACAGCACAAATGATCCTTTTACCGAGTACATCTCACCGTTGTATTCCTTTGATTTCCATGAGATCATTCACTTCAAGTTTCTTATCCATTAAACATCAAAAGCTTATCAAATTTTAGATACTTTGTCCCAAATGAGGGACTTCTCAAGAAAGTTGACACTCGATACTACGATGAGATTTTGAAACTCCATTATGTGCCCGGTTTTCGTACAGGAGCCATTCGAGAGCCAAGCCGTTCCAGTGTCTCGCTGAAACTTTCCCCATTCCACTCACTCATACCCTTCTTTTTCTTTTTATTCGTTTAAAACTTGTACCTCTTGAATTCTACGGGTGTTTCATGTTAAAGTGTATAAATATTTCCAAATTAAAAGACAAAAAATTTGAAGTAGCTGAATCTTTTTTTTTGGTTGGGTTTAAGATCGACAAAAAAGCCAGCCATTCACATGAAACACTTTCGCGGCCATCCCAGCGGGAGTCGGGCCGAAAAAATAAAACTGGTAACCTGTGCAGGATGAGCTTTTTAAAGAAAAATGCACATATAAAAAGCAAACGGATAACCGGATAACAAATCGTTTTACTCTCACTATATAAATGGAAAGCAGTAGTGAGATTTTCAGCTTATTTTTTTGGAAAATAGTTTTCCTTTCTTTTTTGCGTACAGTACATTATATCCTTTCAAGTACTACTTTGAATTATTATAAATAATGTATTAAAGATACTTTGAACTGTGTTTAGACTCTAATTCAAGACATAAACCTGAACCTAATAGTTGTAGACGTAAAATAATTTGTACTTTCATGTGGTAGCTTTATTGTACCATTTTGTTCACTTCTACAGTCATCCTTCTTTCAGATGTGGTTTGTTGGTTTGGCCTCAGCGGCCTCCCTAGGGGCGCTCCTCATCGCATTGGTCTCAGTCGGTGTCATCGTGAATGACATCAACGAGATGGACAGTGAAATCCGTCACGGTCTCTCGGAGTTCAACTTCGAGTATGAGGACGCTTGGGCAAAAGTGCGCAACGTTCATTTGTTCCCCGATGGCAACTCAGGTAACAGATCCAAGATAATATCCAATCATTTACTGATAAAGCTCTTTAGACGCTGCCCCTACTTTCGTTTCACTCTACGGCCGCAAGAAGAGAAGCAACGAGGAGTGCAACTGTGGCCCACAATCTAGGGGATGCCCCGCTGGAGCACCCGGTCTTCCTGGAGCACCGGGAGATCGTGGAGATGACGGAACCCCTGGAGAGGATGGACGCCCTGGAGCCAAGGGAATTGCACTTGTAAGTTTCAAGGATTGTACCAAAAATTGAACAATGCTAGATGGTCACTCATCACTACGAAGGAGGATGTATTCCATGCCCACCCGGACCCCGTGGACCCCCTGGACCCCAAGGAAATCCTGGAGGCGCTGGAGAGCCCGGAAACCCGGGAAGATGTAAGACTTAATCTTCGAGATATGAAATCAATAACTTTTTAGCTGGACCATCTGGAAGTCCTGGAGGACGTGGAGGACCCGGAGAGCCCGGAGACGCTGGAACCCCCGGTACACCTGGACTTCAAGGACGCCCTGGACGTCCAGGAGCTCCTGGAACCCAACCCGGAGAGGCCAAGCCTGGACGCCCTGGAAACGCCGGAAGACCCGGATCTCGTGGACCACCCGGAAACCCTGGATCACCAGGAAATCCCGGAAAAGATGGAGGACCAGGAGGGCCAGGCCGAGATGGACACCCTGGAGGCCCTGGAAAAGATGGTAGCCCCGGAGAAAAGGGATCCGATGGTTTCCCCGGACACGACGCCAGCTACTGCCCATGCCCCCCACGTTATTTCAACAAACGATTTTAAAACCCTTTCAAAACGTTTATCTGGAACTATTCAATATTGTTCCAATAAAGGGTTCGCATGCAAGGGTTATGTTTACACAGAATGACACGAGAAAATGGCTCCTCCCTAAAATAATCTCTTAAGATGATAAAGTGTGCAAAGTGGAACAACAGTGGCAATTCAAAATGATATGCGAATCTAGACGTACCCTTTTTGAGTTCTGCAAGTTAGAGTTTTTAAAGCTTAGAGGTTAAGCAAATTTAGTTTACCGATTATACACGAAAATATTTATGACTTTAATAGAAAAACAACAACCAATATGTACAACACGAAATCAAAAAAAGCTATGTACAGAGCTACAGACAAACATTCAAAAAACTTCAACACAACTAACTAACAGAGATCATTATTTTGACCAAATTTGTTGAACACGCTGCTTTTAGTAGTTGACGAGACTTCGACCATGGCGAGAGGTGCCAATTTGATTTTCTGGACCTAAGCAAACCAAATAGAACAAAGAATTTTAAAAAAGCTGAAACTTACTTGTAAGAGGCACATACATGACATGTTCGACGATCTTCTGTGTAATTTTACCATCCATCGTCTTGTCTACTTGAAGAAATACCTAAATTACCTTTAAATAAGTAATGTAGGAATGATTCTACTTGAGCACCGTGCTCACGTCCGACTGGTATGAGCATTCGTCCTCCACGGGCCATTTGATCGATAAGCTATAAAAAATTTTTTCACAGATTTCTTGCAAAGTTACCGGTTGTGGAATCTCTTCAGCGGCTGCACCAACATGAATAGCGTTGTATCCACCATCAACAGGGTGTCCAAGACGACCATCGCCAACGATCAGCTCCACTACTCCATTGTCCAACAGGTCCCTAAAACAACAAGTTGTCCGAGATAACAAAATACAATTACTTATGATTCTTAGCGATGTTTCTTCTACTGTCCTTGACGAGCTGGTCAATGTGCTCAATTCCAACTGCTTTTCCATCAGGCTCGACCTAAACAAAACATGCAATTCAAAATAAATCTAACAAATACCATAAGTCCAAAACAGGCTGTAAGATATCCGCTACCCGAGCCAACATCGAGCACTTTTGCGCCAGGAACGAGAAACTCCTTCAAGCCTTCGAGCGCATGTGCGTGCTAAAATAAAATTGTAGAAGTGACAAGAATTATCAAGGTTAGATTTGAGATTTATCCCATAAGCAGCTCAAATCTTAAAAAGTTTACCATATGAGGAGCCGATATTGTTGCGTTACATCCGATTTGTTGAGGAGCATCTTCATACGGATCGCGAGTCGAAAAATCATCGCGATCAATGGCCAACATCGTTTTGATTGGGCGCTTGGACTTGAGGACGCCCGAAACTAAAGAGAAATATTGCTAAAAAACCAAAATCACAATATATTATTGCTTTGAATCTCACATCATTTAATAAACGGCATTTGGAAATAAATTCAGGATAAACGTTGAAATAAAATATGTTTAGACAACCTTAATTTTCTAACTTAAAACCTGACTTAATCCGACTCAAGAGCAGACTTTATAAGGTAGGATGAAACATATTGTTTAAAAACCTCACGTTTCAAATAGTTGACCAGCTCGGCATTCGTTGTTCCGCCACCGCGATGCCACATTGTTGAATTTTCGATAAAAGCGTTGACACACTTTAACTAAACGTGAAAGTTTAAACAAGTTACACAAAATTTGAAATTAGACAGTACAAAAGTGGTCGAAAAAAGAGAATATTTGAAAAATTTTGAAAGCTCAAAGCTGAAACGAAACGAGGGAAATTTCTAGGACGAAAGAAAGAGGGTGTTGACAAAAAGTGCACGTTTCTTTTCGCTTTTTTTGCGCTTTCTTGTTTACCGATTTGCCCTTTGTTGGTGGTTGTTGAAATAATTTAGTAATGCATTCTAAATCTGCTAAAGCTTAAAAGTTGTACAAGCGAAGGGAAACTTTGTTCAGGAAAACCTGCTCGTTCAAGAATGAAAAATGAACTGGAACGTGATTTAACTATTTTATACCCAATAACTCCTGAGAGGTTAATATTCAATCAGATGGCTGAATATCTTTAATCTAGAGCCCATTTGCAAAAGTTAGTATTTAAATAAAGCTTTATGTTCTCTCGAATTATGGGAGTGGGACAAATGCGACCTTTTTTTTGCGCACCCGGACATTTGCGAACCTTTTTTTCCGCACCTTGCCCATTAGCGCACCTTTTTTCGCGTTTTAAAAAGCTCTAAAACCTAATATTAACCAGTTTCTATTCCAAATGTTGTTCTAGGTAATTTTAGAACGTAGAATCGAAATTTTGACATATCAGAGCTTGTGGAAACAAACAGATGGAGTTATACAAAGAGAAAAATCGACAATTTTCTGTAATTTGATCTAGCCCTTTTGTCTTTCAAATTGGTTCCACACGCTCTGTTACGTCAAAATTTGAATTCGACACCCTCAAATTACCTAGAAAAACAACTTTTGGAATAGAAATTGGTTAATATTAGCTTTTTAGAGCTTTTTAAAACGCGAAAACAGGTGCGCTAATGGGCAAGGTGCGCAAATGTCCGGGTGCGCAAAAAAAAGGTCGCATTTGTCCCACTCCCCTAGAATTATCGTTCTCTGTATAGAATCGCAAAAGATATCCGCGGTGGCTGATTTTTGTGTAAACAATTTGAAAATGCAATGTATAAAAAACGTGTTGGAACACTATCATGGACAAATATACTTTTTAATAGAAATGGGTAGATTTTGAGGGTTTTGCGAATCACTTTTTGTGAAATTAAACCTTGGGAATCTGTGCGAATCTTTGCTCAAATGAGTCCTTTAAAAGTTTAACATCGCATTTTCTTTCACTTCAGTATGCTGGATTAAAATAATCATCCGTGACAAGGCTGTGTAACTTTTAAATACTCATATTGAAGTAAACGCTACTCTGACTGATTCAGATGCAGATATTCAGCAACTTTAATAGCTTAGCAAAGCTTAGAAACGCAATTACAAGTCAGATTGTTCGAGTGAAGTATTTTCAAACTTTCCCCTCACCCAAACACTTTGCCATCCTGCAATCCATTAGTTTCCTTGTATGCAAATCATCTCAAAACCGTCTCATCGCCAAGCATGACCCGTGTTCTATCTGGAAATGTATGCGTAAGTTGATACGCCTCTGCTTTTTCAAACAGCTCATCCCTTCTGTGAGAGTGGGGGTCTGTGCCCTTCACCCCTTTCCTTTCGATAAGCAACTCTCCTCCCGTCAAATGTTTTCCTTAGATAACCACGAAAATTTTTTTGCATTTTCGTTTAAGATTTTTTTTTCCTTTTTCATTTACAGTATTATCATTTGGCTCATTGACAGGGCTATAGGGTGTGATAAGTGTTCCGGCTAGAGATGGGGCTTGTGCAAGACGGTGGCGGCACTTCTGAGGACTTTCGCTGACACCGATAAGGGTCACCAAGAACAAGAATCCACGGATTGTTGTGCAAACATGTCTTACCATAATTGAAAGGAATCTATGTGTGATGCCGCTTGATGAAGAATTTCAACAAAAATTCAATAAAAATTTCGTAAACTAAGGCCAATTTGACGGTAGCATGACGTACAGTTTTAAGCCTCTTTTCCAGTTTGGAGTTTTGATAGGAAATCATTCGTTTCAGCACTTCAAAATGCTATTATTAATAAAAGGTTTTACTTCTGCCCTCAATTCTTTATTTATATTCAATTTTATTTATAATTCGTCTCATTTTGCACTTTACTGTAACTTTATGACTACAGTAAAGTGACGTGAGATTCACTGTAACTCTATGACTTTATAGAAACCCGTAAACTATAGCTATAGATGGACATTTGACTCAATATTTTAAGCCTAAAATCTCCCAAAGTAGGAATTATAAAGAATTAGTTCATTAGTTCTGAATAGTTTACAATTAGAAGATAAAGTTTTCAACTTCATTAACGCCTGCTTTTGGTTAACTCCTTATGTTTTTGTTTTCAAAAATGACCAAATACAAATATTTTTAGCATAAATCTCTTATCCTCTTTCAAAACTTAAAAGTCCAAAATCCTTTTCCCCACTTATGACTAACTCATTCCGTTCAACATGCCCGTTTTTTTTCCTCCGGTTCAGAGTAGCATTCTCATTTCCCATTTCCCACTTTCTCACCGAGCATTTCCCCCCTCTTAATCCCAGTAAACGATAACAAAAGAGTGAGTCCGTTGTGTGTATCGGGGTCTCCTCCCTGTCCCTCCCCTTCCCTTTTCTCCCCTTCTCCTCATTTAGCTACTTAGACAAGATAAAGGAATTATTTTTGAGAATGCTTGTGATGAACGCAGCTCTCAAAATTCTTTTTTTTTTGGGAACAGCACCATGGCGCCAAAATGCTTATTTTTAAGTCGCACAAAGTTGGGATTTAACGGGCGGAATTTTTGGGCTTATTAATGAGTCAGTTGAATGGTTTTTTGCCAATTTTTTAGTTAAGATTACTAAATTTTGAATGGAAAATGAAATGAAGGATGATGACTAATGAGTTCCTTTTACAGTTCTTTATCTAAGCTTCTCTAAAGTGTCCAAGTGCTAAAGTTTTTAGTAAAGCTGCAGAAACAGATTTTTAAATCAGTTCCTAAATTCCCAATTCTTTGTTTGCCTAAACCTTTTACAACTCGCAGATGGTCAGAAAGTGATCAAAGTCGAAATTCGATACCTCAAGAAAAGTTACGTGTCGACGAGTGACCGGGGTCACATAATTTTTGTTTCTTTTTCTGACGGAAAGACGCTGAATCGCACCGAGAGCAATAATATTTGACGATTTGGCGGAAAGAGGCTTTAGGCGGTGAGCATGATACATTTATGAAGGCGGCACCATCAAGGCACCCTTCCACCACCTTTCTCTCCAATCCACACGGATCAGCACCACTGCAAACAGCAAAGGTGAGCTTTTCTCGATTCCGATACAAACCAATCCCGCACCAATCCCTAAAGCTGGATTAAAGGTTCTGGGCTACGGTAGAAAGATCGTACTTTATACCGTAGATTCACAGCAAGCTAAACTCTTTTTCTGTAAAGAATCCTTTGTACTTTGGATCTTTGAATTCTTTGAATTTTTCAATATAAACTAATTCTTAGTACTCAAAGCATTTAGCTTTAAAGATCAAGTTTAAAAAATATTCTTATAAGTTCCTAAAACTTTAGAAAAGCTACTGGACTGTACTGTAACTGGCTGTACTGTAACTGGCTGTACTGTAACTGGCTGTACTGTAACTGGCTGTACTGTAACTGGCTGTACTGTAACTGGCTGTACTGTAACTGGCTGTACTGTAACTGGCTGTACTGTAACTGGCTGTAACTGGCTGTACTGTAACTGGCTGTACTGTAACTGGCTGTACTGTAACTGGCTGTACTGTAACTGGCTGTACTGTAAAGTCTATAAAGTTTTGAATCTTCTTAATTTTAATAATATTGAAAGCCTAAATCTTTTAATATATTATTAAACAGTTAGTTTTTAACTATTCTCATTTCAAAACCATTTTCTTTCTGGAATTTTCTTTTTACGAAATTCCCTATTCTTATCTATCCCCAGCTGAGTTGAGTATCCGTCCCTCTCGCTACCGTATCCCTTCACTTCCCATCATTCCTTTCCATTCTCTTTTCTTATCTATCGCCTGACAACTCTCCTTCGGTTGCTTGCGTTGGCGCTTAACTGGACCCCCGAGAAGCGTTAGGACCGAATTTGTCTTTGTGTATGGAGGTTTTGGCGATCATCCTGCAGTGTAATAGCTCGATCGGGTCATCTCGCCGATAAAACACACACACACAAAGCATGCTCTCTTTCCATACAAGAACCCGATTGGGCCATAAACACCTTTCGATTCATCTAAACACAACGGAAAACAATGCCGATAGATTATGTTTATTGCGGGTGGCACATGGCCTTATAGGAGAAAGTTGAAGGTGTTAGAGATTGAGATTTAAATTTGTTAGCTACTCTTGTGGTTAGAAAAGTCCAATCATTTATCTTATTCTAATCTATTATTGTTGAAATTTGAGCTTAAAAGACTCAATAACTTTCCAACTTTTAATCAAAATTGTTAGAGATAAATCAAGTATTCAATTACTCTAAGACAACAGAAAACAATGCCGATAGATTGTGTTTATTGCGGGTGGCACATGGCCTTATAGGAGTAAGAACCGTGGTCCTGGTTAAGTCAAAGTTAAGTCAAAGATTCTATCCTTTAGAAAAGTACTTATCTATTTCAAAAGGTACACAGCTTTTAAAATTTTAGCTCAACCACAAAATTTGTGTAGTGGTGCAGTCGACAATTCACCATTTCCTGTCTTTTTCTTTTCTTGAAGGCAGCCAACACCCGGCTGTCTTTCCGAATCGCATTGCGTGCCGTAAAATATTGAAATCGCACCCTAGACTTAGATCCAGAAAATGCTTGCTATTAGTATTTCTAAAGTTTAAAGAGCTTAAGTAAAGTAACCAGGTAAAGTAACTAAGTAAAGTTCAGTAAAGTTCTACTTTCCCAGTAAAGAAAGAAAACTTTCCGTTAAGAATGACCCTATATATACCAGACGAGTATGCCAGAGCTTCTTGTATGCTATATGATCATGCAAGAAGAATTAGTCCATTAGTTCTGCATAATTTACGCTTGTCAGATTGTGAGCGAGCACAGAGAACACCTCTTTACAAAGAGATTTCCTTGTAGATGAGACAAAAATTTCACTATCACAAGGTGGAAATATTAACATTTATCCTTTTATTTAAGCTTATGAATGAATATCGAATTCTCCTTTCCAATTCCAACATCTCAATTTCTTCTGCATCTTCCGGAAATCTTCCCCCTTCATTTTCTCCTTTCATCACTCCCATCGGCATTCCTTTCATCTGGCCCCAAAATGGCTAATCGACTTCTTTTCCTTTCTTCAATGCCTTTCATAGATTGGATAACAAATAAACGCTTCCCTTTTATAAAGAAGTTTATCGTTATGAATAGAAGTCGTTACTTTTGAGTATTTGAAACCCATTTGCAAGTTCTTTCGAGAAAGTTTTTTTTGGTACTGCACAAGTACTGTTTTTTTTTCCATCCACAATGACAGTTTTTCCGGCAACATTCGCCCACTTTCTCACATTGTTGCTGATCGTTTTTTGAGAGTGTCAAGTAAATTAGGTGGATGGAAAAAAAAAACAGAAAAACGATTGGCAATGGTTGCAGATGGGACCTCAATTTTCTCGCCCGATTCTCTTCGATTACTCATCGCTTGGCGGTACATTTGAAGATTATTAGGTTATAAGAAAGAATTGTTTGTTCATGAGGATAAGGTTTTCAAAAATTTAATAAAATAGAATGTTAGGGTTAGGTGTTGTTTTGCTTAAAATGTTAAAATGCTTATGCAAGCTTTCTTGGTGTAAGCTAGACTTCGGAAAACAAAACAAAACAAAACTTAACCAAAACCAAAACCATAACAAAAACAAAACCAAAACCAAAACCAAAACTAACCAAAACTCGCCAATATCTCGCGACTGGGAGGAGCTAGCGAAAATCTGCTTGCAGATTTGAAATCAGCATCCAAAAATCTATCCCATAGGCTATTTTTTGTTTCGAAATTTCGAGGTCGTGTTTTGGTCCTTTTTTTGGCCGCGAGATTTTGTGGTGAGAAAAAGTGAAAGGCAAATTTGCATTTTACAATTTTAAATTTACATTTTACAATTTTAAATTTACATGCTAATTTATATGCAAATTGAGTTTTGGTTTGTTTTGGTTTGTTTTGGTGTTTTGGTTTTGGTTTTGATCTGTTTTGGTTTTGGTTTTGGTTTTGGTTTTGGTTTTGGTTTTGGTCTGTTTTGGTTTTGGTTTTGTTTGCCGAACTCTAGTGTAAGCTATTAACCAAAATTAATCAAAAACATTGAAATTTAAAGAATTCAAATATTACAAAGGCTATGCTATAGAGTTTTCAAGAATTTTATTCTAGAAATTCATTGAATTGACCGAATCGACTCAATTGACTGAATTGATCTTTCTTCAAACATTTTTCCAATCAAAAAATTCACCATCCAACCATCTCAGTAGCCAATTTCAGAGCCGTTTCCTAAATTTCACATATTACAACCCATAAAAACAAGATCTATGTTCTTATGGTCCAAAAAAAGAGGTGAAAGACAATTGAAAGACACCATTTCAAGGCAATTTTCGATTTGTGAACGGAAAGGCTTTTCCGAAAGGAAAGGCTGTGAACGGCCTTTCCCCCCCTCAGACTCATCGGCTCCATTTACCAAAAATTCTCTTCTTTTATCTTTTCTATAGATGTTTATTTATCTCAGTATCTCAAGTCAATATCTTTTTCTTTAATTGAAAGAGTTTTGAAAGCAGGATCTCGGTGGGTTGTCCTGTTAAGTGGTTATCAAGAAATGATTCTAAGGATCAAAAGTCATCCATCCAGATCAAAAGTCATTCAGATCAAAATAAGTAAGAAAAAATACTCAGTTAATATCATAAATTATTTAAAAACAAGTATTTAAAACAATACTTTATCTAAAAATGTTTAAATTTCAACTAAAGTTCTTTAAAATTTCATAAATCTTAAACCTAGTTAAGTAAATTTTGAGAAATTTTCGTTTAACCTTAGCTAAACTAAACAATTGGAATATTTTAAAAGTCAAACCTTTCTAAATAGATATTATATTAAAAACACTGGCCGATTTACCCAACCTTTAACCTTAAACAAACCTCTACAAAAGCAATCACCAATCGGCATCCACCAAAAAGCAACATCCCCATTTCCCCCCTTCATTGAATACTCCTAAAATGGTTACTCTTTCTCGATTCACACATACAATGCCCAATGCCCAATCCATTCACACCCGCACAAAAGTTTTTTTTTCTTCATGGGTTATTCTTCAAATGTGTGAAGCGCTTCTTGCCCTTCTTTTGGCCGATCAAAGGGAAGCCGACGCATCGACGACGTGCTTTTCGCCCGTAAACCCTGACACACAGGAAATCGACACAATGATCACCCCCGGGATTTTCTTGGTTTGAGTCATTCTTTCATAAGAGGTTATCTAATTCTGAATTAGAGCTAAAAGCTTCAGATCTTTTCATGTCATTAGCTTTAGACTTGCTTGTTCATGCCATTGGCTTTAGACTTACTTGTTCATGTCATTGGCTTTAGACTTGCTTGTTCATGTCATTAGCTTTAGGCTTCTAAAATTTGAACTTAAAAACAACAGGGTTAGACTTGATATATTTTACAGCTGAAGAGATCTTAGTTATCAAACAGCTCGACAGATCACCTTTCAAGACCTGGCCAAAATTTTGCCAACCATGACAGCTTATCTCTTTGATAACACCGCTAGGTTATTGAATCTTTCCAACCAGCCAGCTACTATTGTTTGATCTATCCCATCTTTCCCCTAAAAGGATAACTATATTTTCGCTCATGCGTCTCTTCCATCTTCCTCCATTTTTGAGCAAACAGTCAAACAGACGGCTCCTTGAATTGCCGCCAAAATTTAGCGCACATCAGTTTTTGCCTTGATTCATTTTTAGATCATTCTATAATTCTATATTCTATAGTTCTATATTCTATAGTTCTTCATCCTTTTACCGTAACCCTTTCCTTTCGACAACCCGTCAAAATCGTCGCCACTAATCCGTAGAATCAGTCGCATCCTCTGCGATGAGGTTCTGATCAAATAATGGACTAGTTCTCAAAAAGCGAAGCACAGATTTTGTCACCACAAGGAAACAAAGAGATTGAATAAAATGGAAAATAGAAAACCAATGATCTTCATTTAATAATGAACAATAGGCGGGAAAGTGCTTTGAAATTTGATCTCTCAATCGTGAAAGGAATGACTTTGACACTTTCTAGGTTAAGTGAGCTCTAAAACTTGAGTCTACTTCTAATATTTTAAAGAGTTTGAACTCTTACTGAACTCTTTGATTTTAGCATTTTATTGATTCTTTTCAACTACCGTAATCCTGCCACTGGGGAGAAGTTTGGGCATAACGCTTTCCTTCGCCTCTCTTCAAATAAGCTGAGATTTTATGACTTGAGCTCTGATCTCTATTTTTACCTTTTTATTCTGATCTGATCTCATTTAGATTTAACTATTTAAATCTATAAGTATTTAAATAAAGTCTAAGCTAAGACTAAGCCTATTTAGAGTTTAAAAATCGTGACTTTAGTAAGCTAAAGCCAGTGCTAGAGCCAGTGCTAGAGCCAAACCTAAGCCTCAACATTTAGCTAAACCTAAATTTCAGTCTTTCACGACATTTTATTGATTTAGTCTTTAAAAAGTAAAAGATTCTTGCAATTGACTAAAGAAAACCATATTTCAAGCTCTTTCCATTTTCAGTTATCACTCCCAGGCGATCAGGCGGGTCTACCCGAATTTTCACGGTTTAACGCTCGAAAGTTTTCCACGTTAATTCCGCCTAAAGAGTCTCAAAACGGTTCTCCTTTTCCCTCGATTTCTCTCATTTCAACCCAACAATTTCTCCTCTTTCCTTGCTTCTCAAGTAGCTTACGAGCGCACAGTGGAGAGCCTGATTACGATAAGGACTCCAGTACCCCTCAGCTCCACCCCTCGACATACCGTTGTTGAACCGTACACCGTACATGTTTTCATTTTATTAAAAACTATTAAGCAGCGTTTACCAAACTTTGTTATACGTTAAAACTTTGTTAAGCTGTTGCCCTTTATTGAGATCTTTGCCAAAACCTTTGCTTTAACTAAAATGTTTACAATGATTTATCTAACACTGGTCGCATTCTTTACAATTCTTGAAGCTACAAGTTCACTGTAGTTGATCAGCTCAATCTATTAAACTTTTCATTAGAAATTATTTCAAAATTTTCAGCCATGCTAGCCGATGGTTTCTTTGCACAAACACGAGGATCCGTAGAAGTTTTCAAAGGGTTTTTAGGAGTTTCTCATGGAGCTCTATGAATGGCAGTTTGCAAGGGAAAATGGAAAAGCTTTTGTTGATATAGACCATGAAAGGATGGAGAAAACGATTCAATAGTCCTCTAAAAGAGGGAGCTGAAAGATTTGTGACGTCAGCTTGCTTTTTGGAGACTGATAGTAGGCTGGTTGTAATGGATTTGTATCAAGTTGTGAAAGAGTGTAAATTTTTGGTTTAAGTTTAGGAAAATAGACACAGTTTAAATTTTCTTTCTACTTAAGCTGTGTTAGGAATTTGCATAGATAGATGGCTTTAATGCATAGATAGATGGCTTTGAGTGCTTAGATCTTGTAAGATCCATTGATTATTGGATCTTACAAGATCTAGATATTATCCAAGACATTATCCAATAAAGCTGAGCTTTTTATAAGTTAATGTCTTTGTGTAGAAACTGATTAGATTGAGAATTATTTAAGTAAATCAAATTTACATTGAACTTGCAGCAAAGTTGGCTGTGCAAGGCCTAATTTTTGTTCTCTGAATGAGTCTCCTGTTCTCTAAATTTCCATCCAACTTTTTATTCTAAAGCAATTTACAAAGGAATCCTTTCTTTTCATCGCTTTCATCTCTACGTTTTTGCAACAAGCGTAAAACCCGAATCTTGGGAAGAACTCTCGTGAGTCACCAACCAATATATGGCCTCCTCCCAAAAAAGGTCGGCATTCTCCTTTGAATTTCGAACGGAAGCTCGAAAACGCGCAAATTTTTATGGGCACTTTGTGAGTTTTCGGTGGGGCTTGATGCGGAGCTTATCACTTCGCAAGATGAGGCAGAAATGAGACGTTTAAAGCGGTAACATGAAAGGATTTCCTACGGGAATTGCTTTCTCCCTCCCTCCCACCCGCTATCACAGACACGCCGCTTCTCACCTACTGGATAAACATTTAGATTGAATATTTGGCTTTCTGACAAATTCTTTGTAATTGCTTAATTCTGCAAAAGCTCATTCTGTTAACGTAATCTGATAATGGTCAAAAACACTTCTTTACTGAAGTAAAGCTCCACCTTACTTTTTCAGTTTTTAAACGTTCATTTCTATATTTTAAACACTCATTTCTATATTTTATATTTCTATATTCTACTATTTTTCAAATAATATAGTATTTTATAAAATTTTAACCATCGATCAATGCTAATTCCTCATCAACACCTTTTTTGACCAATATTTTGCTACACTTCGTCCATCAACGATGACCCAGATCACTTAAGCCTAATCTTTTGCCCAGATAGATAGATTTTCTTTTTCCTTTTTTGCCAAATTCTTAGTCTTGAGTTCCAGGGCTGATTGGTGGGGGTACGGTAGCCACACCCCCTTTTCGGTGGCGTCCGTGCAGAAGGCGGGCTGGAAGGGGAGGGAAAGAAGGTGCCGAGACTACCAGACTCAAAGACGATTCCCACATTCAGCACTTCCATCTACTATCAATTTCTTTTCTTAGGTTCATTGAGTCCATGTAATGTTTGATCATTAGCAACAATTCATTAGTTGGCTTGAACTACAACAATCCTAGAAAAATTTAAGGATATCGTAATACCTGTAATAGTAGCGCCCCCCCCCCCCCCGTATAGTCGCGTAGTCGCAAAAATTTTTTACTAATTCATTTTTTTCTAAGCGCCTATTATTTCAAAAAATGTGTCTTTGGTATCAAAAAATAGCCCTGAATTTCAGCTTTCATTTGATACTTAAACGAACACTGTAGCATAAACAAGTGGCGAGAAAAATGCGTTTAAAGTTAGACTACGCGACGCTCCGACCGTCATTATAGGGAGGCGCTACTATTACAGGTATACGATAAGTTATTTTTCTAATAATTCTTTTATATTGTTAAGTTGAGATCTTTTAGGTATTTCTAGTTCTTTTTTTAGTGGTATCCTATTACTTTCGATAATTTACTATTTGATTTTGATCGTATTTTCTCTCAAACTTTACTGCTATCTTACAATTTTGCAATTCTCTTTGTCTTTCTGGCTTGATTTTAGTTTTGTGGTCTAATTTATTCATATTTTTAGCATGTTCCCTTCATCGATGCTCTTTCGAACACCGAATATGGCCGGCCCATCATCGATCTTCCCACAAGTGCCAAGCGGGGATCAATTCCTGAATTTCGTCTACCAGCAAAGTCTCCTCAACTACATGACAACACTTCAGGTGGATTATTTAAAGAGTTTATGCTAATTGAATGGTTAAAGTATCAAGATCCTTATAATTGTAAGTAACTTTGCAATATCAATGTCTCAATGACTGAAGGTTTACTAAACTGATATTTTGCAAGTCATTCAAACTCTGATTTAGCCAAATTCTAAGTTTTAACCAATTTAGATTTAGGGTACACCAAATTGAAACAATACAGTAACACTATCAAAACCAGCTCCATACCTAAAACAAAGCACATCACTCCCTTACTTATCGTTTATTCAATCATTCCCATTCACCATTTTTCTCGTCGTCAAGATTGGCCGATCGATGCTTGATTCATTCGGCAAATAGTGACACCTTTTTGAAAGCAGACCATAAAGGACAAATCTATCACCCACAACCACCAAACAATTGATAAGCTTCCAATCTTTTTAGCAGCATACGAACATCATTTAAAATTGGTTGAAGGTGATGAATGAATTGCGAATAAAATGGTTTAGTAACTCATTTATAATCAAATGAATTGATAGTTTGTAATTCTGGCCATCCTAATCTTGCTGTGCGGACAGAACTTTCCTATTTTGACTTAAAAATTTTGATGTTAGCTGTGGTAGCATGAGGATTTTTTCTCATCTCCAACACACTACTCAGCAGCACACCCTTACCAAGTCCAGCCAATTTAAACCTCAGAAATTAGTAGCCAAATCAAATTCATTATTGGTAGATGTAATGATAAATAAAAAAATTCATAATTTCTTCAATTAATTTGCTGGGTTTAGGGTGGGGAAGTGGCAGCCAGCAGCCTGATAAATATCCATAAAATTTTCTGGAAAACCCGGGAAAAGTTCATATCATAAGGCGTGAAAATTGGCACCTGATTGCCTGAAATGGAAAGAAACTTCATTGGGTAAACAAAATGTATTCTAGACCGAGAGACGCTTTTCTTCAGCTGAAGGTGATAGGATTGTGCTTAGTGATTTGTAAATTTTCACAAATAAAAACAGAATAGTTTAGTATCTAGACCAAGAATTAGATTAGCCAGACATCTTGAAACTTTGCTAAAAATTTGTCGTTAAATTTTAAACAAAATTTTTGCTTTTAGAGGCTACAACAAGTCAATCCACCAAAGCCAGTCAAACCGGAGCCTAAAAAGGAAAGCGATGAGCCGCCAGAGAAACGAATGAAGGTAAAATTTTGCACGATTACAGCTCTAATAACAAAAGTTTTAGTTTGATTTCACTAAACTGGCCACATCAATCGAAAAAGAGGAGAAAGCAAAAGCTGACTCTCCACCGATGCCAATTGGGCCTTCACTTTTCCCTCAAGCTCATATCTCTCTTCCTGGAGCTTCGTATCCTCGACCATGGTTTGTAATAAAATGTTTAATAATTAAATTAATAATTAAATAATTGTTTATTAGCTTTGTTTTAAACATATTTATCATTTAAATAACAATTAGAATCGAAAGCATAACGGTTTTGAAAGAATAACCAAAGCATCAGAACTTTTCTACACTTTAGAAAAGTTGAATTTGAATTTAGAACTTTAAAAACATGTTTTAGTTTAAGATTACTATTCAAATAATTTGTTTGTTAAGAAATTTTGTAAATTTTTATTGAGAAAGCTTTTAGGTTTATGCTACCGGGAAAACGAACCGGTGGTCGAGCCACTCGCCCCAAGAAAGAGTTCATCTGCAAATTCTGTAGACGGTAACTTTTATATTACTATTAAGCAGCTATTAGCTTTTACAAGTCTGATTTCAAAATTTACAGACAATTCACGAAATCCTACAACTTGCTCATTCATGAGAGAACGCACACTGACGAGCGGCCCTACCCATGCGAGCAGTGTGGAAAGGCTTTTCGACGACAAGATCATCTACGTGATCATCGGTAGAATTTTAAAAACAATTATTCATTTTATATTTTGTAACTATAAAAATTCATTTCAGATTCATTCACTCAAAGGATAAACCCTTCAAGTGTGACATTTGCGGAAAGGGTTTCTGCCAGTCGAGAACCCTCGCGCAGCATCGATTCGGGCACTCGTCGTGCGCTGGTAAAGAGGTAGAGATTGTTGAAATTTAAAAATTCGTATTTAAAACGAATAATCCAGCTTAAATGACATCTCTAAAGCAATGAAAATCGAAAATAATTTACCTAATACTTGCCTATAAAACAAGCCTAACCCATAAACTTTTTCACAATGATAAATTTGGAGTCATAGTAGTAAGGATTTAGCAACGTCACCTGTCATTTTTAAAGATGGCTTTAAGCTTTAAGATGTTTTATTGAGATAAGATTATTTAAGATGTTAGAATCTACTATATATAAAAAGTAGTGTCGGTCTGTCTGTACGGGTATTTTCTCAACCGTTTTTGGGTCAATAAAGCTAAATCTTCTTTAGAAAATCTTAGAATATATATTATAGTTGTGTCATTAAAAAAAATTTTTAAAATTAAAGTCGGGCGAAACACCCGGGAATCGAATCCGGACTGTGTGAGCCGTAGACAAGGCCGTAGACAAGCGCGCTCTCGACTGCGCCACGGTGACGAGAGCAGACCTCTCCAAAACAACTTGCTGTTAGGCGGGTTTTTCTGGTAGTTGATAAACGGACATTGAAAACTGAAATCTCGAATTCAGGCAAGCCCACTCGCTCCAACGAGTACCCCATCCAGAACTCCATCTCCAGCTCTTCTCCACTCTCCCGAATCAACCTCTCCCGAGTCAATCCATATCAAAAACGAGATCAAAAATGACGATGATGAGGACACGGTTGATGTTGAATAGATCATGATTTGATAGATCTTTGATTGTTTTATGGAATTGGAATTGTTCCTGTTTCTCTAACGGGGGAACCACACACTTACTGATCTATTACTTGCAACTTTTCGATTTTTGGTTTATTTTGCATTTCTCTTAAAAGGTCAGTGACCTGTACTAGTAACTCTGTTCACTAGTCTACTCAATTTGCATTTCATTTCACTTTGTGCATTTCCCTGAATAGCTTTTACACTTTGCTTTAATCTTCTTGTGATCTTTGGTGATGGCTTTACTTGAAATTAATGACAGTATTACTTTTGATAAGACTTTGATCTTGAATTTCTGCTTTAAACTTTACATTTTTCTTCTGGCAATGATCGAAATCGATTCTTACCGGTTCGGTGTGGCCATATTTTTCTTGCATTTTCATTTTCATTTGATTGCTCTCACGAATTTATGTGTCATTGCAGTATTAACCGTTTCGTTTGCATAAATTTGAAAATTCAATTGTTAGCCATGAAAATTGGAGGAAAGATTGAAACTCATGAAGACAAATCACATTTAATTTTATTGAATCGATAGAGATTAAAACAAAACAACTTGTACAATAGATTACAGTAAATTAGCAAGAATTTTAGCAATCGTTTTTGAAGACATTTGTTTCAATCACTAATCAGAAGCGAATTTTTATTCGATAAAAGCAATTTCGGTACTTTTGCCTCTTACGCCTATCAATTACTCGCCTACCAACTACCAAACGCCTCTTACGCATAGTAAAATTTGCATACGAACGATTTTATGCAAAAGAATCGTTTTATGCAAAAGAACATTTCTTATTTTTACTTTTTAGTTTACTTTTTACTTTTTAGTTTTTTTTATTCGTTTCAAATCATTTTCAATGTCATCCTTTCTAGTTTCAATAAGCTTTTGAGTTTAGTCTTTTATTTGAGGCGTTGTTTTAAATGCAAAACGAGCGACTCTTTATGCTATTGTAAATATGCAAATGTAATATGCAAATGTTAGCGTCTTTGTATGCTAATGATAAGCAGGTATGAAAATGAATAGTCAAATAGTCAAATTAGTCAAGTTTCTTAATAAAATGCATGACAAATGCCTGTTTTCACAAAAAAACAAAACAAATTTGTACTATTTCTTACAGTAAGCTTTCAAAGTTTTGAGTTTTAAGAAGAAAAACTGACTTACTGAAGTTAGCTAAAGCTGTTAGAACAAAAATAGAAAAGATTTTCTTCTGCAAAATCATTTTTATCCGGTTCATTTAGAACACTCACAATGACTGAGCTTTTGATCTGTGCAAAGCTGTGCAAAGCGGAGTCAACAAGTACCGCAGTTTCTTAATACAATGCATGACAAATGTGCAAAGCTGTGTTGAATCTTTTGCTATCATGTAAATCTATTCCTTAAAGATCTCATCTTTCAACCATTGAAAATATTTTCAATTTCTTTCTTTCGGGTAAAGCGGTCAACGACAATTTGCCTCTCTCAAAAAATGATTATCGCGATTTTTGCGGAGAACAAAGAATGAGTTGAAATTGAGTTAAAGGAAGAAAAAAATAAAGCAGAAGCTTGAAACCCGTTTTTTTTTGGTGTGGGAGAGAGGTGAGTTCACTAGGAGAAGGAGAGAGAAGAGAGAAGAGCTCTTCTTCTCAAACTCTTCTTCTTTTTATTCCTTTATTCATTTTCTTATTCTCTTTAGTACTTCTTCATTCTCCTTACCGATCTCTGTAATTATGTGTGAAAAGGGAAAAATGAGAAAAATCTTTTTTTTAAAGAAAAAGAAGAACGATCAACATTTCGTGTCTGCCGTAAGGTTCATTCGGTCATTCTTTTTTAGCTTTTAAGCGTCTAGATTTTCTTTTAAGCGGCTAGATTTCAGAAAATACAGATTAACATGGTTTTTTCCTGAAAATTGCTAACAATTAGCTGTTGTCTTAAATGAAGAGAACGATCATTTAAGAAATAGCGGCTAGATTTCAGAAAATTTCCCAAAGTATGTCTTAAATGATGGTTCTCTTCATTTAAGATATACTTTGAGTTCAAAAATATCCTTTCTAGCACACTCAGTTTCAGATTAAAGCTGAAAAAACGATAAGCGAGTATGCCAGAATGGATTTGGTTCTGTTTTTTTCAAAGTACAGTTTAAAAACAAGTCGATCAACAGGAATGGAAGAGCCTGTTAGGCAAAAATGAGTCCGAGTCCAGCTAAAGCCAGCCTGACTTCAAAAAAATGGCTTTAGAACAATACTTTGGCTTTAGAACAATACTTTAAACTTTAAACAATACTTTAAACAATACTTTAAACAATCCTTTAAACAATACTTTAAACAATACTTTAAACAATACTTTAAACAATAGTTTAAACAATACCAAATACCAAAAATCGAATCAAACTTTTATTCCCGGTTTCTACTAAAGAAAATGAGTCATTTCTAATAGTAAAGTTCTTTCATTTACAATTCTTTTTTTGGTAAATTGTTCATCAAAAGTTCTTGCGAACAAAAACAATCAAAAGCCCAAGTCAAAAACATTTTAATCATCAAATTAATTCAATTCTTTTTCTTTCTTTTGTTCATTTTCTCCCCGTTTTTCTCCTCAATTTCATTGCAAAAAAACCGGGTTTTTCTATTGCTTTTCAAGGTTGAAATGACCCTTTTTTTGTGAGTTCATTTCTTTCAACTCATTTTATAATAGCTGCATTTGATCATCAATTGTAAAGAAAATGCTATGAATTCACAATATTTAGCTAACTAAATATCTAAAGTGAAATTTATTTGAATCCATTTAATTGAAGAATTTTGAAAGGAATTTTCAAATAAGAACTGCCAGAATTTGGAATCGACTCCCCAGAGTTTTGAGAGAGTCGAATAGTCTCCAAACTTTTCGGTTATCTGTAGATGATCTTGATCTTTAAGCTCTAGTGGATCCTTGACGTTATCTTTGCTACCCATACATTACATCTATTATATCGTGTTACCTTTTATCGGCCCTTTTCGTGTTATTTGTATGAATTCATGTGTATTAATCTTAAATCTAGCGCACTTTATCTCAGATCCTGAATAAGGTATCTAGATATACATGTTGTGTCCGATTTAGATTTCCGTCGGATTTGGATTCAATCTAAATCGGTCGTCCGATTTAGATTGAACTTATCGCGGACGTCCGATTTAGATTACAGTCTATATCGGACGTCCGGTTTAGATTCAATCTAAATCTTATATAGATTGAACAATAATACAAATAATATATATAATAGCTGCATTTGATCATCAATTGTAAAGAAAATCCTATGAATTCACAATATTTAGCTAACTAAATATCTAAAGTGAAATTTATTTGAATCCATTTCATTAAAGAATTTTGAAAGGAATTTTCAAATCAGTCAAGCATTCAAATTTCAACTTTCCGGACTTCACTTTATGATCTTTCTGTTTTTAAAGTGATGAATACTTATAGTAAATTGAATACATACTTTTAGGAATCTAAAATATTATGCATATTCACTGTTGTCATACGAATCAAATCATTTCACTGTACTGAGACAATTGCTATTGCTCTATCGCGCATCGAATTGAGCGATAGAGCAATAGCAATGTCTCTACAATCAAATAAATCTAGTTAAACTAGTAAAACACAAATCAGCCAAGCATTCAAATTTCAAATTTCAAATTTCCGGACTTCACTTTATGATCTTTCTGTTTTTAAAGTGATGAATAGTAAATTGATGAATAGTAAATTGAATACATACTTTTAGGAATCTAAAATATTATGCATATTCACCGTTGTCACACGAATCGAATCATTTAACTGTACTGAGACAATAGAATTGAGCAATAGAGCAATAGCAATGTCTCTACAATCAAATGAATTTAGTTAAACTATTAAAACACAAAGCAGTCAAGCATTCAAATTTCAAATTTCAAATTTCAAATTCCCAGTCTTCACTTTATGATCTTTTTACTATCATTTCATTCCATGCTTTTGCTGAAACTCGATCCAAAAACAAAAAAAAGTAAACCAAAAGCATCGTCCGTTTAAAATATGTGCTAAGTATTTGATGATATCAGCTAGCTTTGAAACAAAAACACAAAACATTTAGTTCTTATATTAGATTTTCTCATCTACAAGCCTAAATTGAGCTTCTAATAAGTCTTCTAATAAGTCCAATTCCATCAACTTTCTCCAAGAAACTTTTTGCGATGATTGATCTCAAAGATTGTTGGTTCCTGCATTTTTCTTCTAAATTTTTCCCATCTTTGGGAGCCGTTCGGATCAGATTTCTTCTTCTCCATTTAAGCTTTTTTCAGACAAGGTTGGACCACTGAAGGAGAAGATTTCTGGAAAGATTGAGCTCTTCAATTCTCTTTTGCATGTTCAAAATGATTGATGATCTCATTTTTTTTGTTGTTTGATGATTTTATTTATTGAATAATTTGGATTCAGTAAAGTTTTTGATTGTGGATCCACAGTTCACAGTCCACAGTCCACAGTCCACTAGTCCACTAGTCCACTAGCCCACTAGTTCACTAGCCCATAGTCCACAGTCCACTAGTCCACTAGTCCACTAGTCCACTAGTCCACTAATCCACTAGTCCACTAGTCCACAGTCCACAATAGAACCCTTAAAGCTTTTTATTCTTCTATACAAGTTTTATACTTTTAATTGACTCTACCATTCTTGTATGCTTTAGATTAAAAGCTGGAAAGTTAACAGATCAAATTTTTGAAGCTAGTAAACTCACGGACTTAAGGCAGACTTCAAGTTCCAGTTTCAAAGCTCATCTCAAGTCTTTCATCTACTTTAATTGCTAAATTCTCTCATTTTCAATTCAATTTTCATTAATTTTTCAATAAATAGTCAAAGATCAAATGTTTGTAAACTTGAAAAGGGAAAACATCGAGTGGCCTCTCACTAATCCCCACTCTTTCTTGCATTGGTCATCGTCTCTAGTGTCCTTTTTTCTTTGCATTAGTAAGCAATCTTCAAATCGTTATTTACATTGTATATTTCTGGATTTATTCAATATTCAATATCAAATTCAGTCTAGAAAATGATGTGGAGAAGAGTGTTCCCTTTCCTTTGCTTGATCGCCTTCACCATTGCTGCCAGCAGAATGTTAGTTAAGAGCTCAAAAAATAGATACGATCTATAGCTTATCTATAAAGAGATTCTTCTTTAGAAAACGAGAAGAGCCAATTGCTGAAGGAAGCGGTGAACCGATGGCTGAGGGAAGTGGAGCCATCGGAGCCATTGAGGGAGTGAGTTTAAGAAGGAAAATTTTCTATAAAAAATTTAGCAATCACCAGCTGAAGAAACACAAGACTCTGTAAAGGTAAGTAAAATGAATTTCTTTTAAATTAAATTAAATAAAATACAGGAAAAAAGTAATGCTGATGAGGACACACTCACCGGCACCGAGGCTACAAATGTGAGATTTAATTTTAAGGAAACTTTTTAGACTTTAAGAACAAGTAATAGTTGGATAACTTGTATAACTCTAACAACTAAGTATATAAATGATTACTTGTGAGTTTTACCCCCTACAAATAAGGCTATAAATGTGAGAGTAAACGTTAAGAATACTTTTTAGACTTTAAGAACTAGTAATAGTTGAATAACTTGTATAACTTTAACAAATAATTAGATAAATGGGTGCTTGGTTGGTGGTTAACCACTACAAATGAGGTTACAAATGTAAGAGTAAACGTTAAGAGTACTTTTTAGACTTTAAGAACTATTAATAGTTGGATAACTTGTATAACTCTAACAACTAAGTATATAAATGGCTACTTATTACCCATCGCACACAAAGGCTAAAACGATGCCTTTTTTTAGTTTAGCTTAGCCTTTATCTACTAGAATTTAATTTAGAATTAGAATTTAAATATAGTTTGCTCATAAAATAAATCTACTTGCACTAAAGTTGATATATTTTTAAGATAGAAAAATATACATACCGTAAATACTGTAATAGTACCCCACTCCCATAATGACGATGCGAAGCGTTGCGTAGTCTAACTTTGAACGCATTTTTCTCGACACTGGTTTATGCTACAATGCTCGCTTAGGTATCAAAAAATAGCTGAAATTCAGGGCTATTTTTTGATACCAAAGATAATGACGGTGCGGAGTATTGCGTAGTCTAGCTTTGCACGAGTGTTTCTCGACACTGGTTTATGCTACAATGCTCGCTTAGGTATCAAAAGATAGCCCTGAATTTCAGCTATTTTTTGATACCAAAGACGCATTTTTTGAAAGTACGGGCGCTTTGAAAAAAATGAAATACTAAAAAACTTTTGCGACTACGCGACTGTACGAGGGGAGTATTATTACAGTATTTACGGTAAGTGCCGATTAAATGATATGGATTTTACTTTTAAATTCGAAGAAATAGTAATAGATGAGTAAACCTAAACTAGATTAGACTTTGAATTAACTTTGACTTTGACTTTTATTAGTAAAAGTTAAATCTAGGCTGAACACAGTGATGCCAAACGAGAAGATGCTTCACAATCGGTAAGACAATATTATATCAGTAAAAATTTCAAATTTGAAACTTTTTCTATTCTTTCATCTAATCAAATGTGTTAAAAGCAAGATTTATTGTTTAAAAGCAGACGTTGAAGTGCTTAAAACGTTTCATAGATTTCAAGAGTTGCTGGAAACTTAAAGATGACAAATAAGGGGACTATGACAATACCACACCGTCATTTGCGCACATGTGGATAAACGTCTTTTACGCACAATAGCATCCACTAATTTCAAGCGTTACTGTAAAAATTTCAGCTTGATAGCTTCACTATAAAAAATTTTAGAGAAATTTTAATTTTTTGTTGCACCAAATAGCCTACATTGTTTCGATTGAGCTCAAATTTTTACAAAATGTTGCACTCGTCTATACCGATCTATTATAAAAATTTAAGTTTGATAGCTTCACTCCAAAATGGGAAAGTCATTGTGCGCAAATGAAATCTTTTTTTTGCGTCTTTTGTGCACAAAAAAGTTAAGTTTCTCTAAACCAGCCTACATTGTTTCGATTGAGCTCAAATATTTACAAAATGTTGCACTCGTCTGTACCAATCTACTGTAAAAATTTCAGCTTAATAGCTTCACTAGAAAAAATTTTAGAGAAACTTAACTTTTTTATGCACAAAAGACGCAAAAAAAAAGATTTCATTTGCGCACAATCGCTTTCCCATTTTGTAGTGAAGCTATTAAGCTGAAATTTTTACAGTAAATGGGTATAGACAAGTGCAAAATATTGTAAAAATTAGAGCTTAATCGAAGCAATTTGGGCTATTTGGTGAAACTTTTAGTGCTTGAAGTTAGTGGGCGTAAAAGACGTTTTTCCACGTGGGCGCAAATGATATTAAGCGATTGGTAAATAAGCGATTTGTTACAGTAAACGAAGTATACAATCAATTGTAAAGATATTCAAGAAAGGAGAATACACCAATCAATTGTAACTATCAACAAGCTCGCTTCAAATACCCCAAACTTTCAGCAATTCTCATCAGCAGCTCAACAAGGTGTCAACTCAGCTCAGTCACTCTTCGCCTATTCATTCATCTCCATTATCATTGCTATTTTCATTTTCTGAATCTAGTTTTACTAAGTAGTACAAATTTTGCCATAATTTCTATGACATTTTATTTTTTAATGGGTATTTTGATAGCATTTAGCTCACCCTATCACTAGAATTCTTTAGTCTTTATTTGGGTTGGATTTTTAAGAGTTTGTTAATAAATTCTTGTAAAAACAATAAAAATGTTGCAAATATTGATGTCTATTGACTTATTCTATAAGTTGAATGGAGAGTTTAACTTTAAAATGACAAGTAAAGTTGGTTATGAAGTATACAATCAATTGTAAAGATATTCAAGAAAGGAGAATACACCAAAATTGTAACTATCAACAAGCTCGCTTCAAATACCCTAAACTTTCAGCAATTCTCATCAGCAGCTCAACAAGGCGTCAACTCACCCCATCACTAGAATTCTTTGCGCTTTTCGAGATTTCGAGGAATTTAGGCGACGCTCATGGTGCACTACTATTAGAGAAAATACGGTAAAAGGAAATTCCGATGTGTTTTTGGTCGTAAAAATCTTTACAAAGAAATTGACTGAATGAATTTCCCTGAAAATTAACCTCTACACCGAACTTTTTATGCTCTATCTTTTACCTATTGACATAAAGATAGGTTTCTTTAGCTAAAACTTTCGAAACCGGATCATTGAACCGCATTTTTGAACTACCCGACTTGATGCTAGCAAAAAAATCTAGACATAAAACATTTCTAAATGCGTTTTAATATTATTTTGCAAAAAAAGAAAATGATAGTCTTTCTAATAAAATAAATTGTAATTGAATTGGTTATTGATTTTAAATGAAATGAATGAATGAAATGAAATGAATGAATGAAATGAAAAGACTTTCTGAACAGTTTAATAATTCTGAATAGTTTAAAACATTCGTAGCTTAGATCTTAGATCTTTTATCTTTCCATCATTCCATTTTCCAGTTTCCAGTTTCCAGTAAAGCTTTTCTCTACTCAGAGTTTATAAAAAGTAAACTTGATTGCCTGAGCTCTTTCTCTAGCTTTCAAAAGAGTGAAAAAGAGGGGAAAAGGACCTCTCATAATTCGAGGTGTTCCATTGAGAGAACAAGTGAAAAGAGAGTGCCGGGACACTCCCTTTTCCCTCACCAAGTCCCATCCAACATCAAGCCTTTTTTCCTGTTGTTGAAAGCTCTTTCCCTTCACAAAAACCAAGGCTCATCAATATCCGGCCACCTGTCTCCATATTTTTCCTTCTCTTTCGAAAAGCAAAGGATTTTGTGACAAGTTTTAAACTAGTAGGAGTCTTTAAAGTATTTAATCTTTTCTTTATTGTTTATCTGTTTATTATTTGAATCTAGTTTTCTTTCTAGCTTTCAACAACAGGAAAAAGGCTTGATGTTGGACTTCTAGATCTTTCTTGGGACTTCTAGGACTTGGGACTTCTGGATCTTTCTAGATCTCTTTACTACTATTATTTGAATCTAGTTTATCTTTTCTATAAACTCACCAAACCAATTTAATTCTTTTCTTCAATATTTTCAACACTTTAAACCAATAGAACTTTTTTTTTGAATAAATCTTTGAAAATTTCTTTAGTCTTTTAGCTTTTTTAGCCATAAAAGCTATCTTTTAGCTTTCTTTAGATTAGCTGGTCACGTTAATTTTCGTGTCCTGTTTGCGGTTTCATGTCACTCTCGAGAAGAAAGGACAGCCACTCTCTAGAGAAATCAAAAAGAACAAGGACTCTCTTAAACCCTATATGCAAATATGCAAACCAAGCCCGTCACACCCTCTTTTGTTTGAACGCTGAAGAAACCTGAAGAACCGAGAGATCGAGAGATCCTGAAGATTCTGAAAGGATCTAAGAAACACTCCTTGACTCATTCCTGTAACTCATTCATTTTGAAACCTGAAGAACCGAGAGATTCTGAAGATTCTGAAAGGATCTAAGGAACACTCCATGACTCATTCCTGTAACTCATTCATTTTGAAGCCTGAAGAACCGAGATCCTAAAGATTCTGAAAGGATCTAAGGAACACTCCTTAACTCATTCCCTGTAACAAAATCTTTTCTAAAGATCTTTTCTATAGTTTTGAACTTCACAAAACTTTCAAATCAAGTGTTAATCTTGTTTGACTCATTGCTAAACACTCAACTGACTCAGCTTAAACTTCTACTAACAATTAGCTACTCGTTTTGCTCATTCACAAACTGACAAACAGATCATGGAAAAAGTACAATTGCTAGGGCTATTCCTTACCAGATTCTTCTCCCAATTTAACAAAAAGTTCCCGGTTTTGTTGACTGTTTACCAATTTGTTTAACTCTTTAACAATTACCCAAATAATCCGACAATATCGCTGACCATACGGTCAAATTTGCATTTCATGTCTCTTGAGATCTTTTCTCTGAGTGTCACCCCAAAATGGTTGTTGAATGAACCATGAAAGGAGTCCTAATGCGAGTCCTTGTTGTCCATTATTGGGTTGAAAAGTCTTTCAACGGCCATCACATTCTCTATTCTCTTCAATCCTTTCTTACCGGGTATTAAAGTCCTTGAGTCTCCGACTTGAACCTGACACTTTATTTTCCCGTAATTCACAGATTTATACACAAGAATTCAAAAAACTTTAGATGTTGTCTATATCTATAAACAAATTTTCTTTATAAAACGAAAAGAGCCAATTACTAAAGGAATCGGCCATCCCATTCTATATTCTCTTCAATCCTTTCTTATTATATTAAAGTCCTTGATTCTCCGACTTGAACCTGACACTTTATTTTTCACATTTATACCCAAAGGGTGAATGAATATAGTCATTTTTCAAGTTATCCATTCGTTAAACGTCTCCTTACAAGTTTACTTGCACTTTTCTTATTATTTTCTTATTTCTTTTCTTATTTCTTATTTCTTTTCTTATTTCTTCTTCAGTTACGAAACATTGTTAATCCATAAAAAAACCTCTCTTTTCGGATTTGAATGAAGCAAGCTCTTTGCGCATCTCGAATTCACACGCGCATTTTTCTCTCGCATAATTTTCGGGCACTCGTAAACGAAAAACGGAAAGAAGAATGAGAATCCTCTTCCAAAATACAACTGAGAATCCTCTTCTAAAATACAACTGAGAATGCTCTTCCAACTCAGAATCCTCTTCCAAAATACAACTGAGAATCCTCTTCCTCTTCCAACTCTTCCCCTTCCAACCTCTTCCAAAACACAATCTCTCATATCTGAAAAAGTGAATTCATTCTTTGGCTCAAGCAAAGCTCAAAAGATTTATTTTTCTTCTAAAGTTTCTAAAGTTATTGTTTTTTTTAATTCTTTTTCGTTATAAATCCGTAAAAAAATCAATTGGGTTCTTTAATTTTTTGGCTTTTTTATCAGATATTTCACTCAAAGATCCCTTATGTAATTGTTGAAGTGGTGTTGTGTCGGGCATTCTGATTGATTGATAGCTTTATGATGATGATTATGATGGTTAGCGCATTTGCGAGTAAGCAAAATGCAGCGTTGTTCAATTGGGTTCTTTAATTTTTTGGCTTTTTTTACCAGATATTTCACTCAAAGATCCCTCAGGTAGTTGTTGAAGTCGGTGTTGTGTCGGGGATTCTGATTGATTGATAGCTATATAACGTGATGGTTGGCCCATTTGCCCATTTGCCAATTTGCCCATTTGCCAATTTGCCCATTTGCCCATTTGCCAGTAAGCAAAATGCAGCATTGTTGAAAGAAGGGAGAGTTGATCGGCGTCGGTAGTCGGTAAGCGAAACATGAATCCACGCTGTGAGAAAATAGCAAAAGAATGGATTTTCCTTGCTCATTTTCATGAAAGAATGCAAATTTTTGGGATTTATAAAGAAAAAGAGGCGTTTATCTTTGCCAATTCCAATTCATTAACCTTTATCATTCGCATTCGCATTCCATTCTCTATCCTTCTCTCATATCCATCGTCATATCATTTTGTGGTCTTCTTCTCGATTTCCCCTTCCACTCGATAATCAATCTTCTCAATCTTTCCTCCTTTTCTTCTTCTTCTTTATCCCATTTCTTCCGATTGTCTTTGAACCGCTTTTTCCACTCAATCCTAGCCATGATAATACTAGATTTTCTGCATGACAAACCCCCAATTTTTCTCTTGCTCTTGTGCAAAACTGGATTAACATTTTCCTAATGATCGAATTTCTAACTTATTTACTAGCTCATGTTTAATGTTTTTTTTTGAAAAACATTGAATAAAATCAGATAAAATCAAACTTGACATTCAAAATCCTAGATTTTCAATAGAATTCGACTATTTTATAGATAAAAAAACCTTATTAAGAAAACAATAGTAACCAAAAAGTACAAAAAGAGTAAGTACAAACAACTTAAGTTGCAAAGTTTTATCTTTTTTCAGTTTTATCTCATTTCTATTTTCAATCTATTTTATTTTTCGCTATCTTTTTAGCTATAATGAGATTCACATTTAATTCAATAGGTTTACTTTATTCTTTTTGAGAATTTTGGTGGGTAAAGGTGAGAGAAAATTGAAAGGTAATCAAAACTTTTCGAGTTTAGACTGCACTACTATTAGACTACTAATATTATAGACCATATTTTCTGTAATAGTAGTGCAGGCTGGAGTGGGGTTGAAAAAATAGTAATGCGCACTACTATTACAGAAAATACAGTAATCTATTGAAAATCTATTGAAAATCTATTGAAATCTATTAAAATCTATTAAAACCTATTAAAAATCTATTGAAATCTATTGGAATCTATTGAAATCTATTAAAAATCTATTGGAAATCTATTGAAATCTATTAAAATCTATTGAAAATGAAGATTGGCTAGGTTTTCTTGAAATTTAGTCTATTTAATGGATTAGTACTTTAAAAACGGGTCGTCACGCTTTAAAAGCCTATAACTTTATCCAGAGATAATATTATAATTAACTTTTTATATCATTGTACAGAGGACATTTCAGGCTTTCAAATGATACCAAACAGAGCTTGATTGGAAAAAGTCAGTACAAGAAAATCAGAGCCAACTCTGAGCAAATAAGTCTATCCAAATCTATTAAAAATCTATTGAAATCTATTAAAATCTATTAAAAATCTATTAAAAATCTATTGAAAAACGAAATCTTACTGATTCACAAATTAAATCTGATACATTTGCAATCAAAAACTTTCATGAATCTTTCGAAAATCCCTATTTAGTTTTTTTTCGAGAAGAAAATTTCCCTGAAAGCAGCGCAGATTCTCAAGAGTCCAATGGGGATATCAGTTTCCTTTGGGCGATTCTGGAAAAGGAATAGAAGCTTAAAAAAAAGAAATCCAAAAGATCCAAAAGATCTAAAAGATCTAAAAGAGAGAAAAGAGAGAAAAACGATACTCTCATTCACATCTCATTCCAGCCTCTCCATTTCTCATTTTCTGCTCTCAAATTTGTGCAGATTTCTCTCTTCTTTCTTTTCCAATTCACTAAATCCCTGGGTTTACAATCCCTGGGTTTACAATGAATTCGGGGAAAGCTTTGATAATCTCTTGACTAGTTTTGGCTTGCCAATTACACAAAAAAACGATAAACGAAACGATTCAAATAAAAAAAAATGAAAACAATCATAGTTACTTGACGATATGAAAGATTCGAGTCAAAAAATTGTTACCAATTTTACATAGAAACGATTTTAACCATAGCAAAATATGAAAGCAACAATAGTTACTAAAGATTTGATTTTAAAATTGTTCAAATTGGTTTTACCGTATTTTCTGTAATAGTAGTGCAGTCTTTAATAGTAGTACAGTCTGTAATAGTAGTACAGTCTGTTAGTAGTGCAGGCTGGGGGTTGAAAGAATAGTAGTGCGCACTACTATTACAGAAAATACGGTTATCTATTAAAATCTATTGAAATCTATTAAAAATCTATTGAAAAACGAAATCTTTCTTTATCTAACCAACATTGTTTCAAAGTTTTAGATTTTCTTGTACTGACTTTTTCCAATCAAGCTCTATTTGGTATCATTTGAAAGCCTGAAATGTCCTCTGTACAATGATATAAAAAGTTAACAAAAATATGATCTCTGGACAAAGTTATAGGCTTTTAAAGCGTGACGATCCGTTGAAAATCCTTGAAAACTTTGCAAGTGTACATTTTTCTATTCTCTTTCATCATTTTCCCAGTCGACGATTGTAAATTCATTTATTATTCGATCTTTTCCTTTTCCTTAATGTTTTTTCATTTAATTCATCGAATAGATTATGTATTGTTTAACGAAAATCACGAGGAGATTAAGTCAAATTTCGTTGGGAAAGCAATTCGCAAAGAATGGCTTCATTTAACTCAATTTTTATTAGCTTTTTGTTATTTTTCGGTAATTTATGCTTATAATGGAAGCTTTTGCTTATGAAAATGCTTATAATAATGCTTATAATAATGCTTATAATAATGCTTATAATAATGCTTATAATAATGCTTATAATAATGCTTATGATAATGCTTATTATAATGCTTATTATAATGCTTATGATAATGCTTATGATAATGCTTATAATGAATATTGAAGTGAGCAATTTTGTGAGCACATTGAAGTGAGCAAGTAACCCGGCGAAGACAAGTGTTTTCTGACCGTCAGGGATTGTTCGTTTTTTTTTTTTTTTGCAGTGTTCACACTGTTCCCTAATTCGTAAGGCCTTTTTTTTGTTTGTCTATAGTCTAAAAATAGTAATGAATTACTAAAATAAAGAATCAATAAAGATCATTTAGGCAGAAGTTTCAAATATATTCTCAGTTAACACCAGACAACATTTTAAAACATTTGAATTTACCAAACCAATATTTATTTGAAATCGTTGCCTATATTTCATTGCTCATCGCTTTCCAAAGTGACTAAATGCCACTGAAAATACGCGGGAAATTTTACAAGTTCATTTTTATTCTTTTAATTTTGAATAAAATAAAACTTTAAAACAAAAGAAATCGATTATTTCATAAATAAATAAATATTTAAACAATTTTAGATAATATTTACAATCTATTTAAATCGACAAAGCAATCGTCAATGGTTAAAGGTAATTGTTAAAGCTAATTGTTAAAGCTAATTGCTAAAGCTAATTGCTAAAGCTAATTGTTAAAGCCAATTGTTAAAGCTAATGGTTAAAGCTAATGGTTAAAGCTAGTTGTTAAAGCTAGTTGTTAAAGCTAGTTGTTAAAGCTAATTGCTAAAGCTAATTGCTAAAGCTAATTGTTAAAGCCAATTGTTAAAGCTAATGGTTAAAGCTAGTTGTTAAAGCTAGTTGTTAAAGCTAGTTGTTAAAGCCAATTGTTAAAGCTAATGGTTAAAGCTGATTGTTAAAGCTAGTTGTTCAAGCTAGTTGTTAAAGCTAATTGTTAATGCTAATTGTTAAAGGTAATTGTTAAAGCTAGTTGTTCAAGCTAATTTGTTAAAGCTAATTGTTAAAGCTAATTGCTAAAGCCAATTGTTAGAAGATAAACAATACAAGTCGTACTTTAAGCTCTAGCAAACGCTGGCTCTCTAGTAGATTTGATCTTATTCATCTCTTTGTTAATAAAAGAAATGTACCAGAAGGCTTATTAGAGTATAAAGTTTGAAAAGATACTAGCAAGATTTTCAGCAACACAACAAAGCTGATAGGGTTCTTTCTCTAAATTTTCCCCTTGTTTTCTCAACTCTTTTCAAGCGTTTTCTCAAGAAAATCCCCTCCTTTCGTCGGCCAATTACTCGGCGCTGAAGTGTGAAGAGTGCGGTGATTGAAGATTGAAAAGAGGGTAGGGGTAAAGGACTTTCTTTTAGCCTAGCCTTTGACCCTACACCCTCAACTCCCTTTTCCTATCAAAATTTGCATTCTTAACTACTCCACCTAATCCTAGAAGTGCTCAAAATTCTTTTCTCTGTTAATTTCCCTGTTGTTTCTGGAAATAGAATTGCTTTAGTGAACTAGTTGAAAGGTTTTAATCTTTAGAAAAGTTTAGAAAAGTTTTTGAAGATTTGTTTTAAACTAATTTTGTTTTAATTTTGTTTTTTATTACTTCAAAGCCAATTATATACTTAGTTTTTTTGGAAATTCTTCAAAATTTCAAGTTTTATTAAGCTTTTTAAGCAATTCTTTTTTTTCACAACTATTCAAATTGTTTTGTATTTTAAAAACAATTTCATTTGCTTACTATTGCAGCAAAAGGTTTCCTAAGTAAAACTGACAACTTCGAAGGAAGAAATGTTAAGAGTCTAACTAGAACTAGTAGGCTAATGTTAGGTCAAGAAGTCAAAGAGTATTCTATCTCTAGCTTCTGATGGTGAGCTACTCTAGCTGAGCTACTCTAGCTGAGCTACTCTAGCTGAGCTACTCTAGCTGAGCTACTCTAGCTGAGATGAGCTACTCTAGCTGAGCTCCAGATGTTTCCAACATTCTTGCTTTTAACTTTCAAATAAACACCTGTCCATCAAAGTCAAACAAAATTAGTTCCACTTTTCAACTTTCGACTAGAAAACTTACTAAAAAGACATTCTTTCCTTCTTTTCTTTTCACACATCGATTTGATGATACATCGACGTTCAATAGCCATCTCTCCCCCACTTTCCACAAATGTTTATTCTCTTTTTCTACTCGTGTTTTTGCCTTTTCCTCTTTTCTGCCACTAAATGAATGAAATCATCGATCAGAGCTTCTCTTTTCAAAATTTGAGAGATATTTTTAACTCTCTTGCTTGCAGAGTGCTTATGATAAAACTTTTCAATTTAGAAATCAGCTTAGCTTTTCTGTGACACCTTGTAAGAAGGAGTTGTTCATCTTTTAAGAAGAGATTGTAAGAACAAATTGTTCTCCTTGTAAGAAGAAATTGTTCTCCTTGTAAGAAGGAGTTGTTCTCCTTTTAAAAACAAATTGTTCTCCTTGTAAGTAGAAACTGTTCTCCTCGTAACCACAAATTGTTCTCCTTGTAACCACAAATTATTCTAAACTATTTCAATAACCGTTAACGCTTTCTAATCTGTTTATAAACCATTTTTTCTGCAGGAATTTTGGCATAAAGTGTCAAAAATCAAAAAGGGATGGCCCCTTCTCGGGCCTATGAATGGAAACCCCTTCCACCACAACAAAAAAGTGATGGATGTGGGATTGGATGTTTTCGATTATTTTTCTATACCTTGTCAACAATATCAATTGTGAGTTTTGCCTTGAATTCGAAATATGATCAAATTGACCAATAAGCTTCATTCAAGAATGACCGAAATATGCCCAATTCTATAAGCTTCATTCAAGAATAGCAGATTAGCCTTAATTTTGAAACTAAAGTTCATCCAGGCTTGAGAACAATCAACTGAAAAGATTACAAGAAACAAAAGTCCATTCAGGCTTTATCATTGGGTTTAATTGGAGCCTCGATTTACTCAATTGTACTTCGAGAAGAATTGCCTGCACTCCTCCATTCTTCATCTTATTCCTATCTTTTATTTGGTCTTCTTGGAATTGGTGGCTTCAGTCTTCTCACAAGTTTTATTTGTTGTTCGGCTGCTCGACAGAAATGTGTCACCACTTTTGTAAGTTTTCAAAAAGACAATTAAACTTTCAAATCTACAGCATCTTGTAAAGTAAAATATCAAAAAAAAACCAATTTTTAACCCGCTCAATCTCAAAAATTTCTTTTGACATTTATACATATTGGGTTGATGGAGAGTAAATGAAAGTGCAAGGATGAGGCTTCCCTAACTATTGGGTTGATGGAAAAGTCCTTTCCGATTTTTTGGGAGAGTACCTTAAATTTCTCCAATTTTGACGTTTTATAGCTCATCCTAAAGCTGAATTCAAGACGGATCGATTGGTAAAAACAGTTTTGAGATTCTTACACAATCATTTGACCTTTCAAATCTATTGGGTTGACGGAAAAGTCCTTTCCGATTTTTTCTATTAAATTTCTCCAATTTTGACGTTTTCAAACATCAAAAAAATGATAAAACAAAAAAAAAACGAGAAAAACGAAGGAAATGGCGAAAAGCGGCGGAAAAGCTATTGATCTGAGGGTCGCTGGTTCGACTTCCACCGGTGACAATATTTTTCAAAAATTTTTTGCTAAGATTCTGAAAATGCGTGTCTAGGGGTTATTTTTGACGCTGATCACGAAACACAGGTTTTTAGCCTAGGTTTCTGCACGGAAAACTAACGAAACTTGAAAACAGCCATTTTTTGGCTCTGCCGCCCTTTACTAAAATAGCTATAAAAACTTTTAGAAAAGAGATATCTCAAAACGGTTTTTACCAATCGATTCGTCTTGAATTCAGCTTTAGGATGAGCTATAAAACGTCGTCAAAATTGGACAAATTTAAGGTACTCTCCCAAAAAATAGGAAAGGACTTTTCCAACAACCCAATAGAATCAAAGCAAAGCTCAAAGCTAAACTTTAAAGACATCTGAATCTAACTTTAAACTCAAATATCTTCTTATTGAGCTATCCAAGAAAGAGAAGCGCCATTTGCTTTTGTGTACTCCAAAAAGGACAAGCTCGTCGAGACTTGTCAAGAAATGAGTAACTACCCGGTTATTCTTGCGCCACAAGAAGTTCACGAAGAAAACTTGCAAAATCTCGAATCGGAATTGAAATTTGAACCCTAATTCCATTATCCTGGAGGTCATGTTGTTTATATATGTCGTAGCCGATTAAGGATTTCAGCCGAAGAAGTCTCAGACTGAAGTCTCAAAAATGAAATCTATGACTCAAGTCAATACCACAAACTCAAGCTCTCAAAAAGGCGCTTAAAAGCTAAAAACGCTCTCTAAAAGCTCTCTAAAAGGCGCTAAAAACTAAAAACTTGTAGTGCGATTCTCTCTTCGATACGAATTGAATCAAGAGATGCTTTACAATCATGGGATCAAAGGCAATTTGGAAAAACCCAAGAAAGTCGTCAAGAACGAGGAGCTCTTTGGCCGGTTAACGATCAACAGAAATTAGTGTAGCTTAAACAAAAAATGCACAGTAACAAAAAGAAAAAATAGGATTGAAATAAGGGGTTATGTTCGATTATAAACAGATTAGTGGTAAACAAGTTTTATCGATGATCCAACAAAGGAGTCAAATTGACTTGCAAAAACAAACAATTCTATTTCAAATAAATGACGAATCAGATAGAAAATGGCGAAAAGGGCCCTTTCATAGCCTTTGGTTACAGTATGATAAAATGCGCACTCTTTAGAATGCGTTTTTAGCTTTTAAGCGCCTTTTAGAGAGCTTGAGTTTGTGGTATTGACTTGAGTCAATACATAACTCAAGATTTCATTTTTGAGACTTAATCGGCTAGCCGAAGAAGGCTTGCCTTTGATTGCCTTTGATCCCATGATTGTAAAGCACCTCTTGATTCAATTCGTATCGAAGAGAGAATCGCACTACAAGTTTTTAGTTTTTAGCGCCTTTTAGAGAGCTTTTAGAGAGCGTTTTTAGCTTTTAAGCGCCTTTTTGAGAGCTTGAGTTTGTGGTAGTGACTTGAGTCATAGATTTCATTTTTGAGACTTAATCGGCCAGCCGAAGAAGTCTGAGACTTAATCGGCTAGCCGAAGAAGGTTTCGCTAGCAAAAAAATTTGAGACTTAATCGGCTAGCCGAAGAAGTCTGAGACTTCTTCGGCTGAAATCCTTAATCGGCTACGACATATAAATCGATAGAGAAAGAATTGAAGAATCTAATGATAAAAAGAATTTATAAATTAAAAAGCTCAACACCAAGATATTTAAGCTTAAAGTTAGACAATGGGGAAAAGCTAATTGTTAAAGCTAACTGTTAAAGCTAATTGTTAAAGCTGTGGATCAAGTTTTCATTGAAGTTCATTGAATACAGTAAATCGAAAGCTTGACCATCATTAACCATTCAACAATTCAATCATTTTCAGTTCATCTTCTTGTTGTTTATTTCATTTCTGGCTGAAGCCACTTTATCGTATTTGGTGTTAGTCGAAGGGATGACTGCAGAGAGAAATATTCGACGAAATTTTCAAAGTGATGTCTTCAACGAATATGGAATTGATATGGAGATTACAAAATCGATTGACTCTGTGCAAATTGAGGTGGATTTCTAGCTTGAAATTGAATCTTTATCTATTAAAATAAAGAAATGAATGGTAAGAATTGAAGGATCGATCTTTTTACAATGGTAAGAATTGAAGCATTGATCTAATGTGACTAGATGTAGTGTTTCGCAGAGCTCAGTTCAGAGCTGAATCTTCAAGGATTAGCTGTCTAGTCTAGGCATTTTGCTTTCTATCTACTCCTTCTTCTCCAAAAAGAAATAGGAAAGAGGAAGAGAGAGAAAGAGAGAGAAATCTCTGCCCCTTTAAAACTTTAAATGATTTTAATAATTGCTTATTTAGGGTCATTGTTGTGGTGCTTATGGATTTGACGATTTTCTCAAGAATAGTCAAAGTGAAGAGGAAGAAGAAGAATATGTTGAAGGAGTAAGTCTTGTACTCTTTCTGTAACACTGAAAGGATGCGGTTCGATTTGAAGATCTAATTGGCTAGCTCAATTTCAGCAACGCAAACCCCGACGACAGTATGTGCCGGACACTTGCTGTAAGACAGTGAAAAGAAGCTGTGGATTGAATGATCATCCAAGCAATATCTATTACACGGTACTGAAAAAACTTATTCGAAAGATTGATGCTTTAGGGTTGTGAAAACTATCTTCAAGAATCGGTGAAGCAACATTTCCATTGCCTCTTCTTCACTTGTTTCTTTGCCGCTTTTGTTCATGTGAGTTGAAGTCTTAGAAATTAATTTCTTTCTTCGAAAAGTTTGTGTCAGTTTTACTTAGGAAACTTTTCCTGCAATAGTAAGCAAATGAAATTGTTCTTTCTTTTCTAACAGTTATAACAGAACAGTTCTTTCTGAGTTCTTATGTTTCACGAGAATAAAATAATTAGTGTAAGAGAAAGGGATTAGAGAAAGACTTTTGATGAGTCTCGCTGTTATGAGCCTCTTGGAAGGAGGGGCTTCCTTTGCGTTTATAGCTCAGTCGTAGAGCTTTTGTCCGGAAAGCGAACGGTCCTGGGGTCCCGGGCATAGTGGTGCATTCCTTTACAGAGGCTCAGGCTCAGCCTAAGCCTCAGACTTAGGCTCAGGCTCAGGCTTAGGCTCAGGCTTAGGCTTAGGCTCAGGCTTAGGCTTAGGCTTAGGCTCAGGCTTAGGCTTAGGCTTAGGCTTAGGCTTAGGCTTAGGCTCAGACTCAGGCTCAGACTCAGGCTCTATGTTTTTGACTTCAGTTAGAATCTAGCCTCTTAGAAAGTTTAGAAAGAAAGTTAAAAAGGTTAACGACTACTAACTTCTTTGACAATCGTTGATTTGATAAGATAAATTTCTATAGTATACTCAGAGGACATAATTTGATTAGAGCTAGTCATTCTTAAAACATGTCGGTAGATATGACCTTGTTAAGCCTAAAGTAATGCAACATCCTTTCAGCTCATTTAGCAAGCTGAAATGATGCATATGCAATCTAGATACATTCAAATTCTAAACTTAAAAGCCGGGTATTTTCTTTTTCTTCCTTTTTCTTCCCTCTTGTACTTCCTTTCTTCTCTGCCAAGAAAATACCAGAGAATTCAGTGATTAGAGCATTTACCTGGAAAGTAAAAGATAGCTCAGTGGTTAGAGCATTTACCTGGAAAGCAAAAAGATCAAGGGTTCAATCCCCTCTTTGGAAATCTTTCTTTACCACTCCTTACTTTACTTTACTACCAGCAGTGTCTCAAGTACCAAACATTCTTTTTCAGTTCCTCCAGCTTCTCTTCACGTGGTGTCTCTGTTGTCGTTTAGGGAAATGCGAGAAGTCTCCATTGCCCGATCATCTCCCGATCAACAAGGCGAATTCCATTCATGAGATGTCATTGTTTGATTAGAATCTTGCTTTATATTGATATCTTTTATCTATTCTAAGATAATCAACTCTTGCTTAATAGATTGGTGACTATTTTATCAAATTTTGACTATTTTTAGCAATTCTAGCCTAATCTCATGTACAGTCGAACTTCTCTACAACGTAACTCACGGGACCGGCTATAGTTTACGTTATATAGAGGCTTACGTTATACAGAGTTACGTTATATCGAGGTTTTTTTTATAGACATTTTGTATTACATTTGGCCGGGACCGGTCACGCCTTACGTTATAGAGAGGTTTACGTTATATCGAGGTTCGTTATAGAGAGGTTCGACTGTACTTTAGTCACCTGAAAGCTGCATACGCTTGAAAATCAAATAAAAGCGGCAATATTGAAGGTTGAAAGATGTTGTAAATGCTTTCAAAGTATAAGGTTATTTGATTTTTCTAGAATAGGTAGATAGATATTAATATAATCACTCAAAAAATGAAATTTAACTAACCAGGGAACCTTCCCAAGTTACCCGCGAGTTACAATATAGGTGCGTACATTTTCAGGCCTTTCTTTTTGCACATACCTCATACTCGCGGGTAACTTGGGAAGGTTCCATGGTTAGTTAAATTTCATGTTTTGAGTGATTACATGGTTTTGGTACCCTGGTAAGCAATTCTAGCCTAATCTCATGTACTTTAGTCAGCAAACGCTACCTGAAAGCTGCATACACTTGAAAATCAAATAAAAGCGGCAATATTGAGACTTGAAACATGTTGTAAATGGTCTAAATACTTTAAAAGTATAAAGATATTTGATTATTCTAGAATAGGTAGATAAAAAGTATCAATACAACCACTCAAAACATTAGATCCAACTAAGCCAGAATAAAAGTGACCTCTCTCAACCACCAAAGTACCGATTTATCTAACTTATTATCATCAGATTTGTTAAGAGACACAAATTTTCTTCTTGTCCCATTGTCATCTTGCCATAGAAGATTCATTCTTTTGGGTAGGCTAATTTCCCCAACTTTTTTGCCCAACAGGGTCATTTGCACAACTCGCCATAAATTACTTCTAAGTCGGCCAATCTTTATGATTTTGGTTTCATTTTGTTGCAATTATTGAGATCTACAAAATGAAACCAAAAGCATAAAGATTGGCCCAATTAGAAGAAAGTTATGCCGACTTGCCCAAACGACCTAGTTTCGCAAATGACCCTGGCAAAGAAATTAGCGGAAATTACCCTCTTTCTCATATGAGCTTTTTCTTCATTTTCTTTGTTTCATTGAATATCTTTTCTATTATTTGAAAGCTATTCAGTGAATCAAAAGATCTTTTAACAAATATTTTCTTTAAAAATGAATCAATCATCATCTAATTTTTCAAAAAATTGTTGATTTTCAATTTTTCTTTTGTTT
The DNA here is from genome assembly GCA_958450365.1 of Mesorhabditis belari. Classification (NCBI taxonomy): domain Eukaryota; kingdom Metazoa; phylum Nematoda; class Chromadorea; order Rhabditida; family Rhabditidae; genus Mesorhabditis; species Mesorhabditis belari. The sequence continues at coordinate 2,148,251 of CAUEEP010000736.1, forward strand.
AATTTATTCTCATTGTTTTCCAATTGTGTCTTTTGTGTTTTTTATTTGATTTTTTCGTGTTTTAAACACTGATTTTGTGAAATTGTAAATTGTGAATTCTTTGAATTCATTTTGCAAAATTTTTTTCATTTCTCTTTCTTGCGGGTTTAGTTTTTTTCATTTCAGTTGAAATTTTCTTTTTATTTTTTTTTTTTTTGATTTTTAACTCTCGTTTCCGGTGAATCAAATGGTTCTATTAGAAAATAAAGAATAAGATAAAGATAAAGAAAACAAAGAAAACAAAGAAAACAAAGAAAACAAAGAAAACAAAGAAACAAAAAACAAAGTTTGTTTAAAGTTTGTTTTCTTTTGTAAACAAAGAAAACAAACTTTAAACGAAGAGAACAGAATGAAAATTAGAGAGTTTTAAAGGATATTTTGTAAGTAAAAGATACACTTTGTGATATTAGACATGGGAAAATTTGAAACCGAATTAAATTCCACCATCGTTCTCTCAGCCGTTTCTTGGCTCCTTGTCTACAAGTTGAAAAACTCGATTTCTATTTGTAGACAAGATTTCAGAGGAAAAAAGTAAAGTAAAGAAGTAAAGTCTTTTAAAGTAAAGTCTTTTAAAGTAAAATCTTTTAAAGTAAAGTCCTTTCAAGTAAAGTCCTTTCAAGTAAAGTCCTTTCAAGTAAAGTCCTTTCAAGTAAAGTCTTTTAAAGTAAAGTCCTTTCAAGTAAAGTCCTTTCAAGTAAAGTCCTTTAAAGTAAAGTCTTAACATCTTAACATTCACTTCTCTTTACAGGATCTAAACAAATCCAAAGCTTAAATCCTTTTCCTCTAACTTGAAACGTCTCAGTTCTTTATGAATCAGAAAAGATGTGTTTCCATTTTTTCATCTCTCAAGTCGAGCACTCGATATTTAAGAGTATTTATGTTCAAAATCTAGCAATAAGGTCAAGCGAGTGTGCCAGAAAGACTGTGTTTTTAAATAAAACTAAAATCTGAACTCTGTAAAGTAAAGTAAAGAAGTAAAGTCTTAACATTCACATCTTTACAGTATCTAAACAAATTCAAAGCTTAAATCCTTTTCCTCTAACTTGAAACGTCTCAAGTTCTTTTCAGAGCAATCGTTTAAGAAAATGAAGATGAAATTTTCCTGTCTAGTAAGACATTTGCTCTGACAAAGTTCAATGAAAAGCCAAAGCTAGAAAGACATCAACTAATCTAATCTCAGCTATGCTACGATACAAGTGATTAGCTTACGGTACAAGTCTTAACATTCACATCTTTACAGTATACAAATCCAATGCTTAAATACTTTTTCTTTAACTTGAAACGCCTCAATTTCTTTTCAGAGCAATGAAAATGAAATTTTCCTATCTAGTAAGACATTTGCTCTGACAAAGTTCAATGAAAAGCCTCAAATTTGCTAGAAAGACATCAACCAATCTAACCTCAGCTCTGCTACGATACAAGTGATTAGCTTACGGTAAAAGTCTTAACATTCACATCTTTACAGTATACAAATCCAATGCTTAAATACTTTTCCTTTAACTTGAAAAGTCTCAGTTCTTTATGAATCAGAAAAGATGTATTTCCATTTTTGCATCTCTCAAGTCGAGCACGATAATTAAGAATATTTATCTTCAAAATCTAGCAATAAGGTCAAGCGAGTGTGCCAGAAAGACTGTGTTTTCAAATAAAACTAAAAACTGAACTCTGTACTCACTTAAGCTTTATAAAGTTTGCCGAAAAATCTATTACAAATCTTTTACCATTACTAAAAGCTTACTCATTGATTCAATTCTCGCTTTTTTTATAGTTTTTATAAAAATAAAGCCTCCATTCATGATAATTTCATTGAGAGTTTCACCCGAAATAAACTAATTTCCTTTACGTGAGGTTTATAAAAATAGATTGACGCGTAAACGCCCTTGTTGAAGGTTTTTTTTTGGTCACATGGTTTTTGATTCAAACAAATTTGTCATAAAGTAAAGTTCTTGAAGAAATTTGTATCTAGCTTCTTTTTGAAATAAGAAAGCCTTTAATTTTTGACAAAATTATGTTTCTTTCATCTGCTTGCAGCTTCATTGTTTAATAATTGTTAATACATTAATATTTAATGTAAATACTTGTTTAATTTCTAAAGTGCTGCAGTTTTTCTAGAGATGTTTCAACTAAAAGTAATTCAGACCAGGCTAGAAGCCAGGTCTAGGTCTGATTCTGTAAACTAAGTGGGTTACAGTAAATCGATCCAGCACTAAACTTGGCTTAACTCAGGAAATCTACTTTTAAACAATCCTTCCAGGTTACCAGAAATTGACTTTATTAAGCAGATATTAAACAGAGGTTTTATTAAAAAGATATTAACAAGAGGCTTTATTTAACAGATATTAAACAGAGGCTTTATTTAAGCAGATATTAAACTAGAGGCTTTATTTAAGCAGATATTAAACTAGAGGCTTTTTTAAAAGATATTAAACAAAGCCTTTATTTAACACTTCAAACAAGATCAAACTCTTGGTTAAAGATTGAACAATTTGTTGTTTAACTATTTTCACCTCAATTTGCATTATTTCTCTCATTTAAACAAGAAATACAACAAGAAATCTCTTTTATTTTTTTCTTTTATCTGACCAAACTAATCTTTCAAATTAAATTATTCAAATTCAAAGAACAATTGAATTATTATTCAGATTATTCAAATTAAAACCTTTTAACTACAAGATTTCTAGTGAAAATGACTAAGATTTAAAGAAAAGAAAAAGAAAAGAAAAACAATGTGCACACGCAAACCCCTAAAGCTTTTCTTTTCCCTTTTTCTTTAGCTTAAAATAAAATTCCCTTCAATTTCCTGTCTCCTAAAAACAAAAAAAATTTAAAGAAAAAAAAAGAACACAAATTTTCTCACGGAAGTTAGATTTACATTTTTTATTCTCTCTAAAAAAAGTTTAGTGTAAAAAGAATGATTTTTTTTAATCTATTTTCTCCTTTTTTCAAAGCAATTTCCTCTCCTTTCAATAAGTTTAAACTGCAATTTTTTTTTTTTGAATAAAATTTGAAATCATTTTTTTTTCAAATAAACTACCAATTGTTGAGTCGATTTTCGATTTATAGATAACTTTATTTGAATGATCCCAATGATTATTTGTGATTTAAACCTAGTAAAAACCTTATTTAACTACCGTAAATACTGTAATAGTACCCCACTTCCCTCGTACAGTCGCGTAGTCGCAAAAGTTTTTTAGTATTTCATTTTTTTCAAAGCGCCCGTACGTTCAAAAAATTCGTCTTTGGTATCAAAAAATAGCTGAAATTCAGGGCTATTTTTTGATACCGAAGATAATGACGGTGCGGAGTGTTGCGTAGTCTAACTTTGGACGCGTTTTTCTCGACACTGGTTTATGCTACAATGCTCGCTTTAGTATCAAAAAATAGCCCTGAATTTCAGCTATTTTTTGATACCAAAGCGCGCATTGTAGCTTAAACCAGTGTCGAGAAAAACGCGTCCAAAGCTAGACTACGTAACACTCCGCACCGTCATTATCTTCGGTATCAAAAAAGCGTCTTTGATATCAAAAAGTAGCTGAAATTCAGGGCTATTTTTTGATACCGAAGCGCACATTATAGCATAAACCAGTGTCGAGAAAAACTCGTTCAAAGCTAGATTACGTAACACTCAGCACCGTCATTATGGGGGTGAGGTACTATTACAGTATTTACGGTAGGTTATTAATAGCTTATTTTTGTCAATAAATTTCTTATCTTTTCTATAAACTTTTTCATAAAAAAAAAATCGAACTTCTGATAACGTATTTTAGCATTTTTCTTTCTGGAAAGAGTATTTTTATTAATAGGCTTTAACAAAAAGATATTCAACTAACAAGCTACAAAACAATAAATGATTTGGGTCGCGAAATGAATGAAGAATAGAATGAAGGCGCACGGATTTTGCGCAATACTTTTCCAATTTTTAGACTGTCAAAGTTACGTAACTTTTTAGTGGCTATTCGCTATTTTAAAATAAAACGTTCTACTTGAATGATTTGTGAAGAAACGTTGAATTCACATTAAGTAACACGGAAGTTTCTTATCGAAAACCTTTTTTTTTCTTTTTTCCTTTTTTCAATTGAGGTAATCAACCGCTAAATTGTGCTCCTTCTACTAAAAGCAATGACAAATTGTAGTTTTTTTTAAACAGCTTTATAAAAATTAAGCAGTTATTCTATTGTTTTCATAAAATTTCAGCTTTAGAATTAATAATTTATAAAACTATTTGAACTTTTGAAGTTTGTTTGTTTGTTACAAATGCTTTTCAATTTATAGTATTTCTTTGATTGATAGAACTAATAGAACAATTCATTTTCAATCTTTAAGCAATTATAAAAATGATCTAGCTAAACACAATCATTTGAACAAGTTCATCCATTACTTAATCGACAAGGAAGTTCTATTCTGATTGTAAATAAACTGGCTAACTTTGGGAAATCAGCTCAGGTCCCAAGATTTAGCAATTATTCAATTGTTTTCAGAAATTTTCAGCTTTAGAATTAATACTTTATAAAACTATTTGAACTTTTAAAGTCTTGCCTATTTGTAAAACATTGTAGTCAACTAGAAACTCCTTTCAAAGATTATTTCATTTTGTTTCTTTGAACTTTCATGAGTCTAGCTGAAAAGTAAATGACTCTCTAAAGTAAATTCAAATTTTGAGTTGTAAGAATCCAATTCTTGTTCATTTTTTGGCTAATAAATTAGCACTAGCTTGTTTATTTCTATTTTTTGAGCTTCTCATTTTATGAAATAGTATTTCTTTGATTGATAGAACCAATAGAACAATTCATTTTCAATCTTTAAGCAATTGTAAACATGATCTAACTAAACACAATCATTTGAACAGGTTTATCCATTTCTTAATCGACAAGGAAGTTCTATTCTGATTGTGAATAAACTGGCTAACATTGGGAAATCAGCAAAAATTGGTATGACGCGTAAACGTCCTTGTTGAAGGCTTTTGATTCAAACAAAATTGTCATAAGGTAAAGTTCTTGAAGAAATTTGTATCTAGCTTCTTTTTGAAATAAGAAAGCTTTTGATTCTTGACAAAATTCAGTTTTTTTTTGTTTCCTTGCAGCTTCCTTGTTTAATAATTAGTAAAGTTTGTTACAAATGCTTTTCAGTTTATGAAATAGTATTTTTTTGATTGATAGAATCAATAGAACAATTCATTTTTCATTTTTGAGCAGTTGTAAACATGATCTAACTAAACACAATCATTTGAACGAGTTCATCCATTTCTTAATCGACAAGGAAGTTCTGTTCTGATTGTGAATAAACTGGCTAACTTTGGGAAATCAGCTCAGGTCCCAATATTCTGGACGACACTATAATTGAGTTGCCAACCTTTCTCTTTCCCTTTCTTTTCTGAATCCCAATGGATCCCCAGGTTGGGAAATGTGCTGTTGTGTCTCCAGAAAATCCCTGTCTTCCACTTTTGGGAAAGAGACAATTTCGTTGAGAGTGCCCAACTTTTCTCTTCACTTTTTTCACGTTTGAACGAGAGAACTCAAATTTATTTGAACTTTATTTGTACCAATCTATTTTCGGCTTCGAATTTGATCGTAAAGGGTCCGATGGCTGTTTGATATTAGCTGATTGATTTAATGAAGCTTGAGAACAGAGACAAAGCTCTATTCTCCCAGCTTGACTTCCAGATTCTCAAAAGGGAAGCACCTTATATTAAAAGGGTTTGCCAGATCATAAGCGGTTACAAGACCGCACAGAGATCACGTCGATGCCTTTTACATAGGAGATTTTCTTTTTGCAGATCATAGCTAGCTGTAACGTTGGTTTTCGGTGAGCGGGGATCCCTGGCCGCCATTTTGCTTACCACCTATCTATCGGGGGCATGTGCCAGATAAAAAGCGATTACACGGCCGCACAAAAAGCACCCCATGAGGTTTTTCTTTGCAGATCTTTTCTGTATGAGATTTGAAGCTAAAAACTTGTACCCTGGGGCTTTCAAGGTCGAGGAATTGATTGGAGCTATTTATTTTATTAAGTCTACCAATTAGAACTCGAGTTTAATTGGTCGAAACTTTTAGAGAAACTCGGAAACAAACGCTTGACCAGTTTCCTTTCTCTTTTCTCTTGAAATCAAAATCGAAACATTGCGCTGAATCTATTGCTTTTCAATCTTGAATTCAGCCTTTTTTTCGGAGATTTTCCGCATATTTCATCCATTCTCTAAAGTTTTCAAAAAGAGTTTTGAGTTTAAAAAAACTTCCTTTCGCTGACCGCTTTTGAATTGAAATCGTTTTTGATTGTGAAAGAGGATCCTGGATCTATTACAACAAACAGAATGGATCTATCTAAGATCTATCAACAAACAGAATGGATCTATCTAATCTACCTCAAGCAAAAAGCTTTATCGAGTTTCATTTATTATTTTAAATTTGAAATCTCTGAGCTTGTCGACTTGGGATTTTAGAAGTTTAATTATAAAGCTTATCCAGTTGTAAAGTAAAGTCCCTTATTATTAAGTAAAGCTTTAATTTGAATCAAGTGAATCAAATGGAGTAGGAAACTGGGTAACTGAGTCGCAACTCAACATTTATTTATCTACAACCCAACATTTATTTCTAAATTCTTCCATAACAGCTCAAGGTGTTATGGAAGAATTTTGAAATAAATGAAAGCGCTTTTCAATCGATAGTTTTACGTAAAAAGTATGTTTACATCTAGAAATTTCAGAAAATATGGTTTATAAAAGCTGACTAGGGAAAGGCACAAGGTCAAGGTCGCTTTTTAATCTGAGAGCCATGAAGCTTTATAGAATCGGCTATGCTGATTCCGAATCTGATTTTACTTTTTCCAAAAGAGCTCTGTAACGCGAGATATCTGGCATCAAAGTTTAGACCGATTTTCGGCGTCTTTATAAGCTTTTTCTCTCTTCTACAAATGTAGAACTGGTGGCGCAGTGGATAGTGTGCTCGTCTTTAAAACGTTTTGAAGCTTTTTTTGCCCGGGTTCGAGTTCGCTCCCGGTATATCTCTTTTGCTTTTTTTGAGAAAATGATTAGAAAATTTGAATTGAATTCGACTATTTTATGGAATTCAATTCAATTCAATTCCGTGTATCGAAATCCACTATTTTTGCAAGAGCAGTCCGTGAAATATTTGAAATATTGAACAACATTCCAGCAACAACAAAGAACATTTATGAACAAATCGTTTATTTTTCTAAAAACATTTCTAAATATTTTTCCGTTAATCAAAGTCAATATAAATCAATCCTGATGCCATAAACTCAAAAGAAAAGCAAGAGGAATATACCGGGAGCAAACTCGAACCCGGGCAAATAGGCGTCCACCAGTTCTAAAGACGAGCACACTATCCACTGCGCCACCAGTTCCAGTTCCCCATCAGTTCTACGTTTAAGGAAGAGAGAAAAAGCTTATAAAGACTCCGAAAATCGGTCTAAACTTTGATGCCAGATATCTCGCGTTACAGAGCTCTTTTGGAAAAAGTAAAAGCAGATTCAGAATCAACATAGACGATTCTATAAAGCATGTGGCTTTCGTAATAAAAAGCGACCATGACCTGGTGCCTTTCACTAGTCAGTTTTCATGAAGGAATATACCGGGAGCGAACTCGAACCCGGGCAAATAGGCGTCCACCAGTTCTAAAGACGAACACACTATCCACTGCGCCATCAGTTGTACATTTAAGGGAGAGAAAAAGCTTATAAAGACTCCGAAAATCGGTCTAAACTTTGATGCCAGATATCTCGCGTTACAGAGCTCTTTTGGAAAAAGTAAAAGCAGATTCAGAATCAACATAGCCAAATTCTATAAAGCATGTGGCTCTCAGATTAAAAAGTGACCATGACCTTGTGCCTTTCCCTAGTGACTTCCACAATTTGGATCTAGTTTTTGAGAACTTTCTTTCTTGAACTTGAATAAGAAACTTGAGAAGTTTCTGGTTCATAGATAAACCTAAATTGATTTCAAAAATACTTGAGTCACTTCTCATTCATCATTTCACTCCAAAACACTTTAGTAAACTTGTTTTCTCAGTCTCTCTTCACAAAATTTATCTCTTTTCTAATTTTCATTAATCTCTAATTCGATGAACATATTTCACCAATTAAATAATGCTTTTTACGTGCAAGACATCAATTTTTCATCATCCAATAAAAATTTAGATGAAAAGTTGAAAAGAATCGTTGAAATTAACATTGAATTCTCAAATTTGACATTATTTCTTTGAATAAAAGTTAAAAAATTAAAGAAAAAGTTTTCTAATAAAATTAAAGATGAAATTGTTGAACTCTTGTTAAACAAAAGGCCTTTCATTATCTTTCACCTTATTCTTTTTCTCTTTATGGCTTTGCAATTCTAATTTACTTGAGGATCAATAGTAATCCTATCATTTTCTTTTCACATCAAAAACATTACTGAAATATTTGTGTTTTTCTGGAATTGCTCTCTAATGATTGCTAGATTTCTCTTTGAATTGAATATCAATTGAAAATTTGAACTCAATGTTCAAGAAAAGATTTTTTCTGAACATTGAGATTTAAATTTCAGTCTAAAACTGAGTCTAGAGTCTGAATTTTAATGAACAAGTGATCTTTATATTTAAAATAACATTTGATAACTCTTTTCAAATCATGATTTCATTTAAATTATTTGAAAATTTGTCTGTACTATTCTAGCATAAGCTTTAAAATTTTAAAAAATTATATAACTATTAGAAAATAACCTATAGAATTGACAAATTTATGAAACAAAGCTCATTTTTTTGGCAAAACTTTTGAAGATCTTTTAGAATTTTCAGTTAATGATCACTTTTCATACAAATATTAGACTGCCAACTATTAAAGAAAGCTTATTTTTTTGGCAAACCTTCTGTACACTTGGTACACTTATTCATTGCAATAACTATTTCACCAATTAATCTACAGTTTTTATCAATAAAAAGACCCATTTATTGTCTAAAACAAGCTTTTAACAGATTTAGAAAATCTTTGGTTTTGTAGATTTTTAGGGAGCAAGAAGTTGAGGACCCCAAAAATAATGAACACTTGATGAAGCGATTTGAGCACTTTCTTTCACACAAATCCATTTTGATGTCAATAGAAAAAAGATAGAGCATAACAAGTTAGATAAGTAGCTAAAGTTTTCAGCTAAATATAATCAATCGTCTTTTTTATAGTTTCATTTGAAGAAATTGTTTGTTCTAGTTCCAGAAAAACTTGAATTTCTCCTCAAATTCGTTTTAAAAGTTACCCAAATCTACTTAAGCATTTCTTAAATTAGATAAAATATAACTTTTATTTAGAGAAATCTAATTAAATTGATGTATTGATGAAGCGATTTGAGCACTTTCTTTCAAACAAACCCATTTTGATGTCAATAGAAAAAAAATAGAGCATAAAAAGTCAGGCATATCGCTGAATTCTCAGCTCGATTTGTCTAATTGCTTTATTTATATTAGTCTTTAGTCTGTTTGAAGAATTTTCGCAAAAAACTTGAATTTCTCCTCAAATTCGTTTCAAAAATTACCCAAATTTACTTAAGAATTTCTTAAATTCAATAAAATATAACTTTTGTTTAGAGAAAACTAATTTAATTGATGTATTAAAGAGGGTTTTTTTGGAAAAAGTCTACCAACTTTCAAGTTGTCAATCCAATATTTCCTTTTCATCCAACAAAAAGCTTTTTTTAAAGCTTTTCAACGCAACGCCTCAACGCATTTTCTATACTTTCATAAACTCTGCAAATTATTTCATCAAGTGATTGCTTTAGTTGCAAAAAGTGAGCTCAAAAATAAAATGATCATTGCACAATGAATTATCTACCGTAAATACTGTAATAGTACCCCACCCCCATAATGACGGTGCGGAGTGTTGCGTAGTCTAGCTTTGGACGCGTTTTTCTCAACACTGGTTTATGCTACAATGTGCGCTTAGGTATCAAAAGATAGCCCTGAATTTCAGCTATTTTTTGATACCAAAGACACTTTTTTGATACCAAAGATAATGACGGTGCGGAGCGTTGTGTAGTCTAGCTTTGAACGAGTTTTTCTTGACACTGGTTTATGCTACAATGTGCGCTTATGTATCAAAAAATAGCCCTGAATTTCAGCTATTTTTTGATACCAAAGACGAATTTTTTGAAAGTACGGGCGCTTTGAAAAAAATGAAATACTAAAAAAACTTTTGCGACTACTACGCGACTGTACGAGGGCGGTGGGGTACTATTACAGTATTTACGGTAAGCATTTCTTTAATTCGATAAAATATCACTTTTGTTTAGAGAAATCTAATTCAATTGATGTATTAAAGAGGTTTTTTTTGGAAAAAGTCTACCAACTTTCAAGTTGTCAATCTAATATTTCATTTGCATACAACAAAAAGATTTTTTAAAGCTTTTATCAACGCATTTTCTATACTTTCATAAACTCTGCAAATTCTTTCATCAAGTGATTGCTTTAGTTTATTTAATCTCTCTCTTTTTTTTACATTTCTTTTTATTCATGCAACTCAATTATCACTTCTCAATGACTAGATTTGAATAAATTTTCAGAAAAAAAAGTATTACATTGCAGAAAAGATAAAGCTATTGAAAAATCTAGAAAGAAAAGAAAAGCCGTAAACGAGAAATTAAAGATTTAGAGAACTTTCATAGAATATTATATGTTATTTGCGGTTATGATTATCTGATTCGCTTCTATTCGCCCATGAATAAAGCATATATATAATATTCTATAAAAAAATATTCTTTCTACAATGTTGTTTAGTGTTTTTGAAAGTTAGAATATACAAATGGTGTTTTTAAACGTTTTTTTTAATTGATTTTCGTTTCGAGATTTCGAGCAATTTAGGTGACACTTTAGGTGACTTTAGGTCACATTTAAGTGCACTACTATCAGAGAAAATACGGTATATTGAAAGCTCTACAATATCTACAAAGTCAAGTTAATGTCCGCGACTGTATGTAGATCTATACTCAAATACCGTATACTCTCTAATATCGAAAGCTTACCTAGATTTTTCTTAGTGAATTCGGAAAGTACTTTGGAATCTTGAGTTGTTGATTTGGTTTTTAAGATTATTCAAATCAAAGTGTAAACATGGATTTGAATCTTGAATACTTTCTCTAACAAAAATTAAGATTTAAATATTGTATTCTCTCTAGTAGTAGTGCACCACCGAGTTGATGACTATTTTACGGCTTCCAAGCTTTTGCAAAAGCTCAACACTCAAATCCCCCACAAGATCTCATCGTCAGCTACATTTTCCGACCCCACATCGATAGGTTCTGATAAGCGATTCTCGGGATTTCGAGGAATTTCGGCAACGCTCAGGGTGCACTACTATTAGAGAAAATACGGAGTATTGAAATATTGTACGGAGTATTGACTTTGTAGATATTGTAGAGCTAATGTTCGCGATTGTATGATATATGTAGATCTATACTCAAATAACGTATACTCTCTAATAGTAGTGCACCCTGCCAAGCCGAGTTGATGACTATTTTGCAGCTTCCAAGCTTTTGCAGAAGCTCAACACTCAAATCCCTCACAAGATCTGATCGTCAGCTACATTTTCCGACCCCACATCGATAGGTTCTGATAAGTGGTTCTCGAGATTTCGAGGAATTTAGGCAACGCTCAGGGTCCACTACTATTAGAGAGAATACGGTAGCTTAAAAGTATCTCTGTAAGTAGTTTCAAAGCGTGTACTTTGCTAAGCAAACTGGCAAAGCTGGAAAAGCATACTTTCTGCCACACTGGCTTCATTTTTCTCTAAAAATTTGAAAGAATAATGGAATGTTGACAGACATTGTTTTGTTTTTTTGTTTGTTTTGTTTGTTTGTTTTAAATTGTTTTAAAATTTGTTTTAAATAAACCAAAATTGGCTTAAAAAGCTAGAAAAATAAAAAGAAACATTGAAATTTATGATTTGAAAAGAAATCATAAATTAATTGATAGCTTTTTTTAATAGAAATAGAAAAAAAGTGATCAAGATTTATGTTTCAAAATTTGACACTCAAGAATTCTCAGCATTCCACTATTTCTATTCGCATTTCAAGACTCTGAACTTAGCCTCGGCACATTTTACGAAAGATTTAAACTCATTCGATCTGTGATTGTTGATTAGACTTTCAAATGATCCCTCCATATCTCTGGGGATTCTATGATGTAGTCAAAAAGAACTTCTCCTCATTTGCTTTTCTTCTTTGATTTTTAGTCCTTCCTGATAGCTTTCCTAGTTTTTTTCTTTTCCTCTTTAAAGCTATTTGAGGTGATCTTCTTATTCAAGTACCCCATTTCAATTACATGCAATTCTCGATTTACCCCTTCGTGATGGGGTTTTTTTTAAAACCTTTAACTTTCAAAGAAAGATTTTTGGATTTAATTTAAAGATCGACTTACAGTGGATCGATTTTGATCCACGAAATACTAGGTATGGGGTTTTGAAGAGGAAGGGCCTGCGGTCTATTCCGTCTGCCAAGTTGCCAAGATCTTCCAAGTTGCCAAGATCTGCTAAGTTAAGCAACGTCGGCGGGGGATCGTCGTGGATTCGACTTTTGTGGGTTCCCCTCCGAGCGCCCCAGCCCGGCCATCGGAGTATCATCGGCTATGACAACTACACTTCTGCCTCAGTACCCCGCACGGCCTCCCTGCTCTCTTCCGGCATCGAGGGATCCAGCAAAGGCCGAGAGGCGATCTAATCTAATCTAATACTAGGTATACAAAGATGAAATCAACTTTTTTGCTCAGTTTGAAGCTTGAGAATTTCAGCTTGCTTTTGGCTTAATCGGGTGTGGAATTTGAAGCAGAAATAAAGCCAAATTTAAGGCCGAGGTTGATCCCAAGAATTTGAGCCTAGTGACACTCAAAGCAGCGATCATGGCTCAGTCCATCACCATTCTTTTCCTTTTTTTTTCACAAATTCCAAAAGGAAACATTTACTCTCTTTCATAGCTCATTACCCCAAGAATGAACTCTCAAATCCGCCATTTCTTCTTCTCATCTCGAAATTCTTCCGCAAAACCGGGTCCATTCATCATTTTTTCTCTAATCTTTGTTACTATGAGCTTTTTTCCCATCTCTTTTCAGTAGTTTGTGAGATTCTTTTCGGGGTTTTAGTATCCACTTCCCAGTTCCCAAAAAAAAGAAACAAAAGTGGGTGCAATTTGCCTTGCAAAGGAATTGAGACCTAAAAAGTTTTAAAAAAAGGCAAAGAGAAGAGAAATTTCGCTTAAAAATTCGTTAAATTCAGTCTAGTTTATAGAATTTTCAAAATTTGAAAAACATTTTAGTATTTTTCGGTTGATTACTAGAAAAGGAATTCGTTTACAAGTATTTCGAAATTTTTTTATTTATTTACATTCTTTCTTTTATTTCTTATATTAGGTTGATGCATAAGTGTTTTTGTTCCTTTTCGTCTGCCGTTTCAAGCCAACAAATGCACCAATTAAACTACGGTTGATTTCATTAGAAAAAGCAATTATTTTTCTGCAAAATAACATTAAAACGGGTTTAAAAATATTTAATGCCTGGATTTTCTTGAGAGTATGAAGTCGGGTAGTCAAAAAGGGCTAACTCGATGATGCGGTTTAGACACCTTAGCTAAAGAAAACCTATCTTCGTGTCAATAGATAAAAGATAGAGAAAAAAAACGTTTGATATTTCGCCAAAATTTCAGAGAAATTCATTCAGCCAATTTTTCCGTAGAGTTTTTTATAGATTTTTACGAAAAAGGCGTTTTTCACTCTCGAATTTGCTTGAAAGTGAACCGAAATTCATTTAAAAAGATGCAAATTGAACAAAAAAAACACTTTTTTATAGAGCAAACTATAGATTAATTCGTGAATTTGTTACTTTTTAACAGAAGTACGAAAAAAACGAAAAGACTTATGCATCAAACTAATATTACTATTAACATTGTTAAGGCGTTTTTGTGAAGACATATCTAATATCTAGGGTCGAAAGCTCCTGAAATCTGTTCATGAAGAGGAATCTTGACTGCCGAAAACTTATTTTTTTGTCTATTTCTTTGCAAAATTTCGATTCTAGTTGATTCTATTAGGTTGACCGGAAAGTTCTTTCCGTTTTTTGACGCTAGTCGCCACAACTTTTTATTTTACGCATCAAGAACGCCAAATAAAAAAAACAGAATTTATCTACTCGAAATATTGACCGTCAACATGAATAACATCCTGCCACTTATCCGGCAACAAATAGATTCCGCGGCGGTAAAACTCAAGTGGCTTTGAATCGAAAAACTGTGTGAGTGGCAAGCGCATTTCCTCGACTTTTTGAAGGATCTTTCCACGCAAATGATGCTCCAGAGACGACAACCATTGATTGTGATTTGATGAGGAAATGCATTTCCATTTTGCATTTCCTCGACGTTTTGAAAGATCTTTCCACGCAAGGTTGGCCGGAAAGTTCTTTCCGGTGTAGCCGTAGTTTTTCACGCGGAAAGATCTTTCAAAAAGTCGAGGAAATGCGCTTTCACTCACACAGTTTTTCGATTCGAAGCCACGTGAGTTTTACCGCCGCGGAATCTATTTGTTGCCGGATAAGTGGCAGGATGTTATTCATGTTGACGGTCAATATTTCGAGTAGATAAATTCTTTTTTTTTATTTGGCGTTTTTGATGCGTAAAATAAAAGTTAGATCTAGCGTCAAAAAAACGGAAAAAGCTTTCCGGTCAACCTAATATTTTCTCTAATAGTAGTGCACCCCGGTGAGCCGATTTGGTGACGAATTTACGGTTGATTATAGAACTTTCCGGTCAACCTAATAATTGATTCTTTTTTTGAAAAAACTTCAAAAGATGTCTACTTTCTCTCAAAAACTTCCTTATCTTGTAAATCTTCAGAAATTTTGATGGATTGAAAGATTTCTTGCTATTGGTGGCTGTTCAACATGGTTTTTTTTTCCTGATTTTCTTTTCTTTTTTCTAACATCTATTACACCGATTATAGAGAGTGATTGAGAGGGAAAATTCAGCTATTTTACATCTTTTTTTCTTTTAAAAACTATCAGATTTTAAGATTTCTAGATTGAATTTTGTCAATTGATTCTGCTTTAATCGATTTACTGTAAAGTTTACTATAAATTGTAAAGTAAGGGTCTAAATTCTAAAGTCCATAGATGTTTCTAGAGCAAAGCTTTCAAATCAGGCCAGGCTAGTCACCTTTTTAAAAGGTTGACTTCAAAAATGGCCCTATAATCTGAACTTATTGTTCGCTCAGCTTTGACTTTGGTTTTAGTTTAGCTTTTAGCTAAAGTCTTAGCTTAAATTCTATCTAACTTCAGAAAAGATCGATTCCAAAAGTTGGAGGAAGTTTTGGGGAGAAAGGGAAAAATATTTTGTGTTTGAAAGAAAGCTCGTTATTTAGAAGGCTCAAAAGGAATGGTCATCAAAAAGGGGAAAATAAATATTCGAATTGAATTCACGGGGTAGGATAATTTCCCCAACTTTTTTGCCCAACAGGGTCATTTACCCGACTGGGTCATTTGCACAACTCGCCATAAATTACTTCTAAGTCGGTCAATCTTTATGATTTTGGTTTCATTTTGTTGCACTTATTGAGATCTACAAAATGAAACCAACATCATAAAGATTGGTTCACTTAGAAGAAAGTTATGGCGAGTTGCGCAAAAACCCAGTTGGGTAAATGACCCTGTTGGGCAAAAAAGTTGGGGAAACTGGCCTAATTCACTTTTCTCTTTTCTTGTCTTAGTTTCTCTTTTATTTTTGGATGAAAAGGTGTTCTTTGAATTGAAGATTACTAGGAAGTAGTGTTTTTTTTTACAGCTGTACTTTATATACTTTATACTCAAAAATAGGCACTTAACAATTTACTTTCTAATAATGAATACGCTAGGATAATTGCGTTTACATTTGCACTCAAAGTACACTTGAAATATAGCTGCTGTACTTTATGGCACCGTTAACCATGGTCAGCACGGGGATCGAACCCGGGACCTCCACCGCGACCTCTCGCTTACCAAGCGAACGCTCTACCAATGAGCTCTACAGAGTCTGTAGAGCTCATTGGTAGAGCGTTCGCTTTGTATACATGTATAGACTACTGAGGCAGAAGTGTAGTTGTCGTAGCTGATGATACTTCGATGGCCGGGCTGGGGCACTCGGAGGGGAACCCACAAAAGTCGAACCCACGACTATCCCGCGCTTAACTTGACAGATCGGACAGGATAGACCGCAGGCCCTTCCTCTTCAAGGCCCCATACCTAGTATTTAGTGGATCAAAATCGATCCACTGTAAGTCGATCTTTAAATTAAATCCAAAAATACAGACATGTATCTTGCTTTGAGAGTAGAGCCTTATGGCCAGGATAATTGTGTTTACATTTGCACTCAAAGTACACTTGAAATCTAGCTGCTGTACTTTGTGCTTGAAAATGAAACCCTACTTAATTTTACATTTTCTTGCATTAACACCAATTTCATTAGAAAAATCTAGCATTCAGTGCTCTAGAAAAGGTATTTCAGTGAACAAATTTCAATAAAAATTCTTGTTTATCTAAATTTTAGCCCTTAAATCTTATCCATTTTGAATCTTATTCATGAAAATTACAAAATCTAATCATTTCAAAACTAAGAATTCTTTCTCAGTCTTTTCAATATGAACTTCTGAAAGAGAACTCTTCTCTAATCCAATTAAAATCTTCGTTGAAATTCATCTTTTCTATTTTAAAAAGGTTTAAAAAGTCAAAGATAAACTTTTTACAATTTTAAAACTTTTCCAAATCCCTAAAATCTCGTGGAAAGTGAGTATCACTTTGTGACACTTAACAGGTGTTCTTTCTTCTTTTTTTCCATGTAATCAGGATCTAAAAGTCGTTTGGATTTCGTTTTTCAAGTGGTTTACATGCTGAGTGATTGATTGGTTGAGAAATGAGAGGA
This sequence comes from Mesorhabditis belari, assembly GCA_958450365.1. NCBI lineage: Eukaryota > Metazoa > Nematoda > Chromadorea > Rhabditida > Rhabditidae > Mesorhabditis > Mesorhabditis belari. The sequence continues at coordinate 2,165,192 of CAUEEP010000736.1, forward strand.
AGAGATAGCAAGACTAGATCAAGGATCTGGATCTCATAATGCCTAGGTCTTGATTTTAAATCGATAACTTCAATGCTCAGTATTTTAAGTCCAGTAAACGAGTAAAGTCGACTCTCTCTATAACGGAACTCTATATAGCGGAAAACTCTGTATAATGGAATCGAATTTTCATCCTAGCCAACGCCGAAGCTATATAAAACGGCACTCTATATAACGGAAACATTTTTTGGTTGTCCCTTCCATTCCATTATCGAGAAAGTCGACTGTTTTCCATTTGTCGACTGTTAGAGAAATTGAAATGAGATTTGATCAGCTGTTCTAGTTGTTCACTAGTTGTTCACTAGTCCACTAGTCCACTAGTCCACTAGTCCACTAGTCCACTAGTCCACTAGTCCACTAGTCCACTAGTCCACTAGTCCACTAGTCCACTAGTCCACTAGTCCACTAGTCCACTAGTCCACTAGTCCACTAGTCCACTAGTCCACTAGTCCACTAGTCCACTAGTCCACTAGTCCACTAGTCCACTAGTCCACTAGTCCACTAGTCCACTAGTCCACTAGTCCACTAGTCCACTAGTCCACTAGTCCACTAGTCCACTAGTCCACTAGTCCACTAGTCCACTAGTCCACTAGTCCACTAGTCCACTAGGCCACTAGTCCACTAGGCCACTAGGCCACTAGTTTCCTAGACTAGTTGTTCAGTTTAGAATTAGTTTTATTCTAATCTTTCAAGTGGATAACTTAATCATTTTAGAAATACTTAAGTTTCAGTTCAAAACGAGATCCCCATTTCACTCTCATCTATGTATTGGTGGATGAGGTGAATCCCCAGCATCGATACATCATCTCCCGTCTCGAGCTCCTTTCATCCCCTCCAAATTGACTCGTCCCCTATCTACCCCTCTTTTTCTTCTTTTTACCCCTTTCAGTTCCGTCAAATATTATCCCCGAGAAGTGCACTTTTTCTCAATTTCAAATAATCCTTCCTTTATTTTTATCGGATTTCGAGAGATGATTTTAAAATATCATTATTTTCTTCTCTATTTTTTCAAATCATTTTCTAATCAGCTATTTTCCGATAGATGATAATCCGTCGGATTGTCTATTAAACAATCGGTCTATCGGTCTATCGGATTGCAAAAATCAATCCAGTTACCCCATTTTCCATACCCAATTTCTCATTTTTCTTTTCTTTTTCTTAAGTTTAAGTTTATTTAATTTATTTACTATTTACTATTTACTTTACGAAGTTTAAAATGTAAGATGTAATCTTGGGGAAGAGTTTAAGAGGCTTTGTTGAATAAAAATGAATAGGGAATAAGGCTAGAATTTTGCCTAACGTTGTAAGCCTTTAAAGTAACTCTTGGATCTAGTACTGTGCCCAGTTCTTTTTTTACTTTTGATCAATGATCAATTGAACAAGTTTTTATCATTCTCAGGATGTTTTTCCTTTCTGCATAATCCAATCGTAAGTAGCTTCTGCAACAAACGAAAAACAAGATTTGTTTTCTTCTATCAAAATCATTTCCTCATATCCAATTATCCTTTTCCTTCATTTCCCGTCACATATCTGTGCAAATAATACTTTAATTGCTCAACTTTTTAAATACTTTTCAATGTTCATTGTTTCATTTGTTCATTTGTTCATTTGTTTGTTCATTTTGTTTTTTTTCTTTGTTTCATTTGTTCAAGCTAAACTTTCCAAATCAAAATAAGATCTAAGCGGCTCTGCATGGATCTTATTTTGATTTGGAAAGTTGCTCTAGCTCTGCATGGATCTTATTTTGATTTGGAAAGTTGCTCTAGCTCTGCATGGATCTTATTTTGATTTGGAATGTATTGGGTTGATGGAAAAGTCCTTTCCGATTTTTTGGGAGAGTACCTTAAATTTGTCGAATTTTTGACGTTTTATAGCTCATCATAAAGCTGAATTCAAGATTCTGAAAATGCGTGTCTAGTAAAAAGTAAATATTTTCAAGTTTAGATTAGATTCTTGAGCTCAGTAGAATCATAATTATCTTAAAAAGATAATTGTGACTCTACTGAGATCAAGAATCTAAATTTTTAAGCCTTAAAATAATTTAAATGTAAATTTTTACTTCTGCAAATGATAATGCAACTTTTAAATGCAAATTTCTTGTTTGATCTAAAGCTAAAGGCATCACTGATTTATTGGGTTGATGGAAAAGTCCTTTCCGATTTTCCGATTACCTTAAATTTGTCGAATTTTGACGACGTTTTATAGCTCATCCTAAAGCTGAATTCAAGACGGATCGATTGGTAAAAACCGTTTTGAGATATCTCTTTTCTAAAAGTTTTTGCAGCTATTTTAGTAAAGGGCGGCAGAGCCAAAAAATGGCTGCTTTCACGTTTCGTTAGTTTTCCGTGCAGAAACCTAGGCTAAAAACATGTGTTTCGTGATCAGCGTCAAAAATAATCCCTAGACACGCATTTTCAGAATCTTGAATTCAGCTTTAGGATGAGCTATAAAACGTCAAAATTGGACAAATTTAAGGTACTCTCCCAAAAAATCGGAAAAGACTTTTCCATCAACCCAATATTTATAACTGATATCGACTGATATCAGTTATAGCACTAGGCCACTAGTCCACCAGGCCACTAGTCCACTAGGCCACTAGTCCACTAGGCCACTAGTCCACTAGGCCACTAGTCCACCAGGCCACTAGTCCACTAGGCCACTAGTCCACTAGGCCACTAGTCCACTAGGCCACTAGTCCACTAGGCCACTAGTCCACTAGGCCACTAGTCCACTAGGCCACTAGTCCACTAGGCGTCCACTGGCCACTAGTCCACTAGGCCACTAGTCCACTAGGCCACTAGTCCACTAGGCCACTAGTCCACTAGGCCACTAGTCCACTAGGCCACTAGTCCACTAGGCCACTAGTCCACTAGGCCACTAGTCCACTAGGCCACTAGTCCACTAGGCCACTAGTCCACTAGGCCACTAGTCCACTAGGCCACTAGTCCTTACTGACTTACTTTAAAACTATAAAGATCACAAAGTATAACTATTAACTTTCCTTGTCCAATTCTCAAATAATTTTCGATTCTTCATTGCTTAACTCATTTCCTTTTAAAGCAAATGTTAAAGTCGAAAAAGGTATCACCAAACTGAAGAACTATAATCGATTTCCATTCTGAAATACTCAAAAATTGAGGAAAGTTCAAAAGAAAAGTTTGATCTTTTCTTTTGTGATCTTTTGTGATCAAAATTTTGGGTTCATTTTCGAGTTCCCGTGTTCGTTGCTTTTTCAACTTCATTTCTCGCTTTCTTGACTGAAAAAAGGAACGCAAAACTTTCTTATTCATCGCGTAAATTGAATAAAAGAAAACCCCCAGCTTCCGTCTCAAAAGGGAATACTCCAAAGCTCGAAAAAGTAAAGAGGAATTTTACCTTGAGAATTTGGAGAGATTCCAGAAATTGCTGAAAATTTACAACTGATTTGCAGCCCTTCGTTTCTGAGCTGAAAGCTTTCTGAGCTGACACTGTTTCTGCTGCAATTCTAATTGAATCTATTCAGTCTAATAGCATAGTTTTAATGTTTTGATTGTAAACATTTTCACTAGCTTTACTAGTGCAATAAAAGTTACAAAAGAAAGTTGGGAAAATTTGATCTTAAAACCCAATAAATGATAGGAATTCGAAGGATTTCCGGTCAAAACGGAGGCTCAACGGAAACTCGGAAATGTGGATTAAATAAGGAAATAAGTTCCAAATTAGTACAAAATTTTTGTTCCAGATTTTGCAGCTTTTTCGATGTCCAGTTATTCTTAGAACTTTAGGTTTTTGATTTTAAAATTAACTGACAATTGTGTTTGATATTTAGATAGAATCTCTAGAATTTTGTTTATTTATTGAATCTTTTCATTTATCAGTATCTTTTTTCTCAATCAGGCATTTTAACCAATTTTCAGTCCATTTGCCATTGCCATTTGCCATTTGCCATTTGCCATTGCCATTTGCCGTTTGCCATTGCCATTTGCCATTGCCATTGCCATTTGCCATTTGCCATTGCCATTGCCATTTGCCATTGTCATTGCCATTTGCCATTTGCCATTTGCCATTGCCATTGCCATTGCCATTGCCATTGCCATTGCCATTGCCATTGCCATTGCCATTGCCATTGCCAATCTATAAATTTACTCATATCTTAGCCGGATTCCGGCCGGAAATTTTAGATTTTTACTTTTACTTTTTACTTAGATTACTAGATTTACTTTTCCTGGCTCAAAATCCAATTTTTTATCGAATAAGAGGAAATTCAACGTTTTTAAAACAAATACGGTCAAGGTACGAGCAAAATTCTTAGTTACCACACACTATTTGATACCTATTTGGTAACCAGAGTTGGAACTAGGACAGAGCAAAAACTTTTGCCCTGCCGGACTCGAACCCCCGACCTTTCGCTTACCGAACAACTGTCCTAACCATTACACCACAACCCACTCGACCGCTGTTGCTCCAGAGGGAGTTAACTAACAGCCAACAGAGTTAATCTGGCCCCTTCATTCATCTCCTTATTTGAACATGTGCAGTTAAAGTGTCATTCATTCATGCAAATCATTTTCCATTAGCTTTTTCTTTAGTCTTTTACCTTTATAAATCACCAGGACATAATGTTCTCATTCAATGAACCGAATAATTACTGTTTTATTCCGTTATTCTTTCGACTTTTTTTTGCTTTAAATGACTCAACTCTTTAAATGACTTATGTATTGTACAATAGTACAATAGTACAATAGTACAATAGTACAATGAATTGAATCTTTCGCTTTTACAGGAGTTTTAAATCTTAATCCCATACTTTGAACTATGAAAGAAATAGAGAAATCCTTGAAATTCTTTTTTTAAACACTGATGTTATTTTGAGTAATAGCTTAAGCTTTTAACTAAGCTTAACTAAGCTAATTTTTTTTCTAAAATTTAAACCAACCCCCTTCTGCACTCATATCTTCTTTTCTTTGAAAGTTTGCTAATGAAAAAGAACGCACGAGAAAAAGTGCGTTTAAAATTTGTGCACAAAGTACACCAAAAAGGAATTCTATCTTGAATCCAAAAAAGGAATTCTATCTTCTTGATCCACTAGATCATTCCGCTAAAGAAAAAAGAGCAACGCTTAAGACCAACGCTTACGACCAATTCAAAGATTTATTCATTAAAATGTCGTTTAACCGTTTAACCTTTAACCCCAGAATTCTCTTATTCCTTTTCCTTTTTCATTAAACTATTTCTATTTTTAGAGAATGGAAATTGTTGGTAATGATTGGGAAAGTATTCGGAATACAACATTTGAATCAATTCATGGATATCTTGAAGAACATTCTTCACTCACTTCCCCATCAACGACAATGGAAAAAGAGGAATGCTTTGTGTTTTATGAGGTAACGAAAAAATTCAATAAATTCAAATTCTAACAATCGGATTAACAAGAATGAGTGCTTTCTTAGTTTCCCATTCTATTCTTATCCCATTCTAAAATCTAAATCCATTCAAACCACCCTTTTTAAATATTTAAAACCAATAAACGTTTTCAATAAAATCTCTTACTCTTAAAAAAGTGTTAGAGAAAAAAAAGATGTTTCCATTTTGAAACAAAATAAAAAAACTTTTCAATATCGTTTCCAGAAAAGTCCAGACCTTTCCAATACAATCTTTGCCATGGTTTTCTTTGCCTCTGTCTATGTAACGATTTTTGTGCTCGGAATTGCTGGCAACTTCTCGATAATCTTTGTCACGTTGAAGTACAAGAATTTACAGGTAATTCTGTGTATTTGCTCAAATCTATCGATTTCCAGACTGTTCAAAATATGTTCATCTTGAATCTGGCAGCAAGTGACATCATGATTTGTCTTCTTTCACTGCCAATCACTCCAGTCACCAATATCTATAAGAATTGGTATTTCGGGGCGATGATGTGTCGGTTGATACCATGGGTGCAAGGTAGAGTTTATTCATAAAATTTTATCTGATTTTTCTCTGGAGATCAGATCAGATCGCACTGTTCACTCAGTTTTATAGAAAAATATGGTCCTTGACTAACAACTTCAAGTTAGAATCATGCCCTTGTTGGGCTCATAGCCCGGCAGACTTTAGAATTTGTCAAGAATAGAGATTTGGGGGAAGGATGCAGAGAATTCGGGCATAGTGACGATTAGCAAGGGAGTCAGCGAATAGACTCATTCGCTGACGGCCTTTTGCTTTGCCTATTCCCAAATGAACACCTATCTATCGGGGACGTATGTCAGATCGAGAACGATTACGTGGCTGCACAAAGAACACCAAAGAGTTCTGTACATCGTTCCCAAATGAGATTTGAAACTAAAAAGTTGTACCGTAGGGTTTTCCTGGTCGGTGAATCGATTGGAGAACTATTCATTTTATTGAGTCTACCACTTAAAACTCGGGTTTTCATGGCTCTAAAAGTTATTGAGCTATGAGGAGTCAATGATATTCCTCATCGAGTTAAACATCTATCTCTATTGGCTCTATCAGCTCTCCCTTTTCCAATCTTCATTTACTCCAATTTATTATGGATTCCTCGATGTTTGAGCCGAATTCGTTTGAATAATTGATGCAATCACTTGACGTTGAGAGAAAACGATCGCAAAAACATTTTTATGCAAGAATTTGATTTGAAAGGATGAAAAAATTCGTAAAAACATTGCTTATTATTTTTCAAATTTAAAGGATTTCATTGAAAAAAATATAAAAACGGAAATGAGATCCTGATTTTAATTGGGAAGCTTGGTTAGCTTTTGATTCAAAACATGAGATGAGTTGGCAAGGCAAGGAAATGAATGGGAAAGGTGAAAAATTGGGGAACATCTTTTAATCTTAAGTAGTTTATGATTTAAGTAGATTAAAATCATAAACATCTTTACCTTTTCAGACTTTAAATCTACTTAAATAAATTGTTATTTAAATAATATTTAAAATATTAAACATGGTACTTCATTGTTACCTTTCCAGGTGTCTCCATTTTCATCTGCACTTTCTCACTTGGCGCCATTGCCGTTGATCGATACATTCTTGTGGTTAGTTAGCATTTTTTACAAGAATGAGAAAATTTGCTATGGCCGACTGGTTAAGAGCCTTGTATCTTAGTCGAGAGGTCGAAAGATCAAGGGTTCAATCCCCGCTAGATTATTAGTTTTTTTCCCCTAGGTTAAGGATTTTGCTTGCATATTGTTTGTATCACATTATTGTCTGAATAAATTTACATAGTCAAACCTTTTATAACCATAAATGAGTCTAGAGATCGTATACTGATCTACAATCAATCAAGGCCTAGAATCCCGTTCATCTTTGTAACAACTTTGAGTACTGTTCAGTCTACACTAGTCTGTTCAATCTGTTCAATAGTGACGACTAGTAAAGAGAAAAGGCTCCGTCGTTGTCATTCCCAAATGAACACCTATCTATCGGGGACGTGTGCCAGATCGAGTACGATTACGCATCCGCACAAAGAAAATCAAAGTTTTTCGTTTGCTCTGTACATCGTTCCCATATGAGATTTGAAGCTAAAATGTTGTGGGGCGGGGGTTTCCTGATCGAGGAATCGATTGGAGCTATTCATTTTATTGAGTCTACCACTGGTTAAGTGGCTTGTATCTTAGTTGAGAGGTCAAGAAATCAAGGGTTTAATCTCTTAAATCTTTAAAGATTATTAGTTTTTTTCCCTAGATTTGGGTTAAGGATTTTGCTTGCATATTGTTTGTATCACATTCTTGTGTGAATAAATTTACATAGTCAAACCTTTTATAAGTATAAATGAATCTAGAGATTGCATAGTAATCTATAATCAATCAAGGCCTAGAATCCCATTCATCTTTGTAACAACTTTGAGTACTGTTCAGTCTACACTAGTCTGTTCAATCTGTAACAACTTTGAGTACTATTCAGTCTACACTAGTCTGTTCAATCTGTTCTGTTCAGTCTGTTCAGTCTGTACTGTATTTAAAGAGAACATTAGTTGGCATTAAGTTTGTAGAGTAGATCGTCGGGAAGCAAATGGATCTAAAAAACCACAAAGCTTTGCCACAGAAAATGCTGTTAAAATGCTGTTATAATTGTCTTTAGACAACGCAGTTTATACTTTTTATTTAATTTATCTTAATCTTTTATATAAGAATGCGACAAATTTGATCCCAGGTTCGACCCCATTCTCCACCGATTACGAAAAGGGGAGCATTGATTTTGACGGCGATTCTCTGGAGTGTTTCCATTGTTGTCACTTTCCCATATGCATATTACATGACCGAAGAGTCGTATGAGGTTTGAATTTACGAACTTTCAAATTCAATTACTAGATTATACTTGTTTAGGATGAAAATATATGCGGGAAATTCTGCACAGAGAAATGGCCGAACGCTTTCACGAGAAGAGCCTACACTCTCGTTGTGATGGTAGTTGAAAACGATTGAAAAGTGTTTTGAAATCGAAATTTGCAGATAGCTCAATTTGTTCTCCCTTTCCTGTTGATGGCCTTTTGCTATACATCGATTTTCGCCCGTCTCAAGACAAGAACAAAGGTAGAAATTGAAGGGAAATATATGGAAGTTGTTTTAAAATAGATTCATTCATTGATAAGATTAGAAAACTAGAACTTACTGGCTAATTAACCCGCTTAAATAAATCTAGTAATTAAATTAGCTGAAATAAATCTATTTTCAAAAGGAGATCCTGTTTTTTGATTTGCAATGATTGCAATGATAAACCTCTAGATTAATGATAGCTATTGATAAGATTTAAAAATTAGAACTAGAACTTACTCTTTGTCTAGAGCTAATGATCTATTTCAAGGTCCGTTTACGGAAAATGGACGCCCGATCAACTGCCTTAGAAGCAAGCACAATCAATCATGATCACGAAAAGCAACCTGATCAAGTAAATTCTCAAAATCATCAAATCATCGATTTCTAATCAATTTCTAACTCATATTCTTTTTAGAAATTCTTCTTGGATCAACAAGGCAAAGATCGACAACGATTATTGGATCAAACAAGAAGAACAACGAATATTTTGGTGGCTATGGTGAGTTTTGAATTTGTAATTGTTAATAGACAAAAGTATTACCGTATTTTCTCTAATAGTAGTGCACCCTGAGCGTTGCCTAAATTGCTTGAAATCTCGAAAAGCGCTTATCAGAACCTATCGATGTGGGGTCGGAAAATGTAGCTGACGATGAGATCTAGTGGGGGATTTGGAGTGTTGAGCTTCTGCAAAAGCTGGAAACTGTAAAATAGTCACCAACGCGGCGTGCACTACTATTAGAGAGAATATCGTATTTGTATCTTAAGTTCTCTTAGAGAAAGTATTCAAGATTCAAATCCTGATCTTAAAATAATCAAATGTGTTCTTAAAATATCGAGCAATACGATATTCTCTCTAATAATATTGTACCCTTACTTTATATACCGTATTTTCTCTAATGGTAGTGCACCCTGAATTGCTCGAAAATTGCTCGAAATCTCAAAAAGCGCTTATCAGAACCTAACGATGTGAGGTCGGAAAATGTAGCTGACGATGAGATCTAGTGGGGGATTTGAGGGTTAAGCTTCTGCAAAAGCTTGAAAACCGTAAAATAGTCACCGACTCGGCTCGCCGGGGTGCACTACTATTAGAGAAAATACGGCAAACTAATTCTCATTGTAATTCAGGTTGTAATGTTTGGAATGACTTGGTTACCGCACAATGTGATATCCCTTGTGATTGAGTATGATGATAATCAAAGTTTCTTTCATCTTTTCGGACGGGAAGATCTCGATTTCTCTTATTTGTTAAATCTTTTTACTCACAGGTAAATTATTTAACTGGTTTTAACTAGTTTTAACTGGTCAAGATCAAAAAGATCAAGTATTATCAGATCAAATTCCAATCTAAATCATTTTTTAATCATTTTCAGCTTTGCTATGACTAACAATGTGACAAATCCAGTACTTTACGCTTGGTTGAATCCGAAATTTCGTGAATATGTGATTAGAACATTCATTGGAAGATCTAGAGATGGAAGTTCAAGGTTTGAATCCTGATAAAAACTAAGCCTCTATTGAATTAACATATAAATTAACATATAGATTTTTCCAGAGTCATCTCTCAACCAACCACAAAGTCGTTTGTTTCAAATGGGAACGGCAATGTGGCCATGGCTGCTGCACCAAGGAAAAGAAGTCAGCTCTTTTAAATAGTCGAGAGTTTTGAGATCGAAAACTTATCCCACCCTATTATAGAAACTTAATTAACTAAAAATATTGTTATATAAATCTTTTCTTTGTTCAGTTTCAACTTTCACTGGTTTCGCCGCAAAGAACTCGGTCCTAAAAAAGCTCAAGCGGGAGAAGAGGTGAGTTTTAAAAAACTGTTTTAAAGAACTGTTACAGACTGTAACTTACAGTACTTATCTATTAATCTATCTATTTTCTGATATAAAAAAGATTTACTAGTAAGCTGTAAACTTGATCGAAATTCTATCGAATTAGATTTGATCGAATCAATTCGATCAAGATTTTTATCGGATCGGATCCAATCGAAAACTGGTTTTAACTGGCTTTAACTGGTTTTAACTCGTTTTAACTGGTTTTAACTGGTTTTAACTGGTTTTAACTGGTTTTAACTCGTTTTAACTCGTTTTAACTCGTTTTAACTCGTTTTAAATGGTTTTAAATGGGTTTTAACTGCTTTTAACTGCTTTTAACCAAATCTTCACTCAATTCATTGAATCTTGTTTTTGTTCGAATCATTTACCTTTTAAATAAAATCAAAATTTGCTGAAAAGCTAAGCTAAGCTGAAAAAAATGCTTTAAGGTATGATCTTGAGCTAATCAGATCCTTTTTGTTGACTGAATTGAATCGAATTCAATCCAATAGAGACTTTTATCAAATCGGATCATCATTCCGAGACAATTTCCTCTAATATAATCTGATTTCAATCCATCGAATGGCAAATCTAATAGCAGAATAACAAGACGCTAAGATTAGACTCATCTAGTTACGCAGTGGCTTTGGTTGAGCTAATCAGATCCTAATCAGAGTGGCTTTGGTTGAGCAAACAGCCAGAGTATTGCACAATAATTGCATTAAAAGTACTTTTACAGTGCGTTTCAAATTCTTAAACGCACCCTTTAAAATAGCGGATTTTGCATTTTGACCACCGCTACAACTATTAATCTTTTTCTATGAGAAAGAGCATGTCTTAAAACCCTAATTAACACGAAAAAGAAGCATACTGTAAAAAGTAAAAATTTTAAAAATAGAAACTTTTTGCTAAATCGACCGTTTCAAATTCTTAAACGCACTATGAAAATATTTTTATTTATCGACACAAATTAAAAATCAAAGGTTAAAAATCAAAACTAATAATCTGTACACGCACCAGAACGATTAATTACTTGAAAAATGCGGTCTGGCATTGAATTCATGAGGTTTTGAAGAGCAGAGACGCCGAGATCGCTCCAGGCCGAAAAAATTGCTGCTTTCAGTGTAGAAACGTCTTGAAACTGACGATGATTCTTGTAGACATCTCGGACAAGTATTTCCCATAAATTTTCTATCGGATTGAGGTCAGGAGACTGAGCGGGCCAGTCCAAAGTTGCAATGTTGTTGCTGTTCAGCCAGTCTCGGGTGTCTCCGGCTCGATGAATTGACGCGTTGTCGTATTGAAACCAGTCCGGAACGGTTGGATTTAGGAGCAAAAACGGCAACAAGCAATTGTTCAAGATATCTATCTAGTCATCCGATTCGAAACCATCTTCAGAGCGACCGTTCCATCAGCACAAAGGCGGCCCAAACCATCACAAAACCACCGTCGAAGTTTTGAGTTCCAAACACCATCGGATCACGTCGAAGATCCTTCCAATAGTAGTCGACGCCATTGGGACCATCCCAATTCCATTTCTTCTCATCGGAAAAGATCACCTAAACGCTAAAAAAATAATAAAACATAAGCGGCTTTCTAACCATAGACCAATCCTGATTCATATGAGCCTTGGCGAACTCCAATCGGGCTTTCTTGTGCAAAAGCTTCACGACCGGCTGCATGTTCAATAATTATCGATCGATATGTGGATTTTCCGTGACGACTCGCCAAATTGTCGACTTCGAAGCGTCGATTTTCAGTTCCGTTTTCACTTCATTGATCGTTTTTCCGTGGATTTTGTTCACAATATGGCGTCTAGCTCGCGGCGTAAGCTTTGGTTTTGGTCCTGGCTTCTTCTTTGGTGCAGAAACGAACTCGAACTTTCTATAATTTCGCACGGCAGAGTCGGATCGGCCAAAATTGTTTGCGATTTTCCTTATTCAGTCGCCAATCCTCAAACGGGCATCAATCTGGCCTTTATCATAATCCGTGAGCAGCTTTCCGTGTGCCATTTACCTGGAAATTAACAAAAATTATAAATTTAATAAAAAAATATGCACAACAAAACGAAAAATTTCAAATAACAACAGCAAAGGCGGGTGCGTTTAAGAATTTGAAACGGTCGATTTAGCAAAAAGTTTCTATTTTGAAAATTTTTACTTTTTACAGTATGCTTCTTTTTCGTTTTATTTAGGTTTTAAGACATGCTCTTTCTCATAGAAAAAGATTAATAGTTGTAGCGGTGGTCAAAATGCAAAATCCGCTATTTTAGAGGGTGCGTTTAAGAATTTGAAACGCACTGTAGATAGATAACCAATATTCGAATTCTTAATTAAAACTCGAAATTCTAGACGCTCAATGCCGGAGAACGGGCACAAGCCGATTCTCAACAGCACACCGATTCCCTATGAAGTGGTGGAGCCGAGTGAGCACGATGCCTTCGTCTAGGACTTCTAAGATCAAATACCTTGTTAGATATGACTCATCAAGTGTACTTTGTGCTGGGGAAATGAAAACGTTCCCTTTTGTAGCACAGTAGAATTCCCTAATTGAATTGGAAGAAGTGTGGTTGAGTGGGAGAAAGGGTGCGTTAAAGCATAAAGTACACTAAAAGAAAATACCGTAAATACTGTAATCGTACCTCACCCCCATAATGACGGTGCGGAGTGTTACGTAGTCTAGTTTTGGACGCGTTCTCTCGACACTGGTTTATGCTACAGTGCGCGCTTAGGTACCAAAAAATAGCCCTGAATTTCAGCTATTTTTTGATACCAAAGACACATTTTTTGAAAGTACGAGCGCTTTGAAAAAAACGAAATACTAAAAAACTTTTGCGACTACGCGACTGTACGAGGGCGGTGGGGTACTATTACAGTATTTACGGTAATCATTCCTTATATTTCTTTAATATTTTCAAAAATTGTGTGGATCAAAGTTTGAATGTAAATTTTGCCAATTAAAGTCTAGGTTTTGGTCAAGTTACGTGAAAATGAAATATTCCATTAAATTCCATTAAAAAGGCCACTTTTTCTTCTTTCGAAATGCTAATTGTCGGGTTTAAAATACTAATTTAAAAGAAAATTTTCATTATTTTAAAAGAAAAGTAGTGAAAAATTGATTAAAATGTTTCTCAAATATCAATTTGAAATTAATTTTCGAATTATATTGAGGATCCTGGTAGAGTAACCAAAGCAAAACCTAGACTTGATTTCTCTTCATTCTATTCTATTCTTTTATTGCCAAACGAAAAATAAAGCTATCTTTCTTCCAATACAGTAAACTATCATTGTTTTCTTTGAAAAATTAGCATTTAATGATACGATAACTGTTCAGTTTTTGTCTAGTTACAGTAGGATGAGAGATTACCCCGTAAACGCATTCCATCTAGCTCACCACTGAGAAGAAATAAGCCGTGAAATCTCACTCAATATGCTTAAATAAAAGTATTTAGCTAATAATTTAGCTAATAACTTAAATAGCTAATAAACTCAGGCTATTAGATTTAAGCTATTAGATTAATTCTTAAGATAAAAGCCTTTTCAGTCTAATTCTAATCTTTTTAATTCTAATTACTGCGCCAGATCCGTTTACTAGTAACTAGATACTAGTAACCAGATACGTTTACTAGTAACCAGACAGTAACTAGACAAAAACTAGATCACCGTATCTTTCAAGGCAAATTTTTCCTTATCTAGGATTCTTTTTCAATTCATTCACCCAACAGTTCTTTTATCATTGAATTTTTCTTTTATTGGGTGATTGATATCATGTGTGTGTGTGTATTCTTTACGAGTCCTATGAATAAAAGATACTGGTACTTGTCGGTTATACATCCGCAAAGACTCATCTCGTTTAAGCATCCCCATTCGAGTTTCGGTTATCGATTTTTGCTTCACTGATCGACTGATCACTTCAGCGCGAGCACTCTATCTCCTTTACTGAAAATACCGTATTCTCTCTAATAGTATTGCGGTTCAGAAGGGGATTCAAAAATACTAGTGCGCACTACTATTAGAGAGAATAAGGTAATCACCCCTTACACGTTGTCAGCTCCTTGCAACCGAGTTGAGTCATTGTAAATTTATAGCCGACAAGTACCAAGACACTCTTTTAATCCCGGAACTAAATCTTGATAATTTGAAAATAAACAGTTGAGACTTTCAAAGAAAAAAATCCCTAGAGACGAGTCTGGCATTTTCATCGAAAATTTCATTCTCTGCACTGAAGAATAATAAAAAGAAGACGATTTTTTTGCTTTAAAATAGATTTTTTTTGATATTCAGTACCTGAAATGTCGAGTGTTTTAATAATTTTTTCAAAGAATTTGAATTTAATTGAATTTCTGCATTGAATAGATCTATTTGATCTTTTTTTTTGAGAGATTCTTAATTGATTCTTTAAAATCAAAAAGGAAACTAGATCAATTCATAGCTTCTTATACTTAAAAAGAAACAATTGCGGTAATTGTAATAGTAATAACTAATAGTAATTGACCATTGATTCCCTAGTGAAGTTTAGCATATAAAAAATGTACTAATTCTAAAGTTTCTGAGTTTTTCAACTGTACAAATGAATTCATACCCAAGTCACTTTCATTTTAAATTCGATTTGAGTTCATTGATTTTAGTTTTAAAGTTGATTTGAGTTTAATTTTTAATTTATTTTAGTTTTGAAGTTGATTTAAGTTGAATTTCATTCCATTTCATCTTTTTTTTTTCGTAAAACTTATTTAAGTTCAACATTTAATCTTTTCAAACATCACGCGCAAAAGAAAAATTTGCCTCCCACGAGAGAAATGAAACTCCTTCAAAATAATTGAATATTAAACTTTCAATTTTTATCTTTTGAAACTCTTGTTTTAAAATCCATTATACTATATTCTCTCTAATAGTAGTGCACCTTGCCCAGCCGAGTTGATGACTATTTTGCAGCTTCCAAAGTTTTCACAGAAGCTCAACACTCAAATCCCCTACTAGATCTCATCGTCAGCTACATTTTCCGACCCCACATCGATAGGTTCTGATAGGTTCTGATTAGCGCTTTTCGAGATTTCGAGCAATTTAGGCGATGCTCTGGGTGCACTACTATTAGAGAGAATACGGTAATTTATAAGTTTAGATGAGGATCCATACTGGAACCTATCGTTTCCTTTTCCCTTGTATGATATATGTAGATCTATACTCAAATGCCGTATTCTCTCTAATAGTAGTGCACCTTGCCCAGCCGAGTTGATGACTATTTTGCAGCTTCCAAAGTTTTCACAGAAGCTCAACACTCAAATCCCCTACTAGATCTCATCGTCAGCTACATTTTCCGACCCCACATCGATAGGTTCTCATAAGCGCTTTTCGAGATTTCGAGGAATTTAGGCAACGCTCAGGGTGCACTACTATTAGAGAGAATACGGTATATGAAATGTAAACTGTATTTTATAGTTCATATAGTAAGTAATGGATATTGTTTCTATTTGAATTCAAAAACAACCAACTTTCAAAACTTTATAGAGTCAATACTTGAGGAATTGAAGAATAATTTGCTTAAAAAACTCTATACTTTCAAAAGCTTTGATTCTTTTCATGTTTATAAGTACTTTGTCTTTTCCATTTGAGAAATTTGCATACATCTTTGGTTAAAGTACGTTTAAATCACAAAAACTGGTTCTTGTGTCTTTGATTCACGTGGCTAATAACTTGATTAGTTTATGACTTTTATTCCCACAAATTTGCATACCGTATTCTCTCTAAAAGTAGTGCACCCTGTCAAGTCGAGTTGATGACTATTTTACAGCTTCCAAAGTTTTCACAGAAGCTCAACCCTCAAATCCCCCACTAGATCTCATCGTCAGCTACATTTTTCGACCCCCAAATCGATACGTTCTGATAAGCGCTTTTCGAGATTTCGAGCAATTTAGGCAACGCTCAAGGTGCACTACTATTAGAGAGAATACATTATATCTATTCATTTTAGCTTTACTTTATGGAGCATTTACATATCCCGTGGACTGATTGGCCTTCAATTATCATGGATCTTTCGATTCCTTTCGCTATTTTAGCTGATATCTCAATTTATCGAACTTTTGGCCGCAATTTAAAGCTCTGCCCAATATTTTTAACCTCAATGAAAAGTATTTGTGAGTTCTAAAAAGAATTCAAAAATTATTTGAACTCTCAGTTCTGATCAACATCGAGATCTATCTACAAGAAATTTTGATTAAAGAACCAGCAAATTTTGGTTACTTTTCCAACTTCTGGATGCAATATGGATGGCTTTTTGGGAAATTGGTGTATGCAAATCCATCAGGTATAGAAAAAGTAATGTGAATATACTTTTGCATCTAAATTTAGCATGGAATACGGCTGTTTTAATGTTCACATTGGTTATTGGAGTGACAAGGCTTTGGTGTGCAATGGCTCCAGTATCATATCAAAGGGTAAAAATGATTAAAAAATGTCAAAAGTTTGAGAAAAAGATGTTATCTACCCAACTTAAAACAAGCTTTCAATTAGGGGCTCGGAGTACGGGTATGGCCGACTGGCTAAGAGCCCTCTCTCCGAGTGGTAAGGTGAAGGGTTCGACCCCAGCCGCGTCCTTTTTAGTTCATTTTTTTACTTTTTTGCCTACATTTAGGGCTTAGAATTGATTCTATATTGTTTGTATTACATTATTCGTGTA
Source organism: Mesorhabditis belari (assembly GCA_958450365.1). Lineage (NCBI taxonomy): Eukaryota > Metazoa > Nematoda > Chromadorea > Rhabditida > Rhabditidae > Mesorhabditis > Mesorhabditis belari. Next base: position 2,182,239 of record CAUEEP010000736.1, read on the forward strand.
AATAAATGTATTTTAAATGAAAACTTCTGTCAATAAGTAGGATAAAGGGATGCTTTGGTCATTAAGCGCTTAGATTCACACGTGATTTTATTCTAGACTTTGTAAAGCTAAAGAAAATTGATTCTAATTTATGAATCTAAATAAATAAGGCTATAATGTTTTTGGATTGTTTCTGTAGCCGTGGCGCAGTCGGAAGCGGGCTTCTCTATGAATCACACGATCCTGGTTCGAGCCCCATAGTAACCCTCAATTTTAAATAAATTTTTGAAATTTTAAATGCTATAACTATATTTTAACAAATTTTAGTTAGTCTTTTATCTGTTTAGACTGTTTTTTATATACAATTCTTTCTAGAATTATATATAAGAAGCTTTTGAGTTTCTCTTTTCTCTTTCTAGAGTTTAGAATTTGTTTTTTGATATAGAATTCTTTCTAGAATTATAAGAAGCTTTTGAGCTTCTCTTTTCTCTTTCTAGAGTTTAGAAACAACAAGTTTCTTCAATCAAAAATCACAAAATTCAGATTTGGAAGCTAGTATTTTATCTGTTTAGACTCCTTTTTATATCTAATTCTTTCTAGAATTATAAATAAAAAGCTCATGAGTTTCTCTTTTCTCTTTCTTTCTTCAAGAACAAGAAGTTTCTTCAATCAAAAATCACAAAATTCAGATTTGGAATCAACGTATGACTTTTATCGTTTCTTTCTCCATTTGGTTTCTTGCTTTCATTTTAACATTACATATATTTATTTTTGTTGATTGTGAAGCAATTTTAAAGGTAACTTGTTTCTTTTTTTAAAGTCTAAAAGAGAAATTCAGGATGGTGATTCGATTTCAATCGCTTTCAACACTGTTACCTCAAATTTTATCCACAGTTGTTTTACAATATATTTGAGACCGGCTCTAGTTTTTGCGATTATCGTTTGCTATTCTTTATTGGGAATTCTTCTATCTAGGTTTGTTTTTTAGTTAAACAAAAGCCGAAAAAATGATTCTAGAATGAAAACGCGGAAATCTTTGGTCAATAAAAAGGTTTGGAATTCGTCAACGAAAAGGATCGTTATCTCTCAGATTTTTATTTTATTTCGTAAGTAAACGAAAATGATTGTTAAGTTTAAAGATATGTTTTAAGATAAAAAATAGCTTCTTTCTTTAGAATTCTTTCTAGAATTGTGGGTTATTGTAGCTGGAACCATATTGGAACCATATTGGAACCGTATCTGAACCATATTGGAACCGTGTCATAGCCCATCATGAATTTCAGCCGATTATGAATGAGTGGGTCCGGACGCCTCTAACCATCAAGTATTTGGTATCATTCAACGCAGAAACATTCATAATTATGTTAAATTTTTAAAATTAGAAAGATTGGGTAAAAAAGAAAAAAAATTATGGCACTTCAAAGTTTTCTCTTGAACAAACAGTTTTTTTGCTCTAATTTTTTTTCTTTTTATCAAATCTTGCTAATTTAAAAAATTTAACATAATTATGAATGATTCTGCGTTGAATGATACTAAATATTTGATGGTTGGACGCTCCTAGACCCACCCATTCATAATCGGCTGAAATTGATAATCATCTGAAATTGATAATCGGCTATGGGGGCCACGCCGATTTTGAATGAAACGTTGTAGCGCGTTGTACGACATATATGAGAAAAAAGAACCAATCTAGAATCTAGCCGGCGGGATTGAGCTCTTAACCTTCCGACTATACTTGATGGTTGGACGCGTCCTGACCCACTCATTCATAATCATCTGAAATTCATAATCAGCTACGGGGGTCCCGCCAATTTTGAATGAAACGTTGTAGCGCCGGCAATTTTTAACCTAAACTCACAAATTTGGTACCAATCGACGCAGAATTTAATTCACTACCAGATGATATAATATTGACCTAGTTGGACGCTCCTAGACCCACTCATTCATAATCGGGGGTCCCGCCGATAACGAAAAGAATCGTTATCTCTCAGATTTTTATTTTATTTCGTAAATAAAATAAAGTGATTGTCAAGTTTAAAGATATGTTTCAAGATAAATAGCTTCTTTCTTTCGAATTCTTTCTGGAATTGTAGATAAAAAGCTTTTACTTTGAAGTTCTTAATCAAATTTTAAAAGTGTAAACTTTTCTGAGAAAAAGAAAGCTTAACAAGAATTTAGAAGCATTTTTGTGTTTGATTTCTTTTAAACAGATAAATGAGAAAAGACAAAAGACCAAAGAGGTAAAAGAGACAAAAGAAAACCTATTCTTATTCAGCTAAAGTCATCGCAGCCATTATGAATATCTACGTACATCTACAAACATTTCCTGGTCTTAACCTACCCTCACTAAATCTCGATCTTCTCTTTCTGACTTTAAAGTTCAGTAGTGCTGGCTATGGTATCTTTGCGACTATAGTCGTCTTGATCTGCTTTCCAACAGTGAGTTTATTTAAAATTCATCACTATACTATATCCTTGACAATATTGTACTCAATTTTGAATCTATTAGCTTGGTAAATATGAAAGGTTATTTTTTACAAGAAATATTGCCCTGTCGTTACGAAGAACATTCCCTGTCTAGGATTTTTCTCAATAATATGTCAAAATGTGCTCATGTTTTTTTTGCAAAAACATTTTTGTTTTGAACAATATTTGTATTGTTGGATAATGGATGCAAAGATGGATAACCAAAAATTTAAAATCAGGGCCGCCATTTTCTTTGAATTCAAGTTAAACAAGAAAGCTACGGAATGCTATCAGAACATTTGTACTGTTTTTGGAGAAGCTGCTCTTACTTACAAACAATGTTGTGTTTGGTACGATCGCTTCAAAACGGGAAACGAGTCATTGGAAGATGCACCACATGGAAAGCCACCGATTACTTTGGACGATCAGCTGTTCATGAACGAGGTCGACTTGAATCCATCGCAAAAGTGTAGAAAATTAGCAGAAAAGCTCGGATGCACTCATGTTACCATTTACACGTTCTTGGGAAATCATATCGAAGCGGGAAATGGCTCCCCCACGACCTCACTGATGCCCACAAAGTCACACGAGTCACCTTGAGCTCTGTTCTTCTACGTAAAGCTAGCCATCGTGACTTTTGGAAGTATTTTTTGACATCTGATGAGACTTGGCTTTCGTATGAAAATATTCAACTCTATGGACAGTGGCTGAGTTCGAAGCAGACCTCTCATTCTATCCCGAAGCCTCCGAAAAAGTTATGCTTTGTGTGTGGTGGAATGCTAAGGGATTGGCTCATTTGGAAATATTAGATAAAGGAGACACTGTTGACGGAAGACTTTATGCAGAACAAATGGGTCGAGTCGATCCAGCATTGAGGAAAAAGAGGATCGATCCATCGAAGGGCAGATTTCTTCACGACAATGCTAGGCCTCACATTTCAAAGATCGTCCACGAACAAATCGACAAGTTGAGCTGGAAACTTCTTCCACACCCACCATACAGCCCTGATCTAGCCCCATCGGATTACCATCTCTTTCGGTCAATGAAACAAGCAGTTTCTGGACAGCAGTTCAAACAAAAGCAGGACATCGAAAATTGGGTTGCCAACTATTTTGCCTCTAAAAATCTTTAATTTTACGAGGACGGTATTCGTGATTTGGGGCAACGTTGGAAAGAAGTTATTAATGCTTGTGGTGAATACATTTGATTTTGAAAGTGCTTAAATAAATTTTTCTGTTATGTTAAAAATGATCAAAAAAATAACCTTTCATATTTACCAAGCTAATAAATCAAAAATTTTATTTCCAAAATTATGGAAACTTTTTTTTTTTTGAACTTTTTGAATCCCAATTTAAAACTTTCATGTCTAACTATTATCGAAATTTGACTACAAATTGTTGATCAGTACATTGGATTAATTAGAGCTTTATTGAAAGGAAATTAAATAGCTTCACTTGATCAGAGCTTGACTTACTGTAAGACAATACAGTGTAGTTTTTTTTTAGACATGGGAACAATTGAAGAAGACTTTCATTCGTCCACTCATTCCCTCGTTTTGGACAAAAAAGAAAGAGGCGATCTCGTTAGTCATTTGAAATTCTAATAAAAGTTTTACAAAAATTGAATTGAATTAAACATTTTAAACAAGAAAAACATCTAAAATTCCGGTTTTTTTTCCCTAACTTTGAAGCATTATAACTCGAGAATTATACATTGAAATCCAAAAGTGTTATAGTGATTCTAAAAGCTTGAAACGTGATCTATAAGATGGTATATTTGTTTTTTTCCAAATAAAAAAACTCAAATGAAAACGTAACTCTCAAGCTATAATTTGTCGAATTAACCCATCAGCTTGGAAAGACCAGGTCTCTGGCTTCAAAACTAGACTCACTATTTCTAATCCAATAAGCTCGGGACTAGCTTGGTCCAGAAAATTCTTTGAATCCTTTTCTACCTGTTTAATGTGGGGCGAAATGCTGTGGTGGTGGGACAGGTGGGATGAACTATGGAGCGGCTTGGGGAGCTGGCTGAGGCGCGAATTGGGGCACTGGAGCTGGAGCGGGTGGTGGAGGGGCGAAGGCTGGTGGTGGAGCCTGTTGGGCGTATCCTTCAGCTGGGGCACCTCCGAATGATTGTTGTGGGGCTCCTCGAAATCCTCCCAAAGTTGCATATCCGCCTCCAGGGGCTCCCATTGGTGTAGGTGGAGCGAAAGGAGCGGGAGCTTGCTGCGCGTATCCGCCTTGTGGGGGCGCCGATCCGCCTTGTGGGAGCGCCGATCCGCCTTATGGGGGCGCCGATCCGTGTGTTTAATGGAACTTTAACACATTAACAACCGCGCATCTTTTGCAAAACAGCTGATTTGGGGATGAGGTATCAAAATGAATAACTAAGTCCCAGAAATTTGCACATGAAGGCTTAAAAGACTCTAGAATCTGAATTCGGTCTTAAATTTAAGCCAACAAAACTCCATATAGTTTATTTTCGCAGTTTCTTTAATTCTTTTATTTTATACGCTAATTTCTATTAGCTAACTTGTCGACAAATGTATGCTAAATGTTACCGGCTCTGAATTTCCTTTAAAATGGTTTTGAGTCTTCAAAAATTATTGATTAACTCAGAAAAACGCAATTTTTTGAAGCCGGTTTAATTACCCAGGGGGGAAAGTGTGCCAGATTGACTCTTTTACGGAGTTGATGACTCTTTTACGGTTTCCAAGCTTTTGCAGAAGCTCAACACTCAAATCCCCCACAAGATCTCATCGTCAGCTACATTTTCCGACCCCACATCGATACGTTCTGATAGGTTCTGATTAGCGCTTTTCGAGATTTCGAGCAATTTAGGCGATGCTCTGGGTGCACTACTATTAGAGAGAATACGGTATATGAAATGTAAACTGTATAGTAGTAACTTTTATAGTTCATATAGTAGTATTAATGGATATTGTTTCTATTTGAATTCAAAAACAACCAACTTTCAAAACTTTATAGAGTCAATACTTGAGGAATTCAAGAATAATTGCCTTAAAAAATCTCTATACTTTCAAAAGCTTTGATTCTTTTCATTTCAAAAAGCTCACTGTACTATTTTTGTTTCACACTGTACTGTTTCACAATATTCTCATAAACCAAACTTTAGGTGTAAGAAGTATTTTTTGAATTTTTAAACACGGAAATCGAATCTAACATTATCTCTTTGAACTAAAAAAAAAATGTGACTGGGGAATTCAAATTGAAACTTTTTTTTCTGCTTTCTTGAAATCTTTTACACTTTTCCTCTAATTAAATAAAACAAAAAGAATTTTAGACTTGGCGTCACTTCAAGACAACTTTCATTCCATTCTTTCCAAAATTTATCGTATCAAGAGTAAAAGTGAGAAAACTGGATGCTGTCTCGTGGATTGTCTAAAAATTGGCATAAAAGTTGAAATATCTTTCATATGTGATCTTTTTTTGAGTCCAATTTCCAATAAGTTCTCATAAGCGGTTCTCGAGATTTCGAGCAATTTAGGCAACGCTCTGGGTGCACTACTATTAGAGGGAATCCGGTAATTTATAAGTTTAGATGAGGTCCGTACTGGAACCTATTTTTCCCTTTTCCGTTGTATGATATATGTAGATCTATGCTCAAATACCGTATTCTCTCTAATAGTAGTGCACCTCGCCAAGCCGAGTTGATGACGATTTTAAGGCTTCCAAAGTTTTCACAGAAGCTAAGCACTCAAATCCCTCACAAGATTTCATCGTCAGCTACATTTTCCGACTCCACATCGATAGGTTCTGATAGGTTCTGATTAGCGCTTTTCGAGATTTCGAGCAATTTAGACAACGCTCAGGGTGCACTACTATTAGAGAAAATACGGTATTTCAGATTTCTATTTTCAAGATAAAAATGAATTCAAAGATCTCTAAAATAAAATACTTTCTTCAAATGATCTTTGATTCACTAAAAACTTCTAATTAATTCATTTAATAGTCGAAAGATTTAAATAGAAATGTCAAAACTTGAGACAAATCAAAAGAGTATACTGTACCATCATTCAGAAATGTTCTCTGCTGCTTTCTATTTTCTGTTTTTGATTCAAAATGAGTAACAAGTCTCGTGAAGAAATTCTTTTTCTGAAATCAGAAGCCACGATATCCGCATTGCCAAAAAGTCCCAAAGCAAATTATCCCCCAATTTCTTTATTTTTGCATCGCAAAAAGTCTTCTATATACTTATAATTTTCAATATTTAAAAAAAACTTATAATAAAACTTTGTTTTCTTTTAGATACAGTAAGTTTGCGTTGAAAGTTGCAGTGAATCATTTCAAGTTATTTAAACATCAGATTTAAACAGTTTTAAGATATTACAGCCTCACTCTTTTTCCTGTAAATCTTTCTACGAATCATTTTTTTATAACTGTTATATGTTTGTTTAGATAACTGTTTAGATAATAAGTATAGAAACGTTCAAGTTCAGCATAAAATGCCCTTCTTTGAGTGGACCGAGTGGGCCTCAATTCTCCTCGATTTCTCCATTCCATTCGCCATTCTCGTTGACATTTCTATCATTCGAACTTTCGGAAAATCTCTAAAATTATGTCCAATATTCTTAGCATCAATGCGAAGCATTTGTAAGTTCAATTTCTATTTTCAAATCAATCCATTTAGTTATAATCAACATTGAGATCTACCTCGTTGAAATCTTTATTCAAGAGCCTGCAAATATGGGCTATTTCTCTAATTTCTGGCTTGATAATGAAGTTCTGTTTGGGAAAATCGTATATGCAAATGCATCAGGTAATTAAAAATCTTGTAATATAATAGATTTCAAAACTAACTTGTCAATGTTTAGTTTGGAATACCGTGGTGTTAATGTTCGCAATGGCAATCGGTTTTACAAGACTTTGGTGTGCCTGGTCGCCGGTTTCTTTTCATCGAGTAAGTGTACTTTTTTTTCTTCTTTCTCTTGTTAGGAAGTTAAGGTATTGAATAGCTCAGTGGTTAGAGCTGAGTGCCTGGAATGGAAAGGTTAAGAGTTCAATCCCCTCTCCGGAAATCTACTCTCAATTCCATCACTTCTTTATTGCTTATTTCTTTAGTGCATAGTTTTCTTTAATATTTTTTACTGGTAGACTGGTACCTCAAGATTTTAAGAAATCCATGAAAGTCTAATAGTCAAATAGTCAAAAAGATTTGTTTTTCATCTAACAAGAGATGGTGAGGTGCACTACTATTAGAGAGAATACGGTATGTAAATTTGTGAGAATAAAAGGCATAAACTAATCAACAGAGAATACGTTGTGTAAATTAGAATGCCAGTACAAAAGGATAGTAGTGCACCCTGAGCGTTGCCGAAATTGCTTGAAATCTCGAGAATCGCTTATCAGAACCTATCGATGTGGGGTCGGAAAATGTAGCTGACGATGATATCTTGTGGGGGATTTGAGTGTTGAGCTTCTGTGAAAACTTTGGAAGCCGTAAAATAGTCATCAACTCGACTCACCGGGGTGCACTACTCACTACTATTAGAGAGAATACGGTATGTAAATTTGTGGGAATAAAAGGCATAAACTAATCAACAGAGAATACGGTATGTAAATTAGAATACCAGTACAAAATATTAAAGAAAACTATGCACTATCTTCGAAATGGTTCGAAGTTAAGGTGACCATTTTGGATGTGTGATACCACATTCGATAAACTCGTTCTTACAAGAGAATGGTCCAAAGTTAAGGTGCCCATTTGGGATTTGTGATACCATATTCGATAGATCTCATGATGAATATTGATGAACAAAAAAATTAGCTCCCGAAAGCAACTCTACAACGATAAATGCGGTAGACAAGAAGCAAAATTGACGTTTTTTTTCACAAAAATCTGAAATTTCTTTAATTAATGAAAGTTTAGTTTTTTAGTTTTATTTAAGTTCTATTATATGCAAAAAAGATTATTTAAAAATATTGATTCAGTAAAAAGTTACAGCCCCACGAAGGAGGGTAAAAAAAACGTCAATTTTGCTTCTTGTCTGTCGCATTTATCGTTGTAGAGTTGCTTTCGGTAACTAATTCTTTTGATCATCAATATTCATCAAGAGATCTATCGAATGTGGTAACACAAATCCCAAAAAATCACCTTAACTTTGGATGATTCCCTTGTAAGAACGAGTCAATTGTTAAAAACGAGAAACCAATCACTTTGTTAAGCAAATGATTTCAGACTTGGAACCAACGAATCACTAACATTGTTCTATATTCGATTTGGACAATAGGACTCATTTTAACCATTCATGTTTTCATTTTTGTTGATTGTCGAGCATTTCCAAAGGTTTGAGACATTGAATAGGTTCAAAATAGGTTTCCAGGACGATCATTCATTTGCTTTCAATATCGCTTCTCCAAATTTTATCCAAATTTTCTCTCAAGCTTATTTCCGAGCATTTCTAGAGATTGGAATCATCATTTGCTATATTCTGATAGGAATATTGTTATCCCGAAAAACTCAGAACTCATCAATTCGAAAGCACGCTTGGAACTCGTCAACAAAAAGAATCTGTATCTCGCAGATTCTCATTTTATTTCGTAAGTCTAACGTCAGTTCAATGTTAACTCATTTTAGCTAAACTTCTTGCCGCTTTCCTGGCCTTTTATATATATTACTTTGCCACTTTTCTACCACTACCCCTACCAAGCATGGATATTTTCTTCTTATCAATCAAATTCAGCGCCGTTGGCTATGGAGTTTTTGCAACGTTCGTCATTTTGCTATGCTTTCCGACTGTAAGTTTAACTTTAACTTAATTTCTTACAAAATAAAATGTTTATAAGTACTTTTGACTTTTCCATTTGAGAAATTTGCATACATCTTTGATTAAAGTACGTTTAAATCACAAGAACTGGTTCTTGTGACTTTTATTCAAGTGGTTTATGACTTGATTAGTTTATGACTTTTATTCCCCACAAATTTACATACCGTATTCTCTCTAATAGTAGTGCACCTCGCCAAGCCGACTTAATGACTATTTTACGGTTTTCAAGCTTTAGCAGAAGCTCAACACTCAAACCCCACACTAGATCTCATCGTCAGCTATATTTTCCGACCCCAAATCTATAGGTTCTGATAAGCGGTTCTCGAGATTTCGAGGAATTTAGGTGACACTCAGGGTGCACTACTATTAGACTAAATACGGTAATTTATAAGTTTAATTTATAAGTGAGGTCCGTACTGGAGCCTATCGTTCCCTTTTCCCCTGTATAATATATTAGGTTGGTGCAAAAGAAATTTCGGTCGATATAAAATGTTCTTATTTTTTTAATCTGAAGAGCTTATTTGATGTTCTTTTGTGCATTTGTACTCTTGGATATTTACTTTATTTTCGCATTTTTTCAAAGTCAGAGCTTTCACTTTTTAATTGATTTTTGCTTTAGATCATGGTGGATCAAAAGTATGTTCTACGCACGTGTCTTCTCTATGACTTCAAAATGGGCAAAAACGCTGCTGATTCACATCGTGATCTCTGTTCCGCCTTTGGAGAACAGGTTATCACCGAAAGATCATGCCAGCTCTGGTTTGCCCAATTCGGAGATGGTAATGAATCCCTTGAAGACGAATCGCATGGACATCGTGCCACAGCCATCGACAACAATGAATTGGAACAATTAATTGAAGCTGATCCAATGCAAACAACACGAGAACTTGCCAAACATCTCCAATTGAACAATTGTACGCCATTTGGAAATAATTGGAAAGACAAATCGTAATGGACAATGGGTTCCACATCAATTGAGTGTTGAGAATCTGGGAGCACGCGTTTCGATCAGCCATATCTTGCTCCATAAGTCGAAAAGAAGCCATTTTTTTGAGAATATCTTGACGATGGATGAGAAGTGGATTCACTTTGATAATACTTCTCGAAAAAGACAATGGCTGAGCAAAGGTCAAGCGCCAATTCCAACTCCAAAGCCGGATTATCATGGGCGCAAAGTGATGTTGTCTTGCTGGTGGAATATCAATGGACTTGTTCATTTTGAATTATTAGAGCCCGGAAAAACAGTCGATTCATCTTATTTTATTCAACAACTCAAGAAGGTTGACGAAATTTTGCGTGAAAAAGGCCTAAATCCCTCAACTATCAACTTTCTCCGTGATAATGCTCCAGCTCACACGGCAAAAACCTCTTGTAAGGAACTAGAGAAGCTAGGATGGAAGGTCTTACCACATGCGCCGTATAGTCCAGACTTAGCACCCTCCGATTTTCACCTTTTCAGATCGATGCAACATTCCCTTGAGAATTGCCAGTTTAAGAATGCAAAAGAAGTCGAAAATTGGGTGACCAACTACTTTGCATCACAGAATCAAGCGTTCTTTGAGAAGGGGATCCGCAATCTGTAGCAACGTTGGAGGGATGTCATAGATAATAATGGTGCTTATTGTTTTAAATAAATTGTTATCTAAAAAAATTTTGGATGACTTTAATATATGTAAAAAAAACGAAATTTCATTTGCACCAACCTAGTATGTAGATCTATACTCAAATACCGTATTCTCTCTAATAGTAGTGCACCTCGCCAAGCCGAGTTAATGACTATTTTACGGCTTCCAAGCTTTTGCAGAAGCTCAACACTAAAATCCCCCACTAGATCTCATCGTCAGCTACATTTTCCGACCCCAAATCGATTGGTTCTGATAAGCGGTTCTCGAGATTTCGAGCAATTTAGGCGATGCTCTGGGTGCACTACTATTAGAGAGAATACGGTGTATGAAATGTAAACTGTATAGTAGTAACTTTTATAGTTCATATAGTAGTAGTAATGGATAATGTTTCTATTTGAATTCAAAAACAACCAACTTTGAAAACTTTATAGAGTCAATACTTGAGGAATTCAAGAATAATTTGCTTAAAAGAAAATCTCTAAACTTTCAAAAGCTTTGATTCTTTTCATTTCAAAAAGATCACTGTACTATTTTTAAGATTATTTATTAACCCAGTACAATAATTTGAAAAATCAGTCAAATCACTGTTTCACAATATTTTCATAAACCAAACTTTAGGTGTAAGAAGTATTTTTTGAATTTTTAAACACGGAAATCCAATCTAACATTATCTCGTTGTACTTTAAAATAAAAAAACTTGAATCTATTAGAATAAAGTACTTAAAGAACAAAGTACAAAGTACTTGTTTAACTTAAAAAAAATGTGATTGCGGAATTCAAATTGAAACTTTTTTTGTCTACTTTCTTGAAATGTTTGAAACTTTTCCTCTAATTAAATAAAACAAAAAGAATTTTAGACTTGGCGTCACTTCAAGACAACTTTCATTCCATTCTTTCCAAAATTTATCGTATCAAGAGTAAAAGTGAGAAAACTGGATGCTGTCTCGTGGATTGTCTAAAAATTGGCATAAAAGTTGAAATATCTTTCATATGTGAGCTTTTTTTGAGTTCAATTTACCTAGATTGAAATCATTGAACACTTGAAAGTTTCGAGCATCAAACGAGCAACAAACGAGCATCAAATGAGCATCAAAAGAAGTGTAAAAAGAGTACATGTTCTTAAGGAATGCAAAAAACAGTAAAGAAAATTTAATTCAATTCAGCTTATTTGTTTCTTTAGTTATTTACACTATAAGTATAGATCATTGAATCGTTGATAGTACAGTAGAAAGGTATCTAATTCGGCTGACTGATAGGTTTTAAGCGGGGCAATTCGGGTTTTCATATGATAACAAATAAAGATTGATTGGACTAACCAATCCTAAGAGAATTGAGAGACAAAGCACTCATAGGGAAAGGCACGAAGGTGAGCTTTACCACAAGGTGAGCTTTGCCTGGACATCTTGTGCAATTAGAATAGGGTTTGAGGAATCCGAATCTGAAATCAAAATTTGCCAACTGAATTTTTAGGCGCCTAAAATTTCAATCGAAAATCGATGTGGGGGTCAAAACGGATGCTTTAAAGGACAACTTTTTGGGGGAGATGGGATACCTTGGTGTCCTAGTGGATAACGCATTTGCCTTACACCCATGGCGGGTTCGGCCCCTGATGCGGACTTTTCTTTTCGTTTTTCTTGTTTCTTCTTTTCGTTTACGAATCCCAAAATGGAAGCACCCTATCCCGGAGGGGTTTGCCAGATCGCGAGCGATTACGAACACAAAGAACATCTCGCGAGTCATTTAGAGATTTGTCTTTGTGCTTTAAAAGGAAGATATTGAGTTATAAAAACTATAAAAGTTAACAATTAAACATAGTTATGAAGTTGGAAACTGTGAGTATTCATTGAAATCAAGCCAACAAAGCCAACAAAGTCAACAAAGCTAGAACCAACAAAGCCAGTAAAGCTAGAGCCAACAAAGCTAGAGCCAACAAATCAAATGCAATGGTTAATTTAAGGATAAACAAGGAATTTCCAAAGGTCAGTTAGAGTTATTTTCCGATCGGTTAATTTGTGGGTGAATTCTCTCTTTGCTTAAAATGGTAATCCTCTAAATTAGCCCCTTCTCTTCGAAGTTTCCTTTCACAAAAATAGACAAGAGTTTTTTGATTCTAATTCAATTCTCCTTTTTTATTGATTTTTTTATATTTCCAATTTGCATGAACTCTTTGAAATGGACAGATTATGCGTCAATCATTATCGATTTGAGTCTTCCATTCGCTATCTATGCAGATATTTCGATTTATATAACTTTTGGCAAAAAGACAAAGCTCTGTCCGATCTTTTTGACATCAATGAGATATATGTGTGCGTTTAAAAGTACAGTAAACTACAGTAAACAGTAAATAATATTGTTTCTAGATTGTTTATTGGATTTACTTTATTCAATAACCTTTTTTTTGTTATCGTTTTTTAAAACTACAGTAAACTGTAATCTTTTTTCTAGATTATTTGTAGGATTTGTGATTTTCAATTACATACCGTAAATACTGTAATAGTACCCCGCCCCGCCTCGTAAAGTCGCGTAGTCGCAAAAGTTTTTTAGTATTTCATTTTTTTCAAAGCGCCCGTACTTTCAAAAAATGCGTCTTTGGTATCAAAAAATAGCTGAAATTAAGGGCTATCTTTTGATACCAAAGCGCACATTGTAGCATAAACCAGTGTCGAGAAACACTCGTTCAAAGCTAGACTACACAACACTCCGCACCGTCATTATCTTTGGTATCAAAAAATAGCCCTGAATTTCAGCTATTTTTTGATACCAAAGCGAGCATTGTAGCATAGACCAGTGTCGAGAAAAACGCGTTCAAAGCTAGACTACGCAACACTCCGCACCGTCATTGTGGGGGTGCGGTACTATTACAGTATTTACGGTATTTCAGTTCTACTCAACATCGAAATCTATTTGGCAGAGATTTTCATCAAAGAGCCGGCAAATTTCGGCTTTTTTCGAGAGTTTTATCTGAAATGGGGATGGTTGATTGCAAAAATTCCATACTCCAATACAACAGGCTTCTTTTTTTTTAAATTTTTAAATGTTTAATGGTTTTCGGTATTTGTGAATCTGTTGCACGCATATTGTTTTGAAAATTTGCATATAAAGTGTTTGAAATGAATTTTCTAAAAACGTTCGGAAACACCTCTAACCCTTAGTAGCTTGCGTTCTCCTAGTTGTAAAAACTGTGGCCCGGGGATGGCGCATAAAGTGGTTTCCCAGAGCATCTCGTTCTCAGAGAACATGGTATGACGCATGTCACTTCACCTCTAATCCTTAGGAAGCAAGGGTCACCGCAGTTCGGGTAATTGCGTACTTGTAAATCTGTTGCACGTATATTGTTTTGAAAATTTGCATATAAACTGTTTGAAATGTATTTTCTAAAAACGCTCGGAAACACCTCTAACCCTTAGTAGCTTACGTTTCCCCAAATGTAAGAATGTGATTTGGGGAAGGCGCATAACGTGGTTTCCCAGAGCACCTCGTTCTCAGAACACATGGTGTGACGTAGGTCACTTCACCTCTAACCCTAAGTAGCTTATGTTTCCCCAAATGTAAGAATGTGATTTGGGGAAGGCGCATAACGTAGTTTCCCAGAGCACCTCGTTCTCAGAGAACATGTCACTGATGTCAGAGAACGCAGGTCACTTTCCGGCCCGACATCACGGGCTAACACGGGCACAATTTAAAACCAATTTAAAATCTTTTACCAGATTTCAAATGCATATTTGCAAATATTATATGTAATGCAAAGTTTCAAAACTAATTAAATAATATGTGTTCAATAGATTCACAAGTACTTTCTGTTAGTTTTGTACAAGTGTTAGAGATTTAAGGATTAAAGATTACTAAAAGAGTTCAAGTTCAAGGCTTAGATAGTGATCAAAGAAATTAGCTGATTGCTAGAAATCAATAGCGTCGTCTTGTGAGAAGACAAGTAAAAAGGAAAGTCGGTAAAGTAAAGAATGACAAAGAATTTGAAACCGGGAATTGAACCCTCGACCTTCTGCTTACCGGGCTGCTCTACCACTGAGCTATCAGCGCCTTTTCTATCTACATTTATAGCCTTTCCTTATCTTCGTTGAACTTTAAACGTTGTTTTTCAGTTTGGAGCACGATTGTGGTAATGTTTGCTCTCTCAATCGCAATCTCTCGACTTTGGTGTGTTTGGGCTCCAATCACTTATCAAAAGGTTTCTTTCATTAAAATAATTCCAAAAACTCTTTAGTACTGGACAAATCGGATGACGAAAATACTTTTCATTTCCATTTGGTTTACTGGAGTCTTATTGAGTGCTCATCTTTTCATTTTTGTCGATTGTCGAGCGTATTCAAAAGTTGGCTAGCTAAAAAAATCGGTATCAACATCAACTCAGGACAACAATTCATTGGTTTTCAATTCCGTCACACCGAACGCTATTCTAATCGTATTTTCTGTTTATTTTCGTTGGATGATTCAATCAGCGTTAATGATTTGCTATGTGACACTTGGAATTGTTTTGTGGAGGTTGATTTGAAAAAGGGAAACACGGCTAGAGTTTTGAGGCCAATTTCTCAGCTTTTCTAATGATTTATCAAAGTTCTCGAGTTCTAAAACGTACTTGATTATCTTTACTTTATTTAGTAACCTTTTTTGTTATCGTTTTTTTATCGTAAATTCTGGGGTAGGCTAATTTCCGCCACGCGCAACAGGATCATTTGCGCAACAGGGTCATTTGCGCAACTCGCCATAACTTTCCTTTAAGTAAGCCAATCTTTAGGCTTTTGGTTTCATTTTATTGCACTTATTGAGATCTACAAAATGAAACCAAAAGCATAGAGATTGGCCCAATTAAAAGAAAGTTATCCCGAGTTGCCCAAACGATTCAGTTTCGCTCAACTAGGTCTTTTGCGCAACTCGTCATAACTTTCTTCGAAGTGGGCCAATCTTTATGCTTTTAGCTTCATTTTGTTGCACTTATTGAGATCTACAAAATGACACCAAAAACATAAAGATTGGCCCACTTAGAAGAGAGTTATGGCGAGTTGCGCAAAAGATTTAGTTGCGCAAAAGATTTCACGCAAAGTAGCCTATCCCTATCCCTAAATAGATTGTTTAGCCAAATTGTTTAGCAAGATTCAGTTCATTGATTACAGCAGAAGACTGAAAATTGATGATGAACAGTTAGAGATTCAGTAGTTTTCAAAAGTTATTTCAATTTCTCACCTTTTAGACTAAATCGAAAACGAACAAATCCCCGACAACGAAGTCTTTTATGGAATTCAGCTAGCAAACGTATTGTGATCTCACAAATAATGATTCTTTTTCGTAAGCTAACTATCTATCTAAAAATAATACAATTTTAGCAAAAACAATTTCTCTTGGTTTTACCCTTTATGGAAATCTAGAGGCGTTCTTTCAAGAACTTCACCTCACTCCACCCAATCTCGATTTGTACTATTTAACTCTAAAATTTGGAGCTTCCGGCTATGGAGTCTTTGCAACAATTGTAATATTGTTTTGTTTTCCGATGGTTAGTTGAAAACTATGAAAGATCTAAATACGAACTAATTAGGAACTATAAAGGAACTATAAAGGATCTAAATAAGAACTATAAAGGAACTAAATAGGAACTAGAAAGGAACCATAAAGGAACTATGAAAGAACTTTAAAGGAACCATAAAGGAACTATAAAGGAACCATAAAGGAACTAAATAGGAACTATAAAGGAACCATAAACGAACTATAAATGAATCAAAACGACTTTAGACTTGGAAAGATCTGAAATTATCGCTTTCTTGGTGGTTGAAATTGATTGGTATCGAGAAGACAGATTTATTGAAAGAAAAAGCAAAGATCTATGCATCGCCAGCTGTACGAATCATTAAACCAGATCCTCGTCCAATTCCAAAAATTCTCGTTTTTCGGCCGAAACCAAATCCAGTCTGGTTGACGGAGAACTCCGACAGAATACTCCGACAGAATTTCAGTTTCGAAACAGTATGATGGATTGATGGATGATTCAAACAGTCACACTCTGTTCAATGTTTGCCTTTTTGTCTACACCAAGTTTTAACGACTAAATCTTTAGGAAGCTTTCAAAAACTTAAGAATTAGCCAACTGTAAGTCTAAAGCTATTCTACACGAGATTCCTTTTCGCAACAATTTCTCAATCAATTCTCAACAAATCTTTAGAAATCTAACTCTCTGACTACTGCTAAAAAGAGCTTGATTCTACAGCTTCATTTATAAGATTTGTTGCTAAACAAAGTGAAACTTTAGAGAGTAAACTTTTAAAAAATCTTTATTTAATATAAATGAATAAGAAATTAACAATTAGAGTTAAAGCGATCACCATTTTAGCCAAGAATGCTGACAAGCATTTAGGAAACGATCAAGTAAACATTATCGAGTTCATCTCAGACTTTTAGAAGACTTTTCTTCAAAAATCTTCAACATTTTTATACGGTTTTAAAAAAACTTTAACTATAATTGTCTAGAATTTGAAATAAGCAATCGTTTCCTTATCAAATTAGTCAAAAAGTTAATGTGTAGCAAATTCCTTAAGCAAGGATAGACCAGACAAAAGAATCCATCAAAATCCGGCGAGCTGGCTTTAAGAAAAAGAGAAAAATTGGGGAACTTCACTTTGCAAAAATCTTGAGCTTTTTTTGGTTTTGTGGCCTTTTTGAAAATCTTGTTGGAGCTTGAGATCTTGTTGAAATGTCCAAATTTGAAAACCTCCCATGCCCGTGCAAAAGCTTCAGCTTCAGCTTTAAGGTCGAGATAGTTAATAATAGAAAATGCACACCTATAATTATCGACCATCCTGTGATTCATTCATCCTCACAATCATAGCTCAATCATAGCCCGATTGATCAATTGATTGGGTCAACTATGTAGCTTATCTTTGATTTGAAATAAGCAATCGTTTCATTATCAAACTAGTCAAAAAGTTAACTTGTAGCAAATTCCTTAAGCAAATTCCTATAGTTTGTCTTGTCTTGTCCTAGCAAATTCCATATCAGTTTTTCTAAATAATCTTTTCTATGTATTATTTGAAGATCTTGATATACCGTATTTGCTCTAATAGTAGTGTACCACCGAGTTGATGACTATTTTACAGCTTCTAAATTTTTCCCAGAAGCTCAACACTCTAACCATCCACTAGATCTCATCGTCAGCTACATTTTCCGACCTCACATCGATAGGTTCTGATAAGCGGTTCTCGAGATTTCGAGGATTTTTGGCAATGCTCATGGCGCACTACTATTAGAGAAAATACGGTATATGAAGTAAAAATAAAGAAATAAATCATGCTCTCTTGATAATTTAAAGTACCTCTTCTTCTTCCGCTTCCTCTTCCTCTTCCTCTTCCTCTCCCTCTTCCTCTTCATATTCCTCCTCTTCACCAGCTTCTTCACCAAAAAAGTAAAATTTCTCCCAAATCCATTATACCGTATTCTTTCTAATAGTAGTGCACCCCGCCGAGTTGATGGCTATTTTCCAGCTTCCAAAGTTTTCACAGAAGCTCAACACTCAAATCCCCCACTAGATCTCATCGTCAACTACATTTCCCGACCCCACATCGATAGGTTCTGATAAGCGGTTCTCGAGATCTCGAGATAATTTTGGCAATGCTCATGGTGCACTACTATTAGAGAAAATACGGTATATAAACCTACCGTAAATACTGTAATTGGACCCCACCCCTCTAATAGTACCCCACCCCCACCTAACGCGTAATTACAAACAACTCTTTTAAAGCGGAAAATTTTCATGTATTTTCAGAAATCGTTTGTATTTTTAATTTTATCCCATAAATTTGTTGTTTTTAAATTTGGGGTGGCTACTTTGCGCCAAATTTTTTGCGCAGCTCGCCATAACTTTCTTCTAAGTGGGCCAATCTTTATGATTGTAGATCTCAACAAGTGCAACAAAGTAACACCAAAATCATAAAGATTGGCCCGCTTAGAAGACTTGAACCACTTAGAAGCCACTTGAACTCGGAGGGGATTGATATCGGTTTGGCTGAATGGATACGGGATCGTCGAGCCGAGAAGAAACGAGAACGAGTGACACGCCGGATTATCTGGAATGAAGCGGCTAATCGATTCAAAAAAGCTGAAATTTCTTTCAAAAGAACCCATGGCTGGATGGAGTTGTTCTTGAGGCGTCACCAACTTTCTTTGAGGGCACCAACAACAACTTGTCAAAAGCTGCGGAGCAAATTTGAGAAGGCCATCGTCGAGCACATTCTGAGGCTGAACAAGAGAATCAAAGAAGGCGATTACAAGCACATTGTTGCTTGCGATGAGATGGCGGTTTGGCTGGATGCTTCGACGAGCAAATGCATCGAAGCGGTTGGAGTCAAAGAAGTTGGTGTTAGAGATCAGAGACGGAAATCGGGACAGAGACGGAAATCGAGGTCCTCTTGGGGCCACTCGCATCGACGGGATTTCAAGAACATCGAGGAATTGGTGATCAAGAAAATGATGAATTCATTGATTCGGATGTTTCTATTGATTTTGCTTGTTAGTTGTTTTTGTTTTTTGCTGTTAAATTTTTAAATGGTTAAAATCAATAAAAACTAAAGAAAAAGTTTGCTTTTGAACAAATTATTTGAATGTATCCTGATTTGGTAACTTGAATAGTGGTGTAAAATAGTAACCCACCCTCTAATAGTGCCCCACCCTCTAACAGTACCCCACCCTAGAGGGGGAGGGAAAAAATAGTACCCCATGGGGTCCAATTACAGTATTTACGGTATTTAATCCTTTTTTTTATTTCCTTTTTAACGATCAATTGAAAACTTTTTACCTGCCGATTTATTTATTTCGCTTATTTCACTTATTTAATTCTTTTCTCAGGTTAATAAAGTATTTTTATTTGTGAAATAAAGACAAGTTGAAGAAAAAAATCTTTTCGCTTTATCAAACGACCACGCATTTACGCAACTCTGTAATTTTCTCGACAAAATTTCCTTTTTCTTGAATTCCTTGGTTTATTCTGTAATTATCAAAACAACTATCAAACTATCAAATAAGACTTTCTAAAACGTTTCTTTAATTCTAGATCTAAAAGATCACAAAAGATCGAATGAAAACTAAAATTAGAAAACTTAAAAGCAAACTTAAAATAGTTTTCTAATATTGATTTGTTTTAAAAAAAAGCATTTAAAGGAATGTCTAGATCTAGATTTTTTTAAGGCACAAACTAAAATTATAAAATAAATAACCTCTTTGCATTTGAATGCCCGTATCATTTTAAAAATTCAAGTTCATTAAGCTATTCAAATCTGCAAAAACTAAGAAATTGATAAAAATATATTGGGTTGGTGAATTGAAAACTGCGGGACTTTGAATTAAAATTTATTCAACATAAAGCCATAAATTCATTCGAAATAATTTCCATTATTATTGACGACTTCTGCCCATTTTACAGCCAATTTGCGGATTCCTCTTTCGTAGTAGGGTTTTGGTTTTGAATCAAAAAACTTTTCGAGCCAATTTTTGACTGCTTCTTCCGAATCGAAGTGTTCTCCCGCAAGCTCATCACTCATGATCCAGAATAAATAGTAATCAAAAGGGGCGACGTCCGGACTGTATGAGGAATGCGCCAAACGTCCCCAAACAAGGCTGTTTAATTTAGAGCGAGTCAGTTTTGCAATATGAGGGCGTGCGTTGTCGTGGATGAGAACGATCTTTGACTTGGAGGGCCTATTCTTCTTCAGGGATTCATTCACCTTTCCCAACTGTTCACTATATTTGATTGCATTAACGGTCGTCTTGCTATCCAACAACTCCCAGTACACCACTCCCTCCATATCCCAGAAAACGCAGAGCATAAACTTCATCTGGTGCAAATCGGGCTTAGGGTCACTTTCGGGTCTCTCGCCTGGCCCCACCCATCGCCACTTCCACTGAAAGTCCACAGATAAAACCTATTTCTCATCTCCTATCACAATTCGAGAAAGAAAAGATTTCCTTTTGTATTGTGAGGGATGGACGGCACTGATCGAGGCGCGCTGCCACTTCTGGGAGTTATTGAGGTCATGGGGCACCCAAGCCCTAAGTTTCGATTTAAATCCAAGGTTATGAAGGTGCCTTAGCACTGTAGCATGATCAACACCTAACTCTTCTCCCAATTCACGCGATGATACCCGATGGTCGTTGGTAATGAGTTCGGGTAATTTGGAATCATCCAGTTGGAGTGCCGCTCCACGGCCCTCTGCATCTTTCAAAGATTTGTCCCCAGATCGAAACTTGGTAAACCATACTCGACACGTTCTTTCGGAAGGTGAGTTTTATATCTTTTTAATATTAGCAGCTGCCAAGCCTGCACTGTGCTCTTGTAGGAACTCATGAAGCATGACATGGCGAATATTTCCCGGTGGCAGATTGTCGAGTGCAATAGAAGAAGTGAAGAAAAATACCAAAAAATAAAAAGCTGGAAGCATAATTTTTTCGCAATAATTAGAGGAAATGTTGAAGAAAACAAACCCCCATTTCAGCTGGTTCTATGCTCTGGTTTTTTTTATCTGTCCCGCGAAATAGCCGGCAGTTTTCAATTCACCAACTCAATACTTAAAACCCAAATACATTATTTAAGAGGAAATAGAGGAAATGTTGAAGTAAACAGACTCCTCCTTGCTTCCCTTTGGTTCTATGCTGTTGTTTTCTTTATTTACGAATCCCGTGAAATAGTCGGCAGTTTTCAATTCACGAATCCAATAATATGAAATCAAATCTCTGAATCTAATCTAATCTAATCTAAACCAAAAAATTCCCAACTTTTCCTCTAATTTTTCGGATTTAATTTCGTTTTTGGAATCAAAAATTACACAAATAAATCACTAGAACGATCAAAAAACAGAAATTTTATTCTCTAGAGGATAAATTTCCATTTCCAAAGTTGGTAATCTCTGAAAAGTTGGTAAAAATCGTGCAGAAATTAGTGAGTTCTAGGTTTAAAAAAAAAATGTGCAAATGCCACGTTTTCCCTATGGATTTCTCGGCTTATTTTCACAATTGGAATCTTTTTCATTTAAAGAAAGTTTGTAAAAGTTTTATATTGTTATTTGAATAAAACAGGTTATTTTTATAGAATTTTGAATAGGTTATTTTTCTCTGATTTGATGTTTTTCCTTAGAATTAGAGAGTTTTCCTCTCGACTAAAGGGTTTTTTTTTAAAAACTCCACTATTTGAGAAAAGTACCGTAGTTAAACCGTTAGTTTTCATCAAATCAATTCAATTTTTAAATCATCGACTAAGCCTTTTGATTCCTCATCAAATGATACCAAAATTGGATTGATTTGACGAAAGCTAACGGTTAAGGTACTTGTAAATAGACATGGGCAGCGGGTCGGATCGGGTCGGGTTGGGTCGCGACCCGCGAGACCCGACCCGACCCTCTCAGCTAAAGCGTTTTCAAAAATTGAACTATTTGAGAAAAGTACCGTAGTTAAACCGTTAGTTTTCATCAAATCAATTCAATTTTTAAATCATCGACTAAGCCTTTTGATTCCTCATCAAATGATACCAAAATTGAATTGATTTGATGAAAACTAACGGTTTAACTACGGTACTTTTCTCAAATAGTGCAATTTTTGAAAACGCTTTAGCTGAAAGGAACACACTCTGCGTAGAATCAATCGGTAATGACTAATTAGTAGTGAAATTTTTGGTGTGAGAACTATTGTAAAATGGTTTACAAGTACCGTAGTCAAACCGTTAGCTTTCATCAAATCAATCCAATTTTTATATCATCGACTAAGCCTTTTGATGTTGATGAAAAATCGGTTTTTCTTTACCACTTTTCAATCATTTTTTTCTAATTGCTGGTTAATGCTAAAAATATGTGTTATATCACAAAAAAACACTCATCCTCTCTACTTTAATTTGATACGAAAGCGGGCAGAAACTCACGTACTGGTCCTGAGATATGAGCGTTTATTTGAGTGTAAACTTAGATTAAAATTACCTCAAATTACCTAGAAAAACAACATTTTGAATAGAAATTGGTTAATATTAGCTATTAGTTTTTTAGAGCTTTTTTAAAACGCGAAAAAAGGTGCGCTAATGGGCTAAGTGCGGAAAAAAAGGTGCGCAAATGCCCGGATGCGCAAAAAAAGGTCGCATTTGTCCCACTGCCTAGAAATGTCATAAAAAATTGTTTTTAATTATTAAAAAGATTGATTAATTTAAAAAGTGTTTGCCTTTTTCTAGTAAAAGTTAATTAAATAACTTAATTTACTTCAGTCAACGATTTGTTTTATTTACTCATTCTTAACTCAAAGACCTTCAACAATGGACATCTTCATGAAATTGGTGTGGACTGATTATCTTTCTGTTCTACTGGATGCAACCATACCATTCGCTATCATTGCTGACATTTCCATTTACAAAACTTTCGGTGCCAAGCAAAATTTGTGCCCGATTTTTCTCTACTCTACGAGGAATTTGTGTGAGTTTTTGTTTTTAATTTTTAATTTCAATTTGATTTTTAGTCTTAGTTCATTTTGCGGTTTATTTTGTCGAAATTTTCATTAAAGAACCTGCTAGTTTTGGTCTTTTTTGGAATTTTTGGCTACAAAATGGATGGTGGATTGGAAAATTGGTGTTCTCAATTACTTCAGGTTTGCACAAATCAAGTTTTCGGATTTGGTTTTCAGTTTGGACGACAGTTGTCTTGGGTTTCGCGTTGCTCGTTGCGATCTCGAGATTCTGGTGTGTTTGGGCACCGATGAGTTATCACATGGTAAAGCTGATTGTTTTTTTTCTCAATGCTGGTACTTTATGGCCTTATAAAGTAACTGAAAGCAAAAAGCCATAAGGCTAAAAAATCTTAAATACTTATCGGTTATCTCTCCATAAAAAAGAGCGATAAAGTAATTTAAACGAGGAAAAGTATTCTATGCTTTTTGGAAAAGTATTCTTTTTCTTTCTTGCTTCAGGTTTTTGAGCTCAAAACAAACAAACAAACAAACAAACAAACGAACAAACAAATAAACAAACAAATCAACAAATAAACAAACAAATGAACAAATAAACAAACAAATAAACAAACAAACAAACAAATGCAATAAAAAAGTTAATAAAAGATTAAATCCAGTTTTAAGTTTACTAGTTAAATTGAACTACAATACTTGAAGCTAAGGAATTTTAAGTTTTTCATTGTTCTTGATGTGTTAACAACAAATCGTAACTCCGGGATCTCGAGGGATGAATTCTGAACAAACAAACAAACAAACAAACAAACAAACAAACAAACAAACAAACAAACAAACAAATAAACAAACAAACAAACGAACAAACAAACAAACAAATAAATAAACAAACAAACGAACAAACAAGCGAACAAACAAACAAACAAATAAACAAACAAACAAACAAATAAACAAACAAACAAACGAACAAACAAACAAACAAGCGAACAAACAAACAAACAAATAAACAAACAAACAAACGAACAAACAAACAAACAAGCGAACAAACAAACAAACAAATAAACAAACAAACAAACAAACAAACAAACAAACAAATAAAAAAACAAATGCAATAAAAGAGCTAATAAAATTCTTTTCAAGATATAAGCGATAAATAACAAAAACTATTTTAGTATTGGAACCATAGAGTGACGGTGATTGTCTCGTTGGCCATTTGGATTGCCGGTTTTCTCTTGACATTTCACATCTTTTTCTTTGTTCAATGCCGAGCATATCAAAAGGTTTATAGTTTAAATTAGCTTTCAGATAATTTTTGCATCTTTTAAAACAAACTTTCATAGAAATAACTTTCAAAGACTTGAATACAATTGTAAGAAATGAGTAAAGTGTTTGATTCATGATTTTCTTGTAATTTTTATGTTTGATCGTTTCCAGACCATTTACTGCAATTTAGAACTGAAAACTGAGCAAGAAAAGAATCTTTTTTTTGCATTGAATAGTAAATGAACTGTATATCTCTTGACAAAAGTCGGTACTATGCGGTTAGCGGCTCGCATCAATATATTTATGTATTTATGAATTCCAAATAAAAAAAACTAGACATAGACATTAAACATTTCTCTTTGATTTCCCGCTTTACAAGAAGATCAACTGATGTTAAAGACCTCTGCCCAAGTGACATCAGGCTAGGCTAAATTCACCCAGACTTTTGTGAATCTAGCTTAGCCTGATGTCACTGGGGTAGAGGTCTTTATCGTCTTTAATTTTAAATCAAAAAGAAAACTGATGTCACTATCTTTCACGTCAAAAACCTTTGCCCCAGTGATACCTTAATGTCGGGGAAATTCACCCAGCCAGGCTACAACAGTTTGGTTGAATTTTCCCTATTCTGATGTCAGAGGCAGAGGTTTTTGGAAAAACTAACCACATTGATGCAAAGTGCGGGTGGCGCTAAACGCAGAGTACCAAAAAGTCGTTTCTGAGCTGTTTCTCATAAGATACCGATTTGTTTATGATTGAAAAAGTCAATACTTTAGCAAAGATACACTTTAAGAAACGATTTGAAGTGATCTAGTTGAAACAAAAGAAACTTGCAGACACTAACAAACTAACTATTGTTAGTTTGTTAACTAACTAACTAACAGTACTTATTGTAAAGTGTTCTATAGTTAAGCAAAGAAAGTAATGCTTTAAATCTTTAAAAAACGCTTTAGTTCAACGTCAAGTCAAATAATTTAGACAAACACTTCATTGACATTCAACACAGTGACTCCAAACATTGTTCACAGTTTATTAACAACTTATGTAAAGTTGGCTCTCCCATTTGCAATTGCTGCTTGTTATGCTGGACTTGGTTTTGTCTTGTGGAGGTAGATTTATATAGCTTTATATAGCTTTATATAGCTTTATATAGTTTTATATACCTTTATATAGCTTTTTATAGCTTTATATAGTTTTATGTAGTTTTATAAAGCTTTATAAAGTAGTTTTATATAGTTTTATATAGTTTTATATAGTTTTATATAGCTTTATATAGTTTTATATAGTTTTATATAGCTTTATATAGTTTTATATATTATTCATAAGTTTCTAACTTTTAAATCAAAATTTTCAAATTCAAATTCAGATTAAACCGTCAAAGCCTAGCGAACAAGAGCAATTATTGGAATTCAACAACGAAAAAAATCGTCGTCTCGCAAATCTTGTGCTTAATTCGTAACAAATTTTCATTTTAGATTAAAGAAAATGATTTTTAGCAAAGTTATCTTCTTGTGGCTGTACAATCTACTCAAATTTTCAAGCTTTCTATCCTGATTTGAAGCTAATTCCATTAAACCTTGATTTCTACTATTTAATGATTCAATTCGGCTCTGTTGGCTATGGAATCTTTGCGACTTTTGTGATTTTGCTTATTTTTCCATTGGTAAGTAATTGTAATAGGATTTAGAATTGAAATTAGCTGTCTTGATTCATGATTTAATGCTTTCTGTGTACTGTAAAATTAGATCTAAAGGCTGATAGACATAGCAAAGCTAAAGCATAGCTTTTTGTGTCTAGCTTGCACTAGACTTAAGAAAATTTCAAACCGAACCTAATTCCACCTTCACCCTCTCAGCCGTTTCTTGGACCGACTATTCTAAAACCTTGTCTACAAGATGAAAATGTTGATTTATATTTGTAGACAAAGCAATGAGCCAAAACCAAGATGGAATTAGGTTTGGTTTGGTGTTGGGCTTAGTGTTGGGCTTAGTGTTGGGCTTAGTGTTGGGCTTGGTGTTGGGCTCGGTGTTAAACTTGGTGTTGGGCTTGGTGTTGGGCTTGGTGTTGGGGTTGGTCTCTTGTCTAGCCTGCATCAATTCCAGTTCTGGCCTTGCCTTGCCTCGTCTGCTTACCATAAAATGAATTCGAAACACTTTTGTTCACTAATATCTTTCCAGACTTGGCTAACTCTGAAACAAACGTTCATTTACCCATTCCTGCCGGTTCAAATTCATCCACAACAACAAAAGAAAGAACTCTCTTCTTTCACTCTCAAAGGTCTGAGCACGAATTCAACGAATGTAAAAACGCAGGCACAAGGTGAAGTACAATTTTTGCCACAAATTATGTGATCAATTAATTGAATAAATCTTTTTCCAAGTTTTATTTCAACATTTTATTTCCGTATTTCAGTTTGCTGACTCAAAATCCCAATGGAGTTTTGGCTAATTGAATCAGGGTTTTTTTTAAGAGATTGATCTCAAAATTTAATTTAAAGTTGAATTTTGGCTTCTCACTGATTCATTTAGTATTTTAAAGACGTCAAAGATGGTTGGAAATAAAAACTGATTTGCAGCATTTTAGCAAATAAAGCTTTGCATTGGGTACAGATTGAGTACATATTCTTTCTGCAAATTCTTGATAATACTTTTTATTTTATCAAAAAGTAAATTATAGGTTTTAATATAATAATCAGACAAGAATTGGCTAGCTTTGGGCAAAGTTTTAACTCGATTTAATAACTGGACTTCAAGCAGTTCAAGCAGACTTCAGCAAAAGCAGTTCAAGCTGGCTTTTGTTTGAAATCAATCAGTTTGGAGCCTTTGTTTTGAAATTTTTCTCAAAGATTGAACTACCGTATTTTCTCTGAGAGTAGTGGACCCCAACGACCTGAGTTGGTCACTATTTTACGGTTACCAAGCCTTTGCAGAAGCTCAACACTCAAATCCCCCACAAGATCTCATCGTCAGCTACGTTTTCCGACCCCACATCGACAGGTTCTGATAAGCGGTTCTCGAGATTTCAAGCAATTTAGACGACGCTCTGGGTGCACTACTATTAGAGAAAATACGATTTTTGTTTTGTAGAACTTTTGAAACATTGTTAGTCTTGTCTATAAAACCAAGTTTATCCTATTTTAATGAATGAAAGTTGGGCTATAAATAAAAGAAAAAAGTGATAGATAGATTCTCTAGAAAGTTTTTCAGAAAAGACTTCAATCCAAAAACTTTTTAAGACCTTGAAATGCTGTCAAAGTTTCTCGAAAAGCTATTTGATACGTTTTTCTTCAAATTATTTTCAAAGTATTTACTTGACATTTGAATGTTTAAGGATTAGAGAAAACTGTCTGATTGCGAGCTTCCTTGAAGCTATCGAGTGAAACTTTGCCCAAGGTAACCAATAGGGCTGATTATCACCTTAAAAAAAAAGAAGAAACAAAGGATTAGAAGAATTTGTATTCAACCTAATAAAGGTCAAGGTTTTATAGGGGGAACAGCCGAACAAATTAAGCAATTTTTTTTATTAAACTATCATTTTACCACAGGATTAGCATATTTTAGACTTAAAAATGTCGACATAGTGTTCACAAAACTACATACAAAAATCTGCATACATAAATCCAAAGAAATGGGGGTCGGGAGGGGGGGAACCGGTGATAGCCGGGGTGGAGTTGCAAGCTTTGCGAAGGGATGGATGTTTGTTGAATACAAATTCTTCATAATACTTTTTGTTTCTTCTTTGTCTAAAGCTAGCCAATTCTTTTCTGATTATTATATTAAAACCTATAATTTACTTTTTGATAAAACAAAAAGTATTATCAAGAATTTGAAGAAAGAATTTGTACTCAATCTGTACCCAATGCAAAGCTTTATTTGCTAAAATGCTGCAAATCAGTTTTTATTTCCAACCATCTTTGACGTCTTTAAAATACTAAATGAATCAGTGAGAAGCCAAAATTCAACTTTAAATTAAATTTTGAGATCAATTTCTTTAAAAAAAACTCTGATTCAATTAGCCAAAATTCCATTGGGATTTTGAGTCAGCAAACTGAAATACGGAAATGAAATGTTGAAATAAAACTTGGAAAAAGATTTATTCAAACAATTATAATTACATAATTTGTGGCAAAAATTGTACTTCAACTTGTGCCTGCGTTTTTGCACTCGTTGAATTCGTGCTCAGACATTTGAGAGTGAAAGAAGAGAGTTCTTTCTTTTGTTGTTGTGGATGAATTTGAACCGGCAGGAATGGGTAAATGAACGTTTGTTTCAGAGTTAGCCAAGTCTGGAAAGATATTAGTGAACAAAAGTGTTTCGAATTCATTTTATGGTAAGCAGACGAGGCAAGGCAAGGCCAGAACTGGAATTGATGCAGGCTAGACAAGAGACCAACCCCAACACCAAGCCCAACACCAAGCCCAACACCAAACCCAACACCAAGCCCAACACCAAGCCCAACACCAAGCCCAACACCAAGCCCAACACCAAGTTCAACATCAAGCCCAACACCAAGCCCAACACCAAGTTTAACACCGAGCCCAACACCAAGCCCAACACTAAGCCCAACACCGAACCAAACCTAATTCCATCTTGGTTTTGGCTCATTGCTTTGTCTACAAATATAAATCAACATTTTCATTAATAAAACCATATTTAAAAAATTGGATACAATTTGAATGACTTTTTATTAGGTTGAATACAAATTCTTCATAATACTTTTTGTTTCTTCTTCAGAGAGAAAAACCCATAGCTTTTTTTAGGTTTTAAGATGATAATCAGACACGTATTGGTTAGCTTTGAGCAAAGTTTCATTCACTGAGCTTCAAGGAAGATTCTCTTTGCAATCAGACTAGATTTTTCTCTTATCCTTAAACATTTCAAATGTCAAGTAAATACTTTGAAAATAATTTGAAGAAAAACGTATCAAATAGCTTTTCGAAAAACTTTGACAGCATTTCAAAGTCTTAAAAAGTTTTTGGATTGAAGTCTTTTCTGAAAAACTTTCTAGAGAATCTATCTATCAGTTTTTTCTTTTATTTATAGCTCAACTTTCATTCATTAAAATAGGATAAACTTGGTTTTATAGACAAGACTAACAATGTTTCAAAAGTTCTATAAAACACATAGTTCAATCTTCGAGAAATTTCAAAACAAAGACTCCAAATTGATTGATAAACAGTCTTCATATATCTCAAGACTCAAACGTTTTACAGGATTTGAGTGTTGAGCTTCTGTGAAAGCTTTGGAAGCTGTAAAATAGTCATCAACTCGGCTTGGCAGGGTGCACTGCTATTAGAGAAAATACGGTATTTGAGCATAGATCTACATATATCATACAAGGCAAAAGGGAACGACAGGTTCCAATACGGATCCTCATCTAAACTTATAAATTACCGTATTTTATTATAAATTACCGAACCGCTTATCAGAACGTGGAGTCGGAAAAGGTAGCTGACGATGAGATCTAGTGGGGGATTTGAGTGTTGAGCTTCTGCAAAGGCTTGGAAGCCGTAATATAGTGACCAACTCAGGTCGTTGGGGACTACTATTAGAGAAAATACGGTAGTTCAATCTTTGAGAAATTTCAAAACAAAGACTCCAAACAATTCAAACTCTGCTACTCAAGAAATTGCAAAGAAAATCTAGTTGACTTATCATCTTTCTGTCATCTTAGAACAATAAACTCTTTTAAGGATTTTTGCTGATGATTAATTGAAATAAAAGATTTCTGAACTTTTCTTTGTTGATTGTTTTATCAAATGTAATCCCTAAAGACCAAGAAATTATTAAATTTCCAGAAAAAAATTAGTCTGAAATGTGATTATGTAATTAAATAACGCATTTAAGAACGAGATCTTTGACGAAGGTTTTGAAATATCAAAAGATATCTTAAAATTGCACATTTAGATTTTTGTTCTATTTAGATTTAACAAAAATTGAGTTAAAGCCCTGCAAAGCTGGTAAAGCCATCTTTTTTAGATCAAGCCAGGGTTCTTTTCCGTTGTGTTTACATGTCATATTGTAGACCAAGCCTTGCTGCAGGCTTTTGGTCTGATAGGTCAAGCCTGTAGCCAGGATTTTGATGTTTTTTGAGAGAATCACTAGAACTTCGTCTAGAAATTCCTCCCAAACAATTTCAACAAAAAGAAGAAAATCTAGCTAAATCTTCAGGCTACATCATTCCTACAACTTTGAGTACTTTGAGTTCTAAAACTTAAAACACACTCCAGTACTCAGGAATTTTCCAACTAGGTTAGGCTTAGATGCTTTTGTGATCCAAATCGACAGTAAGCCAGGCTAGAAACCTACAGCAGACTAGGATTTCGATGTTTTTGAAAGAACTTTATCCAGAAGTCCTCAATCAATTTACACTCAAAGAAGAAAATTTAGCTAAATCTTTAGGCTACGTCTTGGGTACAATGTAATTTTTCTAAAATAAAATCCACTAGGAAAAATTTCCTAATTCCGTGTTGGCAGAGCTGCAAAAAAAAAGTGACAACGAAACTTTAAGCCTCTCTAGCTCACTCTACAAGCTTTAAATCAAATTTTTAGTTTACTTGTCTTATGTAAATCGACACGGGGAATCGATTGGTGATAATTAAAAGTTTCTTGGATAATGGCTAAATGTTTAAAACCTCTGCCCCCTTTTGCAAATTGATTAAAACTTTTAGAGCGAGCTAGAAAGGCTTAAAAGTTGTGTTGTCATTTTTTTTGCGCCTCTGCCGACACAAAAATGAAATTTTTCCCTAGTGGATTCCATTTTAGAAAAATTACATTCTAGGAATGATGTAGACTGAAGATTTAGGTGGATTTTCTTCTTTTTGTGTAAATTGTCTGGGGGCTTCTGGATGAAGCTCTAGCGATTCTTTCAAAAATATCGAAATCCTAGTCTGCTGTAGGTTTCTAGCCTGACTTATTGTCGATTTGGATCACAAAAGCATCTAAGCCTAACCTAGTTCCTGAGTACTAAAGTGTGTTTCAAACTTTGAACTCAAAGTACACCAGTATATCGCTTTGTTTCAAAGCTCTTTTCTTTTGTAAGCTTTTTTTATATTTTTAAGCCCATTTATTTTTAAGCCTATCACTTGAAAATATCAAAATATCAAAAAATTTAGTATCTTTTTTACTGATGAAAGCTTTGGAATGGACAGATTATATCTCTCTTCTCATGGATCTCTTCATCCCATTCGTGATCATTGGCGACATTTGCATCTATATAACTTTCGGGAAAAAGTCACGACTTTGCCCGATCTTTCTAGCATCAATGAGAAACATTTGTGAGTGAATGATCAAATAAATGATAAAGATAAAGTTTTTGAATTCAAAATTTAGTCTTAATCAATATCGAGATCTATTTTGTGGAACTTTTTCTCAAAGAGCCCGCAAATTTCGGGTTTTTCTGGGATTTCTGGTTGCAAAACGGGTGGTGGATTGGGAAATACGTGTTCGCGAATAGTTCAGGTAAAAAATTTGACGAGTTTAAACGATAAAACACTATCAATCAAACACAATCAAACACATTTACTAATGGTAATCAAAAGAAAACACTTTTCAGTCTGGCATACGATTGTTCTCGTTTTCGCACTTGAGATTGCTGTGTCGAGATTTTTCTGTGTCTGGTCACCAGTTTACTATCATAAGGTAGAGCTACAGCACTGGACAATGAAATATCATATTTGAAAAACGTCACTTTCAACGATCGTCACTTTCGCGCCTAACTTTAACTCCCTTGTCTTTGAGCTTAAACTATTAGTGTTATGCATTTTCTGAAAGCTCTTTTCAAGGGCTACACAATGGTAATATTAATATTGAGAAATACGGTAAAGACGAGAGAGTTACAGACGCGCGAAAGTGACGATCGTTTTTCAAATATGATATTTCATTGTCCAGTAGTGTATATGACTTTAAAAATAAAAATCTGACATGTTAATGAGCTATGAGAATTACAAGGAAAGTATACAGGTACCAGCTAAAAAATGGGGCTTTTCCTACGAGATTTTCTGACTGTCCCCGTGGCGCAGTCGTGAGCGAGCTTGTCTACGAGTCTTGTCACACTTCGACAGCCGGGTTCGACTCCCGGCTGAGTTATGACCACGATTATCTCCTTCTGTATCGAAGCTTTTAAAAAAAAACATAAGATGGATAACTACTAAGCCTAAGAAACTAAAAATCATGTAAATCGGGAGCCGAGAAACTCACCTGTACAGACGAAATGGACAGAGACTGCTTTTATATATAGTAGATTGTGTAGAATAGCCTTATTAGGCTCAGGCTACATTGTTGATTGGAAAACTTAACTTAAAAATAAATTTAACAACAACTCTTTTCCCCATTTCAGTATTGGAATCAAAAAGTCACCACGATCATCTCATTCTGTATCTGGGCTGTAGGCGCTGTCTTGACCCTTCATGTTTTCTTCTTTGTCCAATGTCGAGCCTATCCAAAAGTTTGTAACCAATTCTAAGATTCATTCATCTATCTTTAGAGCAATACTTCTTTAACCTTCAATACAGTAACCCCAAACATTATTCACACACTACTCAACACTTATATGAAAGCAATTCTTCCAGCGCTTATTTCTTGTTGTTACGCGGCACTTGGATTTGTTTTGTGGAGGTTATTTATCTATTATAAAGTTGAAGATCTAGCTGAAGATCTAGCTGAAGATCTTTAGCTAAAGGTCTAGCTGAAGATCTTTAGCTAAAGGTCTAGCTGGAGATCTTTAGCTAAAGGTCTAGCTGAAGATCTTTAGCTAAAAATCTTTAACTGAAGATCTTTAAAATCTATATCTAGATCTAGCTAATTTTTACGTTTTTTTTTTGTTTGTCATCAAGTACTTTTGTACATTATCAAAACCCAATTGATAAACGAAACATTCGTAATTCAATCAAGCCAGACTTTCTTTGATAACACAAGCAATACAAAGCAATCTTTCAGCTTAACGAAAAGAAATCACCAAACGCAAAGCAATTTGTGGAGTTCAACGACGAAAAAGATCGTGCTTTCACAGATGGTGATTCTAATTCGTAAGTGAGAAACAACTTTAGTCCTCTAAAATTGTATTTGAGCCAAAATCATGCACAGTTGTGCCGCGATTTACTCGAATTTCGAGGCTTTCATACCACAATGGCATCTCATTCCGTTAAATCTTGATTTCTACTATTTGATTATAAAATTCGGTGCTGTTGGATATGGGATCTTTGCAACTCTAGTGATTCTGTTTTGTTTCCCATTGGTGAGTCTTAGATTGTGCAAAGCTAAGCCAAGCCAGGGTTAAACCAGGGTCATGTCAGGGTTCAACTTCAAGCCTTCAAATCACCATAATGGGTGGCTTGGGTCTGGTTTACTGTTCTGAGTAAGATATAAGGTTCTACCTCGGCGGTAGCTTGCATTCTGGTATAGCTTGGTAAAGCGCTCGCCCGGTAAGCGAGAGATCGTGGTAGAGGTCGTGAGTTCGAATCCTGGCGCCAATCAAATTTTTGAATTTTTGGATTTATAGCCGCAACCGATAAAAGATAAAGATTAAAGGTAAAGAAGAAAGATAAAGGTAAAAGATAAAAGTCTTGTCGAACTCTAGGTATACTCAAAATCTTACTTTTCCATGCCCCGCATCATTTTCAAGTTTCTAATGACGAAAATTTAGACTTGGAAGACGATGAAAGAGCTCTGTTACTATCGTTTTCTTCCCGAACATTGGCAACCAAAAGAGGAGACATCAAAAGTGTCAATGACTGAAGTGAACACTTGGATGACACAAGTTTCCTCGAAATTTCCATCACTAGACTAGTTTTGTGATTGTTTTTCGATAAATTTGAGTATAAAGTGCACTTTTAAATACAAAAACTCCAGAAGTTGAGAAGTTGAGATCTTTTGAAAGCCGAAACATCAGTTCATACTTATCAAAAGAAAATCGTTGACTCATCATTTCGTTTTTTCTGTTTAATGTCGGAATGGAATCACATAGTTTACACTATCAGAACTAGTACTAGTACTAGTAGTACTAGCAGTACTAGTAGTAGTACTAGAAGTACTAGTAGTACTAGTAGTACTAGAAGTACTAGAAGTACTAGTAGTACTAGAAGTACTAGTAGTACTAGTAGTACTAGTAGTACTCGTACTAGTACTACACATAGTATTAGTCAATAAGTAGTCATTGCCATTTACAAAATATTTATCAATCTTTGTTGTAAGTTAGTGATCATAATTGTTTCGATTGTTGAAACCCATTGAGCCGTTTGATCTGAAAATAAGAACCATTGATTATCAAGATCACAAGAACTTATAAAAACCTCTTTTTTAAGTTCCCTAACTTGAGCCTCGAGCCGAAGGATTTGATCTTGATGAG
The DNA here is from genome assembly GCA_958450365.1 of Mesorhabditis belari. Taxonomy (NCBI): domain Eukaryota; kingdom Metazoa; phylum Nematoda; class Chromadorea; order Rhabditida; family Rhabditidae; genus Mesorhabditis; species Mesorhabditis belari. The sequence continues at coordinate 2,217,123 of CAUEEP010000736.1, forward strand.
CGCCCATTTGGTAGTAAGCCTGGAATCTTTTATTCAATATTTGACTTACTAAGTGCACTAACAGCTTTTAACAGCACTTTATCAGTACTTTATCTATTTTTTTAGCTAAATAAAGTGCCAATCTATATTGGCTTTAATAATCTTGTTTTAAACTTCCATTGACCTTTTCTGGAAACACGGTAATGACTCTCACGGCTTTCTGCAAGTTTTCCCTTGAGAAAAAACCGGGACAAAGCCGTTCAATTCTATAATAACTTATATAAATCAATTAGATTACCCTTTGCTTCAATCCATCATACTCTTCTTGTAAATCTTCGTTCTCTTTTCGAAGCCGTTTCATTTCAAATTCTAAATTCTCAATTTTGAATAAAATTACCCGTAAAAGAAAACTCTCACCGCATTTTTCTTCATCGTGGTTTGATTTTATATTGTTTCTTGCCTAAAATACCATTTTTTTTAATGTCTAATTTTTAAGCAAACCTCAGATTGTATTGAATTTTCAAAAGAAACGCTAGAAGATGCACGAAAAAATTGCTCAACATTCCTCTAAACAAATCTACAAATGTAGAAAATTGCTGAATTCAACAAAACTACCAATTCCGGTGCTTCGGTGAGGATTGGAGGCTTTAAATCTAGCCAGGCTGTGTTCTCGTCGGAAGGAATCTCTCTAGTGTCACCTGAATGTAAAAAGATAAACTAATCTATTTATATTTACAAGGAAAAGTCAAGGCTGTGATGGCCAAATGACAGAATTTGACGCTCATTTCAATGCTGATAAATGTTTTTTTGCAAAATGATTTGGAAACGAAAGAAATCTAGTAACAAGTTTCAGGTCAAATTAGAGAATCAGTCCCTATACAAGGCTTCTTTCACCGTCTCGCCTCATGAGCTCATAGTGTAGTGGATAAGGGTCTTGTTTCTAAGGCAAACCAGCAGGTTTTTGCTCAGGTTCGATCCCTTCCTTTGTTTTCATTTTAATTTGATCTTTAATTTATTGATCTCGAATTTGTTGTATCTTAAATTCACAATAGTATTATGTACAATAATATTCACAATAGTACATCATTCATTTACTTTATAGATTGCTGTGTTAGGTTGTCTGATTATTTTATTTGTTATCAGTATGTTATCTGACTATTTTCATCATTCTCATTAATTTTCGATCGATTCCTACCTTTTAGTGAACCCAGAATCGCTTCAATTGATGTTCCCGATCCCTGGTCGATCGAGTTTTCAAGTAGTGACGAAGTGGCAGGCTGATCTGAAAAGAATTATTTCAAATGTTCAAATGTTACCAATTTCAGAACAATAATAACAAACAGGCAAAACTATGCCTTCAATCAAAGATTGATCAATCAAACAAACAGGTAATTCTACCATCAATCAAAGATTGAAGGCATAGTTTTGCCTGTTGTCTTCTACCTTCAATCAAAGATTGATCTTCATTCCAAAGAAGTTTCTCCATTTCCCCCAAATAGTAGGGAACAGCCGTCTTTCGATAAGTTCCGTTCCATTCTTCGCCATTTCCTTTCCTCTTGATGATTGAATCTGAAAGTTAGCTAAAAGCTTTAGATTTCTTATAGCTTTTACCGTACCTAAGTTCAAAGGACCAGCCTTGACCGTACCCTGTCGGAGTTCAAAAGGCTCAATGCCTTGACCAGCCTTTTTTTGAGCGCACTCTTCACAAAGCTTGATAAACATTGTAATTATTTCTTTTGAGATTCCGTGAAAATCTCTTAGAGATCTCCACATTGTATCTCGTCCAGCATGTCCAAGATCTACATGTGTTTTCATTAACAAATCGAATAGTTCTTCCTTTTTGACGACTTTTCGAGGTAAATCCTTTTCATTTGTTCTTTGAATGTAGAGAATTGGTTGTTGAAATTCATATCGAATTGAAAATCTTTTTGTTATATTTCTTTCTATTCGTGTTCTTTTCAATTTCTTTCCATTTTCTGGCAATAATTCAATCATTTTCACGATTTCTGAATACTTTTTTGCCGTAGGAATATAGATTTTCGTTTTTTCGGATTGATAATCGGAGAATTTCTTCGCAAATAATGTATTCATAGCTAAAAATATAAAAAGAAATAGGAATTGAATTGAATTGAAATTAGGAATTGAAAAGATTTTGGAAAAAAAGGATTGAATTGAAAAGAAAAGAAAAGAAACACAAAATGGTCCTTTTTTTCAGGTCAAATTAGAGAATCAGTCCATATATAAGGCTTTTTCACCGTGCCGCAACTTGAGGTCATGGTCGAGTGGATAAGAGCCCTGTTTCCAAGCCGGGGCGCCAAGTTTTTGCTCAGGTTCGATCCCTTCCTTTGTTTTAATTTTAATTTGATCTTTAATCGCTCGAATTTGTTGTATTTTAAATTTAAAATAGTATTATGTACAATAATATTCACAATAGTACATCATTCATTTACTTTATAGATTGCTGTGTTATATAGAGTTTCGTTTCTTTGGATTGATAATCGGAGAATTGCTTCGCAAATAATGTATTCATAGCTAAAAATATAAAAGAAATAGGAATTGAATTGAATTGAAATTAGGAATTGAAAAGATTTTGAAAAAAAAGATCGAATTCAGAAGAAAAGAAAAGAAACACAAAATGATCCTTTTTTTATTGTAAAAGTCTAACCGATTCAGATTTTTATCAATTTTAAGCCAAGAATTAGACTGAAATCTCTTTCCATTCCTTTAATCTTGAAAGCTAAATCGTTATTTTACGATTTTCACTACAAACTCATCTTCTCTGTTATCAATTTCTTTAACAAAAGCTAAACTAAAACAATTGTGAAAGGAAATTAGTTAAACAAAAGCCTTTTGAGTTTGAGGACAGGAGAAAATAGAAAAAAAACGATCATAGCTAATCGCTTGAGAGAAAATTTTCCCCTTAATCAGCTACGACACATATTTTGAAAGCCGGAGAACAGCAGGGTACGGTAACTTTTACGTGAATACACATTTTAGCCAACCCCAACACTCACCTTTCATCCTCCAAATATCATCCTTGATTCGTTTCTTGATTTGTTCAAGTGTTTTTTCCGGTTCTTCCCCAATTTCCGCTAACTCTCGAAGGATTTTATCGAAAAGTTGTTGTCGAGGAGTTTTCCCATTCGTTTTTAAGCCTTTATGTTGATTGTACTGAGTCCAGTTTTCAAATACTGCCTAAAAATCTTCTTTGATGATTGTCAAATCCAAATACTCACCTTAAACATCACTTCTAAAGATCGATTTGAGAAATTATTCGATCTTTTCCGTTTTTGAATTTGATTCATTGGAAATTAAAGTAAATAGAAAAAAAAAGACAAAAATACTTAAGATTAAGCTCAAAGAAATGAGCGTTGCTTGACAAATCGATTGATTAAGAGATCATGGAGAAAATGGAGGCGAAAGATTGACAGAGAGCCATTCAAATAAGCCAACGCTTAAATGTGATAAGGGAAAAGAAAGGGGAAAATAAGACAAAAGAAGAGAAATTTGAGCCGGATGGATAAAAGCGCAATTCAAATGACGAAATTTGATTCTAAATCGCTTCTTTGAGCTTTAAAACTGTTCAAAAGTGATCGATGTGATGAAACTTGAAGCACTACAGCTTCTTGATCACTTTTGATGCTTGTTTTAAAAGCAAATTTTGTATACTGTATTCTCTGTAATAGTAGTGCAGTCTCTAATAGTCTGGCAAGGATTTCTTACAAAGCAAGCCTCTAATATCGTCTGGCTATAGTCTGGAAAGAATTTCTTACAAAGGAAGCTCCTAATATAGTCGGGCTATAGTCTGGCAAGAATTTCTGGCAGTCTGGCAAGAATTTCTTACAAAGCAAGCCTCTAATATAGTCTGGCGATAGTCTGAAAAGAATTTCTGGCAGTTTAGCAAGAATTTCTTACAAAGCAAGCCTCTAATATAGTCTGGCTATAGTCTGGCAAGAATTTCTGGCAGTCTGGCAAGAATTTCTTACAAAACAAACTTTCGAAAAGGATGCTCGAGATTGAAACGCTTAATGTAAATGAATCGTGTCTGAAGATGAAAACAGCTTTGGTGCAAATGAAGCCGACATCGCTGGCGAAGAGAAGCTTGATGAGGAAACTTCTCGAAAACGAAAAGTGACATCATCCAAGCATTCGATGGGATCAAAGAAAAAACCCTGTTACATCCAAGCGCTTGAGCTTGCCTGGAACGCTCCTTCAAAGCAAATATTAGAGAACAATATGAAGAATGGATGGTCAACGGATTGCGGCCTCTCACAAAAGGAGGAAATCTACCACCGATGGAAATTTACTTGACATGGGTTTGGAATGCCTGAAATGAGCTGCTGAAGCATCTGGTCGTTCACTCCTTTAAGAGCTATGGAATTACTAAAACCACGCACGGAACCTTATCCACTGCTTCAAAAAATCCTTCAATTCCGGAGCAAGCAAATGGGATGCTCGAGGAGAACAAGCAACAAATGAAATCAACAATCATCTTGCTAATATTGATTTGGATGATAATGGTTATGATAGTGATGTGTCTATTGATGTTGTTAAATGATTTACCTAATTCCCTTTACTTATCTCTGAATAAATATATAAAAACAACTCGATTCATTTGCAAAAAGGAATGGCATAGGTAATAACACCTGCTATTATTTCCAGGTAAAGACTTGATCCTGATTTTGAAAAAATGAAAACTTTAATAGTAGTGCAGGCTGGAGGGGGGTTGGAAACAATATTAGTGGGCACTAGACATGCGCACTCGGTCCGGTCCTCGGTCTGAACCGAGACCGAATCGGAAAGGGCTTCGGTCTGACCCGGACCGAAAATTTGGGACTTCGGTCCGAACCGGACCGAAAGGTTGGAGTTTTGATTCGGGCTGGATCGAGACCGGACCAAAAAGCTGGGGCTTCGGTCCGACCCGGACCGAGACCGGACCGACTGATACGGACTGAAGGCACGTGCGTGATTTTAGTAATTCCATAACTCTTAAAGGAGTGAACGACCAGATGCTTCAGCAGCTCATTTCAGGCATTCCAAACCCATGTCAAGTAAATTTCCATCGGTGGTAGATTTCCTCCTTTCGTGAGAGGCCTCAATCCGTTGACCATTCATTCTTCGTATTGTTCTCTAATATTTGCTTTGAAGAGAGCGTTCCGACTGATACGGACCGAGGGCACATGTCCGGTGCGCACTACTATTAAATAAAATACGGTAACTCGTCGATTTATGTGATCATTGGGTAAAAAGTGATACTCATTTTTTGGTATACCTGAAGATTTTTTACTTTTAAAATCAAAGATCTCAAGAAAAAGCGAGTCTTTTTCGTTTTGACTCTTTTAACACTTTGGTTCAGCTCTTGGTACTTTATTTGGGTAAGTTATTAAAAGTACAAGTAGCTCTCTGATTTCCCCAAGGATCTCAAGAAAATTAATTAGTTAAAAACTTTGCGTGAATCTTTTTTACGTCAAAAAATCTTTTTGAATAGTCTGCAGACCATTTCGAAATCTAAAAATTCTTTCAAATGGCTTTTGCTTGGAAATTCACTGATTACCCGTCACTTTTTATGGATTTTTGCATCCCTTTCGCTATCCTAGCCGACATCTCGATTTACAAAACTTTCGGGGAAAATCTCAAATTTTGCCCGATTTTTCTGGCTTCAATGAGAAATATGTGTAAGTGGAAGAAGTGATTTGTGACAATTTCTTGATTTCTAAATGTTCAGCAGATTATTCTAAAAGATTTTTGACGTAAAAAAGAAGTGTTAAGAGATCCCAGTTGATGATTTTAGTTCTCATCAACATTGAGGTCTATTTGATCGCATCCCATTTCCAATATGGTTCCAATATGGTTCCAATATGCTCCTTCCAAGAATATGGTTCCAATATAGTTCCATGGTTCCAATATGGTTCCAATATGGTTCCATGGTTCTAATATGGTTCCAATATGGTTCCAATATGGTTCTAATATGGTTCCAATATGGTTCCAATATGGTTCCAATATGGTTCCAATATGGTTCCATGGTTCCAATATGGCTCCAATATGGTTCCATGGTTCCAATATGGTTCCAATTTGGTTCCAATATGGTTCCATGGTTCTAATATGGTTCCAATATGGTTCCATGGTTCCAATATGGCTCCAATATGGTTCCATGGTTCCAATATGGTTCCAATATGGTTCCATGGTTCCAATATGGTTCCATGGTTCCAATATGGTTCCAATATGGTTCCATGGTTCCAATATGGTTCCAATATGGTTCCAATATGGTTCCAATATGATTGTATCCCTTTCGCTATCCTAGCCGACATTTCGATTTACAAAACTTTCGGGGAAAATCTCAAATTTTGCCCGATTTTTCTGGCTTCAATGAGAAATATGTGTGAGTGGAAGAAGTGATTTGTGACAATTTCTTGATTTCTAAATGTTCAGCAGATTATTCAAAAAGATTTTTAACGTAAAAAAAGAAGTGCTAAGAGATCCCAGTTGATGATTTTAGTTCTCATCAACATTGAGCTCTATTTGATTGAAATTTTCGTTAAAGAACCGGCAAATTTCGGGTATTTTTGGGATTTCTGGATGAAGAATGGGTGGTTGATCGGGAAATTCGTATTCGCAAATACTTCTGGTAAGATTTTTTGGTAAAAGCCAAGAAAGTTTACTTCCAACATGATTCTTTGGCTTAAAGCAAGCAAGTTTTTTAAGTTTGGAGTACGGTCGTCTTGATGTTTGCTCTGGAAATTGCGATTTCTCGATTTTGGTGTGTCTGGTCGCCGGTGAGCTATCAAAAAGTGAGGAAAAGCTCAAGTTTTCTCAATTCTTTTGATCAATTTCACTCAATTCCTTTAATCGATTGATGAGTTTTGTTATTTACTTTTCATGCTTTCATCATCTTTCCCAAATCCTTTCAGTATTGGAATCAAAAATTCACCAGTGTCATCTCATTTTTGATTTGGTCTATTGGATTCTTGATGACTGCTCATGTATTCTTTTTTGTGAACTGTCGAGCGTATCCGAAGGTTTGTGAGTAAGAAACAGGATGTACAGTAAGTAAGTAAGTAAGTAAGTTTGAAACAGTAAGTACAGTAAGTAAGTAAGTACAGTAAATAAGTCAGCACACTAAGTAAGTAAGCATAGTAAGTAAGTAAGTACAGGAAGTAAGTATGAAGCAGGAAGTACAGTAAGTAAGTATGAAACAGTAGGTACAGTAAATAAGTAAGTACACTAAATAAGTAAGCAAAGTAAGTAAGTAAGTACAGTAAGTAAGTATGAAACAGGAAGTACAGTAAGTAAATAAGTATGAAACAGTAAGTAAACAGTAAGAAAAACAAGTAAAAACCCTATTTTCTCTTGCGAAAAGATCAATTTCCATAAAAAACGACTTAAAAACCGGAAAGCTAGCAATTCCCATTGAAAAGCTCTGAAAAATCTACATTTACATTAAGCCAACAATGCAAATTTGCCACTGAAAACAAAATGAGACAAATACTTAAAAAAAATCTAGACAAACACCTCTCTAACATTCAACACCGTTACACCAAACATCATTCACACGATCAACACGACTTATGTTAAAGGAACTCTTCCATTCTTGATCTCAGCTTGCTATATTGGACTCGGTTTCACGTTATGGAGGTAAGAAATATGGTACCGTATTTACTCTATTAGTGGGGTCCTCTCTAATAGTGGGGTCCTCTCTAATAGTGGGGTCGTCTGGAGGGGGGTTGAAAAAATAGTGGGGTCCTCTCTAATATTGGTAACGAAAGTGATACATCAATTGTTGATCTCTTGGATTAGTTCTTTTACTGTTTGTTAATGTTTTGTTACGGTTAAAGCTAAATAAAATATGAAGCCAAACTTGTTTTGTCAAGAATTTCGGAGAAAAATTGATATCTTTTCAATTTAAAACTTTGGTTTTATGTTCTTTTAAATTTCTCTAATAGTGGGGTCCTCTCTAATAGTGGGGTCGTCTGGAAGGGGATTGAAAAAATAGTGGGTGACCCCACTAATAGAGTAAATACGGTATATGGATTTTGGAGAAATTTGACGGTTAAATCTTCTAGGAACAATCCTGACTAAAAAAGATAAGCACAACCCAGCCTAGCAATGCATACTTTGAGCTCTAAACAAGCGCTTTCTGGCAAACTTTGTGTTTCTCTCAGAAAAACTCCAGCCTTTGTTGAAGCTTGTACTTGAAAACAGAAAAAAACTATAAAATTCTAAGAATTCGTTGAACTATTTATAAATTGGCTTTACAAACGTCAAATCATACGGTAAAAGTTCTTCAAATACGTATAAAAATGAGGTACATCTAGAGTTTTTCAAAAAAAACCCATTTTAGTTCAATTTTTCTCAGAATTTCCTCGTGATTTTTGTGATGGAATTTGATTTTTTAAAACTTTTCCCCAAATCTCTGAGTTTTCATGAGATTTTTGTCATAACTTTTTACTTCTATTGTAGTAAGAATAAGATTAGAATAACTACAAATTTGTTTAACAAATTTAACAAATATTGATGCAGGCTTTCTTGAAAAAAAAACGATACATTTCTTTAAAAAAGGCGATTTGAAAATCCTCCTTGATGACAAATTTGTATATAATGTAGATAAATAAAGTATTTGACTAAAAATCTTATTTTAGTTGACTATTTGACTCTTATTTTATATAAATTTATGATGTCATCATACATCAACTTTATGATAAGTTGAAAGTTTTAATTTTAAGACAAATCATGAAAACGGGAAAAGGGAAAAGTAGAAAATAAGTTTAGGTATTCCATAAAAGAAGGGCCAAAGCTGTTTTATATATGTCGTAGCTGATTATGAATTTCAGCCGATTATGAATGATTGGGTCGGGACGCGTCCAACCATCAAGTATAGTCGGAAGGTTAAGAGCTCAAGCCCGCCGGCTAGATTCTAGATTGGTTCTTTTTTCTCATATATATGTCGTACAACGCGCTACAACGTTTCATTCAAAATCGGCTTGGCCCCCATAGCCGATTATCAATTTCAGATGATTATCAATTTCAGCCGATTATCAATTTCAGCCGATTATGAATGAGTGGGTTTAGGAGCGTTCAACCATCAAGTGTTTAGTATCATTCAACGCAGAATCATTAATAATTATGTTAAATTTTTTAAATTATTAGGTTGGCAACTAAATAATGGCCCTCGCCCTTTTTTGATAAAATCTTTTAATCTTTGCGTTTAATCTACCCTCGCTTGTTGTTAATTGAATATTACTGAATTTCTGGTGCATTATTATACGTTTTTTACTTTCCTTGATTTGATACTTTTCAAATAATTTTGTTTAGAAATGGAAGATCTCAAATATCGAATGCGTGTCTGTCTCTGGTACGACTACAAACAAGACAAAACAGCTGCCGAATCCCACAGAGATTTATTGCGAGTTTTTGGTGATGAAGCTCTTTCCGAAACACAATGTAAGAGATGGTATCGACGGCTCAAGGAAGGGGATGAAAGTCTTGAAGATGAGCCTCGCCAAGGACGACCCGAACTTCTGCAGAACGATATTTTGGAAGCAGCTTTAAAGGAGGATCCAAGTCAAACATCAGGCGAGCTAGGGGATCGATTGGGCTTTTCGCATACTGCAATCGAAAAGCGACTTCATGCATTGGGGAAAAGTAACCGCAGTGGAAAGTGGATTCCGCATGAATTGAGCGAAGAAAATAAGGCTACTCGTGTTATCACAGCTGGAATACTACTAAAACTTGCGAAAAAGGGAAGCTTCTTGGATTCGATTGTCACTTCTGATGAAAAATGGATCTTTTATGATAATCGAACGCGAAAACGACAGTGGCTTAGCACAAACGAAGACCCAAAACCAACTCCGAAGCCGGATATTCGCTCAAAGAAAACTCTCCTCTGTGTGTGGTGGAGTTCTCGTGGGTTGGTGCATTTCAAGGTTCTCAAAAGCCGGCAAACGGTTAATTCAGAACTCTATTCGTCTCAACTACATCGTGTAGATCAAGCAATTCGCTCTCAAGGACTCGAACCCTCTTCAATTCATTTTCTCCATGATAACGCAAAACCACACACTGCAAAACTTACAATGGAGAAAATCGAGGAGCTGGGCTGGAATGTTCTTCCTCATGCGCCATACAGCCCGGATATGGGGCTTAGTGATTACCATCTTTTTCGATCGATACAACACTTTCTAGCCGAGAAAAAGTTCAATGACCTTGACGAAGTCCGAATTTCAGTGCAGAAGTTCTTTGACGATCAACCAGAAGAATTTTTCAAGAGAGGAATCCAGTTGCTCCGTCAAAAGTGGAAAGAAGTAATAAAGAATGACGGAGAATACCTTTTGGATTGATGTTGATATTTGTTCATCTTGTTAATAAATTTTTTGTTTTTACTGAAAAGGGCCATTATTTAGTTGCCAACCTGATAGAAAGATTGCATAAAAAGAAAAAAAAATTATGGGGCTTCAAAGTTTTCCCTTGAACAAACAGTTTTTTTGCTCTAATTTTTTTTTTCTTTTTATTCAATCTTTCTAATTTAAAAAATTTAACATAATTATGAATGATTCTGCGTTGAATGATACTAAATATTTGATGGTTGAACGCTCCTAGACCCACCCATTCATAATCGGCTGAAATTGATAATCATCTGAAATTGATAATCGGCTATGGGGGCCACGCCGATTTTGAATGAAACGTTGTAGCGGGTTGTACGACATATATGAGAAAAAAGAACCAATCTAGAATCTAGCCGGCGGGATTGAGCTCTTAACCTTCCGACTATACTTGATGGTTGGACGCGTCCTGACCCACTCATTCATAATCATCTGAAATTCATAATCAGCTACGGGGGTCCCGCCAATTTTGAATGAAACGTTGTAGCGCCGGCAATTTTTAACCTAAACTCACAGATTGGGTACCAATCGACGCAGAATTTAATTCGCTACAAGATGATATAATATTGTCATCATACATTAAAGAGTTGCTCTACTAGAAAGATTTGCGAAAAAATTTCATTCATAATCGGACCAAGAATTTGGCGTGTTTTTACAAAAGAAGAAAAGAGGACAAATTCCAACCGCTGAAGCCTACAATTTGATGGTTGAAACGCTCCACAATCATCGTGAAAACTGCGACGAATGAAGGGAAAAGCAGAAAACTACAGAAAACGCTTAAGAACATATATTAAGCATGTTTATATTATTGTTCAATCTATATAAGACGTATTATTGTTCAATCTATATTAGATTTAAATTGAATCTAAATCGGACACAACATATATATATATATCTAGATACTTTATTTAGGACCTGAGAAAAAGTGCGCTAGATTTAAGATTAAAACACATGAATTCATACAAATAACACGAAAAGGGCCGATAAAAAGCAACACTTTATAATATATGTAATATATGGGTAGCACAGATAACGTCAAGGATCCACTAGAGCTTCCATATCAAGATCATCTACAGATAATTGAATAGTTTCGAGACTATTCGACTCTCTCAAAACTCGAGTCGATTCCAAATTCTGGCAGTTCTTATTGGAAAAGAGTTATACAAACTTATTGGAGGTAACTAAGATTTCTAAAACGAAAGAACCTCTCCTTGAACTAATTGTGGGTTTAACTTTAAATAAATCTCGAAATAGAGGGATAGGTTGCCTGCCATTTACAATTTTGAAACATTGCTTATATTATGCTAATATTTATATTTTAAAACGATAAAAGTTAGATTGAAATTGATAGAAAATGGTTTACCAGTAGTAAAAAGGAAAAAAACTTTTCCCTTAAAAGCAATGGACCTAATGCTCTAATGCTTCTAAAGTCAAAGATTTGAAAGGAAATCAAATCCACCCTACACGGCACGATTTAATTCAAATATCATTCCAAATAAATGAATGAGAGTGTCTAAAAGACAGAGAAAAAGAAATGTTTCAAGTTCAAGTTCCAAGCCTGATTTCAAGAACCTACTCCAGACCAAAGTTCACTTTTGCACAACAAAAACCAAAAACCAACTAGAAATTCTGTGAAAAATCAAGCTAAATTGACTTTTTTCTTGAAAAGCCTTGTAATTATCTTTTTGTACCAGTTCTCTGAACTGTTAAACTATAAAATCTACCCTTTTCACAATTGATTGAATCAAAAACTTTCAAAAAATAAACTCAAACTTAGAATGAACTCCGGAAATCCCTCCATACAAAGCAATCTCTGGAACTCGTCGACGAAAAGGATCGTGATCACCCAGATTTTTATATTATTACGTCTGTTCTTAAAATATCGAGCAATACGATATTCTCTCTAATAGTAGTGCACCGTGTGCGTTGTCTCAATTGCTTGAAATCTCGAGAACCGCTTATCAGAACCTATCGATGTGAGGTCGGAAAATGTAGCTGACGATGAGATCTAGTGGGGGATTAGAGTGTTGAGCGTCTGTGAAAACTTTGGAAGCTGTAAAATAGTCATCAACTCGGCTTGGCGAGGTGTACTACTATTAGAGAGAATACGGTATTTGAGTATAGATCTACATATATCATACAATCGGGGACATTAACTTGACTTTATAGATATTGTAGAGCTTTCAATATACCGTATTCTCTCTAATAGTCGTGTCCCCTGAGCGTTGCCTAAATTCCTCGAAATCTCGCAAAGCGCTTATCAGAACCTATCGATGTGGGGTCGGAAAATGTAGCTGACGATGAGATCTAGTGGGGGATTTGAGTGTTGAGCTTCTGTGAAAACTTTGGAAGCCGTAAAATAGTCATCAACTCGGTGGTGCACTACTATTAGAGAGAATATGGTATATGGATTTGAGAGAAATTTGACGGTTAAATCTTCTAGGAACAACCCTGACTAAAAAAGATAAGCATAACCCAGCCTAGCAATGCATACTTTGAGCTCTAAACGAGCGCTTTCTGGCAAACTTTGTGTTTCTCTCAGAAAAACTCCAGCTTTTGTTGAAGTTTGTACTATTTCTACAAAAAATTGACAAGAGACAAGTGACGAACAAGCTAAGTAATCTTTTCAGCAAGAGTCCTGAGCAGTGGTATGACAATCTATGCAAATCTGGAAGCATTCTATCCAGAGCTAAATCTCGTTCCGATTAATCTCGATGTCTACTATTTAGTCATAAAATTTTCCAATGTTGGCTACGGAATCTTGGCCACTGTCGTGATACTCATCTGTTTTCCATTGGTAAGAAATTTCACAAGAAATTTCATTATTTTCATCATCTAAACTTTTAGACATGGAAAAAGATGAAGAAGACGATTTGTTTCGTTTTTCTGCCGAGTTCTCTGCGAAATGAAAACTCGAAAGTTTCTCTTGATATGAGTATTTTTGTTATGTAATTGATTGAATAGATAAAGTTTAAGATTGTAAAACATGTACAAGATTGTACAAGATGTACAAGATTAGATAAGATAGCACAAGATGTACAAGATTGTACAAGATAGTACAAGATGTACAAGATGTACAAGATTGTACAAGATGTACAAGATTGGATAAGATAGCACAAGATGTACAAGATTGTACAAGATAGTATAAGATTGGACAAGATAGCACAAGATGTACAAGAAATTTTGATAAATGAAATAGATTTATTCATCAAAAGTTACTTAAATTTTGTCTTTTATGTGTATTAGATGAGTTTCGATCTTTGCGCTTAAAGTACGCTCAAAGCTTAGACAATTTCCCATTCGAGCTGGATAAAGAGGTCAAAAAAACTATTTCCTGCTACTATTCATAAATTTTCTTTTATTTCCTCTTGCCCAAAATAATCTTAAAGCCAAAAATATTGCCCTTTTGCTTGTTTTATTGAAAGCGAAAAGTTAATTTCTTGAAGCCAAACCGGTAATTTGGCAGCTCTGCCTTTTCCTGACCTCTTTTACAAGAAATTTTAGTCTTTTATTCAAATATAGTTGCAGGAAATCGATATTTTTAGATTTTATTTATACATTTTTACAAATTCATTGTAAACTATGCTTAATTGGACCACCTATGTATCACTTTTTATCGATTTCTTGATGCCTTTTGCTTTACTCACTGATATCTCAATTTTTATCACGTTTGGACACTCGAATTCCCAATTATGTCCAATATTTTTAAGCACTATGAGAAATATGTGTAAGTATAAACATGTATAAATAGCTTTCAACTTCAATTTACCTCTAGTTCTTTGCAATATTGAGATTTATCTTGTCGAGATTTTTATCAAAGAACCCGCAAGTTTGGGTTTCTTTCGAGAGTTTTTCTTGGCTAATGGATGGTGGATTGGAAAGATCTCGTTTTTAACTTTAACAGGTAATATACTTTCAAAGTGTTTCCCTTTCCCATTCAGCTGAATATCTTCTAGTTTCATGACGAATTTCAAAAAGGAGTAGCTACGAAAAATCTACGCAGCGGCAGAGCTTTGTAGCTTTCATAGCTGCTTCATAGCTTCACAGCTGCTTCATAGCTTCACAGCTGCTTCATAGCTTCACAGCTGCTTCATAGCTTCACAGCTGCTTCATAGCTTCACAGCTGCTTCATAGCTTCATAGCTGCTTCATAGCTTCATAGCTGCTTCATAGCTTCATAGCTGCTTAAATAACTTTCCTAAGCTTAAACCTGAAAGTATACAGATAGCTTATAAGAATCATATTCTATACTTTCAAGTTTAAGCTTAGGAAAGTTAGGAAAGGCAAGGGTAAGAGTCAGAGCAGAGATTAGACAAGGGCAGAGCTAGTTCAGATAACGCAAAGTGAAGCAAGGCAAGGAAAGATTAAGATAGAATTAAAAATTAACCAAGGGGAAGTTGTAGAGTGAGTGAGTAGAGTGAGGCATAAGGCCTCTGGCGGCAATACGATACGTGTCGGTGTAGCTCATTGGTAGAGCGTTTGGTAAGCGAGTTCGGAGTTTGAATCTCGGCGCCAATGTTTTGCATTCCCAGCTGATAAAGCCGATGTCGCAGGACCGATGTATCTAACTAGAAACAATTACCAGCCCAGACCAAACAAGATCAGGACTAGACTAGACCAGAGTCTGTTTTTACTGCAAGTTTCAAGTCCAGAAGTTAGGCCTGGAACCGGCAACTTTCCGAGTAGCCTAATCTGTCTGACAGATTGCAATCTCAAGAAAATCTCTCTAAAATTTAGCTGTCGGTTATGCTGTGAACATTTTCGCAGTTGTGATCGGTGTCACACGAGTCTTATGTGTGGTGGCACCACTTTTCTATAAACAGGTCAGTTTTTTTGTGGTTTTTCTTTCTAGATCTTTTTCGAAATCAAGTCTAGATCTCAAATCAACGAGTTGTTTTCTTCATTTCAGCAATGGTTTGGGGTTTCACGTTTTCATTAGTACTACATATTGTCATTTTTCTCGATTGTCAAGCATGGCCATTGGTAAGAGATTCTAGAAACATAATTGAATGAGTTTAATTTAGACAAATAGTTCGATAATCTTCAACACTGTTACACCAAATGTTATTCATAATGTAATGGCCACTTATGGTGTATTAATCTTTGAATTAATGGTCCTTTTCTCATATTTAACACTTGGAATCGTTTTGTGGGAGTTGGTGATATTGATTTTAGATTTAAAACTAAACTTTATGAACTGAAATATTCAATATTTTCTTTCTACAACTTTATTTTACAAAGGAAACTTATAAAGAAGCTTTTCTATTTCTCCAATCAGACTTATAGCAATTTAGACGAAGATTGGAGGCTTAAAGTCAAGTCTAGACTTGGCTTTTTCAGCTTACCTGGTCTAAACGAAATAAATTAAACATTTAAAGTAACCATAAAACTCAAAAACTCTATTGGGTTCAAGGAAGAAAATTGCAGGTATAAGGAAATAAAAATATTAGGTTGGTGAATTGAAAACTGCCGGACTTTGAACTAAAATTTATTCAACATAAAACCATAAATTGATTCCAAATAATTTCCATTATTATTGACGACTTCTGCCCATTTTACAGGCAATTTGCGGTTTCCTCTTTCGTAGTAGGATTTTGGTTTGTTTGTGAGACAAGTGTGAGACTCAAAAATGAAGGACTGGAGATGTCCCAGTTTGAGCACTTTCTTCAAAAGAAACCCATTTTGGTGTCAATGGAAAAGTTGTAGAGAATCAAAAATTAGGCTTAAAGCCAAATTTCCAAAAAGATACACTTAGTAGTTTTGCTTAAAATGTAAGTTTTGTGAAAATTCATAAATTTGGCATTTCTTGAAAACCAGTTTTTGAATTGTTCTGAAAATTTGGATATAAGCTTGATTTTTGATTCTCTACAACTTTTCCATTGACACCAAAATGGGTTTCTTTTGAAGAAAGTCCTCAAACTTTCACATATGACAATAGCCCGCAGTTTTCAATTCACCAACCTAATAAAACTAAACTTTATAAACTGAAATATTCAATATTTTCTTTCTACAACTTTAGTTTACAAGGGAAGCTTATAAAGAAGCTTTTCTATTTCTCCGATCAGACTTTTAGCAGCAGCCGAAGATTGGAGGCTTAAAGTCGAGTCTCGAATTGGCTTTTCAGCTTACCGGGTCTAAACGAAATAAATGAAACATTTAAAGTAACGCTAAACTTTGATTCATCATCCCCATAGCCATCCCGTTTCAGAAATCAAAAACGAGCAGAAGCGGCCAATAACCCAATTGAAATTTGGGCTACCGCTAATAAACGAATCGTTGTCTCTCAAATTTTATGCATTTTTCGTAAGTTTTCTAGTTTTTAGGGTAGGCTAGTTTCCGCAATTGGATCGTTTGCGCAACTCGCCATAACTTTCTCCTAAGTGGGCCAATCTTTCTGATTTTGATTTCATTTTATAGATCTCAATAAGTGCAACAAAATAACACCAAAAACATAAAGATTGTCCCACTGAGAAGAAAGTTATAGCGAGTTGCGCAAAAAAAAGTTGCGGAAACTAGCTTACCCCTAGTTTTTACCTCAAAATTTTACTTCTTTTCAGCAAAATTTCTTACAACAGCTCACGTAATCTACGGCCAATTGCAAGCATTTTTTCCTGAATTGAATCTCATCGAGTTGGACCTTGAATATTTCCTTTTAATGTTAAAAATTGGTGCTGTTGGTTATGGAATCTATGCGAGTATTGTGGTTTTATTTTGCTTTCCAAAGGTTTATTTCAAGATTGAGAAATTATAACTAGAAAATTGAACAATTTAAGATCAAAATCGATATTTTTTTTAGACATGGATGAATCTCAAGAAGCAAATCATTTACGTGTGTGTTCCGAAGCGTTGGCAAACGAAAAATTCAATCGTGTTACGAAAAGTCGATGTGAAAGAAATTAGCTCTCAATCAACATCGAGAAATCAAAAGCCTAACACTTCGAACCAAACAAATCACTCGAAGTAAATATTGGGTTGGGGAGAATGAGTCGGCGCCCAACTTTAAAGGGACTTTTTGCACACATAAAGCCTTCTTTAAACATACGTTTGGTTTCATCAAAAGGATCCACTATTTCACTACAAAATGACTTTTGAGAGATTCTACAAAGCTTTTCTTTCGTGGAGTTTATGAACTTCCAAACGCAGCTGGTTAAAATGGCAAAGAGTCCGACTCATCATTTGAACAGTTTCTTTCACATAAACCTTCTTTGGTGTTTGTATAAAAAAGATAGAGCACATTCAATTACTTCAGTTGCCAAATTTGCAGGAAGATCCCACCAATGGTTTTTTCTAGATGACAGTTTGTAGTTTTTGTGAGAAAATGGCTTTTTCTTGAGCGGAGGCGCTATTTGAATTTTCTTTTAAATGTCATTTTGTAGAGAATTAGTTAACCATTCTACTGATATCAAACGCATATTATTTGAAGAAGTCGAATAGAAGTTTTAGACATTTTTTTGATTTTCGGCGCCGACTCATTCTCCCCAACCCAATAGTTAAACAGTTGGGGTAGGCTAGTTTCCGAAAGTTTTTTTTTGCGCAACTCGCCATAACTTTCTTCTAAGTGGGCCAATCTTTCTGATTTTGGTTTTATTTTGTAGATCTCAATAAGTACAACAAAATGAAACCAAAACATAAAGATTGGCCGACTTAGAAGAAAGTTATAGCGAGTTGCGCAAAAGACCTAGTTGGGCGAAACTGGATCGTTTGGGCAACTCACCATAACTATTTTCTAAGTTTGCCAACCTTTCTGATTTTGGTTTCATTTTATAGATCTCAATAAGTACAACAAAATGAAACCAAAATCATAAAGATTGGCTGACTTAAAAAAAAAGTTATGGCCAGTTGCGGAAATTAGCCTATCCCAAACAGTTTTTTCGTTTTTTCTTTCTTTACCTTAAAATTTTCATTCATTTTACTTTATTCTTCAGCTTTATAAAATAAAAAACATTATAAAATTACTCGAATTTGTGCAGAAAACACAATTTTTCTTTTAAAAAAGTTGTCCTGACATTTGAAAGCAAAAAATTTTCACGCTTGAAACTAGTAATTTACTCAAATTTATTTTTGGAAATCATTTCTCAGAAAGTTCACTTTTTTTGTTGATTTTTTGCACTTTTATATCAAAAAAAGATTTCTAATTTTTCTTGTGAATATCTAACAATTTAATCGTCTTTTAAATTCCACTCAGCAAAATGTTATGAAGCAAAATCAAGTTAAACATTGTTCTACAATTGTTCTATGATTGTTAGATTGTTCTAATGTTCTATGAAGTGTTGTTAGGTTCAGTACAAGATGAGAGTAATCAAGGCCAGGCTTAGAAAACTCAAATATATGTACTTGGAGACAGATCTATCAATAAAGCTAAAGCAGGAACAAAATGGAATCGTTTGGTAAGCGGGTTCGAAGTTCGAAACTAGGATTCGGTGTAGCTTATTGGTAGAGCGTTTGGTAGAGCGTTTGGTAAGCGAGTTCGGAGTTTGAATCTCGGCGCCAATGTTTTGCATTCCCAGCCGATAAAAGGACCGATGTATCTAACTAGAAACAATTACCAGCCCAGACCAAGCCAGATCAAGACTATACTAGACCAGAGTCTGTTTTTACTGCAAGTTTTAAGTCCAGAAGTTAGACCTAGAACTGGCTACTTTCCGAGTTTTCGCCTAATCTGTCTGACAGATTGCAATCTAAAGAAAATATCTCTGGAATCTTAAGTAGAAAGGAATCTGCACAAGAATTCAAAAACGTTAATTTTACATTAAATAACACTGTTTTAAAAACCGGATGAAAAAACGGACAATTTTTCGTAATTAATGCTTTGAAATCTTTGAAATATTAACCTTTAACGATTTTCTAATTGCAGAGTTCAATTTTTACTTTCATCTTTTCATACTCTACAGTAGACCGGCTTAACGAGTCCGGGCAAAATTTTCCGACAGTCTCGCTCTTCGATTTTTTACTACCCAAAGCTCCTTCGAACATGAAACCCAGTTCCCCCGCAAGCCCTTATTCTAGGCTTCATTTTGATACTAAACACGGCTAGGTTCTGTTTTGTCATTCTTTAGATTTTGATCATTTTAGATAAAAAAATTTCTGGACTTGTTAAGCTTCTTGAGTCCGGTGAAAGGTTGATCGAAATCTAGAGAATGACAAAACAGAACCTAGCCATTTTTAGTATCAAAATGAAGCTTAGAATAAGGGCTTGCGGGGGAACTGGGTTTCATGTTTGAAGAAGCTTTGGGCAGTAAAAAATCGAAGAGCGAGACTGTCGGAAAATTTTGCCCGGGCTCGTTAAGCACCGTACAGTATTTCTTCGACTTTTTAAAGAGGCTAAAAATATTTAATTCATTAGCGGCTGGATTTCGTAAACGGCTACGACACACATAAAATAAAATCTCCGTCACACTTTTGGTGGAGCTTGAGGAAATGACCATCAACACCAGAAACTACACGAAAATTCAAGGCTTTTTTGTTTTCCCACTTTTTATTTGGCTTAGCCGTTTTTTTCTAAAATCGTGCCCTTAGAAATTCTGCTAAAATCGAGGCCTCACCGGCTCCTTTTGCGAGAAGTTATTACATCGTTCGCCTTCAAGGCGATCAACACGACGCCGAGATGGCCGAGTGGTTGGCGGGCCCGTATCTAAGGCCAGGGTGAAGGACACGGGTTCGACCCTTGGAAGAATTCTTGTGCATTTTCAAAATTTTTTATTGAAACACACAAACATTGGGCGGCGTAGAAGGCCTTGGGTGATAAACTAACGTTGAGCCGCTGATAAGAGCCGCCATGAGGTGGTTCTTAGCAGCTTGTTGGAAAGAAAAGATAGTGTAAAAGCAACAAAACTTTCTTAACTAACATCTTAATAGCTTAACAATTTTCTTCAACAAACGGTCAAGTAATTTTAAAAAAAAAAATTGGTTATAAAAAGACGAAATTATGCCTGATATTCTTAAGCTTTATGAGAAATCTGTGAAATAAGAATCGCTCTTTTTCAATTTCTTCATCTCATAATACTATTCATCAATCATTTTCTTTTTTAGAAACGTCAAAATTCATCGAACAACTCGCAAATTTTATCCCAAAACGTTGGAAAATAAAAGTTTTTGTGAAAGGTGCTCAAAAAATTGTGATTGTAAAAGAGGTTAGTATTTTCCCCTTAAAATGCAACGAAGTAGCCCTTTTAAAGTCAGACACGGTGGAGATCAAACGCAACTTGTCGGGAAGGGCATTCCAAACTTTAATCACAAGATTTACAGAAAAAGCTCTAGAGGATTTAGAGAAAGTAGATTCGGGATGCAAGATAAAAGAGTCGCCGAAAGCCTAGTCCCCAAAAGCCCCGAGTTTAGCCGAAAAACTCCCGAGCTCTAGAGGATTTAGAGAAAGATTTATACGATGATAAATGTTTAAATCAAATCTAAAAGCATACTAAAAGTTCCCTTGCAATTATTAACTTCTTTTTTCACTCATAGAAAAACTAAAACTTTTCAGAAAACTTCTCCTCGGAAAGTAATTAGTAATTAGATCAGCCAGAACCAGCGGTAAGATCAGCCTAGCTCCTGGCTGACTTGACGCTGATCTGACCCCGTATACTACGTGAAATCTGCGCCAGCGCCAATAAACAATAACAATAACAATAACTTTTAGCTAAATTTGTAGCCCTTTTAAAGTCAGACACGGTGGAGATCAAACGCAACTTGTCGGAAAGGGCATTCTAAACTTTAATCACACGATTTACAGAAAACAACAACATCATCGACTTCAACAACACCAAAAAGAAACGCCACAAGTTCAATAAAGTTTTCGGGATTTTGCTTTGCATTTTATTTTCATCTTTTTTTTTTTTGCTCAAAAAATTCCACTTCCTATAGCTATAAATTTTGTAATTTCTTTGTGCAAAACTGATTAAAAAAATTTTTTTTATAGCTGAGCACTAAATAATTAACAACAGCAATTCACAAAGCATTTGCAGAAGCGAAAACATTCTTTCTTAGCTGTAACTAGTAATTTGTAAAATTACAGAAAGCCTTTGAAAATTTAAGCCTTTTAAACCTACACAATCTCTCCCATTTCAACTAAAAAGATACTTTATTCAACATGAATAAGTGGATACAACACAACGGAGGACACAAATTTTACCCCTACAATGTAGTTAAGAAAAAACCCAACTTAATGGGAAAAAGAACACACACTTGATTTCGCCAGCGGGATCGAACCCTGGATCTTCCGATTAGGAGAGAAGATTCCTAACCAGTCGGCCAACTGGTCTACAAAAAAAAACCCATTCTGACACTTTTTTGAAATAAACAAAGCTTTTATTAGCTTTTAGCTTAATAGAAATTTTCATCAAATGAATTTAGATTTTACCTTGATTTTTGTAACAATTCGCTAACTTTTTTAGCGTCAATTTGTTCATTTGGAGCTAACAATTGCAATCAAATGTCTTTAGAAATTTCTCAAACAAGGTAAACTGATGAATTACAAAAATTGTTGTTGATTCTGATTTTCGTTCTTTTTTTTTCTGACAAAAATTTTACTTCTTGAAGAAGAAAATTAGAGGTTAAAGGAAAACCTGTGATTTCTTGAGTTTCTAAAAGGTCAAAAGTTAAATTCATTTCAAGTTTTAAGTCTAAAATAATAATACTTTTATCGATCTTTTTCATTCGATCAAATAAATCTTTCGTTTTTTCATTTGTATTATCTTTATATCTTTGATTTTCAGAAAGAAAAACGATCAATGAAATTGCGATTAAATGGATTTAAATTGGATAATTTGTGTCTCACTTTTAATCGATTTACTAATGCCATTAGCTCTGCTAGCAGATATTTCTATTTATATCACATTCGGTAATAAAAACACGAAATTATGCCCGATATTCTTGAGCTGTATGAGGAATATGTGTAAGTAATCTTTAAATAAACTTATTTAGCGTCAACTTTTTGTTGTTTTTATTGTAAAAACCATATAAGAAGAATGAAATTGAAGGGTTTTTGATGATTTTAGCTTTATGTAATATTGAGATCTATATAATCAATATATATGTCGTAGCCGATTATGAATGAGTGGGTCTAGGAGCGTTCAATCATCAAGTATTTAGTATCATTCAACGCAGAATCATTAATAATTATGTTAAATTTTTTAAATTAGAAAGATTGGACAAAAAGAAAAAAAATTATGGGGCTTCAAAGTTTTCTCTTGAACAAACAGTTTTTTTGCCCTAATTTTTTTTCTTTTTATTCAATCTTTCTAATTTAAAAAATTTAACATAATTATTAATAATTCTGGGTTGAATGATACTATATGCTTGATGGTTGAACGCTCCTAGACCCACTCATTCATAATCGGCTACAGGGGTCCCGCCGATTTTGAATGAAACGTTGTAGCGCCGGCAATTTTTAACCTAAACTCACAAATTTGGTACTAAGCGACGCAGAATTTAATTCGCTACATGATGATATAATATTGTCCTCATACATTAAAGTGTTGCTCTACTAGAAAGATTTGCCAAAAAATTTCATTCATAATCGGCTACGACATATATAATCAATATATAGATGTCGTAACCGTTTACGAAATTCAGCTGTTAACGAATGATTCGAAATTCAGCCGTTAACGAAAAATACCAAATTGTGTCTGATATTCTTGAGCTGTATGAGGATTTGGGAGAAATTTGGGCTAGCCGGCTAGCCGTTAATGAATAACGGCTAGCCGGCTAGCCGCTAACGCTAACGCTAACGTAAACGGCTACGACACATACATAAAATCAAATCTCCGTCACACTTTTGGTGGATTTTGAGGAAATGACCATCAACACCAGAAACTAAATGAAAATTCGTCTTTTTTGTACTCCCACTTTTTATTTGGCTTAGCCGTTTTTTTCTAAAATCGTGCCCTTAGAAATTCTGTTAAAATCGAGGCCTCACCGGCTTTTTTTTTGCGGAATATGTGTAAGTAATCTTTAAATAAACTTATTTACCTCAAACTTTTTGTTGTTTTTTATTGTAAAAGCAATGTAAGAAGAATGAAATTGAAAGAGTTTTTGATGTTTTTAGTTTTATGTAATATTGGGATCTATATGATCGATATATAGATGTCGTAACCGTTTACGAAATTCAGCCATTAATGAATGATTCGAAATTCAGCCGTTAACGAAAAATACCAAATTGTGTCCGATATTCTTGAGCTGTATGAGGATTTGGGAGAAATTTGACGGTTAAATCTTCCAGGAACAACCCTGACCAAAAAAGATAAGCAAAACCCAGCCTAGCAATGCATACTTTGAGCTCTAAACAAGCGCTTTCTGGCAAAGTTTGTGTTTCTCTCTGAAAAACTCCAGCCTTTGTTGAAGTTTGTACTTATTTATTCTTGAGCTGTATGAGGATTTGGGAGAAATTTGGGAAAACTTTGGGCTAGTCAGCTAGCCGCTAACCGCTAACGATTAGCTAGCCGCTAACGATCATCCCAAATCCTCATAACGAATGATTCATTAGAGTTAACGAACTTCTAAAATCGTGCCCTTAGAAATTCTGTTGAAATCGAGGCCACACCGGCTTTTTTTTTGCGGAATATGTGTAAGTAATCTTTAAATAAACTTATTTACCTCAAACTTTTTGTTGTTTTTTATTGTAAAAGCAATGTAAGAAGAATGAAATTGAAAGAGTTTTTGATGTTTTTAGTTTTATGTAATATTGAAATCTATATTGTGGAGATTTTGATTAAAGAACCAGCAAGTTTGGGTTTCTTTCGAGATTTTTATTTGACAAATGGATGGTGGTTGGGAAAAATTTCTTATGGAACACTCACAGGTATTTTAAAAAAAAACGATCTTTGTTATTGAAAGAAAATTCATAATTTTTTTTAAAGACTCAGTCTGTCGGTTTAAAGAGCTGTCGGTTACAATATTATTATATAAAAAGTTTCACTGGTAACTATTGCAGAAACTCCTTTTTGACACTTCTAGACATCGGATTGATCTGAAACTTTGGGAATTCACGTTTCTAAGCTTTAGCAAAGGATTCCCAAAGGATTCAAACCGATTCAATGTCTAGAAGTGGCAAAAAAAGGCATTTGTGCGAAATTCCTTTATGGGAAAATATTTAAGGTAGATTTTGAGTGAAAAAAAACTACAAAGCAAGCTCACAGAAAACTCTGAATTCTTCTAATTTAGCTGTCGGTTACACTGTGAACATTTTCGCAATGGTTATCGGAATCTCTCGAGTTTTATGTGTGACAGCACCTCTTTTCTATAAAAAGGTTTTTAATTTGAAAGCAAAATTAGAGCAAAAGACAAAAAAACGATTTAGATTTCAAAACAACGCGTTGTTTTTTATATCTCGGCTATCGTTTGGGGTTCTATGGGACTTTTGATATTACATATTTCTTTCTTTCTAGATTGTCGAGCTTTTCCATTGGTGAGTTTACTCATTCACTGTTTACATTTCATTTTACATTTTAACTTTAGTCCAATACAAGTTTGGCGTTCAACACGGTGATGCCAAGCATGATTCATACACTTTTGGCTTCTTATGGGAATTCGATTTTGGAGTTGATTGTCCTTTTCGCATATGTGACTCTGGGAATCGTCTTATGGGAGTAAGTGATCAGTCAATAATATTCTAAAACCTTTTCTTCGACTTTAACAAATTCAAGAGACCCCATCGGCCATACTAATAACGATTATTTTTCGTGTTTTGTTATTCATTTCACAGAAAGTTTTGGTAACTTTGTTCTAGTTTTCAAGAGGAGATTCAGGGCTATTGAATGATTAGAATACCGTATTTTCTCTAATAAAAGTGCACCTCGGCGAGCCGAGTTGGTGACGATTTTACGGTTTCCAAGTTTTCGCAAAAGCTCAACACTCAAATCCCCCACAAGATCTCATCGTCAGCTACATTTTCCGACCCCACATCGATAGTTTCTGATAAGCGCTTTTCGAGATTTCGAGCAATTTAGGCGACGCTCAGAGACTATTAGGGAAAATACAGTTGTTTAGTTTATCTTTGAATTTATATCAAAAAATCAGTAAAACAGTTAACTGTACGCTTAATACTGATTGTGTTAAGACAGTATGCTAAGAGAATTTTGTTGTTGGATTGGCCCTGGTTCACAAAAAGTAATTGGAGCCTAGCTCCTGGCTGACTTGACGTTGACCTGAGCCCATATGCTAAGCTCTGGGGAAAGTTCTGGCGGTGTCTCTGATCTTTCCGGCGGTACCTTTGATCTTTCCGGTAAAACGTCCATAGTTTTCCCACGGAGTGTACTTCTCCTCGGAAAGTTTCTCAGCAATTTCGGGCGGAAAGTTTCTGAAAGAAAAGCACATTCCGCGGGAAAATTAAGACGTTTTACCGGAGAGATCAGAGACGTAGCCGGAACTCTACCCATAGCTTATGGGCTCTGATTTTGAGCTGAGCCATTGCAAGATTAGAATTTAATTAAACTAGCCTAAATTTTAAATCTCTGAATTCATCACTTTATAAATAGCAATCATTCTACAAGCTGATCATGTTTTGTTCTTTGATAATGACTATTGGAAGCTAGATTTATACGATGATAAATGTTTAAATCAAATCTAAAATCATACTAAAAGTTTCCTTGCAATTATTAACTTCATCATAAAAAAAACTAAAACTTAGCAGAAAACTTTTCAGAAACCAGAGACGAACAAAAAGCCGTCAAAGTGAAATCTGGGCCAGCGCCAATAAACGAATCGTCCTCTCACAAATTTTATGCATTTTTCGTGAGTTTCATTTCATTCTATTCTATAAAACTTCAAAATTTTTAGCTAAATTTGTAACGACCGGTCATGTCATTTATAGTCAAGTGACAGCATTTTTCCCAGCTCTTCACTTCATCCCTTTGAATCTAAACTATTACTTTTTGATCTTAAAAATTGGTGCTGTTGGCTATGGGATTTATGCAAGTCTTATTGTTCTTTTCTGTTTTCCAAAGGTTTGTTTACAATTGCAATAAAAACTATAAATTAACTTTAAGAGTTTACCTGTTTACCTACCGTAAATACTGTAATAGCACCCCACCGCCCTCGTACAGTCGCATTTCATTATTTTTCACCTCGTATTTCATTTTTCAAAGCGCTCGTACTTTCAAAAAAAATGCGTCTTTGATATCAAAAAATAGCCCTGAATTTCAGCTATTTTTGATATCTAAGCGCGCATTCTAGCATATACCAGTGTCGAGAAAAACTCGTTCAAAGCTAGACTACGCAACACTCTGCACCGTCATTATGGGGGTGGGGTACTATTACAGTATTGGGTTGGTGAATTGAAAACTGCCGGACTTTGAACTAAAATTTATTCAACATAAAACCATAAATTCATTCCAAATAATTTCCATTATTATTGACGACTTCTGCCCATTTTACAGGCAATTTGCGGTTTCCTCTTTCGTAGTAGGATTTTGGTTTTGAATCGAAAAACTTTCAAAGCCAATTTTTGACTGCTTCTTCCGAATCGAAGCGTTCTCCCGTAAGCTTATTACTCATGATCCGGAATAAATAGCAACCAAAAGGGGCGAGGTCCGGACTGTATGGGGAATGCGCCAAAGGTTCCCAAACAAGGCTATTTATTTTGAAGCTAGTCAGTTTTGCAACATGAGGGCGCGGATTGTCGTGGATGAGAACGATCTTTGACTTGGAGGGCCTATTCTTCTTCAGGGATTCATTCACCTTTCCCAACTGTTCACTGTATTTGATTGCATTAAGGGTCATCTTGCTATCCAGCAACTCCCAGTACAAATGTGTGAGAAGGGTGTGAGACTCAAAAATGGAGGACTGGAGATGTCCCAGATGTTTAAATCCAAGGTTATGAAGGTGCCTTAGCACTGTAGCATGATCAACACCTAACTCTTCTCCCAATTCACGCGATGATACCCGATGGTCGTTGGTAATGAGTTCGAGTAATTTGGAATCATCCAGTTGGAGTGCCGCTCCACAGCCCTCTGCATCTTTCAAAGATTTGTCCCCAGATCGAAACTTGGTAAACCATACTCGACACGTTCTTTCGAAAGGTGAGTTCTATATCTTTTTAATATTAACAGCTGCCAAGCCTGCGCTGTGCTCTTGTAGGAACTCATGAAGCATCCCATGACGAATATGTTCCGGTGGTAGATTGTCGAGTGCAGTAGAAGTGAAGAAAAATACGAAAAAATAAAAAGCTGGAAGCATAATTTTTTCGCAATAATTAGAGGAAATGTTGAAGTAACAAAACCCCCTTTCAGCTGGTTCAATGCTGTTGTTTTTTATCTGCGAGTCCCGCGAAATAGTCGGCAGTTTTCAATTCACCAACCCAATATAATAACCTATCAGATCTCAACGGGACTTTGTGTTTTGACAAACGCTTACTTTCTAACACACTTAAGCTTTAAATGCCTTAATATTTTTACTATTAATATTAAGGTATTCAATGCAATAGAAATTACGCATTTATGAGATTAAAAAGTACTCAAAAACGATCATTTTTCTTTCTTTCTTATTTAAAAAAATTTAGACAAGACAAAAACTCAGTGAACAGTTGATAAATCTGTTACCAAAAAGTTGGAAAACAAAAGTCTCTGTGAAAACGACTCAAAATGTTATAAAAGAAGGCAGCTCAACTTCAATGACACCAAAGAATTCAACAAATCTCACCGGAACAAATAAACCACCAGAAGTCGTTATTAATATTTCGTAAATTATAAATATTGTAATTTAATGTACTAAAAATATCATTTTCTCTTTTCTTTATGTTTCATCCTTTTTTTTGTGTCCCTGATTTCAAATTTTTACTTTATACGTGAGAAATTGATTCCCAAAAGAGATTATGTTAAAAATATCAAGAAATATAAAAAACAAAAATGTAAAATACAAATAATCACATGATTTTTGTTGTCCTATGACTCTCAAAGGAATTCAGTTGATGAGTACAACTTTCCGATTCGTCGAAAGTTTTAATTAGATTAGGAAGAGATTGGGGAAACTTTTTCTATGTCTCATCATAGATTAGAACTTTTTGAAAATTCATTCAGCAGTCGGTTTTTGCATATATCTTACTTGCATCTTACTGTAGGAGTTTAAATCTGTTAATTCAGAAAAGATAATCATTGTTTGTTATTTATCAGTGCAATGTTGATACTTCCAAGGTCTTTAAAGGTCTCTAAAGGTCTCTAAAGGTCTCTAAAAGTCTCTAAAGGTCTCTAAAAGTCTCTAAAAGTCTCTAAAGGAGTTTAAATTTGGTAATTCAGAAAAGACAATCATTGCCTGTTACTTGTCAGTGCAATGTTGAACCAAGGTTAAAAGCCCAAAAGCCTAAAAGTCCTAAAAGCAGGGTAAATCTGTTAATTCAGAAAAGATAACCATTGTTTGTTATTTATCAGTTGATACTTCCAAGGTTTTAAAAGTCTCTAAAATTCTCTAAAGGTCTCTAAAAGTCTTCAAAAGTCTCTAAAGGTCTCTAAAAGTCTTCAAAAGTCTTCAAAAGTCTTCAAAGGTCTAGACTTTTTTTCATATAGCCCAAGAAATACAAATCAAAAACCGTGTAAAATCTGCTTTTCTTATTTCTTTTTCAAAGATACATTTTTGGATCTAATTTGAGTACATTTCTCAAAGCAAGGAAGTTTTTTGAAAGTCTAGCATACATTTTTTCAATTTAGACTAAAAAAGTTCAATTTTTCAAGCAAAAAAAGGCTAGAGATAGACTAGGAATTGGCTTTTGGCCTGCTTGCTTTAACAAAATCTGGAAGAAATCTATCTTTAGTTAACCTTTTCTTTGTTTTCCTTTGAAATCAAGCTTTTTGATTTCGTCGCTGTTTTAGATCGAGTTGTTTTAGATTTTAAGCAAATGTCCACATGGAATTACACGGATTATCTATCGGCTTTAATCGATATCTCAATCCCATTCGCCCTTTTAGCCGACATCTCGATTTATCTAACATTCGGTAACAAGAAGTCCAATCTGTGCCCGATTTTCTTAAATTCAATGCGAAATATGTGTATGAAATGAAAAATGAATTTCTTTTCTAATTAAATCTTTAGTCCTATGTAATATTGAGATCTATTTGGTTGAGATTTTTATAAAAGAGCCGGCAAATTTTGGATATTTTCAAGAGTTTTGGCTTCAATACGGATGGTGGATCGGGAAATTGGTTTTTGCCACTTCGACAGGTGAAACATTGTTGTTAAAGATTGTTAAAGATTGTTTAAAAACAAAATTAAATACGCAAATAGGAGCATAAAATCATGTTATTTTGTATTCTTATCGTATTTCTTTTAGCTATTGGAAACGCGGTTACTCTTTTTGCCTTGATCATTGGGATTTCTCGTTTGTGGTGTGTTTGGGCACCAATTAACTTTAAAAAGGTTTTGATATAAACCAAGAACCTATTTCACATTATCCCTTTCAGGTTTGGAATAGTAAATGCATTTCCTACGTCTCCACCTTCGTTTGGAGTTGGACAGCCGGCTTGTCTCTACATATTTTTATATTCGTTGATTGTCGAGCTTATCCAAAGGTTTTAAAGTTCAATAGTCAAATAATTGAATACTTTTAATTGAATACTATTCAGTCTTACTACCGTATTTCTTCGAATAGAAGACCGGATAAAGAGTATCATCGCGTACTCCTGCGTAGTAGCCCTTTTTAAAATTTCTTTTCTGCATAAAAGCTTTCAATGAAGTGCTATAGAGCTGGAAAATGACTCAAAAATTTGTTAGCTCATGTGGTATTTTTCAGTCATTTTCACTTCATTGAAAGCTTTTATGTAAAAAAAAAATTTAAAAAGGGCTGCTACGCAGGAGTACGCGATGATGCTCTTTACCCGGTCTTCTATTCGAAGAAATACGGTATATTAGGATACAATGTTCAATAATAAAGTAAACAAGATAGCA
The DNA here is from genome assembly GCA_958450365.1 of Mesorhabditis belari. Lineage (NCBI taxonomy): Eukaryota > Metazoa > Nematoda > Chromadorea > Rhabditida > Rhabditidae > Mesorhabditis > Mesorhabditis belari. Next base: position 2,247,337 of record CAUEEP010000736.1, read on the forward strand.
AGAAAAAATAGCGATTAAATTGAAAAAAAAGTTCGGTGGGGGTTGAACCATCGACCCTTCGCTTCCGGAGGGCCTGAGCCCAAACCATTGAGCTATTTGGTACCTGAGCATCTCAGGAAAAAAAGGAAATACAAAGGGAGAGAAGGAGAAAAGCTAATGTTTTTTTTTCAAGAAGATTCTAGACAAATACCTCCCTAACTTTCAACACGATCACTCCAAACATTATTCACACATTAATGTCCGCTTATGGGAAAACAATATTCCAATTTGCTGTCATTTTCTGCTATACCATTCTCGCAATCGTTTTATGGAGGTATTCGGTTAGGTTGGGGCAATGAATGTACAGATTTGTGTTTATTGTACTTTTTTTTCCTTTGTTTTTCACACTCTTTCTCTCATACTTTGTCCTTAAAGTTGCTCACTAAATCTTGTTCACACTCTTTCTACAGTTTATATCAAAAAAAATTCATGGCTTATATGCACTAGAAAGACTGCGTTTACACTGAACGCATAAACAACCTCAAAGCGTGTACTGTTTATGTCATGTGAAAGATTCTTAAAAATGTCCATTGCCCAGACTGTGTTAATCTGTAAATGAAAATATTGGGTTGGTGGAAAAAGTCCTTTCGGATTTTTTGGGAGAGTACCTTAAATTTGTCCAATTTTGACGTTTTATAGCTCATCCTAAAGCTGAATTCAAGACGGATCGATTAATAAAAACCATTTGGAGATATCTCTTTTCTCTTTTCGACAAACGAGTCGGGAACTCGGTGAGCAAATGAATTGCCACCATACCATGGCAAATGAATTGCCGGGCAAAATGAATGGCAAAAGGGAAAAACGAAGGAAAATCGCGAAAAGCGGCGGAAAGGCTATTGCTCTGAGGGTCGCTGGTTCGACTTCCACCGGTAACAATATTTTTCAAAAATTTTTTGCTAAGATTCTGAAAATTTGTGTCTAGGGGATCATGAAACGCATGTTTTTAGCCTAGGTTTCTGCACGGAAAACCAACGAAACGTGAAAACAGCCATTTTTTGGCCCTGCCGCCCTTTACTAAAATAGCTGTAAAACTTTTAGAAAAGAGATATCTCAAAACGGTTTTTACCAATCGATCCGTCTTGAATTCAGCTTTAGGATGAGCTATAAAACGTCGTCAAAATTCGACAAATTTAAGGTAATCGGAAAATCGGAAAGGACTTTTCCATCAACCCAATAGTATTCAATGCTGTAATATTCAATGCTTAGAATTCAATGCTGAGAATTCAATGCTTAGAATTCAATGCGGAGAATTCAATGCTTAGAATTCAATGCTTAGAATTCAATGCTTAGAATTCAATGCTTAGAATTCAATGCTTAGAATTCAATGCTTAGAATTCAATGCTTAGAATTCAATGCTTAGAATTCAATGCTTAGAATTCAATGCTAAGAATTCAATGCTTAGAATTCAATGCTTAGAATTCAACGCTTAGAATTCAATGCTTAGAATTCAATGCTTAGAATTCAATGCTTAGAATTCAATGCTATAATATTCAATGCTTAGAATTCATATTCATCAGCCTACAAGAGGAAATAAACTTTGGACAAAGACGACAAAAAAAATTGTGATTTCTCAAGTTTTAATTGTTACTCGTAAGTATTTTTTAATCTTTAAATCAAAAATTTTTTTTAGCTAAAATGTTTGCAACTGGTTTTCTTTTATATGCACAAATTCAAGCTTTCTTTCCGCAATGGAAACTTACTCCTTTAAATCTGGAACTCTACTATTTGGTCCTCAAATTTGGATCCGTTGGCTATGGGATCATTGCTAGTGTCGTGATTTTATTTTGTTTTCCAAAGGTTTCTTTAAAAACTTATAGTTTAAATTGTAATTTGAACACAAAAAAACTAAAATACCGTATTTTCTGTAAGAGTAGTGCGCACTACTATATTTTCAACCCTCCTCCTGCCTGCACTACTATTACAGACTGCACTACTATTACAGAAAATACGGTAAATGATTTTTTAGACTTGGTCGAATCTGAAAAGAAGACTCATCTATCCAATTTTGCCGAAATTTTTACAACCAACTTCGTGGAAAGAAGATTCAACGAAAATCGAAATTCCTGATGTCGAGACATGGACTGTTCACCCTATCGATCGACAAACTGTTTCAGGAATACCCACCAACTCTAACAATTCAACGAAAAGAGCACGAACTAGACAAAGATTCTAATTGTAATGCTAATTTCTCACAGAAGTTTTAATGATGCATAAATTTTATTGGAAATGGAAATGGCTAAGATTAACAACGTAATCAGACAAAAAACACTGAACTGAAGAGATGGAAAGACAATTAACTGGGCTAAAAATCTCATAAGTAAGAAATCTTGCCAATTCTCTATGGACAATCGGAGATCCAAATTCACGCAATACAACAGCAATTCTAACAAAATCGATCGAACTAGCTGAACTTCAAGAATCTCAAGTTCATCTATCGTAGGCTCAAGTTCCAGATTTCTAAGCCAAGCTAAGCCAAGTCAAGCCAAACCGAACCAAGTCAAGCCAAGCCAAGGCCAAGTTAAGTCAAACTAAGCCAAGCCAAAGCCAAGCCAAGCTAAAGCTAAGCCAAGCTAAAGCTAAGCCAAGCCAAGGCCAAGTCAAGTCAAACTAAGCCAAGCCAAAGCCAAGCCAAGCTAAAGCTAAGCCAAGCCAAAGCCAAGTCAAGCTAAAGCTAAGCCAAGTCAAGCCAAACCGAACCAAGTCAAGCCAAGCCAAGGCCAAGCCAAGCTAAAGCTAAGCCAAGTCAAGCTAAACCAAGTCAAGGTAAGCCAAGCCAAAGCCAAACCAAACCAAACCAAGCCAAAGACAATTGAACACCTTGTGATGTGCATTGAAATTTTGTGATATTCCGTTGGCTTTGGCTTTGGCTTGGCTTGGCTTGGCTTTTTTTCAATTACGACCCTGCTTTTCAACCCGTTACTCCGAGTACTTTAATTTTGATTCTAAATGAAAGCTGTTTAGTTAGATTTATTTGAAATTGATTTAAAGATTATAGTTCTTTTTATTGGCTTTCAAATGCTTTATTTTCAGTAAACTTTAATTTCTACTGATTATTGCTCATTCATTTGTACCCTTTAAGATAATTTGATAAAATTTATAGGCAATAAAATAAAGAAATAATAAAAAAGCACATACATACATACAAATAAAGTTACTTTTTCAAAGGTTTATTTTCATTTTGATAGGTTTTTGGTGGTTGTTGAAGCTGTAGTTATTCTTGTTTCGTTGAGGTTCTAGGTGATGTCATTGTGGTTTTTGTTGTGGCTCCTTTTGATGTTTTTGAAGAACTTTGAGTCACAGCTCTCGTCTTGGTTGTGGATTGACGAGAGGTGACTGTCTTGCTTGCAGAAGAGGATGAAGTGGATCGAATAGTTGTGCTCTTTGTTGTCATTGCTGGATTGGCTGATTTCATTGTCATGGTTGTTGATAGAGCTGGCTTGATTGTAGTTGTACGGGAAGATGTCGATGGAGTCAATCTTGAGCCTGTAGTTGTCATGGATGGACTAGATTGATTCACTGATTTGATTGTAGTTGCTCGAGTTGTTGAGCGATGAGAAGTTGGTGATTTAACTGTTGGAGTGTATTTAGTGGTTGTTGATGTGAGCAATTTCATTGTCAATCTTGAGCCTGTAGTTGTCGTTGGAGTTGACTTGCTTGTAGATTTGATTGTCGATCGTTTTGTGACAAGATCAATAGTCGGACGGGTTCTGAATGATCGGCTTGTAGTTGAGGCTGTAGTTGGCTATAGTTGGCTATAGTTGACAATATAGTCAACGTAGCTGTAGGTGATGTAGTCGAATATCTGGTTGATCTGGTTGATCGGTTTGGTCTTAAAGTTTTGATTCATGTAGATGAGGCTGTAGCTATAGTTGGCACAGTTCTATTTGATTTTATTGTAGCAGATTTAGATGGCGTTGATCCATTGATGCTTGTTGTTGTCATCGTTGAGCTCTTGTGTCTCATATCATTTGAATGTGAGTGATGATTGAAGCATATCTCTTCACTACTAGACGATGATGAAGAGAACGTGAATGACTAGAAGACTCTTAGTATAATCGTCAAATTTATGAACATAAAATCGAACCAATCACTTTCCAAGAACCATAACTCTAATCATACCAGTTTAAAACAGTTAGGCATTCAAATTTTATACATTTTGTTTCAAATGTATGTTTCGAGCGCTAAGCCGACTGAAAGCCAGCAGGTCTAGGCTTTTAAAAACCTACCTTGATATTGTATAAGCTCCAAAGCACTAAGCTAACACTAATAAAGCTAAATCACATTTTTAAAAGCAGATAATATAGCTATTTTATAAATTTCTATGATTTAAGCAAACCTTAGCGTCAATGAGAGAAGCAGAAAAGAAAAGAGCGATGAAAAAAAGCTTGAACATGATTGAAATGTAAATGAGATGTCTTCACAACTCTATTATATACAAAGAATTCCTTCAAAAGACAGCTTGACAAATAGAAACAAAACAAAACAAAACAAAACATCTTTTCTATATAAATTTATCATATTATGAACTTTTTTATGCAAACAAGAGAATCCCGACATTTTTTTGATGAATTCAGACTTTGTTTTTCTTGGATAACTTTAAGCAAATAGATTGTTTAAGTGTTATTTTCCATGAAAGCAAATATGTTTTCCTTTGTGACATCAGAAAAAGCTTTGAAAGCATTATAAATATTGAAAAAAAAACAGCATAATACTAAACTGAAATCATTGTTTTTTAAAAAACTCAAAGCTCAATTTGCGTTACGAATTTCAGTAATTATTCGGCTTTATTATGCTTTATTATTTGTGGATATTAACATGAATCTCAGATTGTTTTGAAGCTCTGAGTAAAATGTTGAACATCTCAAATTGTTTTGGAGCTCTGAGCAAAATGAAATCCACAAGAAAAGCCGTTTGGGATCGATCATCGACGAGTGCCAAGTTCTTGACCAACTTGCATCCCGATTTTATATAAGTTTATGTTAATAAATTTTGATAAAATAAATAGTTTCTAAAAGCTGACGTTTTAAGCTATCTAAATTTGATTAAAACTTCTTGATCTGACAAGTTTAAGGTGCTTAAAAATGAGCTACAAGTCGGCCAAAAAATTGGCCCCTCACCGTTAATCGTAAAGATCGTTTGTTTTAGCAGGTTCACTCTGTGAGTGTGTAAATATAGGAGAAAATATCTAGTTAATATTTTAAGTTAATGCTTATACATCCTGACTCCAAACTTTTAGCTTATACATCTTGACTGCTGAACGTTTTACTAAAATGTTTCAACTTTCAAAAGTTGAAACATTCATAGCTTTATAGGGGGTAGGCTAGTTTCCGAAGTTTTTTTTGCGCAACTGGCCATAACTTTCTTCTAAGTCGGCCAATCTTTATGATTTTGGTTTCATTTTGTTGCACTTATTGAGATCTACAAAATGACACCAAAATCCTAAAGATTGGTGGACTTAGAAGGAAGTTATGGCCAGTTGCGCAAATGACCCAGTTGCGAAAACTAGTCTACCCTAAAAACTAGAAAACTTACGAAAAATGCATAAAATTTGAGAGACAACGATTCGTTTATTAGCGGTAGCCCAAATTTCAATTGGGTTATTGGCAGCTTCTGCTCGTTTTTGATTTCTGAAACGGGATGGCTATGGGGATGATGAGTCGCATAGATTCCATAACCAACAGCACCAATTTTTAACATTAAAAGAAAATATTCAAGGTCCAACTCGACGAGATTCAATTCAGGAAAAAATGCTTGCAATTGGCCGTAGATTACGTGAGCTGTTGTAAGAAATTTTGCTGAAAAGAAGAAAAATTTTGAGGTAAAAACTAGGAGTAGGCTAGTTTCCGCATTTTTTTTTGCGCAACTCGCCATAACTCTCTTCTAAGTGAACCAATCTTTATGATTTTGGTTTCATTTTGTTGCACTTATTGAGATCTATAAAATGAAACCAAAATCAGAAAGATTGGCCGACTTAGAAGAAAGTTATAGCGAGTTGCGCAAACGACCCAGTTGCGCAAAAAAGTTGCGGAGACTGGCCTGCCCCCTTTATAGCTAAAATATTTCATTGTTAGTAATGAACTAGGATTTCTAGAATCTACACTTTATCGTACGGCTTAATATGAAAAATGAAATTGATATTGAGACCGATTGAACTCAATTGCGAACAATTGCGGTTCAAAATTGAATACCAATCATTCGGGAGTGAGTTTCCAGTAATAACCTCATACAAAATGCTATAAACGATTGGGTATTTGGGTTTTGATACTTAAAATTACCTTCATTCAACCTCTATGCCTATCAATTAACTAAAGTTTTTACTTGGAATGGTTTGATTTTTCAAAAAGATGAAGCATTGTTTTAAAAATAGTAATAAAATAGTAAAAAACTGTGGCTTTTTGTTAGAATTTTGATTTCAGATGAAATCAAATGAAAATCACCGACTAAATTGATCAATTCAAGTCTTGTCTAGATGCTGGTCTTGCTATTCAGGTTATGGAGAAGCAAGGTTGAACTGAGTGATCAATCCAAGATTGATAACTCACTTAGTTAACGAGTTAACTTATTCTCTATCGTTAGTTAACGATTTAACTTATTCTCTGTTGCAAAAAAAGTTAGATCCAACAATTTCCAACAGTTAGATCCAACAACAACAACATTTCAGGCCCAGATCTCAGCGGCTAAGTCTTCTCCAGCTTCAGCTGCAATTTATGGAGAAGCAAGGTTGAACTGAGTTATCAATCCAAAGATTGATAACTCAGTTAGTTAACGAGTTAACTTATTCTCTGTTGTTGGTTAACTAGTTAACTTATTCTCGGTCGTTAGCTAACTAGTTAACTTATTCTCAAAGTTAGCTCCAACAACAACAACATTTCAGGTTCAGGCTAAGTCTTCTCCAGCTTCAGCTGCTCTAGCAAGCTCTGAAAAGGATTTAATTCGTTTTCAGTTCGAAATTTCAATCATTTTTCCCTCATTTTTAGTATTTTCTATTTGCTAGATGATCTTTTTTATATATTAAAATCCATATGGAAAAATTTGTGACAAAAATGCATTTCAATCTCAACAAAATTCCACTGCTTGACAAATCAAACTGTTCAAAGACAAACCAAAAAACCAAAATAATGTAAAAGCAAATGGGAATTGCTTTCCTTTTCAATTCTTTTTCAAATTGGCCCCAAGAAGTCTGTTCTCTCCTTTTGATTCTTTTCAATCCCTCAATTGTCCTCGATACTCGATTTCCTCTGACTCCGAAATGACTCCGAAAAAAGCGAACGCGTGCCAATTTGCGCATTAGCCTCGAATGTTCAATAAAAATGGATTCGGAAAAGGGAAAGGCTATTTAAAAAGATTTCGATCTAGACTCAGGGTTGTTCTAAAGCCATTCTCTGGCCTGGATTCTGATCTTCCTTGGCATCAAACCTGGCTCACAAAATATGAGCTCTTAGATGCCAGGGCTAGATTTGATCTTGCTTAACCTGGCTAAGATCTAGGGCCTAAGAATGACTTTACAAATAAAACAAGTAAACCAACATGTTTAATAGTAAGTTGGATTAGTAAGACAGAGCACTTCAATCCAAGCAGCCAGCAATTCAGGCTTAAATTCAACCACAAAGTTTTCTCGAGACATTTAATTGTATCTTGTTACTGAAAGTGTTTAGTTAATTAATAAAGTAGAAAAGAAAAAGATGAAGAGAGATTGTATCACGTGAATCAAGGCTTTCCCTCAAAATCTATCCTTTCTTTTTTTTTTCTACACTCGATCTTTGTCTGTTTTTTTTGCGGCTTTCAAAAGAAAACTCTCATCAAAACACAATTCTTCAAACACAATATATTGCGTGCATTTTTCAATCTTTTTAACTCATTAACGACCGCGCATCTTTTGCGAAACGCCAGATTTTGACCAGGGATCAAAATGAATTAACTAAATCCCAGAAATTTGCACATGAGGGCTTAAAAGACTCTAGAATATGAATTCAGCCTTAAATTTAAGCCAACAAAACCCCATATAGTTTATTTTTGCAGTTTCTTTAATTCGTTTTATCTTATACGATAATTTCTAGTAGCTAACTTCTCGATAAATGTATGCTATATGTTACCGGCTCTGAATTTCCTTTAAAATTGTTTTGAGCATTCAAAAATTATTGGTTACCTCACGAGGGAACTAAAAATACTTACAGTACTGGACAATGAAATATCATATTTGAAAAATGATCGTCACTTTCGCGCGTAACTGTAACTCCCTTGTCTTTGAGCATAAACTATTAGTGTTATACATTTTCTGAAAGCTCTTTTCAAGGGCTACACAATGGTAATATTAATGTTTAGAAATACGGCAAAGACAAGGGAGTTACAGACGCGCGAAAGTGACGATCGTTTTTTCAAATATGATATTTCATTGTCCAGTAGTGTACCTTCTCAGATCGACTCCAAAATTACAGCGGGGAAAGAACATCACAAAGTAAGGATTGTCTCAAGTTTTTAGCTGCTAAATGTTAGAAATAACTGAAATATAAGGCTTCAAAGTTTTAGCTTAAAATTAAACATTTTTGGGTTTTTGAAGCCGGTTTAATTACCCAAGTGCCGACTTCATATCAAGGGCAGTGTGCCAGACGCCGTTTTTTCCTACGAGCGACACATAAAGAACGCAAAAAATTTCTTTTTTAGGTTTTTACGAAAAATTACACAACTTCCCAATAAAACTAATGTCAGCTTCGGAAAGAGAATCGAAAATTACATGCTCATGCAAATGCAAACTCGGCATTGAGTCAAGCCGTGGCTCAGCATTGAGTCAAGCCGTGGCTCAGTGTTGAGTCAAGCCGTGGCTCAGCGTTGAGTCAAGCCGTGGCTCAGCGTTGAGTCAAGCCGTGGCTCAGCGTTGAGTCAAGCCGTGGCTCAGCGTTGAGTCAAGCCGTGGCTCAGCGTTGAGTCACGCTCTGTGTCAATCGATTCTTTTAGTTGTTTGAATCAAAGGTTTTCTTGAAAAAAGTAAAGGAATTTAAGTTATAAATTGTCAGAGTTTTATGCAATGATTGCTAAATACACTAGATATTTGTTTAATGATAGTTGAAGGGCTTTGAATTAGTGTATTTGTTAGTTTTCTTGAAGTAAAAGCTCATATAAAAAAGAATTATCATTTCAAATTGACGTGAATTCAAATAGAAATTCAAATTCAAATTGCCTACGCTCTTATCCTTTGTTGAATCTAAAAAATGCTCATAAGCCCATAAGAAATCGTTTTTCTCGTGCAAAAAAGTGAGCTGGAAGACATACTTTTCTCAAAAACCTCAAAAATTTTAAGAAAAAGCTGCACTCATTTATTTACGAGTAATTTCTTGGAGTCCACTTGTAAATAATAGTAAATCTTCTTGAATTAGTGGATTCATTTTTAAGAAATCTCTAGTCAAACTTTTCGAGAACTTTCTTTCTAACCTAATAGTTTAAAATAATTGGTTTTTTCTGGCTTCAGGTTCTGTCGAACAAAGTAAACGAGAGCTTAGCGATCAGCCTTGTTCTCTCAATATCGATCAGCCCTGTTCTCTCAACATTGATCAGCATTGTTCTCTCAATATCGATCAACCCTGTTCTCTCAACATCGATCAGCATTCTTCTCTCAACATCGACCAGCCTTGTTCTCTCAATATCGATCAGCATTCTTCTCTCAACATCGACCAGCCTTGTTCTCTCAATATTGATCAACCCTGTTCTCTCAACATCAATCAGCCCTGTTCTCTCAATATCAACCAGCCTTGTTCTCAAGAACTTTCTTTCCAACCTATTAAAATATGTCAGTTTGTCAGCTGTCAGTTTTCTTGAAGAAGAAGCTCATATAAAAGAATTATCATTTCAAATTGACATGAATTCAAATAGAAATTCAAATTCAAATTGCCTATCCTTTGTTGAATCGAAAAAAATGACATACTTTATTAGATTTAAACTTAAACTGTGAGCTTTTCAAAATAATATTTGAATGTTTGCAAAATTGTTAGCTATTTGTTAGGTATTTATTAGCTTTTATTAGCTATTTATTAGTTATTTATTAGCTATTTGCTAGCTATTTATTGGCTATTTATTAGCTATTTATTAGCTATTTTTTAGCTATTTTTTAGCTATTTATTAGTTATTTTCTCAAAATTTATTTCCAAAAATTCACAAGCGAAGAAAGAATTTCATATCGGCGCGATTTCTAACATGGATATCGGATTTTCATGAAAAATTAGCTTAAGTGATACGTCAAAAATTCACAACTTTTTGTATCAAAGAGAAAAAAACAAAAAATATTCAATCAGATCATCAAAATGACAAGAGAATAAAACCATTTTAATAAAAATAATAAAAAAAAAAGAACAAGCTCAATTTTCTCTTCTAAAAAATCACCGAATTGAATTTTTAGGGGATTGTAGAAAGTGGCAAGATGATTTTTATGAGAGACACTGGTTTGAAAAAAGGTTTGACATTTGGTCAGAGGTGATCGGAATAAATAACAATGCTAGAAAATTGTACTTTTTACTTTAACAAAAAATTCAAACGTTCTTTCTTTTCTAATGCAAAGCGTTTATCAATTTCAATTTCCTGGTTTTCCCGTTTATCAATTTCAATTTCTCTTTCAGATACTCGGAAAGTCGTTTCATTTTTTTGAGCACAAAGTACATAAAAATATCTAATTATCAAAGTCTTTTATTGAGTCCAATATTGGGCGGATTGATCGGTGGAAAGATCGGAGTGCATTCCGGGTGGAACACCCATTCCCTCAAGTGAATTCAAAACAGCTGACACGGGAAGACTCATCGATGAGCTGAGGCCAAGATCTGAAATCAAGAATTGAAGTTGGAAAATTTTATTTGTAATGCCGGGCGTAAAGTCGCGTAGTCTAACTTTAAAGGTCTTGTTCTCTGTTTTGCTTTAAGCTATATTGTGTGCTTGGTTGTGAAATGATAGCGCTTGAAATCTAGTATTAGTATCAAAAGTGTAGTTGGGATTAGGGCTGGGAAGAAATGATTTTCTAAAAAGTTAGACTACGCGATTGTACGAGGAGTTAGACTACGCGATTTTATGAGGAGTCAGCCCACGCGATTGTATGAGGAGTTAGACTACGCGATTGTACGAGGAGTTAGACTACGTGGCTGTACGAGGAGTTAGACTACGCGATTGTATGAGGAGTTAGACTACGCGATTGTACGAAGTTATGTACTATTAGAGTATTTACGGTAGCTACTTGCTGCCTTGCAATCTTTAGAATGTTATAGGATGAACATTTTGATGACTCTTTCCTAGGATTGTCAATTGGCCTCTCAGCTGATATTTCAAATCGAACTCATTGCATAAAAGTCTAACAATTTCTGTACTCTTGCCCTCTTCTTCCCTTTCCGGTGGTCTGTTGGATAGGGATCTCTAGATTGGGATATACGATAAAATCCCTTTCCCCATCAAGTCTTGACCTATCGCCTCTCTTTCAACATCCCCTTTTGCAACTCTGATTTGCAACCATCTCACAGCTGTAAATGTTTTGGGAAAACATGTGTGAATAGGCAAAGAAATGAGATGAGAACAAGCTCGTTTTATTTGAACGATTAATCTTATAAAAGTCAAGATAAATGGTAGAGTTTTGGTTAAGTTTTAGGTTTTAAACTCGGAGCTCATAATATCAGGCTTTGTCATTGTTAAATCCATTGTTAAATCCATTGTTAAATCCATTGTTACATTCATTGTTAAATCCTTTCTATAAATTCAAATCCTTTTTTCCATTGAACTTGATATTTTCAAAAGATTCGTAAGAAGCAAGGTCGATGGTTTCCCAGCGACTCGGCTAGTTTAGGAAAAAGGAAAAGAAAACGGGAAACTACCGTATTCAATGGAAAGAATTTCTCAAATGAAATCTTTGAGCAAGGAATTGATTGATTTCTTAAACTATGAGCAATTGATTGATAAAATAATCTTGCTTGATCTTGAGCTTGCCAAAACGTTTACCAGTTTACCAGTAACAAGTTTATCAAAACGAAAGATTGCTGTTGCTATTGTTTAGCGATTGAATTAGACAATGTTACTTTTAAAAAACTTTAACCAATTCCTTTCTTTTTAAACACTTTGTATCAAATTTGAATCAAATTTGAAATCAATTTCCTCAAAATCAAACCTCCAACAGTGGATTGTGATAGAGAATTTGTTGACATGCTCATTGCTGTCGTTGAAAATGGTTGTGAAGAGACTGATGGGGGATTCATTCGAGCGTAAGGCTAAAATTAGAGCTTTTTTCTTAAGAACTTTCATTAAAAGATAACTTTGGCTTGTTAGAGAAAATACGATAGCTTTTTTAGATACAAATTCATGATATAACATGGATGATACGATGTACTCGATTTGGAGCTGTGAAACGAGCACGAGAACAATACACAAGCACGCTTAGGCCCAAAGCTGGCGAAACAAAGAGCCAATGATCTAGCCGGGATTGAACCTCGACTAAGATACAAGGCTCTTAACCAGTTGGCTAGACTGCGAACAGTACTAATATTAACATTGTTACCATTGCCTAATCGTTTCTCAGCGTTCTTATTAATCAGATGACTGTTTATTGATCTATTTTCTATTGATTAATCTAAGATTGATTAAATTTTAAGCTTTAAGATTAAGAAAAAGCTCTGGAAAAGCCTAAATCTGTTAAAATTAAAATCTAAATCTGTATTGATCTATTTTCTATTGATAAATCTAAGATTGATTAAGTTAAAAGCCTAAATCTAAGCTTTTCCGGAGCTTTTTCTTGCTTTTTCTATCAATTATTATCTATTTATTATTGTAATATCAAATTTTCTAGATTTAAAATCCTTACATGAAATGAGGCGGTGTCATATCTTGAAGAAAACATATGATGATAAGATCCAAAGTCGGCTGGCGGTTGTTGAGGCATTCCGAGTCCGGTGTTAAAGGCGGTAAAACTAAAAACAATTTTTAAAGAGATAAATTGACTATAGATGATCTGAAATATAGAAAAAAAATGGATTTGGATTGTTTTAAACTAACCCATATGGATCATGCGCAAGTCCAGTATACATTGGGCCAGAAACGGAAGCAAAACTGAAACAAGCTTTGTTTTTTGTAATCAAATTTGAATCTGAGACTTTAAATGAGAAATCAATAATCAAATCTATCATAAGAATCAATCTAGAAATGAAAAACATTTCTAATTTTAAGTCTAACGCTAAATTTCATATATAAATATTACCCTAAAGAACTCGAATTTTTAAAGGCGTTGAATCTTTAAATTGAATTAAATAATTGAAATTCAGCTATCTTTGAAACTTTCTAAGATAGTATTAAACTAACTTTTGTGCGGAGGCCACTGGTGAGCCGCCAAGCGGCTGTGAAAGTGCTGACGCTGAGCCAGCGCTTCCCGGTTGTGATGGTTGAGGTGTCCCATTGCTCAATCCTGAATCCAACGGTCCACCCGGTCTCTTATTCCGCAATTTCTCCTCTCTTCGCCATTTTGCTCGACGATTTGAGAACCAAACCTGAATTCAGTCTTTTTCTCTACTGTAGCTATTGATTTCGCTGACACCTGCCACTTTTTTTTCCTACGGTAACAAAGATTGATGTTCTTTTCTTTGAAAACAGATGGCCAAATGGTCAAATGGTAAAATTTGAACTAGTTTTAAAGGTTTTTGAAAGTTTTGCAATAAGCAAAGGCAAAGAAGCAAGTGATATTCAAAATTCTGACAAATCTAATCAATCTATTACAAAAAAAATCCTATTTATTTGATTATAAGCTTCTAAATTTACTTGTAAAATTGTTTATAAAGAAAAATGGGTAAAAAGTAATATCAAATTTGCATAACAATATCTAGATTTGTATTTTGTTCAATCGTACCTCTGGAAAAGATTTCTCAAGATTGAGCAAGCTTTAATTAAAGCTAGATTTAGTTCTATAGTGTAAATAGTAAAGTTTATTTCAAATTCGGACTACCATTTTTCTCTAATAGTAGTGCACGCCGGCCAGCCGAGTTGATGACTATTTTACGGCTTCCAAGCTTTCCCAGAAGCTCAACACTCTAACCATCCACTAGATCTCATTGTCAGCTACATTTTCCGACCCCACATCGATAGGTTCTGATAAGCGATTCTCGAGATTTCGAGGAATCAGGGTGCACTACTATTAAAGAAAATACGGTATGCTAAAGTTTGCTTAAAGAAAGATTTTTCCCTAATCCATCAAAATCAATCCCCCAATCTTTCAACAGCTCATCGATCAATGTAATGGTGATTATGAGGTTGATGGATGAAGAGAAGAGACATTCATTTTCTCCTTTATGAGTTCACTCATCTATTCACTTTCTTTCCTCTCGATCTCCTATCTCAACTCTTGATCTAATCTCGAAGGTGTTGCAAAAGAGCAATACACTCTTTTCTCTCCTCTCTTTTCTTTTTATGGTAACACTTTTATGGTCATCATAATTTTAAGTGAAATAAAATTTATGGACTAATAAGTATCTATGATTTAAAGAAATTAAAGTCAAATTCTAGTTCTACAGGTTACCAGTTATAAGTCTTCTTCTTCTTTAAAAGCTTAAACTTAAATTTAAGCTTAGATTTAAATTTATAGACTAATAAGTATCTATGATTAAAGGAAATTAAAGTCAAATTCTAGTTCTACAAGTTACCCTTTACAAGTCTTCTTCTTCAAAAGCTTAAACTTAAATTTAAGCTTCAATTTAAATTTAAATTAGTAACTAAACGATACTATCAAACCTCATTACTGTTATCTATCATAACTATCTATTAAAACCTCATCGATCTATTAAAACCTCATTAAAACCTCATCTTAAAGCCTTATCTATTAAAATTTATATATTCAATAATAGATTACTTTTAAATTTCATGTTCTTGATGAGCTTGAGCTTTAAAATTTTTTTATATTATAGATTTAACTTCAAGTTAATGCTTGAGATTTGAAATGGAGTAAACGATACCTATCAAACCTCATCTCTAAACAATAATATTCTTTTATCTACTTATATAGATGTTTATCTAAAGTTTCTTTCTTCTATTATTCTATTTCTATTTCTTCTAACATCTAACAACATTAAACTATCAATTTTTCTCAAAAGCTCTGCATAGGATACAAAAAAAAAATCGAATGTTTTCTAGCCGGATAGAATTGAATAAACTTTAAAATTTAACTCAATAATTCAAGTAGAGTTTTGTTAACTTAAAAATAACTTATATAAAGTAAAAAGAGTTTTAAATAAATGAAAAAATATTTGAAAAAACGATCGTCACTTTCGCGCGTCTGTAACTCCCTTGTCTTTGAGTTTAAACTATTAGTGTTATACATTTTCTGAAAGCTCTTTTCAAGGGCTACACAATGGTAATATTAATATTTAGAAATACGGTAAAGACAAGGGAGTTACAGACGCGCAAAAGTGATGATCGTTTTTCAAATATAATATTTCATTGTCCTACTGGATAAATCTCTATTTTCTCAAATTCTTTATCGATCTCAACTCTGTTTTGATTTTTGAATACTGAGAAAGCAAGAGTGTTTTAAGTTTTTCTTTTTTTTTTGTAGACAAAACCAAGGCTGAGCGTTACTCAAAATTTTCTCAAGAGTACTAGTTTTCTCTCGAGAAAGTTTTCACTTGAAAATTGAAAAAGAAAAAAATAGTTAGCTATTATTAAAAGCAAAGATTTTCTTAAACAAAAAGTAAGTTAGAAGTATTTAGAAGTATTTAAAAAAAGCTTACCTGTATCCTGGCTTCAGGAAGACCGATTTTTTGCGCTAATCGCTCTCGAGCGAAAACATCCGGATAATGGGTTCGTTCAAATTCTAGAAATGATGAGTTATCGATTTCTTTTTTTAAATTTATAAAGAAAACTAGAGAAAAATAATAGTTAAATAGTTAAATATTTCGTTTTTTACAAATAAATTTCAATTTAAAAAAGGAATTTGGGGTTTAGGAAGAATAGACTATCAAAACATTGTTTTTTTTATTTTACTCTTTCAATCCTATCCAAATCAATTAAATTAAAGCAATTTTAAAGCTTGATGCTTTAGATCTTTAGAGCTAAAACTATGCAAGAAACCAAAGCAAATTCACAATATTACTTTGGAAACTTGTGTGAAATCCAGTGTCTCTAATAGCTATGGGTGAGGTCATTATTATGTAACTTGAGCCCCGACAAGGTCATCATCTTTCTAGATTCTACTGATGGCTGTACTTACATTTATTCACATGAATAATGTAATATAAATAATACCTAGCACTCAATTTATAAGTCTTAAATGTAAGGAGGAAAAAAACTGGAAAAAACAACCCAAAAACCCAGCCGGCGGGGCTGAACCCTTGACCTCTTGAGACGAGGCTCTTCCAAGAGACCAGGCTCTTAGCCACTCGGCCATTCCATGCCTGCTAGCCCCTCGACAAAATTAGGTACAGATCTCACTGCTGATCAAAAAGTCTTTTCATTTCACTTTCAATTCTCTAACTTTTCTCTTGGCAAACTTAACTAACTTCCTAGATTCTTAGATCTATTTTAACTATAAGATTGTAAGTAGTATTGTACTGGAATGACTTACAAGTAAATTTTTTACTGCAATATTCAATTCTCACCTTTCTCCAAGGCCTCAATCTGTTCTTGACTGAACGAGGTTCTGTTCCTCTGCAATTTCCTCTTCAACCGCATCCTCGCCGCCGCATCCTCGTCCGGATCATTTGGCGGTTTTTGATCCTCATCTGAAACTAGAAATGAATAAATTCAAAAACAGAAAATCAATGAAACCTCCCCATCTAATTGAATCAATTCAAACATTATATTTCTCTTTTTGGACTTTCGAATTAGCGATGATTCGATTATAAGAAAAGGGGTATAAATTGAGAGAAATCGAGAGGTTTAGACTTCATTTCATATGGATTTTCAGCTCTTAAAGCTCTTAAACATTTCTCTATTCTATAAAATTATCAGAAGATAAATCAACTGCCTAATCTTTCAAGTACTTTTCAATTTTTCGAATTTTAAAGTGATTTGAAGGTTGATGATTTGACAATGACTTTTCTAGCTGCAAATGAAGATTGCTTAGAGTGAAGCTTTACAGCTGAAAGTTATCAAACCCTTATCCCGATTTCGGCGCGCGATCGGCCGACGAATCGGTGGCGGCATTTGGGGCACAAAATGGGGCGCCTGAGCGAGCAGGCTGTGATGAGCTGCCGTTGTTAGCATCTTCAAAATGAAGATTGAATGAAAAGAAATGGGAAAGCCAATGGTTTTCTCCGTATCATTGCCGAGAAAACGGTAGATCTCCGCCTCTCACTCAAAACCTATCCCTCCCCCTTCACTCAAGAGCCTAATCGACACTGACAGGCAGGCCGCGCGTGCACCATGATGTTTCAAAATACTTTAAAATCGATATCATTTCCCCGAAGAAGTAAAACCGTACGCGGATGCATTGAGGTAGACGGTGGATAGACGGGATGCGAGTAGGGATTCGTCTTGACTTATTTTCTGAGTCGAGAAAAAAGTAGATTGGGGAAACTGTCGCGTTTGATTAGGATCACAGTCGTCAAACTGGAGAAGATGGGATGGAGGAGATGGGGAGAAGAAGAAAAAAAAACCCTCACCCCGCCCACGTCCGACCGTAGTCGTAGCCCAATCGCATTGATCTCTTTTCTATATCCACATCCACATCGATTCAGCTTTTATCAAAAGCCTTTTCACAGTTAGAAATAGACATCAATTCAACGCTAATCTGGGATAGACAAGCGTAGTTCTTTTCTTTTTCTTGCTCTTCGATATAGTGAGATAAAATTGAAATGAAAAGATATTTAATAAAGATTTAGAAATACAGATTTCTAATCTTTTCAAAAGCAAAAACAAAAATTATTGAAATTAAATCATTGAAAAACTGTTCAAAATCAACAAAATTGACTAAAATAAGAAAAAAATTCGATTAGAAATTTGTAAGATGAGTTTTTTTATTGTAAAAATGTATTGTTTTATTGTTTTTATTGTTAATTTAAGAATCTAGATCAAATATAAAGAATATGGATTCAGCTTTAATCAGGGTAAGCCTTAAGTTATTTAAAAGATTCATTATAATATATAAAAACAATTTTTCAATCGCTATCTATTCCTGGGATAGTCAATTTTGCGTAATTCTTTTAAAAATACCTCTTCTTTGCTCAATTAAACACAGAAATAATTAGTGGGATCAAATTGAAGCTCAAGAAAACTCAGCTATCTATATAAAGAATCTCAAGAAAATACAGCGATCTCTATAAAGAATCCTCAGAAATCTCTAATCAAGATTCAAAAACCAAAATTTGTTTAAATTAAAGAATCCTGAAAAACTGTTCAAAGATCCTCAAAATTGCGCGATCTAAAATAAGAAAAAAATCGCTCAAGAAATTTGCAGCGATGACTATTTTAAAGAATCCTAAAAATATATTGTTTTATTGTTTTTATTGTTAATTTAAGCATCTAGATTAAATTATTGAAAGAAATAATGATTTAGATTAATCAGGGTAAACCTTAAGAATTTGCAGCGATCTATATTAAAGAATCCCAGAAATTGCGATCTATATTAAAGAATCCTCAAGAATTTGCCGCGATCTATATTAAAGAATCCTCAAGAAAACTTGCAGCGATCTATATCAAAGAATCCTCAAGAATTTGCAGCGATCTATATTAAAGAATCCTCAAGAATTTGCAGCGATCTATATTAAAGAATCCTCAAGAAAACTTGCAGCGATCTATATCAAAGAATCCTCAAGAATTTGCAGCGATCATAAAAAGATCCTCAAGAAAACTGCAGCGTCTATATTAAAGAATCCTCAAGAAAACTTGCAGCGATCTATATCAAAAGCATGGTGTTTTTTTCCGTTAAAAGTGACATCTGAAACATCAGAAACATCAGAAACATCAGAAAGTATTTGACTGTCTATAACTATAAAAAATGAATAATTACGTTGAAGAAAACTCGACTCAAAGCAAAATAAACTTATCGATTACAAGTTTACAAATCCATTTTCACAATTAACACCCGTAATTCACAATCGGTGGTTTTAAAAGAAAAATATGAAAAGAAAAAATACTAATCTTGGATTTACGGCTGCCAATTGTGAAAATGGATTTGTAAACTTGGAATCGAGAAGTTTTTTTTACTTTGAGTCGAGTTTTCTTCAATGTAATTATTCATTTTTTATAGTTATAGACAGTCAAATACTTTCTGATGTTTCTGATGTTTCTTATGTCACTTTTAACGGAAAAAACATCATGCTTTTGATATAGATCGCTGCAAATTCTTGAAGATTTTCTGATTTCTAATCAGATTTCAATCGCACTACCGTATTTTCGAAATGGAAAAAAATCCACACAGTTCAAATCGCCTATCAGTTCAAATCGACGTGACGATCGATCAACCTTGATAAATGGGGAATGAAGAAGAAAATGAAGAAGAAAATGGAGAAATATGTTCAACCAAAATGACAGGAAACAAGAGATTTGACTTTGATTGATTTGAGGAAAGGTTATGAAGTTTGAGAAGTCAGAAATGGATATTTAGATTCGTGGAGACAAGTTGAGTGGCTACTAGTTACAGAATTGCTTTCTTTTGTCAAATACTACAAGTTTTAAATTAGTTTACAAGGCAGGCATTGAATTGAATCGATTTTGAATCGAATTTGAATCAAATTTGAATCGAATTAATTCATTCTTTAGTCTCTACAATTCTTCTTTTATTGGGTTCTAAGTTTGTGTGTCATTTTGTCAATTACAATGTTCTGTTAGCACTTTTTTATGCTTACATCAATGATATTGATATATATTATTATCATAAATCATTTGTAGCTTTGATTTTTACTTTAGGAACAAGTTGATAAGTTGACAAATTGGTTAATTGATCAGTTAACCAATTGGTCAATTGACAAATTGATCAATTGATCAGTTAACCAATTGGTGAATTGATCAGTTAACCAATCGATCAGTTAACCAATTGACCAATCGATCAGTTCACCAACTAATCAGTTAACCAACTAGTCAGCTAACCAACTAGTCAGCTAACCAACTAGTCAGCTAACCAACTAGTCAGTTAACCAACTAGTCAGTTAACCAACTAGTCAGCTAACCAACTAGTCAGCTAACCAACTAGTCAGCTAACCAACTAGTCAGTTAACCAACTAACCAATTAACCAACTAACCAATTAACCAACTAACCAATTAACCAATTGACCCATTGATCAGTTATTTCAAGAAATAGAAAATAAACTTAAATATCTGACTACAAAAAAATACCTAGCAATTTGACTAATAAAAAATGAAGCTAACCTACTTATGCAAAGAATACTTTAGATTATCCTAGTTTCACAAAATTCAAAGCTTTTCTCAGACTATCCGTCTATCAACCATTCGTCTATCTCTTTTTATACTAGCCTAGTCACTAATTTCATTTGCAATGTTTGTTTTGCAAGCGAAATTAGATTAGCCATCACTTTTCTCAAGTCTTTCATCGCTTAATGATCGTGGGAATTTCGGCGATATTGTTGCTTTGTCTGCAGTGAATGAATCGATTTTGAGAGGAGACTAACTCAATTAGATCATCGAGTTGAGGAAGGAGAAAGGAGAAAGGACTCAAAAATCAGACAAGAAGTACTATGATCAATCTATTCATTGAATTGTCGAACTTTGAATTTCCTTTCGCCTACAAGGCTTCTTTAATTGACTCCAAAGCTCATCTTTTTCTCATCTTTTCATTTTTCTTTAATCAATTTCTCAAAAAAAAATCTATTTTTAGATATTTTAATCTTTAAAATCAACTAAATTTATTTTTCACAATGCTTAAAATCTTTTTTTCAATGGCTTCTTTTAAAATGATACACAATGCTTTTGAAAAAGAAAGAAATACAACAAAATGACTAATCCAGAACATAGAAAAGTTAAAAGAAGATTCAAAATTGACATTTAAAGTTGAAATCTTGACTTTCAATTCTCCAATCCTAGCTTTACTGTTTCCAATTATTCAATTCGTTCATTTTTCAGAACCCTTTTATTTACACTATCATCAGAAATAGTTCACTCTTCTAGAAAACCCCTTGCGCAATCAATCTGACTACTGTACGATGTCTAAACAAAATCCTATTTTGCTCAAGATCAATCCCTCTACAGTACGACAACTTTTTATAAAAACTCATGATCAGATCGCGCAACGTTCCAAATCTTTTTTTTGCCGTGTGCATTTTTTCGAATTCTTGGGGAAGACTTTTTGCAGGCAATGGATCGGGTTCAACATGGGCGGACTACAGGAGAAAGTGACAGTCAAGGGAGGGGAAGGCTTTCTTTTTCCTCATGAGATAAAGAAGAGCACTCAGGTGAGTTGAGGTGGTCTATGAAAAGGAAAAAGGGATATGGTGGGGATGGTCGATAATGGGCAGTCGAGCGTGAGGAGTTGGGGGATGGATGGGTAGGGTTGGGTAGAGCTGGGTAGGGCTGGGTAGGGTGGGTTGGGTAGCTGAATCCAGTGACTATGCGAGTCCGCCCTTATCATCCCAATCTCTCCTTGTTTCTCTTCCCATCACCAGTCAGCCTCACATTATGCAACCAATGAACTCACGCAGGGATTCTGGGCTAGAGAAGGTACAAAGAAGGTACTATTCATACTGATGAGCTTTGTAAAGTATTGCACAAGATTGACTGTAGCAGTGAAATCTCGGCAGTTCTTTTTCATAAGATTGGTTCTCTTGTAAATCTCTTGTAAAAGAAATAGAATTGTTTAGAAATCAAGCTTTAAACTCTTCAAATATCTAGTAGAAATTGGATTTAAACCTAAAGTTATAATAGAAACAAAAGCACGAACTAGAACTCAACATCTACAAAACCAAATTGAAAAATTTGGACTTTGTGATAGCGCTTCTTTTTAGCAAAATCAAAGGCTACATTTTGGTGGAATGAGAAATCCTATTGCTTTAATACTTTAACTAGAAAGATACTTTAAAGCTACTACTGTAAGCTTTGACTTTAAACCTGATCCAGAGATTTTCACAAGCTGATAGCTTTGATGAAAAGCTGATAGCTTTGATGAACAGCTGATAATTTTGATGAACAGCTTTGATGAACAGCTGACAGCTTTGATAAAGAACTCATAGCTTTGATAAACAGCTGACAGCTTTGATGAAAAGCTGATAGCTTTGATGAAAAGCTGATAGCTCAATAACAAGTTAAAGTTTTAAATCCCTGAAACTCCTAAAAATTTGGTCACAATTTCCCACATTTCCTTTCAAAAACTCTTTGCAACTTATTACAACTCATTTCTCTAATCCAGAAATCTTTATCTTGTTTACTAATCACCAAACCTGGCCCATTCATTCAATAGATTGAAACAAAAGCTACACAAACAATTAGGGGGATTTGTTTTTAGAAGATCACTTTTCAATGAAATCGTTGAAATAGTTCATTTACGGGTGGATTAGAATTTGAACTCGTGATTTCAGAGTTTTTTTTTATATTTCTAGCCATTTGATCAAAGACAGAGATTGCTGTAAACAAGGACAATCACGTGAGAAAGCTATTGCAGAAGAATGATTGCAAAAACGAGAATTATCACCAAATCCGTGAAAGGAAAAAAGAAGATAATTAGTAATCTAATCCCAGGATTTCTGAAGTGAATCCCGATCTTTTTCTTTCTTGCTTTTTTTGGTGGCTTTAGTTATGGGAACAATTTTTGAGTTTTTAAATGTTTTAGCTTCACTTTAAGGCAACAAAAATAGTTTTAACAAAAATAGTTTAAAGAGTAAAACAAAAACAAAAAATTTAACGCAAAGCTAATGTTTTCTTTACCCGATCCAGTTCTTCCCAGCTCTTTAATCATTCTCAAAGAAAAGCCTTAAGCTAAAGTTCGAAATGGATTCTAAATTGTGAATAACAATTGTATACATAAATAAAGGTCATATTTAAGATCATAAAGTAGTTTGCTTTACTGTAGAAGCCTTTTACCCTAGCCTAGCTTCCACTACAATAGATCATTTTGTAACTATTGCTAGGCCTACTGGATCTTATAAATAATTGATCAAGTCAAAAAGCTTTGACAAAAGTCAAAAATCTTTGACTTGAAACATTGCCTGGCTTTACTTAGAATTAGTTCAAGCTCTAGACTCCAAGCTAGACGAGAATAGTATCCAAAAAGTCTTAAAACCGTGTGCTGGATTTTGGGATAGCTTAACTGGTTTTATTGGGGTCAAGCAGCTTTCCCTATAAATTAGAAAAAAAACAAGAATGATATAGAGATACATTATGTATAATTTTTCTAATTTTTCAAAATATCAACACCTTTTTTAAGCTGTGTATGAAAAATTTCAATCGTTTTCCTGAAGCTAACAAGCCACCAAGTGTTTACAATAAGAATACAATAGAAAAAGTCACAAAACTTTTCGAGTTTTCACTTGAGTGGAGATATTTTGATGATTTCAATATTGCTTAACGCTGCTTAACGAAAGTTTACATTTAGAATCTGGATCAATAATTGATCTGAAAGATTATATGATTTCAATTCTAGATTCTATGTAAAGTCTTCAAATCTAACTCCATTTAAACGTCATTTTTCAGCATATCATCAGCATATTTTCAGCTTATTTTCACAAAAATCTCATTTCCCTGTTTCATTAAATCAGATAAGCTCATTTTTGCATTTTTATGATTAACCGCTTTAAGGATTATGGGAAAATCTTGGATTTTTACTTGTTTTTGTTAAAATAGAAACATTTGCGCGATATGGACAGTGAATTGAGTTCAAAAATCAAAGGATAAAACTTTTTTTTGAAGAATTTAGGAAAAGTACTTGAACTGAGCTTTGTAGTGAATTGAAAAAAGACTGGGAAGTGGTTTTAGGCTGCTTCGGCTTTGAGTTTCAAAGTTGAATCAATTTTAAAGTACTACAGAGTTTAAAGTACTTAAGGCAAATGATTGTACTAAAGAAAGATTGTACTACAAAGATTGTACTACAAAGATTGTACTACAAAGATTGTACTACAAAGATTGTACTACAAAAGATTGTACTACAAATATTGTACTACAAAGATTGTACTAAAGAAAGATTGTACTTTAAAAGTTCTATGAATTTTCATACTTTCCTAAAATAGCTTCTCTTATCCAAGAAATTTGATCTCACATTTTAAAATCTTTACAAACTACAGCTAATGAGCGGATTATCGCGTCGAATACGAAAAAAAAACAGATGTAGCAAATGAAATGAAGAACTTAATGAGTGTGGGGATTTGTCTTGCATTCAAGCAAGAAACAACAGGTGTCGAAGTCGTTTGCAAAGTAATTCCGCACAAGATTTTATCATTCACGTAATAGAAGAGCGGCAAAATTGGTTATCGGGGCAATAAATCGGACAAGTGTTCCCCTCAAACACCTTACAGAGACACTCATGAGAAGAGATCATGATCGATGGTTCAGGGATTGTACAAAATTGATTTTCCGGTGCAAGCTTGTTTTCTGATAAAAGCTGCTATACGAATTGATATTTCAAGAAGTATTTAACAAGGAAAGCATAATAAAGAAATCTAATCGAGTAACTAAACTAGCTATTTACTATATATAAAGGGACTAAGACGCATGTCTGTATGTCTGTCTGTTTGTCTGACTGTCTGTCTGTCCGCCTGTCTGTTTGTCTGTCTGTCTGTTTGTTCGCCTGTCTGTCCTTCTGCCTGCCTGCCTGTCTGTCTGTCTGTCTGTCCGCCTGTCTGTCTGTCTGTTTGTTCGCCTGTCCGTCTGCCTGTCCGTCTGCCTGTCTGTCTGCCTGCTTGTCCGCCTGTCTGTCTGTCTGTCTGCCCGCCTGTCTGTCTGTTTGTTCGCCTGTCCGTCTGTTTGTTCGCCTGTCCGTCTGCCAGTCTGTCTGCCTGCCTGTCCGCCTGTCTGTCTGTCTGTCTGTTTGTCTGACTGTCTGTCTATCTATCAAAATATTTCAGCTGATATTCTCCTACAAGAGTTTTGATCTGCAAGCCTTCAAAGCCTGTATCGTATTCAAAGTTTTGATCTGCAAGCCTGGATAGTATTGTGCAAAGTATGCATAGTATGCATAGCATCACTTTCTCATTGCATATTGTGTTTAAACTAAGATCTTTTGTTCTGAAAAAGATGAATTTTGTTAGATTTTTGGTATGAACCTTTGATTAAACTATTAAATCAATGATTTCATCCATTCAGTTATTGAATTGCTACATTTTTACTATTAAACTTACCCAAATTTAGCTGAAATCCCAGTGCATTCTTTTATCATAACTTCTATTCATTCTAAAGAATGAATTCGAAAGACAACTCACTTGGATCTTTTTTCGCCTCAATCGGATTCTGTTGTGTTAATGAGAAGGGCACAACACCGGACATTTGCATGGTTGGCCACTGATTGTACCACTGATTCGTCGAATATCTGAAATAGATCATTTTATGGATAGAAATTTCATAAACTTGTCATCGAAACCTTATTTTAAATCTTTTTTTTTGAATGAAAGAACACGTGAAATTCGTCCCCAAAAATTCTAATCCCCAAAAAAAACGAATTTACTACGAAAATGTAAGATAATGTACAAAAGAATTGAAAAGATTGAAAAGATTTTTGAATTTAGGACCTAATACTGATAGATTTATGATCAATAGATCAATAACTACCCCACCCCGATAATGATGGTGCGGAGCGTTGCGTAGTCTAGCTTTGACAGCGTTTTTCTCGACACTGGTTTATGCTACAATGTGCGCTTAGATATCAAAAAATAGCTGAAATTCAGGGCTTTTTTTTGATACCAAAGACGCATTTTTTGAAAGCATGGGTGCTTTGCAAAAAAAAGAAATACAAAAGAACTTTTGCGACTACGAGACTGTACGAAGGGGGTGGGTACTATTGCTGTATTTACGGTAGGTACTTTTCGGTGATACATCAAGAGAAAGTAGTAAAAAGTAAAAGAATCTAAATCTAAACTTGATGAAGATAAAATGAAATACTTGGAAGAAGATTGGAGTGGTTGGGTAAGCCGGAAACGGAAACATTACCTTATCTTATCCCTCCTCTACCCCAAAAGTACCACCATGCCTACAATTTTCTCCCCATTTTCCATTACTCATTTACATCAGAGCCCATCATTTTTAAATCCTCATCAGATCTCTGAGACAAGACGATTTTCTGCGTAACATCCGGTAATTTGCTTTGGAATTTATCGAGGATTTCCCTTAAAAATATCCATACATAAAGGATGAGGTTATGATAAAAAAAAAAGTTGGCTAAAAGTTTAGGCTACAAGTTACAAGACTAGATAAGGTAATAAGTGTTGTATTGTAATCTAGATACGGTATTAAGGTTGATAGGGTTTTTCTGAGAGTACAGAATTCAAATCACTTTCAAATCAGCTTGCACGCTTGTAAAGTAAAGTAAAGTAAAGCGAATGCTTGTAAAGTAAAGTAAAGTAAAGCGAATGCTGGTAAAGTAAAGTAAAGTAAAGCGAATGCTTGTAAGCGACACTAGATTTTTCTTTACTCTCTTTCAACTAAAAAAAAATCGCTAATTTTCAGTGATTTGTATATTGTTTTAAAAACAAATCTGTTTGTTAGATTCTAGACTTTGAAAGTTTTATCTATTTGGAAGGCTTAGAAGTGTTAAAAGACTATAAAGCTTTGGTAAAGTGGGGCTCATCTCTTCTTGGCCAAACTCTTGGCCATCTTCACAACTAACTATTCAAGTGAAAACTATTTATAAGAATATTAAAGAAACCTAGATACGGTTTTAAGGTTGCTAGGGTTTTTCTGAGAGTACAGAATTCAAATCACTTTGAGAAGATTATGTGTAGGAAAAGATTTATCATGCCTTCTCCTCACTAATGCATCGTTTCCGGCTAACTCGAAATGATGATAGTGAGGCGATTTTATAGAGATATTTGTGAGATTTAAAGAATGAGACAAAACTTCAAGCAAACTCTTGGCTATCTTCACAACTAACTATTCAATTACAAACGATTCAATTCAAGAAAGTAATAAGGGTAATAGGGGTAACGGCCGCAGTGCCATAAAATTGTGTGATCGACGGGCGTTTTATTTTTTTGTATATAGTAGATTTTATGATAGTTACAGTAAGTAAAATGTATAAAATAAGAATAACAATAACAATAAGAATATTTCATTATAGTATCCAAATGATTGAAGCTTATCTAGGATCTTTACTGTTAACGGCAAGGGGTAGCGATTCTCGGCCAATTTTTTGCCCAACTTGTAACTCATTTTTAAGCACCTTAAACTTATTAGATCAGGAAATTTCAATAAGATTTTAATAGCTTAAAACGTTAGCTTTCAGAAACTATTTGTTTTATTAAATGTTATTAACATAAACTTAGATAAAATCGAGATGCAAGTTGGCGAAAAACTTGACCAATAATCGCTACTTTCTTATCTATTTTGATCATGATTTAAGTCTTTCAAAAGTAAAATTAAGAAGTAAACTTTTTGTAGAACACAAAAAAAAACTAAAATCTACAGCATTTACAGGAGTTTGACAATTGCTGCATAGTTTTTAAAGAGCCAATGATGAGAAATAGTGGAGATAAGCCTTGATATCAGTCTCCCGATTATCTTGATTTATTCTTTCTTTACTTTTTCACAAAAGCATAGGTCATTTTGAATAAAATAAATTGAAAAGATGACAATTTTTAGCCGCCAAAGAAAAGCACGAGGCTTTCAGAGATTTCTCGTACTTATTCTCATCATTGGCTCTTTAAAAACTATGCAGCAATTGTAAAGATCCTGTAAATGCTGTAGATTTTACAAGGCTTCAGAGATTTCTGGTATTTTAGTATTCAAATACTATAGAAAACTGACCGTAACCCCGCGTAGAACTCGGTTTGCATGGCTTGTTGCTCTTTGCGTGCCGCCAGATTTCGAAGCACTCGATTGATTGATGAAACCTGGAAATTTTGTGTTTACAATAAGCTTTTCTATATAATGATTTAGCTATATGATATATAGCATAAAATAACATACCGTTAATACTATAATTGGACCCCATGGGCTACTATTTTTTTCCCTCCCCCTCTAGCGTGGGGCACTATTAGAGGGTGGGTCACTATGCTTATTATCTTTATGTATAGCTTATCTATCTATTTCTGATGACTCTTGTACTTGTACCCCTTCTAGGGTGGGGTACTATTAGAGGGGTGGGGTCCCAATTACAGTATTTACGGTAGCTTTTTTTGGCTAACAATTTTCAAAGTTCTTCAGAAACAGTAAAGAACTATTCATTTATAATTTGACATTGTTATGGTTTCAATTTTAAGCTTGATAAAAGTGAAATTAAATTTTACAGTAAACTAAATGATTTTTACAGGATAAGGAAGCGGATCTTAGCAAGTATTTGTTGGGATTATGAAAAAGAAATGAGTCGAGTAAATCGGGGTTAATTTCGAGTGAGAGAAATGGTGATTAGAAAATAAAAATAGAAGAAAGGGGGAAGGATGAGTTCAGAGGGGATTATGACAAGAATTGAGGAGAGAAGTCGAGTGAAAAGGGGAGGAGGTGAGAAGCCGTGGATGAGGGGATCTATGGAGCAATACTTGAGGGGGGGGAGGCTATGAAAATGTGTCCGGGTCAGGTGCTGGACTTGTTACTTGGATACTTGAAGGCTTGGTGAAGAACTGAGCCTAACGGATCTCTAGTTATAGGTGTTTAGTCAACTACATGAACTAGGTTGCACGTTGGGGTCCATTAATAGATGAAAAGGAAGATCCTAGCTTGTTCATTGTTAGAATTGGATTCACTATTGTATCCGACCTACGTAACTAAGATGCGGACACTACGGACACTAACAGATCGGATCAAATGCGAACACTAACAGAACAAAGCTGTGTAACAGATCAATGATGTGTAACAGACATTGTTAGAATTGGACTCACTACTGTATCCGAGCTACGTAACTAAGATGCGGACACTATGTAACAGATCAATGATGTGTAACAGATCAAAGATTCTATTGGTACTTGTAGAAGGCTTCTAGATAACGAAAAGATGTTCAGTACTTCAAATGAATCGATTCGATCTAGCTTCCTGACTGGATTCGATTTGGATATGGAAAGCAAACCGGGTCGTGGCCTTAGAAAGGACACTTCAGCCCAATGTAGGAGGAGATCCTAGATCTACATAGGGTTTTACACGTCAGCAAATCCCTCCCCAATCACCCCCACAACATCCATTCATCCATTCATCTCCCCTGTTTCCTTTTTTTGATTTCTTTATCCTATCAAATCCTCTCTATGTTTTTTTTCTCTTTCCTTTTCATTTTTGTTTTTCGTTTTTAAATCCCTTTACTGTATCCCAAGAAAGTTTCTTTTTTGGAAAAGTTTTACAATAAAGTTCTTAATAGTCAATTCAGAAGATTAAAGACTAAATTCAAAGGGAGAGCTTGCTTATTCATTATTAAAAGTTTATCATTTATAAGTCTTATACAAGGTTAATGAATCTAAAACCAGATTGATGTAAAAATAGAAATGGATATTGAATCGTTTGGTTCTATTGGGTTGGTGAGTTGAAAACTGCGGGCTATTGTCATATGTGACAGTTTGAGCACTTTCTTCAAAAGAAACCCATTTTGGTGTCAATGGAAAAGTTGTAGAGAATCAAAAATCAAGCTTATATCCAAATTTTCAGAACGATTCAAAAATTGATTTTCAAGAAATGCTAAATTTACGAATTTTCATAAAACTTGCATTTTAAGCGAAACTACTAGGTGTATCTTTTTGGAAATTTGGCTATAAGCTTGATTTTTGATTCTCTACAACTTTTCTATTGACACCAAAATGGGTTTCTTTTGAAGAAAGTGCTCAAATGCTCAAACTGGGACATCTCCACTCCTCCATTTTTGAGTCTGACACTTGTCTCACACACAAACCAAAATCCTACTACGAAAGAGGAATCCGCAAATTGCCTGTAAAATGGGCAGAACTCGTCAATAATAATGGAAATTATTTCGAATGAATTTATGGTTTTATGTCGAATAAATTTTACTTCAAAGTCCGGCAGTTTTCAATTCACCAACCCAATATAATAAAGTTCGCCCTGATGTTGCAAAACTGACTCGCTCTAAAATAAACAGCCTTGTTTGGGAACTTTTGGCGCATTACAGCCCGTACAGCCCTCCCCTTTTGATTACTATTTATTCCGGATCATGAGTAATGGAGCTTGCGGGAGAACACTTCGATTCGGAAGAAGCAGTCAAAAATTGGCTTTGAAAGTTTTTCGATTCAAAACCAAAACCCTACTACGAAAGAGGAATCCGCAAATTGCCTGTAAAATGGGCAGAAGTCGTCAATAATAATGGAAATTATTTGGAATAAATTTTAGTTCAAAGTCCGGCAGTTTTCAATCCATCAACCCCATAGAGGACTAACTCTATAACGAGCTGGTACTAGAATCGGGTACTAAAAAGCTGACCAGGGAAAACTCCATCATCATCCTCTCAACCGTTTCTTGGTCGATTAAAATCTTGGCTACAAGCTGAAAAGATCGATTTCTATCTATAGACAAAATCTCAGAGCAATCGGCCAAGAAAATAAAGATTAAATTAAATTAGGATTGAAGTTTTCCCATCTCTACGATAGGCCGGCTCTGGTGAATACAAAATCACTTGGCATCCCTAAAACTATTCGAATTCTAATCTACCGCCAACTCCACCCCAAACCAATCCTACATGATCCCCAATCCAATCACAGAAAGTACGAGCTTTTCCCTTAAAGAAACCCCAAAACTTTGAACTTTTTGTTGTTTCCTTTTTGCTCAAAGTATGATTTTGTATGAGAGCAAAGTGGAGAGACGTGAAAATTTCAAGGAAACTTTTAAATTGAACTTAATTAATCGCCTACAGATCGAATAATCTGCAAGTACTTATTGGTGACGGGAATTTATGATTGTTTTCTTGAAATGAGTGTCAGATAAAAGATCAAAATGAATTTGGATTTGTTTTCAAAAGAAATTTGATAAATTCAAAATTTAGTTCAACAAGAAAGGCATTGAAAAGAAAGAAAAACAGAACAACTACCGTAATCCGGTGAAAAGATGGATGGGATGTGATGTTACAGTCCATTTTCTTCTCTCTCTAAAACTCAAACTCCTCCTTTTTTCCCCAGTGATAAGAAAACGAAGAAAAATGTTTTCGATTATCGAACGCTAAAAGGGATTTGCGAAAAATTCGATCGAGAACGGGGGAAGTGAGTTGCATTTGAATTGATTGAGAATTGGGTTTTCTTAGGAAACATTCAGGATTGTTCGATAGGTGATTTTCTTGATCAGAGACAATGCTAGGGTTAGGGCAGGCCTCTAACTTCATTTAGCTTACAGGCCTTAGGATCACAAAAATTGATTCTAGGTAAAGGCCAGGGCAGACAAAAAGCAACGTCTTAGCCTGGGTTTTTCTGGGACTAAGCCTAAGCTAAGCCTGAGCCTAAGCCTAAACCTAAACCTGCTAGAAGCCAAGCCTGATCTGGCTCTGGCCTAGCCTAACCTGGCCTAGCCTAGCCTAGCCTGGCCTAGTCTGGCCTAGCCTTGCCTGGCCTAGCCTAATCTGGCCTAGCCTAGCCAATCCAAACCTAGCCTAGCCTAGCCTAGCCTAGTCTGGCCTAGTCTGGCCTAGTCTGGCCTAGTCTGGCCTAGTTTGGCCTAGCTTAGCCTAGCCTAGCCTAGCCTAGCCTAGCCTAGCCTAGCCTAGCCTAGCCTAGTTTGGCCTGGCCTAGCCTAGCCTAGTCTGGCCTAGCTTAGCCTAGCCTAGCCTGGCCTTGCCTGACTTACCGTAAGACCATGTTGAAACCCATAAGTGTGAATTTAAAATATTCCTATAGGCAGTAGTTTGCTATTGTTTACTATTATTTTTTGTAATCAACAAAACCGGATTGAGATTGAACTGAAAACTGAAAGCTAAAGGTGATAAAGGCGTTAAGAACAATCATTCAAAAGTCTTCTTTTCAAAGAAAAAGCTTTAAACAAAATGCATTCCACACAGCTTTCATTTATTTAGCTTTGAAATTCTATTTATTAATCGAATTTGAAAATGACTTAATCCAGGACTCCCATGGGATAAGGAAAAAAGTTGAAAAAAGATTGTCACCACCCTTTAATAGAAATTATTGTCTCGTTAGGGCAATTAGAAAATCAACAAACGTATTTGAACTTTTTTTGATTGTTGTTTGAGGTAAAGTTTTCGAATTGAGTATAAACTTTTGGGTAATCGAAACAATGGAGAGCTTTAGCTTATAGCTTTAGCTTATAGCTTTAGCTTATAGCTTTAGCTTATAGCTTTAGCTTATAGCTTTAGCTTATAGCTTTAGCTTATAGCTTTAGCTTATAGCTTTAGCTTATAGCTTTAGCTTATAGCTTTAGCTTATAGCTTTAGCTTATAGCTTTAGCTTATAGCTTTAGCTTATAGCTTTAGCTTATAGCTTTAGCTTATAGCTTTAGCTTATAGCTTTAGCTTATAGCTTTAGCTTATAGCTTTAGCTTATAGCTTTAGCTTATAGCTTTAGCTTATAGCTTTAGCTTATAGCTTTAGCTTATAGCTTTAGCTTATAGCTTTAGCTTATAGCTTTAGCTTATAGCTTTAGCTTATAGCTTTAGCTTATAGCTTTAGCTTATAGCTTTAGTGTGTTGATGGTGGAATTTATCATTCAACTCTAGAATTTCCTCATTTCAAAGTAATCAAAAAATCATAAAATGAATTGTACAAGTTTTAACAACGAATTTGAAGTGCTTCTTCTTTTTAAAGCACTCTGGCGTAACTTATGATGACTGTAAGTATTGCTTTTGAACTCAACTACTTAACTACTTTTGAACTTAACTACTTAACTACTTGTCAAGTATACTCTAGAAAAGTTTAATTCATACATCAAGTCGGTTAGATTCCAAATTATTGTAGTTTTTAGGATCTACTTTATTTTTTTTAAAAACTCGCAATGATTGTTAGAAGAAAACTTGAAAGAAAAGCAAAAAAAAGCTCGGTTCTATCAGCTTGACCACAAAGTCTTATCCGCTTTTTTTTAAAGGTTTCGCGTTTTAAAGGTTACAAAATGCATTTCACATAGCTTTCATTTATTTAGCTTTGAAATTCTATTTATTAATTAAGAAAGTCTTATCCGTTTTTTTTGGGGTTTTTTTTTAAAAAAAAAAAAAAAAAAAAATCAATCTATAGTTCAAGAACTATAGATTGATAGCTAAAGCTCAAGAACTCTTTAAGAACAAGCTCAAGAACTCTTTAAGAACAAAAAAAAAGCTCGCTTCTATCAGCTTGACCACAAAGTCTTATCCGCTTTTTTTAAAGGTTTCGCGTTTTAAAGGTTACTTCAATTAACAAGAACTTCAATCAAGAACTATAGATTGATAGCTAAAGCTATCAATCTATAGTTCTTTTTATCTTAAATTTCTATTATTTATTTACAAATTGCTCTTTAAGAAATTTTTTTTAAAGGTTTAAAGCAATCAAAAATGAACTCAAAGTTTCGATTGAGCACTTTTTCACAACCAAAAATCTATTTTGACATCATATTTTAATGTCAAAAGACAAAGATAAAGAATGAAAAGTTTAGTAGATAAATAAAATAATATTTCACTAAACCGTTTTCATTCTATGTGGCAATTTTTGGGAAAAACAAGTATTCATTTGATTTGCTTTAAAGTGGACTTAAATTTGACTAAGGCTAAATGAAATAGTTAATCTTTTTTTTTTGAAAGAAAACCGTTTATCGGTAGTCATTTATAAACGAAAATTTCACAAGGCAAGACTTTCTGAATAAGACTTTCTGGGCAAGAGTTTCTGGGCAAGAGTTTCTGGGCAAGAGTTTCTGGGCAAGACTTTCTGAGCAAGACTTTCCGGAGAAGACTTTCCGGATAAGACTTTCTGGATAAGACTTTCTGGATAAGACTTTCTAGACAAGACTTTCTGGGCAAGACTTTCCGGACTAGACTTTCCGGACCAGACTTTCCGGACCAGACTTTCC
The DNA here is from genome assembly GCA_958450365.1 of Mesorhabditis belari. Lineage (NCBI taxonomy): Eukaryota > Metazoa > Nematoda > Chromadorea > Rhabditida > Rhabditidae > Mesorhabditis > Mesorhabditis belari. Next base: position 2,281,356 of record CAUEEP010000736.1, read on the forward strand.
GGACCAGACTTTCCGGACCAGACTTTCCGGACAAGACTTTCTGGATAAGACTTTCTGGATAAGGTTTTCCAGACAAGACTTTCCGACTAAACCAATATTTTTGAGCATACTACTTCTGAGGTGAAAACTTGCAGTTTTCACCAGCAGAAAGCAGTCAACTAAAGTCTGATCTCTACAAAAGGATTTGGGTTTTAAAATAAAGGTAATGATTCTTTAGATGAACTCTTTAGTAAGATTAAAATTTCAAATTCTAACCCACCGATGGTATCGTCTCTTGTGAACAAATCCCCTCGGATAAAAGTCGATCTCGAATCTCCCAAGCGAAAATCGACGGTTGTTCTCTTTTATATGATTCAATCTTTTGCACAACGCCTCCAGTTGCAACTCTTGGCTGAAATCGTCAAAATATAGACATTTATGCGTAATATTTGTATTCAATTATCGGTTGAACGTCTTTTTCTCAAGGGTATTTGAAAAAATTGAATTAAGAAGATTAATTTTTAGATGTACAAGGTGCAAAAAGTTCTGTCTTCTCGTCAAGAATCATTTTTACAACTATTAGACTGAAATTTAGAGAAAAATCCTTTAAAATATTTGAAATCTTTGACTATTTTTACTATAAAAATGCTTTATTTAAAGATTTCTATTGAAAATCGTTTTTTCTGACTGAATCTGACTGACTTCTTTGACATTCTGGCTCTTTTAAAGTATATTTATTCGACACGAATAATGAATTACAATACAACGGAGGAAATTTTTATCCCTAATTACCCCGATTGCCTAAATGTTGTTAAGAAAAAACCCATAATAAAACCCATAATAATGGGAAAAAGAAGCAATCTTTCTAGCCGCCGGGATCGAACCCTTAAACCCCCGACGCCGACCGGATACGACATCTCCTATCCGGTCGGCTACGGTCGGCTGTTTCTCAAATGCTATAATTTTGATTTCTGTGCACAACTAGGGAACCTACAACCTATTTCAATATACTTTTAAATATATTGACTAGGAGACAAGACTCCTATCCGCTCGGCTACGACGGCTTTTAAGTGAAAATTTAAAAAAAAAAAATATCAAACTCATCAGCAATTTGACCAAAGAATGACTAGTTTTAAAGGAAAATTGTTTCTAATCTTTTAAAAAGTTCATTTTATTTCGACTTTTTCATATTTTAAAATCAATTAGCATTAGAGATAATCAAAAAAAAAGTAAATTCGTTTCGTGAATACTCAGGGAAAAACAAATTTTCAACAAAAGATTAAGATTAAAGTATTCTTTAGGTAAAAAAGTAGTTAAAGCTTTCAAATTTAATGTCTTTTTATCGTTATTTAATTTGATTTTGTTTGAATTTTGTTTGAATTTTGATCTTTTGAAAAAAGGATAAAGCTTTTTAAGCATTCTCTACAGGAAAGCATACCTTTGAACCACCAATAGTTAAAGATTTCAAATTTAATGTCTTTTTATCTTAATTTTATTTGATTTTATTTGATTTTATTTGATTTTATTTGAATTTTGTTTGAATTTTGAATGAATTTTGAATGAATTTTGATCAAATTTTGATCTTTTTGAATTTTGAAGGAGAGACTTGCTTTTTTTGAACTAAAAACTTTACAGCATCGTCGCTTTGTCATTGATTTAGTCGAAACTTTCAAAATCCTCCGTTGTAAACAGATTAGCCCTTTGTTTATCGACTTTTTCAAATTTAAACCGCGGTCAGGGCCCAGAAGTGGCTCATTCCTTTTGCAAATTCCCTTTGCTTCCAATGCCTCTTTATCAAATTCATTTCCCGTTAGAGCCGCTAGATTATGGAACTTGCTCCCAAACGACATACGAGAAATTCAGTCGCTTTTCATATTCAAGAAACGTATCGATGCTTTAGATCTAGTGGCTCTTTGCCGTAAGGCCGTTGCGTAGCCTAGGTTTGACAGCGTTTTTCTCGACACTGGTTTATGCTACAATGCGCGCTTAGGTATCAAAAAATAGCTGAAATTCAGGGCTATTTTTTCATACCAAAGATAATGACGGTGCGTAAGGCTTATTGATTTCAGTATGTATTGTATGATTAAGTATCACTGTGCATTTCTCTATGATTTCTTTCACTTTATCGTTTGAATAAAGTATTATTATTATTATTTTAAGAAAAGGATAAAGCTTTTTAAGCTTTCTCTACAGGAAAACATAACTTTGAACCATCAATAGTTAAAGATTTCAAATTTAATGTCTTTTTATCTTAATTTTGTTTGATTTTATTTGATTTTGATTGAATTTTGATTAAATTTTGATCTTTTAAGAAAAGGATAAAGCTTTTTAAGCATCCTCTAGAGGAAAACATACCTTTGAACCACCAATAGCTCTTGGACGAATCGTTCCCGATTCATAATAACGACATAAAATCTTCGAAACACATCTAAAATAAATAATCTACTATATAAAGCAAAAGAGATGTCTGTCCATTTGTTTGTCTGTGTGCAGCTATTGGCAAAACACTTAGACTTAGATTGCGTGGCAAAATGCGAACGTTAGTGAACGGTTTCCTCTTAACACTATAGTTTGTTCTTGAAAAGTTTACCCATTCGAGACACAGAGTTTCCTTGAGATATCACACGGTCTAGCTCCTTGATGTGCCATATCAACGATTAATTGTCGCGTCTTGTCTGGAAGTGGTCGTCCATTCACAAAGACTCCACCTAATTGATTCACTCCAGTATGCCCCGCATCTGAATCTAAATCAAATCTTCTTGTTAAGCTAATAACGAAGAGTTGCTAGATCAAATTTTGCATCTTTTAAAGTACTTTAACTTAAGATTCTAAAGCCAGCACTTTAGATTTCTAAGATAAATCCATTTTCTAAGTTGTTAAATTAAATTGTTGTTAAATTTGAATCGAATTCTTGAAGCAAGCCGATTGTTGGATGTCGATTGATTAAGGAGAATGAGAATTCATTCAAAGAAACGGGTAAATAACTCTTTATGTTCATTTTCTTTAGAATTCTTCTAATCCCCTACCAAAATGATATCTTGGTTTGACTTTGAATCGCGATGGTTAACGGTGGTCGATTGTTGGGGTGAATGGCCTGGGCTTTCCCAAAGAAAGGCTTTCCACACAAAAACACTTTCTTTTATGAGGGACCGTTTTTTTTTTGTCGAACATCCAAACTTGGATCATTGAAAGATGAGAGAAAAGGGGAATATCGATAAAAAGAGTGAAAAGAGATGACGACCTTGTCCCCTCTTTCCGTCTTCTTTCTTCTTTTCACCTTCATCACCTTTCTGTCGATGAGTGGAACGTCTTTGAGTAACAAACTATTTGATTCATTTGAATTATTCATAGATAGGGAAAATGTTTTGGGAAGAGTTTGGAATAAAGGCTGTTGAAGAAGGATTGTGAGTTGGAAATCTTTGATAGAATTTCATGGAGAATCTCAAACTTTTAACTGGATTACATGAATCTTTTTGGTTTAGGATTCTAGCTTTAGAATGATCTTTAAGCTTTTAGATTACTGGTTAAACAGGAATGGATCTAGAATTGATTTTAGAAGTTAGAAGCCAAGTCAAGTCAAGCCTAGCCAAGCCAAGCCCAGCCAAGTCAAGCCTAGCCAAGTCAAGCCAAGTCAAGCCAAGCCAAGTCAAGCCTAGCCAAAGCAAAGTCAAACCAAAACCATAACATTGATGTGACTTTAGCTTAGTCCTCGAGTTTTTGAAACAGTTCTGTTTCTGGTTATAAATAAATAACAACGAAAACAAGATTAGTTATTAGGGAAAATGCTTTGGGAAGTGTTTTGAATAAAGGCTGTTTAAGGGGGATTACGAGTTGGAAATATTTGATAGAATTTCATGGGGAATCTCAAACTTTTAACTGGATTACATGGGTCTTTTTGGTTTAGGATTCTAGCTTTAGAATGATCTTTAAGCTTTTAGATTACTGGTTAAACATGATTGGATCTAGAATTGATTTTAGAAGTTAGAAGACAAGTCAAGCCAAGTCAAGCCAAGTCAAGCCTAGCCAAGCCAAAGCCAAAACAAAACCATAACATTGATGTGACTTTAGCTTAGTTCTCCAGTTTTTGAAACAGTTCTGGTTATAAATAAATAACAAAGAAAACAAGATTAGTTATTAGCTATTAAATAGTACATAATCAGTCTTGTAAACTTTTGAGCTTTGAGAGATTTGAGCCAATTCTTGTTTAATTATCCAAGACCAAGGTTTAGTAGTTGTAATTTTATGCTGCTATTTGTCTTCTGTTTGTCCTACTTTTGTCATTAATCGATGAACAATGTTCCCGAAAACAATTTGTGACTTTAAGCAATCGTATTTTTAGCCTATTCATTTCTAAAGCTTTCCTTAAACCCATTAAACTGGAATTCGCGGTATTTCCCAATTTTCCAAAACGTTCAACACTGACAATTTCACACTCTCAGCCAATCCACCGAAAATTGGAGGCCATTTTTGGGAAAGCGGAAAGAAAAGGGGCAATTATTTACCACAGAGATTTCCTTTCAATAGAAGTGATGGTGTATGTTGCTTTATAAGATCTCTTTTACTAAAAGCCGCTTTTCTTTTTCAATGAATATCTTTTACTCGTTATTCCGAATTGGATAATGACTTGCAGATAAGGGAATAGACTGGAAAGAATAAAGAAAAGAAAGAAATGAAAGAAAAGAGACCGATAATGAGCTTCCCTTTTAGAAAAGCTTTCACACCCAGAGACCCGGGATAAAGAAATGTTTTAGAGAAAAGGCAAGAGTATTGATTTTTAAATTCAAATAATGCTTTCAATAGTAAAAGACAAAGTTTATATTGTTTTGTAGAGATTAGAAGATTGAAGAGATTGAAAATAGAATACTAGAGAAAGGATACTAGAGCAAGGATACTAGAGCAAAGATAAAGAATACTAGAGCAAGGATACCAGAGCAGGGATAAAGAATACTAGAGCATGGATACTAGGGCAAGGATAAAGAATACTAGAGTAAGGATACTAGAGCAAGGATGCTAGAGCAAGGATAAAGAAGACTAGAGCATGGATACTAGAGCAAGGATACTAGAGTACTAGAGCAAGGATGCTAGAGCAAGGATACTAGAGCAAGGATAAAGAATACTAGAGCAAGCAAGGAGCAAGAATACTAGCTATAACTGTAAAGTCGATGAAATTAATGAAACTGGTAAGTTATCTTCAAATCAATGCTTTTCTATTAATCAAGAGTCAAAGTCTTATTTACAAGAATCGTTTAAGGAAAGCTTTTAGATTAAAATAATATAGATATTGATATAGACTAAGTGAATAGAGATGGTAAAATTGACAAAAATATCGATTTTTGAAGAGATCATCATGTGATTGAGTGGGGATTTTAAAAGGAAATATAATATTACAGAAAATAACGGGAAAAAGAGCATCATACTACAGAAAATTACTGAATTATTCCTAACAAATCTTTTTCTGAATCTTTAATCGAACTAGAAATTAACATACCATCATAGGATGACGACGGAGACGGTGTATTAGCTGACATTCAGCTTTCAAAGCCTTCAAAGCTTTTAAACCTTCTCCAAAAATCAGAGTCAAGAGGTCAGCTTTTAAATTTCAAAATTCAATTGAATCGTGAAGTTTTCCGGAGAAGATTTTGTGTTTTTGGGCGCGAGAAAGTGTTTGGAGGGGGAGCATCAATTACGGTATCCTTCTCCTTTCCTTTTTCCACCCAATCCACTCACAATCACACTCAAAAACGGAGATCCTTTTAAGAGAAAGAGAAAGAGGAAGAATGAAGAGAAAGAGAAGGAAGAGAAAGAAGGAAGAGGACGAAGCCCCGATTGGCGACGATTGAATCTCTTCGATTTGATGGAGATAGGAAAGGAAAAGGAATGAGGATATTTGGGAAAAGGGATGGGAAATTGATTTGATGCAACCAATCAATTTTGAGATAATGTTGCTGTTTGTGGGATTGATTGGTGGTGACATTTCGAAGAGATAAATGCCTTTTTTAACAAGGATAACGTTAAAATCTTACTGGTTTTAATAATAAGACCATGAGAACCTTACCGTACAGAACCATGAGACCCTACTAGAGAACAGCAAGCATCAGTCATTAAAAACTAAAGCTTGCGGTTAGCTGAGACAATTCTAGAACTGTTCTGTACATGAAACTGACTTTGAAATATTGAATAAGTAATCAGCTTTCTAAAATTGATAGTTGATAGGTTATAGGATTTGGTTCTTAGACAGTTTTGATGCTGTAGAAAGTTTGATATTATAGGAGAGCTGAGACAATTCTTCTTAGAGTCAGACGTTTTTCTGAGAGCTTTCAAAACACTTAAACATTTGATTAAGTTAGAAAAGTTGCTATCCTTTTTGAAAGACTTACAAATTTACAAAAAAACAAAGAGCTGAAGAAATTTTAAACAAGATTTTACTGACAATAAACAAGATTTTACGGAAAACAAACTGTGATTCACTGAAATTTATCGACATTCTCACTTATTCATCAGCTCAAATCAAGGGAATTCATTGTAATATTTTAAAAATGATTAAACAATGTTGGCTTTAGATTTATCAGCAAACAAACCTCTTCCAGAGGAAGGCATCTTTGGCGGTCGGGACTGAGCCCCCATGCACAAATCGTATCACTTTATTGAGCTCACCAGGATCCAAAATGATTCCTGAAAATAGAATTTTTATTGTTAATAGAAAGTTTTATAGTAATAACTGGTTAAATATACTTTACAAGTCAACTAGAAGATGCTGCAATGCAATAAGAAGGTCCAAGGCTAGAGCTAGAGTCCAAAGCTAGAGCTAGAGTCCAAAGTTAGGGCTAGAGTCCAAAGCTAGAGTCCAAAGCTAGAGTCCAAAGCTAGAACTAGAGTCCAAAGCTAGAGCTAGCGTCCAAGGCTAGAGCTAGAGTCCAAAGTTAGAGCTAGAGTCCAAAGCTAGAGCTAGAGTTCAAAGCTAGAGCTAGAGTCCAAAGTTGGAGCTAGAGTCCAAAGCTAGGTCTCAAAGCCCACATTCCTTTACGCTAAACAGCAAAGTTAATCGGCAAATTTGAACTATCGATTACGTAAAGTAGTAATAATTTTGTGATTGGAAGGTTTTTAATGGAAAAGAGTTTCAAATCATTACTGAAATTGATCGATTTAAATTTTATTACTGATTCATTACTGAAATTGATCGATGAAATTGATCGATCGATCATTGATCGATTGGTTACCTGGAAGATGATTTGAGTCTGACAGTTTACTGACAAACATAGTGAATTGGGATAAGATTGAATTAGCCACCAAAACTAGATCAATATGACAAGGGTAATGAACTAGTTATTTGTGAATGGAGGCTTCTATCTCTAAACTGCTGAGTCTGTCCCTTGCAGACGGGCAGCGACCCACCCGAGCGCTCTCATTTCAGGCGTGAAATCAAATGATTCGGTTTTTCTCTACTGAAGTGAAAGACCTAATCAGGCGTGTGTTTAGAAAAGGAAAAGGATGGAAAAAGATGAGGAAGACGGAGAAGAAGGGAGTGATGAGTGTGTAAAATGGAGAGGAAAGGGGAGCTGTTGCTCGACGATCGACGATGATGACGGGAGAAGTGAGGAGACCCCTCCCACCCAACCATTTCTATTTTTCATTTGTTTCTATTCTAATCTAGTCATGATGCTGTTAAAAAGATGTAGGCTTTGGCAAGCTGATGGAAAAATCTCTCAACGAAGTTGATGTCAGCTTCATTGTCTGATCTTGTTAGCAAGATTCAAGCGATCCTAACTAGGTCAATCTTCTTATTCTTATATTATTAGACAATCGTTCTAATCAATCTAATAGTTAACTTTAGTTTAAAGCTAAACTATTTCAATTTCATTTACTTGTACTATTGATCTCTTCCCAAACTATTGATCAACTATTGATCAACAAATAACTATTGATCTTCTCAAACTTCTCATTTCAAACCTTTATCCATTTCTATTTATTTTAATTAACTTTTTATTAATTTAACTCTAAGCCAATCAGAAAAGCTTAAAAGTTTATTTATTTTGTGATTTTTTTAAAAGTTAAAATAGAGATGAAAATAATGTAAAATGTTGCATTGATTTTCTTGAATTAAAATAACTTATTGATTTACTTATCAAATTATTTTAATCACTATAGCATTATATTACAATATTATAAGATTATATTAAAACAATTTCCTTTAAATTTTATAAGTGGTCATTTAAATTCTAAATTCAATTCTTTAGATTATTTAGCTCAACTTTCGCAGGTGAAAGGATCATTTGCTTAAAGTTACCTACCGTAAATACTGTACCCCACCCCCATAATGACGGTGCGGAGCGTTGCGTTGCGTAGCCTAGGTTTGAACGAGTTTTTCTCGACACTGGTTTATGCTACAATGCGCGCTTAGGTATCAAAAAATAGCTGAAATTCAGGGCTATTTTTTCATACCAAAGATAATGACGGTGCGGAGTGTTGCGTAGTCTAGCTTTGACAGTGTTTTTCTCGCCACTGGTTTATGCTACAATGCGCGCTTATGTATCAAAAAATAGCTGAAATTCAGGGCTATTTTTTCATACCAAAGACATATTTTTTGAAAGTACGAGCGCTTTGAAAAAAATGAAATACTAAAAAACTTTTGCGACTACGCGATTGTACAGTATTTACGGTAGCTTATTCTCTAAGCTTATCTAATTTTAGCATTATTAATTACATATAAAACTTAATAGATAACTAAAAGAGATTAAAAGAAAAGAAAAGAAAGAATGTTAATGGTGGAATCGCTTTCATTCCACATGGTTAACCAAGCGACAGATTGATTGAGTTGACTAGATTCAGGCAAAAGAAAAGAATCAAAAAGAAAGATAAAGTCAAAAATTGGCTTATGTTTTATGGATTATAGAAAAGATTGACTTGTTCGATCCGTATAAAGACCAAAAAAGACCAAACAAATTTCCATAGATGGCCTCTCTGCCTCTTTCCCATCCGATCGGCCAATCGCTGACCACTCGCACCGTAGAGTTAACCACGCCCACTCTTTATTTTAACAATTCTTTTATTAAATCGATTTCAAATGATCTTTAATTATCTTTCTTGACTTTTATCACTTTACTTTAATAAACAAACATCAAATTTATATCCTTTTTTTATTTTATATCCTCTCCTTTTCTCATAATTGCCTCATTATCTTCTTTCTTTTGATGTAATCCTCCCGGCTGCTCGTGTCATTTGCATAAAGAAAGAAAAAGCCTTGACAAAAGTGTGAAATAAGAATTGGAGAATTGAAGAATTGAAGAATTTGTTGTAAAAAAAAGAAAAACTAAGCAAACAAAGCAAATCTATGAAAATTCATTATATTAGAAGCTGTTAAAAGCTGATTAGAAGCTGTTAAAAGCTGTTTAGAAGCTGTTAAAAGCTGATCAGAAGCTGTTAAAAGCTGATTAGAAGCTGTTATAAGCTGATTAGAAGCTGTTAAAAGCCTAAAAGCTGATTAGTAGCTGTTAAAAGCTGATTAGAAGCTGCTAAAAGCTGATTAAAAGCTGTCTAAAAGCTAATTAAAAGCTTCATTTTTGAAAGATCTTCTTAAACATGATTCATTTCTAAATTCTATACTTTTAAAGCTTTATTACAATCTGTTTTACAGATTCAAAAAGAATTCTACAACCATATAGAGTGACACTGTGTGCAGTGACACGTAATAATGATCTCGATAATCACATTGCTCCCCCCTTTTCTCCATTCTCTTATTGTTACCCAATCCAAACTGTTGATGCACAAATTTACGATAAGAGACTTGAAAATAAATACTAGTTGCGTATAGAGATTTTATTCTCTCATCATTTAGCTCTACTTCAGAGCTATGCACTGAAGGGATTAGGACTTCCTACTGAGGATTTGGCTATTGCTTTTAGATCGATCACTCTTAAGAGTCAAGAAGTACTTGAAGAGGTTTTGCTAAATCGAGCTACAGTAAATTGGCTAAGGAAATCGTATTTTGATAATCTACGTACTGTAAACAGTCATAGAAAAAAACAAGTGAATCGTGGAAAGGTTTTTGAGGAAAGCTTTTGAGAAAAGCTTTCTTAGGAAAGTTTTCCAAGAAAAGCTTGCTTAGGAAAGCTTTCCAAGAAAAGCTTCCAAAGAAAAGCTTCCAAAGAAAAGCTTCCAAAGAAAAGCTTTCCAAGAAAAGCTTCCCAAGAAAAGCTTCCAAAGAAAAGCTTCCAAAGAAAAGCTTTCCAAGAAAAGATCGAACTATTGATATTGTTAAACTAAACTATATTGTTTAACTTTATGTTTTAAACAACTATTTCAAACAACAGTTTCTCGAGCCATCTTTCTTCAAGCCGCCCTATGGGAATCCCGCTGGGCTCTCCGTCATGGATCCCCGTCTGCTCATTCTTTCACTAGATCTCTCTTATTCAACCAATTGCTTAGCCAATCCATTCCTCTTTTTCACATCCATTCCACTCATCACTTTCTTCATCCATTTCTTTCCCCTTTCTTTCACTTCTGACACACCGCCATCTGTTTCACTATTCTCTTCTCACCAATTCTTTACACTAAAACCTTGAAATTACGCAATTGATACTCTAAATAAAGTGCAAAATAGGTCTTTGAATAAAATTATTGAAAAAAAAACTGAAACAGAACAAATCTTGAACAACAGGAGACAGATTTTGAAACAATTTCAACAGTTCGACATTAGAAACTTAGCCAAAATGAAAGAGAAAAACTGTTGTAAAGAGAATTTCTTCAACAGACATACAATATTGTTATCTTGTCAATCATTTGAGTGAAAGAATCAGTGTGGAAGATCAGTGTGTGGAAGAGAAGAGATCGAGAAAAGGGGGTTGTCATGTTGCACAACAGTCAACAGCCGGATATGCCCTCTTCTTCTTTCCCATTTCTCAGCCACTTATCGCTGACAGTAATTTCTATGTGCGATGATGATGATAGTGATCAACAAATTCCTCCTATTACCAATTGGTTTGGTTGGGAATAAGTTCAGGGAGAGTATCAGCTCTGAACTATTCAAATAGAATCACTATTGACTTCTGTAATGTGTCACTACTTGACTAACAAATAAACTTGTCTGACTGAAAGTCTTACAATCAGACAAAGAAGTTGCTTACAATCAAAACACAGTAAACTGATGCAAAGCCAAAATCTAGAGCTATCAATGTGTAATGAACATCATTGAGTTCATTGATCATGAGTTATTGATCATGAGTTATTGAACATGAGTTATTGAACATGAGTTCTTGATCATCGTCATTGATCATCGTCATTGATCATGACTTCATTAACCAACGTTTCCTTGTTCAGACTAAGAATTGAGCTCACAAGAATGAGACTTACAATTACTAACTTCAAGGGTTAAATAAGAATGTCTTCTTCTGCAAGTCTTCTTCTGCAAGTCTTCTTCAGCAAGTCTTCTTCACCAAGTCTTCTCCAGCAAGTCTTCCTTTTTAAAGTATTCTCACCAAATTCAAAAGTCATCCCATTGTCTGTTCCCATATGTGCCAGGAATCTCGGTCAATACTGGACAAAGAAAGGGTAATTGGGGCCAACTTAGAGCTCATTCAAGAAGCCGACAGGTAAAAACCCTTTCTCTATCCCTTTCCATTTAGACTTTCCCTCCTTGTTCGACTAATCTCTACCGGATGCCACAAACAACCACCGCTCTCCAATTAACCAAAGAGATTAGTTGCACTCTTACGTCTTCAACAAATGTTCCTGTTTTGTTGAGGAATTTAGGCAAAATTTGGAAGGGATATTGATCAAAAATGGTTTAAGAGATCAACCGCAAAATAACATTGATAACTCTGAGAGTTTTAGTTTACAAATAAACTTTATAAACAACCAATTCTTAAAGCTAATTGTTCTATTCATTTTTCTCACTTAGATGATCTATTCCAATGAGAAGAAATGAAATTTGGATGGCCCCGATGGCGTTGATTACTATTGGAGAGATCTTCGACGTGATCCAATGGTGTTTGGGACTCAAAACTTTGGCAGTGGTTCTGTGATGGTTAGGGCCGCCTTCTTTGCTGATGGAACGCTCGCTCTGAAGATGGTTGCGAATCTGATGAATCCTGTTTTGTTGAGGAATTTAGGGCAAAATTTGGAAGGGATATTGATCAAAAATGGTTTAAGAGATCAGCCGCAAAATAACATTGATAACTCAAGAATTTTTACTTCAACTAGCTGAGAGTTTTAGTTTCCAAATAAACTTTATAAACAACTAATTCTTAAATCCAAGTTCTTTTGATTCAAATCCCAACTTCCGAGTAAATGACTGTGTGACGCAATGATTGGAGATCTTTATCTGTACTCATTTAAGTCCATCTTTTCTAAAAAAGACATTCTGAAGGACATTGTTTGATGACAAGCTTTGAAATTTTATGGTAAGATTCTAAAACTAACTGATTGGCTGAAGACAGTTTAGAAGAGGATTTCAGTAAGAAAGAAGTAAGAAAGGAGTAAGAAAGCAGTAAGAAAGCGGTAAGAAAACTTTTGTTTAAAGCTGCAAGAATTTGGTTTGGTCATTTGTTTTGGTTCTGCTATAAAATAAAGTTAGCAACATTGAGCATAATAAAATTTTCCTTTCTTTTCTCAATATGTTCAACATGGGCACTTGATTGGCATGGTGACTTCCGTCCCATCGAAGAGTTGACTCTCTCCCTCTCTTGACTCTATTCTCGAATTCTGACTCTCCTCTTCTCCAAATTCTACCGTATTCCCGTTATGGCTTTTGATGTATGAACAAATGGGGAAGCTTATTGATTTGTGAATTTACTTGAAAAGAAACAGAAACTGGAGTCTTCAGTTAGAAACTATTTGTTTAACTGTTTAACAAACAATTGGGGAAAGTTATTGATTTGTGAATGTACTTGGAAAGATGAAGTCATGCTATGGTTATGTTATGGAAAGATGAAGTCATGATATAGCTAGGCTATGGAAAGATGAAGTCATTCTATAGTTATGTTATGGAAAGATGAAGTCATGCTATAGCTATGCTATGGAAGATGAAGTCATTCTATAGTTATGTTATGGAAAGATGAAGTCATTCTATAGCTATGCTATGGTTATGCTATGGAAAGATGAAACCATGTTATAGCCATGCTATGTAAAGATAAAGCCATGCTATAGCTAGGCTTTTCTAAAAATCTACAGAACCTCAGATTTTTCTTTAATACTGAATCTTTTAGATCTTTTTGTTATGAAACAAAAATTACATAGATTCAATACAGAGAAATGGTACATAGAGGTGATGGGGTAATGAGTGTAAATGGAAAAGGGTAAAGACCTTGACGGATCGAACAACATTGTGTAGAGTTCCTTTGAAATCTGACACTAGATGGGATGAGGGGATAATGCAAATTGGATGTCAAAGTCATTTCCATTCTCTTCTCTCTTCCAAACCTTCAATTGAGCATCTATCGGTATCCCCGTTTCCCTATGCATTCATTAAAAAATTAGTTACTTTATTTGTAAGATCAATGAAGGATTTGTGGTGATCAATTTTGATATAAATTTTGACATAAATTTTGACATAAACTATATGACATCTTTATTTAAATAGAATTTAAATAGAATATGTTATTTAAATAGAATAAGCTTGTATTGTTGAATAGAAATTGAATAGAAATAGAATAGAATTAAACTCTATCAACGTAACTCTATAAAACTCTAAACTCTAAACTCTATCTCTAAGTAAATATCGATCTTTACAGTTATCTAGTAAGAAAATACTAGAGTTACCTAGTTTATTTAAAGTTTACTAAAGTTATTTTGAGTTTAAGACAATAAACCTAAGACTTAGACCAAGAGAAAAGGCAGATTGGCTGATTGTTATGTTTTTAACGTCTACTTCAAAGTAATAACATTGTGTAGAGTTCCTTTGAAGTCTGACACTAGTTCTTATATTAAATTCTTATTCTTTTTTCGATTTCCTAGCAGATTTTTATTGTTTTTAACTGATTGGCTGATTGTTTTAAGTTTTTAACGTCTACTTTAAACAAAATCCAATAAATTCTTATTCTTTTTTCGATTTCCTAGCAGATTTTTATTGTTTTTAACCTCTACTTTCAAACAAAATCCAATTAAATTCTTTTCCTTTTTCCTATTCTTATTAAAAAGTCGAAACAATTGCGCAATTACGACTCTTTTCATTAGACCTTGAACACTTTGACATGGAAAAGAGATGAGAGTACAGTGACAAGATAATTCGAAAATTTCAATGAAGAGATATGAAAAAGAAAATTGCATTCAATAAATTCTAAAAATTGAGTTTACTATTGAAAAAGTGTCCATTTATGATTCATCGTTTTCGACAGGGAAATCGGTGACTCGGAAAAAATCATTTTATATAAATATCTAGGGATTAAAAATGAAAGAAAATAGGAGATTTTGAAAGAATTCAGAGTATTGATCAGTTGAATATACGAAAGTACAAGAAGAATCAAGAAAATTACAGTATCTTCAACGCCCACGTCTTTGAAAAGCTATTAATAAGTCAAGGGAATGCAAAAAAAGAACGAAAAAATGATATTGAGCCTTTCAAAAGTGTACTTTGAGCTTACAAACACATCCTTTCTGGGCTTACAAACACAATAGTAGCTTACAAAGCTTTGAGCTTACAAACACAATAGTATCCAAGACTAGTTTCAGGCTAGCTAGCTGGCTTCCCTTTCCGTTTCTATATAATAGTTTATTTTAAAGTCCTGGAGCAGCTAGAGCTTTGAATTAAAAGCCTGTTGAAAGTCCTTACAGCTAGAGTTCTAAAGAATCAAAAAAGAAATTCGATGGAATTCGATGGGATTCTTTAGAACTCTAGTTGTAAGGATTTCAACAGGCTTTTGATTCAAAGCTCTAGCTGCTCCAGGACTTTAAAATAAACTATTATATAGAAATGGAAAGGGAAGCCAGCTAGCTAGTTCTAGAAGTAGATGATACTAAATATCTATTTCTCACCTTCAACATCCATTCTTAGCTTTAGCATAAAATGAACAGCAACTGATTGAGGAGCATAAAAAGAGGTCTACCTGGTGAGCAATGTGGACCAGCGGATCGAGAGGAGGAGAGAGCCGAGGGACGCTTCGTTGGACGATCGGCTTGCGGCCGGTCGAGCACGACCGTGAAATTCAGAACTAGTCGCTTGGAAGGGTTGAAGGGATTCTCGAGGAAGACCTCACTGTTCAGAGAGAGGCCTGCAGAGGGGGAAGAGGGGCGGGGCGGCCCCTGAGGGCGCACAACTCCACCAATCGGGAAAGCCTAGCTAGACAGTAATCTAGGAAATTTGACGGTGCTCTGAATTGGAAAGTTAGGTTTGGATTAAGAGTGTCAACAGATGGAATTTTGCTTCATTGATCGGTTTCCAACAATGCCAACACATAGATTTTATTAATTTTACTTGAAATTATTGTATCCAATAGATTTCAGAGATTTGAGAAGTCCAAGAATGCCTGAGCTGAGCTGAGCTGAGCTGAGCTGCCTGAGCTTTCTAGTTTTCAATAACATTCTTCAATTCAAGTTCTATTATAATTATATCAGTTAAACAAACAGTCATCAAACAGCAAAAATCTGTTTTCTGTCAAGTTTTCTGTTTTCTGGTTTAACTATGAAATATTAAACCTTTCCAGTTTTCAGTTTTTATCAAGTTTACTTGAAATTATTTTATTGAATAGATTTCGAGAATTCTAAAAGGCACAATATGTGAGTGTGAGTTATGGTGAAAGCAAAAAGTCATGTTATTCCCCCCTTCACTTGTTGAGAGGACAGATTACTCTTGGTCGGCTGCTTCCCAATGCTTCGACCCACTCCCCAAGCGATCGCAGCTACCCCTACCAACGAGAGAAAAAGTCAGAATATGACAAAACGACACTTCTCCTTTCTCCATTTGGAAGTGAGGCAAAAAGAGACATGGATTGCTCTTCAATTGCTTTTTCGTTTTAAAGAAACGATGGATTTGTAGATGAACTAGCAATTGAAAAAGTGGAATTTTTAGATTAAAAAAAGCTGTTTGAAATTAAGTGCTTATTATTGTTGGCTTTGATTTAAGGTAGCTAGAAGGTAGGCATAAGGTAGCTATAAGGTAGCTTTAAGGTAGCTATAAGGTAGCTTTAAGGTAGCTATAAGGTAGCTATAAGGTAGCTTTAAGGTAGCTATAAGGTAACTATAAGGTAGCTATAAGGTAGCTATAAGGTAGCTATAAGATAGCTTTAAGGTAGCTAGAAGGTAGCTATAAGGTAGCTATAAGGTAGCTATAAGATAGCTTTTAGTCTTCAAGTTATTTAACTTATCTTCAACTATGGTAAAGCCTGGTAAAGCAAGGTTTGGGCTTAGTCCACAAAAAAACTCTAGACTCACCAAAAATCAGATCTAGATCAATCTTTAGCCTTTTCTAATTTACAAACTCCAGTTAAAAAAAGCTTTTTTAAACAAATCTAGCAAAAAAACTTGGATTTTATTATGATATTTGTCAAATTCTGGTACTTGAATCATTTTTCAAATTCTTTTTTAAATAGATCAGCTCAGATTTTTCTATACCAATAGATTATCATTTGTCCTATTGCCAAACTTTACCCAAGCCATCAATATTTTCACTATCCTTTGTTCTAATGCATTTGTAGATTAATGGAGAGCCAAGAGGACCACCTGGAGAGACTCAAAGTTAGACACGATTGAATGAGCAGGACATGGGATGTTCATTGGAAGAGCTGGACACAAATGCACCTTTCTTCTTGCAGAGAGCATCCAATTTGGGAATGACTCTCATTGACCCCAAGGTAGAGCCACATTTGGAGTTACTTGTTTCTCTAATCCCTAAACAGGTGCCATTGGGTTAGGCTACGGTAGCTAGGTAACAAATATTGAAAGTTCGAGGTTTAAGGTGATTGAAAGAATCGAAAGATCAGGTTTCGGTTCGGTTCGGCTTTTTGTTTCTGTTTTTCTTTTGCAGCAACTTCTAGCATTTTGAAGCTAATGAGCTAATGCAGCTGAGCTTTATTTATAGGGTTCATCAAGCATAAACCAGTTTAACTTTTGTGCAAGTAAGGCATGTACAGCTTTTCACTAGTAACTAGTCAACTTGCATTCAATATTCAAGCATCATCTGGCTTAAAAGCACTGTTTTGTTCATGAGATATGATTCAAATAAGCGCCCTAACTAGATTGCGTTTCAAATTCTTAAACGCAACCTCCAAAATAAAGAGTTTTGCATTTTCAACAACGCTGCAACTATTATTCCTCTTTATTGGAAAAAACACTAAAAATAAGCTTAACCAATCAAATTCTTAACCACACTATGAAAAAATTATTATTTATTGACAAAAATTAACAATAAAAAGTAAAAACCAAAATCAATAATCTGTGTACGCACTAGAACGATTAATGGTGAGTTTTCAGGTATAGTAAAACGTGATAAATAAGTAGTTGTGATCGATTTCTACAATTAGTAATACTTCACGTAATACTTCACATATGAACCAGGATTGATCTAAGGTTAGAAAGCAACTTATGTTCTATTAATTTTTCTTGTTTAGGTGATCTTTCTGGATCATCAATCAATCGAGACTTTCACATAATCCGTGAGAAGCTTTCCGTGTGCCATTTACCTAGAAATTAACAAAAGTTATAAATTTAATAATAAAATATGCACAACAAAAGGAAAACGATAGTAAACACGGATATATGGGTGCTGCTAAGAATTTGAAACGGTTGATTTATTATTTTTCTATTTTGTTTCGAAACGTTCAAAACGTCGAAACGAAAAGTTTCTATTTTGAAATTTTTTACTTTTTACAGTATGCTTATTTTTAGTATTGTCTAGGTTTTAAGATACGTTCTTTCCAATAAGGAGGAATAATAGTTGCAGTGTTGTTGAAAATGCAAAAATCTTTATTTTGGAGGTTGCGTTTAAGAATTTGAAACGCAGTGTAGTTAGGGCGCTTATTTGAATCATATCTCATGAACAAAACAGTGCTTTTAAGCCAGATGATGCTTGAATATTGAATGCAAGTTGACTAGTTACTAGTGAAAAGCTGTACATGCCTTACTTGCACAAAAGTTAAACTGGTTTGTGCTTGATGAACCCGATAAATAAAGCTATGAAGCTTTCCGTGTGCCATTTACCTAGAAATTAATAAAAGTTATAAATTTAATAATAAAATATGGACAACAAAAGGAAAACAAGAGTAAACAGGGATATATGGGTGCTGTTAAGAATTTGAAACGGTTGATTTATTATTTTTCTATTTTGTTTCGAAACGTTCAAAACGTCGAAACGAAAAGTTTCTATTTTGAAAATTTTTACTTTTTACAGTGTGCTTATTTTTAGTGTTTTTTAGGTTTTAAGATACGTTCTTTCCAATAAAGAGGAATAATAGTTGCAGCGTTGTTGAAAATGCAAAAAACTTTATTTTGGAAGTTGCGTTTAAGAATTTGAAACGCAGTGTAGTTAGGGCGCTTATTTGAATCATATCTCGTGAACAAAACAATATTTTTAAGCTCGATGGTGCTTGAATATTGAATTCAAGTTGACTAGTTACTAGTGAAAATGCTTATTTTTAGTATTTTCTAGGTTTTAAGATACGTTCTTTCCAATAAAGGGGAATAATAGTTGCAGCGTCGTTGAAAATGCAAAAATCTTTATTTTGGAGGGTGTGTTTAAGAATTTGAAACGCACTGTATAAGGAATTCCTAGTTTTAGGGTAGTCAAGGAAAAGTAGTGCTTATGTGAAGTATTACTAATTGTAGAAATCTAGTCACAACTACTTATTTATCACGTTTTACTATATCTGAGAACTCACCATTCTCCTTGACATCATCACTTTCTTTCACCCCAAGATTTTAAGACAATATATCACTTTATTTCATGACGGAATCTTTGAAAAGATCTTTCCTTGACAAATATTTCTGTACCACGCTATTCTTAGAATCGAAAAACACAAGAAATTTTTCTATTTTTCTTACTCAACTCCTTTGCCATCCTTTATCCAATTTCACGCTCAGCTAGCGTAACAAATTGTGTCTCAAAAGATGAAGATCAGTTGACGCAAAGTCACAAAGTCATATCATTATTTTTGTAGTCGTATGTAAAATATTTATCGCTTAAATAAAAGCTTAGATCAAGTTAGCGTTTACTTCTTCAACGATTAGGAGTTGTTGTTGGGGTTGTTGAACCATTGCAGGCACTGGAGTCAAATCGATTTTCTCTCCACGACATGGAGAGAATTTGTATCTGAAAGATTATCAATCTTAAGTTAAAATAATATTCTACTAGTTGACAATCAGCTAGTTTTAAGTAATGTTTTGACAATCTTCTTTGTAAGATGACTTGTAAGATGAATGGCCAACTGTTTAGTTCTGTAAAATCTTAAATTAGATATTCTATTATTATTCTATTATTATTCTATTTATTCTATTATTCTATTGCGTTGTCCAGTTATGAATGCCAGTTCTATTATTGCCAGTCCAGTTATGAATGCTATTATTCTATTGGGTTGTCCAGTTTTTTACTATTTTCCAAATTTCTCAAGATACCGAACAGATGTATATGAGTGTTATATATCATTCGAAAGCTGAAGATCTCCTCTACATTTTGATATTAAAACCTTTGAAATTTGTTCAGCTTTTGGGCAAATTGACTGCACAAAGGGAGAGGTCGTTTTCGAAAAAAAAACCCATTTCAGCTTAGCTATTCCTCAAGTTTTATGCTGTAAAATAACCGCCCAGAAAAGAAAAGAAAAGTAAAGATGCTCTGAAGTTGATATATTTAAAAAAAAGTTGTATTGATATATCTATTGGCCAAACATCAAACGGTTAACTCAATTTGAGCGGAGCCAAAACTTGATCCAAAGGCACCCTTCCATTTTTTGGCCACCTCTTCTTCTGTGCAGTCAATTTGCCCAAAAGCTGAACAAATTCAAAAGCTTTTTATATCAAAATATAGAGGAGATCTTCAGCTTTCGAATAATACTCATATATATCTTTTTCTTGATTTCGGTATCTTGAGAAATTTACAAAATAGTAAAAAACGCGCATTCATAACTGGACAACCCAATATTATTCTATTTATTCTATTATTCTATTATTCTATTATTCTATTATTCTATTATTCTATTATTCTATTATTCTATTATTCTATTATTCTATTACCGTATTCTCTCTAATAGTAGTGCACTCTCTAATAGTATTGCGCTTCGAGAGGGAGTTGAAAAAATAGTAGTGCACCCCCGAAAATTTGATTTTCTGTTTGCTTCTTTTTCATCTAAACCTTTTTGACTTTATGTTTATGTGACATTCTAAAGCTATTCAAGCAAGCAAAAGTGAGGCTTTTTTTTATTCATTTATTAACTATTCTTCACATGAAAAAGTTAGCAAAAAATCTAAAATTATTGTGCAAAGTGCAAAAACATCTTTTTGTTGTTTGTCAAGACACAAATTGTCAACTCGCCGGCCCACAACTGTATGTCAAAAGGAGCCAAAGGTGTACGTGAAAGTATTGCAAGAATTTTTGGAACAAATCTTATATCTGTCTTACTTTGGTAAATGATAAAACTCTTTAATAGTAGTGCACTCTCTAATAGTGTTGCGGTTTAGGAGGGGGTTGAAAAAATAGTAGTGCGCACTACTATTAGAGAGAATACGGTATTCTATTATTAAAATATCTTACAAACCTTTGCATTAATCCAGCGAATCCAAGAAACAATTCAACTTTAGCCATTCCTTCCCCAGCACATTGGCGCTTTCCGATTGAGAATGGAGATAATCGATCAACTGCTTCCTGAAATTGTTTCGATACAAATCTAATACATTTCTAATACAGTTTTAATCCTTAAAAACTTCTTCTAAATAATCTAGCCAACTTTCGTACTTTGTTCGGTGTTTTCATATCCTTTTGAAGAAATCTCTCCGGTTGAAATTCTTCTGGATTTGGATAGACTGGATCAGCGATATGCACTTGATGAATCTAATTTTAAAGATAAAAGCAAGAAAAGCCAGTTCTTTTCTAAGTATGTTGCTTGTTTTATTTGATCTACCTGTCCAATCACTAATGTTCCTTCTGGTATTGGATGTCCACCAATATGCGTGTCACAAGTCGCTTTATGGAAAACGTTCAGTGGAATGATGTTCGCGTGACGCTAAACTTATTGATAATTGGGGAAATAAATGTTTTAGATTGATTTCTGTCTGTAATTCAGTCTCTGTTCAATTACAAGATGTTTTAAAAAAAGAATCTTATATATTTGTTATGTTTTTTGATCAGAGAATGGATTGTTTTTCAAAAAACTGAAAAAGCTGGAGTACTATTACAGTATTTACGGTATGGTTTTTCTAAAGCCAATTTCCCTTCTAAAGATCTAGCATTCTACCTACCGTAAATACTGTAATAGTACCCTACCGCCCTCGTACAGTCGCGTAGTCGCAAAAGTTTTTTAGTATTTCATTTTTTTCAAAGCGCCCGTACTTTCAAAAAATGAGTCTTTGGTATGAAAAAATAGCCCTGAATTTCAGCTATTTTTTGATAACTAAGCGCGCATTGTAGCATAAACCAGTGTCGAGAAAAACGCTGTCAAAGCTAGACTACACAGCACTCCGCACCGTCATGATCTTTGGTATCAAAAAATAGCTGAAATTCAGGGCTGTTTTTTGATACCAAAGCGAGCATTGTAGCATAAACCAGTGTCGAGAAAAACTCGTTCAAAGCTAGACTACACAACACTCCGCACCGTCATTATGCGGGTAGGGTACTATTACAGTATTTACGGCAACAGATAGATATAGATAAAAGATTCTTTTTAAGTTATCCTGTAATTGAACAGAGTTTTTTATAGTACCTGAATCTCGAGAACAGTGGCATTTGTATAGGGGAGAGTGTTCTTGTCAGCAAGTGAAGGCAGCCTCTCATTACCAACAGCTGATAGAATCTCTTGACGGCATTTTTCCTAAGGATCGGTTTCTTTTTTCATATTTCTGTTATTAAAAATATCAAAACAATAATTCTTAGTCAAGTCTACTCGAGCTACATTGGTCTAAAGCTAAGTTAAAAACCAGGCTAGAAAGTCAAATTAAAAGATAAACTTATTCACTGCATTATATAGAATAAAGCCTACTAATAGATTATATAAATCTAGCATAGATAAATGCAAAATTTCACTTCACTTTTCTTAATCTAATCGAGAATAAAGCAAGGATTATTGGGTAAACTTATTCACCCCAAGATATGCAACAAAACCGACTAGAGAACTAGAATGCATTGTTAGATTGATGTTTATCTATGTTGTGTTACCTGGACATCTGGATAGGCGGCCATATACCGAAGAGCCCATTGAAGTGAGGTCGATGTAGTCTCCATTCCAGCCAAGAAGAAATCAGTGGCCACATTAGTGCATTGAATCTCCAACTCGTTCCTGAAAAAGATTTCAATGTTCTGGCAATCATCAACTCGTGAATTTGTTTTTGACAATTGGGGAATTAGGCAGAGCAAAAATTTGAAAGACTACTGTACCGAAAAGTAGACAAGTCATTCACTAAACAAGTTTACTCATTCATCAATCTCCAAGTCTATCAAATTTCAAGCCGATGTAGGCTTACTGTAGCTACAGGCTTACTGTAGCTACAGGCTTACTGTAGCTACAGGCTTACTGTAGCTACAGGCTTACTGTAGCTACAGGCTTACTGTAGCTACAGGCTTACTGTAGCTACAGGCTTACTGTAGCTACAGGCTTACTGTAATTCAATTAAGCATAATCTAAGGTACTAGAACTAAGCCACTGTACTCAGTTCGAACTATCAAAATCAAAAATCTGTGCAGCGCCGGGACTCGAACCCGCGACCTGCCGCTTACCAGGTCACTGCGTTAACCATTACACGACAAGGCACTTGACCTGCCTCACTCCAGAGGATGTTAACTTCCCTCCTCTCTGGACGAGGCGATTCCAAACGTCTCGATTTATAGGCCTGGAGTGCGAAACTAGGTCTGAAGACCTTAGCCAGCATTGCAGAGCCCATCCTTCCGTGGCCGCCGGTTGGAACTATGACAGATCAAAAAGCCTTGCGCCCGGAGTCGAACCCGCGACCTGCCGCTTACCAGACCACTGTGCTAACCATTACACCACAAGGCACTCGATCTCGCTTACTCTAGAGGGGGTTAACTGATTTGTTCTGTCACTTACTTCACAGCTTCGTTATTCTGCATTTTTTGCACATACGCCTGCACAAAGCATGATGGTTCTTGATCAATCGAGTATCCTTCCATACATTTTTTTGATTCATCTTGGCAATAGTCTTTGAACTAAATAAATGAATTTCTCTTTGAAATTATGGAAATTTGAAATTGAATTGAAAACTAACTGGCTGTAATTTGCGGAAATGTCTGTGAACTGCATAATCTCCGATTAAAGGAATATCGGCTACCCATGGGAATGTACCGGCAACAAAGGTCCATTTCGAGCCACGAACTGTTTCGAAAAGCTAAACTTGATTTGATTTGATCTTGAACTTTCCTTTAAATCAATGCCTCACCTCAACAATTCGATCGGCAAAGTTCATCAAAACAGAATCTTTTTGAAAAGGATAGCGATGACCAAAGAGAGTTTGGTGAATGATGTTAGCGACAAAGATCTAAAAGTATTTATGAAAATCTAAAAAACCGTACAATTAAACAAGATTCTTTTTATTACAGTGCATAACAAAATGATCGGTTTTCTCATCGACAGAGACTTCGAAAACGTCTCTGCCGCGATAGATCATTGTTCCGGACGCTTTTTATGAATAAAAAAGAATTACACAAGATAATGGTACTCAGAATTTTGTAAAGAATCTGGAATCGAATCGGAAGAGTTCAGATTGAAGCAATGCCAAAGCAATGCCAAAGCAATCGCCAAAGCAATCGCCAAAGCAATGCCAAAGCAATCGCCAAAGCAATGGTTTAAGTTCATTATCTACTCATTAATGAGCACATTTGCGATTGAGAACTTTGCATTAGGACGTGGAAATTTACTCTGATTATGTGCTAGCTCTTTTTTCAATTCCTCCGACTTTTAAACTTCCTTAATCACATTTCTTTTGCACTTTCGTCAAGAATACAATGGAATTACTCAAGAAAACTTTTCAACAAAAAGCTTAAAATGGAGTGATGAGTGAGAGAAAGAGGCCAGAACCCCACTGATTACACGGGGATTGTCGCCCTCAAAGGGAAATGCTGATCTGTTCTGTGTTT
The DNA here is from genome assembly GCA_958450365.1 of Mesorhabditis belari. NCBI lineage: Eukaryota > Metazoa > Nematoda > Chromadorea > Rhabditida > Rhabditidae > Mesorhabditis > Mesorhabditis belari. The sequence continues at coordinate 2,305,549 of CAUEEP010000736.1, forward strand.
TGTCTTTTCTCTTGTCTTTTTTTCCCTGCCCTCAATTCTTTCCTTTCCTCAAATAGGAATCTTTTCCTTATCAGACTCATTCAACCCGTGCTTTTTCTCTTTTTTTTTCACTTCAACAACTTTAATTTCACACCGTTCTCCTCAGATTTTTTTTTAAAGACGAAAAATGGAGGAAGCGAAATCGTTAGAAGTGTTGCCAATGCCAAGAAAGTTGTCAACGTTGCAGCACTATCATAATCTCGACGCGGATAAAGTATTGAACGCATATGGGAAATTTGGGAGATATCAAGTGAGTGAAAAATAGCTTTTTTGGGAAAGATCTAGTAGTTAATCAACAAGGTTTACGCTTAAATTTTGTTCATAAACAATTAAAGCTTCGAATCCAGCTTTAAAAAGCAATTAGTTTGTTTAAATTTTAAACTTAAATGTTCCAATAACTTTTACAAAGCTTTGAGAATGAATCTTAAATGAGTTTTTGCTAACAAACAAAGCTAAGATTCAAGCCCTAGATAATTCTTTTAAAGTATAATTAACTTAAAGGATTAATTTGAAGTTAGAAAGTTGCTCTACGTTGAGTCTAAGAGCTATATTGTTGTTTAAAGGTTTGTTTAAAGATTTCAGACTTTAAATCAAAGCCATCAAACTCTCAAAGCTTAAGAAGTCAGATCTGTTTTATTAATACCAAACTTCTAGATGTTCACCTATTTCATGTTAAACAGTGTCACGATACTCTTTGCAATGAACATGATGGTGATGCCATTTATCGTTGAGAAACCCGAATTCTATTGCCAATTGCCAGACAATCTCGACAAAGCCGTAATCATTTCATAATCATTTCATCATTTCATCATTTCATTTCTTCTTCTCATACATGTTTATTCTATTTTAAAGCTCTTTTTCAGAACTATCAATCAATCGATTCGTGTACCTTGATTGACACAGCAAATAAGAGCCTCAAATGCACAGAGATTAGAGGCACTCGATATGACTTTAATTCCACTGTTCATCAATCGTTAGCCTCAGAGGTGAAATAAGAGAATTCTCGTAAACAAAAGGATCAGACAGAAAGCGGAATTGTTATTGGGGGTTTGAGAAGTAAAATTCTATAAACAAGAGCTGATTATCTAAAGGATTATTCTCGGATTTATCTTAAAGTTAAAGTTAAAGATATCTTAAAGTCTTAAAGTCATAAACTTCAATTCAATCTTAAACTAAAGAGTTCATGTTTTTAAACCCACGAAATTTATGGTTGGGCAAGTTCCCCAGTAAAACAGAATTGCCAGGTAAAGACTCGAAGCTTAAGCAAAAGTGCATGGCGCGCCTCGTATTCGGGCCTCTTATCCACGCCACCAGCTCATAACGCTGTCGAGCGAGAGAAGCCTTTGTTATCCCTTCTCCCTTCTTTGTTATCCCTAGTGACCAACAACTACTTCCAATGTAAATCATAGCTGGCTTTTTAAAGTTTTGTTTACTTTCATAGCTGGTTTTCATAGCTGGCTTTCCATAGCTGGTTTTCTATAGCTGGCTTTCATAGCTGGCTTTCTATAGCTGGCTTTCTTCTATAGCTGGCTTTCCATAGCTGCTTTTCTATAGCTGGTTTTCTATACCCGGCTTTCATAGCCGGCTTTCTATAGCTGGCTTTCCAGTAACATCTTGTAAGAAAATGTTAATTTTGAACAAGGTGAAATGTTACAGAATGCCAAGCTTAGCTTTGATTGGCAGCAAAACCCAGGCTAATTGTAAGCAAAGCAAGACTTGGCTTTACTTGGTTTTTGCTTAAGCCTTGACCACTTTAGAACAGCCCTAGCTAGGAATATAAAGTATTTTCAAGAACTCTAGATAACTGACATAGAAAACTACTCAACTAATCCAGTTTTAGTTCAATCTTCTATGTGACGACTACGAGCTAACCGAGCATGCCTCATCAATCTATCTCTTTGGTAAATTCAATCTCATCATTTTTGTAAAGATAACTGAAAAATAACAGGAATAGTTTTACTAATCATTTGACCATCTAGGCGGAATGCTGGCCGCTCCACTGATCACTCAACTCTCCGATCGAATCGGTCGTCGTCCCACCTTTCTCCTCCCACTTTATCTATCAGTCACTTGCAATCTAATCGCTTCTTTTGTCCCCTCTTATTCACTATTTCTAATTCTACGTTTCTTAGCTGGATTTGGATCAACAGTAAGTTGAAAATAAACTTCAAGATAAACTTCAAGACTAACTTCTAAACTTCTAAACTTCTAGGGTTTTTTCCACACAGCGTTTGTCCTTTGCACGGAGTCTGTTTCAACCCCGTTTCGAAATTTACTTCCAGCGTTACCAGCTATTGTTTGGGTAAATAATTGGTACAATCTATCTACAATGAAAGAAATTAAAGCAATGAGATTAATCAATGACAATAATAAGTACTAGATTGTTTAGGTCATTGGCTATCTTCTATCCGGAGTGTTCCGATTGTTCATCGCTGATTGGAGATGGCTTTATTTTATCACCTCAATTCCTGGAATCTTAACAATTCCACTTTTCTGGTAATATAAATGCCTTAAAAGCGACAAAAAAAACTCAATTAGGTTCATTCCCGAATCACTTCACTGGTTAACAACAAAAGACAATTATAAAGCGGTCGAGAAGTGAGAGGCTGATGATTTACGGCTGACTATAATGATTTTAGATACATTCAAAAGGCAAATCGCTTTAATGGAGTGAAAGTCTCACTCGAGGAATGTCGAACATCAAACGGAGAAAGGCACGAAAACAAGGAACCGATAAACAGGCCAAATCGAACTGTTCTCGACATTTTCCGACATAAAGGACTTCTACTGCAACTCTTTTTAAACTCAATCGTTTTGTAAGTTTAATCAATGTTTTTCTTTTGATTTAGCTAATTCAGTATAGTGATGAATGGTACATATTGGGCACTGTCATTGTTCTCGACTGATCTATCGGAAGACAAGATGACTGGCTTTTTCTTATCCGGCATTGTAGAGCTACCAGGAGGTAAATTTAAGTTTAAAAGCTTGACCTCTTGGCAGGTCAAGCTCAGCTTGACCATGCCTGACCGTGATCAGCTTAACCTCTTGGCAGGTCTCTGTCAGGTCTGCTCAGCTTGACCTGACAGAGACCTGGGCCACGACAAAGACCGCTGAACGAGCCCTGAGAACGACGCATCGAGCCCTTGAAAGGAACATCCTCGGGTACAATAAGAACAGCTCGACCAAGACCTAAGAAGTACGGATATTGGCCAGCTCTCGGGACTCAGAGATCCAGTGGAAGTGATTGAGAGAAAAAGACTCAGATGGGCCGGCCACGTAGCGAGAAGAACAGACGACAGATGGACGATACGGATCACAGAGTGGCTACCACGAGACCAGAAGAGGCCCATCGGAAGACCAGCAACGAGGTGGAGCACAAGAGTGGCAGAGACGGCCAGAGAAAGGATGGCTAGAGTGCAACCACCATCAGCAAGTCGAAGACTTCGAACCAGGAACAATCAAGCTAGGAAACACTGGATAACAATAGCAAGGGATAGAGAAATGTGGAAGCAGGTGGTGATCTGCGCAAGTAGGAACACCTGAGTGCGAAAACAGATCAAAAAAAAGCTTGACCTTTTAACTTAAATATTTGAAAAAGTCATATTTTAGGTTTACTTGGAACTTGGCTTTTGATAAAATTTCCGAGAAGAGCTGTGGCTGCTTGTGGGTTTACTCTTCAAGGGCTAACAATGTTAGCAGCGATTTACATCCCAGGTATTACTTTAGATTGCTTTTGCTGATCTTTAGATGCTTTTGCTTTAGCTGAGGTAATTTTAAATGTTTGAAAAAGTAAGTATTAGATATTTGCATTTGTAAATGTGCAATAGTCTTCTTCTAGTCAATATTTTAAAAGCAGAATGAGAAAAAAAATTAACAGGATGGTTCTCAATCCAATGTTATCTATTTTTAGGCTCGAAAAGCGTTTTAATGATTTTCCCACTAGCCTGCAAGGTATTTAATACAATGATCTGGGCTGTTACCCCACTTGTCGCTTCCGAACTTGCCCCAACTACAGTGAGGCAAGTGATAAAGCAAACCAACTTTAAGCTCAAATTTCCTCTGATTCTGCTGTGCAATATAAATAGTTTTTGGTACCAATCGACAGAGAAAGATTTGACGCATCGAATGATATCAAGAATATTGAAATTCGATAGCCCAACACCAAGAAATTTAGACTCAAAGTTGGATTGCCGACGGCAAAAGGGGCGGGACACGCATAAAAGGTCCATCGCCCCGCCTCCTTTCCCATTAGCAATCCAACTCTAAGCTCAAATTTCTTCTGATTCTGCTGTTCAAGATAAATATGTTTTGGTACCAATCGACAGAAAAAGATTTGACGCATCGAATGATATCAAGAATATTGAAATTCGATAGCCCAACACCAAGAAATTTAGACTCAAAGTTGGATTGCCAATGGCAGAAGGGGACAGGGCGCGTATAAAAGGTCCGTCGCCCCGCCCCCTTTCCCATTAGCAATCCAACTTTAAGCCCAAATTTCTTGGTGTTGGGTTGTTCAATTTAAATAGTTTTTCTACCAATCGATAGTGAAAGACTTGGCGCATTTAATGAGATCAAGAATATTGAAATTCGATAGCTCAAAGCCAAGATATTTGAGCTTAAAGTTGGATTTCCAATGGCAAAAGGGGGCGGGGCACGTATAAAAGGTTCATCGCTTCGCCTCCTTTCCATCAAGCAATCCAACTTTAAGCTCAAATTTTCTCTGGTTCTGCTGTTCAATATAACATTTTTGTACCAATCGATAGAGAAAGTTTTGGCGCATCTAATGAGATCAAGAAATGTTTTAATTGGATAACTCAACACCAAGAAATTTGAGTTTAAAGTTAGACAATGGTAAAAGAGCGGAACTGTATCAAATGTTCGAATAGGAAAGACAGAGTTTTTTTTTTAGAAATACTTTTACTGGACTTGTTTCTTTTCTGGGCGATGTTGGATCCGTTTTGGCACCGTATATTAAACGATTAGTGAGTTTGAGGAAAGAGAGAGAGAAATAAGCAAATTTAGGAAGCTTGGGATAGAAATGCGCCAGCTTTGGTGATGACATTGGCCTCATTTTTGGCTGCTGGTTGTGTTTTGTTGATTCCAGAAACAAAAGGGAAAAAGGTTTGGGGGTTTTTGCATTGAATAGGCTTTAGCTACACTACTGGACAATGAAATATCATATTTGAAAAAACGATCGTCACTTTCGCGCGTCTGTAACTCCCTTGTCTTTACCGTATTTCTAAATATTAATATTACCGTCGTGTAGCCCTTGAAAAGAGCTTTCAAAAAATGCACAACACTAATAGTTTAAACTCAAAGACAAGGGAGTTACAGACGTAGAGTTTTTTGTTTATTCCAAAATGCAGAGGAGATCTTCAGCTTTCGTTTGATGCAGAATTTTACGCTCATTCCGAATCTGCTTTCCGTTTCTGATATGGAGCACTCAGTCAAAAGTTATAAGCCTTCAAAGTTTTAGATGAGATTTCAAAAAGCATATCCAGTTTATAAGCAAATCTCTCAGAGACCTTAAGGGACAGTAGTGGCCGAGTGGTAGTGGGCTAGAATATGAGGCTAGGAGTCTCTGGTTCGAGTCCTTGGTTCGCCTTTTTCTTCTGCTTTTTAGGTTTAAACAGTTGAGAGTTCTCCGTTTCAAATAAAAGCTTATTCTAACCCGCTTTTCAAAAAGAATGTTCACTTTTAACAACTTTATTGGTTGATGATTTGATGATGATTGATGATCATTAAAATCAAAATTTCTATTCATTTCCTTGTAATTTCTATTTAAAATCTCGTATTCTTTGATATTTTTCCTAAGCCAAAGTCTAAACAACTTTCTATATATTCTAGACATGACAGAGACCTGAAAATTTGCCAGAATACTCTCCTAAGGCTCCAATAAGCATCGCCAAGCGCTTAAGCTCTAGGAACTCGCCGAGATCCAGAAAATCGGGGTTGAGTCTAAACCCAAATAGGCTTAGGTTTGGACTTAGTGCGAGCCTAAGCCTAAGCCTAAGCCTAAGCCTAAGCCTGAGCCTGAGCCTAAGCCAAAGCCTAAGCCTAAGCTGAGATCCGGAAATTGGGGGTATAGCCCAAACCCAAATAGACTTAGTGCTAGGCGCTAGCCGCTAGCCTTCGCACTAAGTCCAAGCCTGAGCCTAAACCTAAGCCTAAACCTAAGCCTACGCCTATCACACTTCTAGATGCCAACTGACATCGACGAGTTCGACTCAGGACCGCTTAGACGATTATTCGCAAAGACGGCGCCAGAGAATCGCAAGAGCGAAACAAATGTAAGCAAAAGTCGCAAATCTTTATGATTCAATTACAGCCAAAACCCGATCAACAACGGATATTATCGCAAAATGAAGGAGAATAATTTTGTTTTTGTTAATTTCCTTCAATAAATATGTTCCTTTATTTCACCTGTAATGGCATCCTCAAGTTGACACCATTTTTCCTGTTTGGCATCTCTCGAATGTACTTATCCATATCAAAAAAACAATCTTTTACCTAGAAATTTCGAAATTCTTGATGAAAATCGAGTTTCTTACTAGTTCCTCCATCAAATTTTTGCCCATACCAAAATCGCGAAGGATTTGAAGAGAGATTCGTCTGAAAATTATAACAAATGAGTATTTAATCCAAATCAGTTTCAACGGCACTTGATGAAAACGCGCTTCAACAAAGGATCCCTCATCAAGGCAATGTGGTAGGTTAATTCGCTTTACTATACTAAAGTCGTTCAACAACTTCTTTATTCGTTTGTTTTAGATTTTGCTATCGATCATTCCACTCTCAATCATTCCACTCTCAATCATTCCACTCTCAATCATTCCACTCTCAATCATTCCACTCTCAATCATTCCACTCTCAATCATTCCACTCTCAATCATTCCACTCTCAATCATTCCACTCTCAATCATTCCACTCTCAATCATTCCACTCTCAATCATTCCACTCTCAATCATTCCACTCTTCTCAATCATCCTACTTCTCATCGACTGCCTCTACACTTGGATCGCGCTGAAAATCGGCTTCAAACGGGATTGATTGTTTACTATACTGGTTTTATTATTGCTGTTTTTATAAATTATTGATCTATGATCTATGATCTAATGAAAATCGATGATACTACAGGATTTGAATTGTGAATGTGTAATGTTTTCCATTGCTTTTTTTGCTTCTATTCTTTGCACTCACCGATTCTCTTTCCATTTGATCCCCTCCGAAAAGATGACGCCTCCGTTTGGAGTACTTTGAAAGAGAGTATCGGGGAACATTCCCGATCGACCGATGAAATCATCACCTAGAATTTAAAAACAGAAATTTGAACACACGAGGTCATAAACATTGCGCTGAAATTACCATCCACCAACGCCTTTGCTTTGTGCAAGTCTGATAGCAAAAGCTAGCTTTTCAATTGGGCTACACAATGGTATAAAAAACTTTTCAAAAAACTCTTGGTGAGTACAAGAAAAATGACCGCAAAGTGGCACTAGCACTACGCACCCATACAAAAGACGGTCGTTATTAGTCGGTGTACAGTCGGTGCTTTCACTTTGCGGCCATTTTTCTTTGAAAGAGAGTATCGGGGAACATTCCCGATCGACCGATGAAATCAAAACCTAGGATTTAAACACAAAACACAGAAATTTGAAGGCCATGCACATTGAGCTGAAATTCTCTTTGCGGCCATGCACATTGCGCTGAAATTACCATCCACCAACGCCTTTGCTTTGTGCGAGAATTGAAGAGCTATCTTAAAATCTAGCTCTTCAATTTGGCTACATGATGCTCTAAAAAAAACTTTTCAAAAAACTCTTGTTTAGTAAGTGGCCGCAGGGGGAATCCGCACTAGCACTACGCACCCATACAAAAGACGGTCGTTATTAGTCGGTGTACAGTCGGTGCTCTCACTTTGCGGCCATTTCTCTTTGAAAGAGAGTATCGGGGAACAATAACGACCGTCTTTTGTATGGGTGCGTAGTGCTAGTGCCACTTTGCGGCCATTTTTCTTGTACTAAACAAGAGTTTTTTGAAAAGTTTTTTATACCATTGTGTAGCCCAATTGAAAAGCTAGATTTTGATATCAGACTTGCACAAAGCGAAGGCGTTGGTGAATGGCAATTCCATTCGGCGAGAATTTTCTTTTTTACACAGCCTTGATGGTCCCGAAATTTCTTTTTTGTTGAACTGATAGAGGTATTCAGCCATCAAATACTAGATATTCTGTGGGGTGCTCAGTTGTCGTCATGGCTGACTGGCTAAGGGCCTTGTATCTTAGTCGACGACGGGCAAGAGGGTTCGATGGTTCAATCCCACTTGCTAGATTATTTTTCCTTTTTCCTTTATTTAAGGGTTTTTTTTATTGTTTATATCAAATTATATGAAATAAATGTATTTCTATAGAATTTCTATAGACTTTGGAGTAGTTAATAACCTCTTGTCGTGAATGCATCTTTAATCAAATCATAATTCATGATGAACACAACTGGGCGAGGAATATAAACGGTGAACACATCACCGTAAGTTTTCGAGAAGTTTGCCAACGATTTATTGATTTCACCAGCATCAATCTAAAGTATAAATATAAGAAATTATTTAAAAATTTGATTTCTTAGAAGAAAAAGAAGGGTAAACTGACTTGTAAAGCATTTCCAATCAACGGCAATGGTGTTGGTCCTTTTGGCAATCGGCTCACGTTTTTATAGTATACAATCAAATAGTATATGATTAAAATAATGATTAGAAATGATAAGGGAAACATTTGAAATGTAGAAATTGATTCCAATTTTGATTTTGATCTAAAAGTTTCAGTTTTTTGAAAGAAATTAACAAAAAAAACAAGCAAGGAACTATAAAGGAGCTTAAAAGAGCTTTAAAAGAGCTTTAAAGGAGCTTTAAAAGAGCTTTAAAAGAGCTTTAAAGGAGCTTCAAAAGAGCTTTAAAGGAGCTTTAAAGGAGCTTTAAAGAGCTTTAAAGGAACTTTAAAAGAGCTTTAAAGGAACTTTAAAAGAGCTTTAAAGGAGCTTTAAAAGAGCTTTAAAGGAGCTTTAAAGGAACTTTAAAAGAGCTTTAAAGGAGCTTTAAAAGAGCTTCAAAGGAGCTTTCTTTTTCCAAAGAAAAGGACTTAACAGAAATTGAAGAAAGTTTTAAATTTAATGAAAAATTTGTTAGAGAGGTTAAAAAGGTTAAAATTGTTTTTTTAAAGGTTAAAATTGTTAGGCTAAAGGTCAAGAATCAAAATAGAATCAAAATAGAATCAAAATTTAAATCAAAAATAGCAATGAATTTGATAAATCATAAGATTTTTGTCTAAAATTTCTGAAATTTCAGAAATTTCAGAAATTTTGTGAATTCACTGTTGAAATAAGTACTAAACTCAGAAAAACAGAGTTGATCTTTATACGAAAAGAGAGAGAGAGAGAAGGAAAACCTATTCAAAAAAATCAAAAGATTTCTGTTTATTTTCCGACATTGAAGTGGGAAATGGAAAAGAAAAAGAAAAAGAACAAAAATCTGTTCGGTTACTGAAATCATTGAAACTTAAAAGTTTTTTTTTTCCATTAGCTCATCGAAAAGGTGGAAAATGTTTGGAAAAGAAATATGAAAAAGAAGAAAAGAGAAATTTCGCGTTTTTTGAACAGCCTTCAAGTTGAATTTCTCAAATTTGAGAGTCAAGAAAGGTTCAAAACAAAATCGATTTCTAAGTTGTTTAAACTCGGATTGAACCAGGGAAAAACTATACAATATTTAGAACTTGTCGATTATCCATCCACAGAGACTCAACTCGGTTAAGCAAGAAGCTGACAACTTGTGAGCGGTGATTATCTTCAGTGAAGTAGAGTGCTTCTTGCTTAACCGAGTTGAGTCTCTGTGGATGGATAATCGACAAGTACCCTCTATTTTATCAGGATTGTTTCAAAGCCAGTTTGGTGATCAGTCGATCAGTCGAACGAAAATCGATAACCGAGAAGACTCGCATGGGGATGCTTAATCAAGATGAGTCTTTGTGTAAGTATTACCGACAAGTACCCAATATTTATATTAATAAACAAATAAAGTAAATTGTAAGCACTAAAAGGTCAAGTAAAAGATAAAAGGTCAAAAGATTGTTCACAATAAGCTATTACCTAGATTTTCAAAGGGGTAAGCTTTTTGTAAGCTTAATTTTAACTCAAAATTGTCGTACATAACTAAATTCTAATCGAAAATGGTCATTTTACATAGATAAGTTAAGATACAGCTTACAAGTTAAGATTTAGTTAAGATGTAACGTGCTTAGTGAAGAGATAGTTTGTTTAGTTAAGTGATAGCTTGTTCACAATAAGCTATTAACTAGCTTGTTTAATTAAGATTTAGCATGCTTAGTTAAGAGATAGCTTGTTTAATTAAGATATAACTTGCTTAGTTAAGTGATAGCTTGTTCACAATCAGCTATTAACTAGCTTGTTTAGTTAAGATATAGCCTAGTATTTTGTGTGTCGAAGCACCAGAGTGGCGCAATGCCAGTGTGACTGTCTCTGAAACTAGAAATCATTGTCTCTGTCTCGGGTTCGATTCCGCCTAGATCCTTAATGCGAGAAGCCTATCCAATCTCCACCTTCTCTTCACCATAACAAGCCATCTAGGGATCGTCAGGGATTGAGAGTACAATAAGAGTAGAGCCATGAATATAGGCGTGGGTTCAGTGAAGCTATAGCCTAGTATTGTATGCCGAATTGCGATTATCGTGCCGAATCAACCTGGTGGTATATCTAATACATCCGAACCAATCAAATGATAGCTTATAAATATGACCCAAGATAAATGATGATTGTAGATTTAAAAGATTGACAAAATGATGTGAATTTAAAAGAATTTCGAGAAATCTCAATGATCTAGGGATCGTTAGGGATTGAGAGTACAGTAAGAGTAGAGCCATGAATGTAGGCGTGGGTTAAGTGAAGCTATAGCCTAGTATTGTATGCCGAATTGCGATTATCGTGCCGAATCAACCAGGTGTATATCTAATACATCTGAACCAATCAAATGATAGCTTATAAATGATGATTGTAGATGTCAAAGGTTGACAAAATGATGTGAATTTAAAAGAATTTCGAAAAAACTCAATGATCACACGATTGAATAGATCTTTGCCCTAATCACGAGAGCAAGCAATGCACGAATTTCCCCTGAAAAAGTAAATGATAACTTTTTTGACCTTGAATGATTTTTGACAAAATCATTTTCTTGACTCTGGCCTTGGAATTGGTTTTTTTCTTTTTCTTTTTTTTGAGTTCAACAGCAAAATGTTTTCTAGTGTACTTGAGTGTATTTTGATTAAAAAATTTAGACTTTAAAAAATCGCAAATTGATTGGATTACCTGAATTCGTAGTTGAAAAAAGAATAAAAATTTGTATTTCAAAAATAAAATTTCTTGTTTTCAGTGCTTTGCTTTGCTTTCACCTTTTATTTGCCCTCCGTTATCAAATTGAAGTTTAGACTGGGTTAGAACAAAGAAAAAAGAGCAAAGCTTCTTTTCAAATCATTGAAAAGCAAGAATTTGACTTAAAACAGCACACTTTTGCACGAAATCTGTTCAATTTTTTTGAAGATAATTATCTGATTCGTACTCTGATTCGTTTTGACGTTGAATTTTTGATCTTAAAGCTTTTCTTCACTACAAAACTAGATAAAACAAAAGATTCTTTGAAGAAAATATATTAAAATACCTTTGATAAAGTTTTCTAGAGAATGTGCGAAAAAAAAGTGATCTATTTCGATGAATTTATGTGTACCGTATTTTCTCGAATAGTAGTGCACTCAGAGCTTTGCCTAAATTCCTCGAAATCTCGAGAACCGCTTATCAGAACCTATCGATGTGGGGTCGGAAAATGTAGCTGACGATGAGATCTAGTGGGGGATTTGAGTGTTGAGCTTCTGAAAAAGCTTGGAAACCGTAGAATAGTCATCAACTCGGCTCGCGGGGGTGCACTACTATTAGAGAAAATACGGTATGCTTTATTCAGAGGCGAATAGAAGCAATAGAGATTCAAATAATCAATAGAATCATAATTAGGATTTGTTTACAAGTTGGTAAAGGTTTTAAATAAGATACCGTATTTTCTCTAATAGTAGTTTCTCCAGAGCTTTGCCTAAATTGCTCGAAATCTCAAAAAGCACTTATCAGAACCTATCGATGTGGGGTCGGAAAATGTAGCTGACGATGAGATCTAGTGGGGGATTTGAGTATTGAGCTTCTGCAAAAGCTGGAAAACCCGTAAAATAGTGATCAACTCGGCGGGGTGCACTACTATTAGAGAGAATACGGGATTTGAGGTGACTGGAATTTCTAAAACGAAAGAACTTCTCCTTGAACTAACCGTGGGATTAACTTTGAATCAATCTCGAAAAAGAGGGATAGCTTGCCCGTCCTTTACAATTTTGAAACATTCTATTAAATCAGTGACCAAGCGGCGGTGTCTAAGAGATTTAAGATCAAAAATTTTGAGTCTATCTGTGTAACTAAAGTTTGCAAATTTGGAAAATTAGATAAAATTAGAAGGAAAGCTTAGTTATTCAATCGTTATTCAAATTATTCTTGTTTAATGCTCTTGTTTGATGCTCTTTTTTTTTGTTTGATGTGTTTTAAACCTTTAAAACTTTTCTTTTATCTCATAAATTTACTTTTGCCTAGAGAGATTTTAAGAAAAAAAAAGTGTAAAAAATAAATTCGACGAGTGAAATGCATTGATCGAGGAGGAAAAACAGGAAAAAAGAGAAAACAAAGAAAAAAGAAAGAAAAAAACTGTAAGAGCAATAGCACATTGGGCAGAGATTTTAAAGAATAAAATCTGAATGAAATCTGAAAATGAAATCATGTGAAAAGTTTTGAAAAATAATAATAAAAGAAGAAAAATCTTTTTTTGTTTTCTTTTTCATCTTAAAAAACCCGTCTTAAACGAATGAAAGTAGGGAAAAGTGGGGGTAAATTTTATGAGAAATTCTTTTAAAGATATTCAATTGATATCTTTAAAGATATTCAATTAAACAATTAAAAAAAAAAAAGAAAAGAAGAACACAAAATTTTGAGTATTTTTTCTGTGTACATAAGTGAAAACAAAAAAAAATGAAAAGCAGTTTGTTTGGAGCAAAAAAAAGTTATTGAATCGAGTGGAGATTGGATGAAAAGCCGAATTTGCATTCAAAAAACAATACTGTAACGTAATTTGAATTCGAAAGGCTTTGAATGTCAATTTGAAATTCAATTTCAAAGTCTAATTTGAATTTGAAAGACTACTGTACCGAAAAGTGGACAAGTCATTCACTAAACTAGTTTACTCATTTATCAATCTCCAAGTCTATCAAATTTCAAGCCGCTGTAGGCTTACTGTAGCTACAGGCTTACTGTAGCTACAGGCTTACTGTAATTCAATCAAGCATAATCTAAGGTACTAGAACTAAGCCACTGTACCCAGTTCGAACTATCAAAATCAAAAATCTGTGCAGCACCGGGACTCGAACCCGCGACCTGCCGCTTACCAGGCCACTGTGTTAACCATTACACCACAAGGCACTTGGTCGGGCTCACTCCAGAGGATGTTAACTTTCCTCCTCTCTGGACGAGACGGTTCCACAGGCCTCGATTTGTAGACCTGAAGTGCGCTCTAAACTAGATATGAAGACCTTAGCCAGCATTGCAGAGCCCATCCTTCCGTGACCGCCGGTTGGAACTATGACAGATCAAAAAGCCTTGCGCCGTCGGGACTCGAACCCCCGACCTTTCGCTTACCAGGCAACTGTGCTAACCATTACATCAAAACGCACTTGGTCTCCATTACTCTAGAGGGAGTTAACTTCCAAAGAGGAGCGAATTAATTCCCTCTAGAGCAAGGTGCGTCTTGGTGTAATGGTTAGCACAGTTGCCTGGTAAGCGAAAGGTCGTAAGTTCGAGTCCCGGCAGCGCATGAGTTTTTGTTCTACCTTAATTCCAACTTCTCAGCTTATCTCCAAGGATAATTTCACTCAAGCATAGCTAGTGTAACCAAAGAGTACTGTAAATTAGCTATATAAAGCAACTGTCTTATGTAGAACTATATATGGCCTAACCTAGCTTTCCTTTAAATGCAAATTTCCTTTCACGCAAAATAAAGGCCTTTCAAATAGAATATTCAATGAAAATAAAGGAAACCGGATTAAAAATAAACTGAATGTAAAGTAAAAAACGAGAACGAGAAAATTCATCCGATGTTTGTTCTAATTTTTTCTGAACTTTGTACTCATTCGTCGAGCATTTTTTGAATAAAATAAATATAAAATAAATCAAGTGAGATCAATAAAAAAAGAAGAAAAAAAAAAAAAAGATATTTGAGGGATGAAGGGGTGGCTTGGATTCTGGTTTACAGAAAAGAAATCGGGAGCGGGACAAATGCGACCTTTTTTTTTGCGCACCTTTTTTTCCGCACCTTGCCCATTAGCGCACCTTTTTTTCACACCTTTTTTCGAAAAAAGCTCTAAAAAGCTAATATTAACCAATTTCTATTGCAAAAGTTGTTTTTCTAGGTAATTTGAGGGCTTGGAATTCAAATTTTGACATAACAGAGCGTGTGGAACCAATTTGAAAGACAAAACAGCTAGATCAAATTACAGAAAATTGTCGATATATCGATTATCGATTTTTCTCTTTGTATAACTCCGTCTGTTCACTTCCACAAGCGCTGATATGTCAAAATTTCGATTCTACGCCCTAAAATTACCTAGAAAAACAACTTTTGGAATAGAAATTCGTTAATATTAGCTTTTAGAGCTTTTTTAAAACGCGAAAAAAGGTGCGCTAATGGGCAAGGTGCGGAAAAAAAGGTGCGCAAATGTCCGGGTGCGCAAAAAAAAAGGTCGCATTTGTCCCACTCCAAAGAAAGTCATTTCTATTCAGTGCACTTTGCACTCACCGAAACACACTCTTTCTGGTGTAGACATTTTGCTATTCTTAATGAAAATTTTGACTCTACAGTACACCAGAAAGTTTAGGTTTCAGATTTTTATCGATTTTCAAATCTTTTACGGTACTTTTAAGGCTATTATTGTAGACTTAAGTGATAATTGGAGACGGGAAAACATGTTGATCCGGGTGATGTCGCAAAAAGCATCGATCACAGATCCACTCGCATTGCATCTCCGATTTTAACATCGTGAACGCTTTATCGCTCAATTTTGAGCATTTCTAAAGTGTTTTTTTATTGGTTGTTTTTGTTTGTTTTTGTTTTTTTCATTGTTTTTCATTGTTTTTCATTGGTTTCATTGGTAAAATGCTTTTGATTTCAATTTTGATTCATTTTACGCTTTGACACTTTTTAATTTTAATAATTTTTGTAACCTGATGATAACTTTGTCCACAATTATTGTCCCCACAGCATTTCACGTTGGGATCGTTCTCCTGGAAATTCATCATTGACATTTTGCTTGCTTTCAAGTGAAAAGAAGCACAGGAAAGTGGTGTTTGATGAATCTTCATTCTTTGCTCAGATCTAAGACCTCAGCTACTGTGCTTAAAGATTACTGTAGGTAAAGATTAGAGTAGCTAAAGGTTACAGTAGCTAACGATCACAGTAGCTAACGATTACAGTAGCTATAGACTACAGTAGCTATAGACTACAGTAGCTAAAGGTTACAGTAGCTTAAGACTACAGTAGCTAACGATTACAGTAGCTAAAGATTACAGTAACTAAAGATGCTGCAAGTTTACTACTTTAGGTTACAGTAGCTATAGACTACAGTAGCTATAGACTACAGTAGCTATAGACTACAGTAGCTAAAGATGCTGCAAGTTTCCTAGTTTAGATTACTGTAGCTAAAGATGCTGCAAGTGCAAAATTCTAATCAAATCAAAGAATGAAGTGCTCAACGCTCAAGTGTGCAAGGTGAGAAAAGCCGAACCGTGATTCTTCCACCACAACCTGCACAACACAGGCTCCCCGAATCTCCCTCGAAGACTCGCATTGTCTAAAACAATTAAATGAGAAACTCTTTACCAATTTCTTACAGGAATCTCTATCTATTTTGAAAAACTAACCCCATTAAAATCTCCGAATCCTTGTCCACTCATCGAGTCATACTCTGTTTTGATTACTTGCAGTCTACCATTTTGATGTTGAATTTGTTGAGGGTAGCCTTGTTGAACTAAATTTTGCATTTGAAAAGATCTAAAAACTAATCTATTAACTCACCATCCATATCTTCTTGCTTGATCTCACTACTCGTTGAGGTTGGGGTGATTGGGGAAAAGTCAGGCTGAGAATCCGTTTCACAAAGTATTTGTTATGTTTTTACCTTTTTGTTCATTTGATGTTGTGCGTGTTGGGGTGGTTGTGGATGAATTTGGTTCATGAAAGGGGATGGATGAGAGGAGGGGGAGCCTAGAGGGATCCCCATTGGACCAATCGGTTGCCCGCCAGGTCCCATCATTCCACCCATCATCTGAATGAATTTTAAACTCAAGAATACCGTAGGCTTACAACTAATTCACAGCCTGCCCACAGTCACTACAATTGGCTCAGCTTAAAAGCCCAAGTCGGACTTACATTAGCTCAACCCGGACTTACAGTAGCCCAGGAAGGACTTACAGTAGCAAGACCGGACTTACAGTAGCCCAAGCGGACTTACAGTAGCCTAAGCCGGACTTACAGTAGCCTAAGCCGGACTTACAGTAGCCCAAGCTGGACTTACAGTAGCCCAAGATGGACTTACAGTAGCCCAAACTGGACTTACAGTAGCCCAAACCGGACTTACAGTAGCCCAAACTGGACTTACAGTAATCCCTACGGCTTAGACTACAGTAACCGACTAAAGACGAAAATCCAGGCTTACGATCTGGCTATTTCTGGCTACACTCATAGCTACAGTAATCCAAGTCTACAGCCAAAAACTACGGTAATCCAGGCTTTGTTTATTAAAACAAACCCCAGGATGCTGCATCATCATCCCCGGTGGCACGTGCCCATTTGCCATTGGTGGACCACCCATCGGACTTTGCATTCCACCTAATTTTATCAAGCTCAAGATATTCTATTTTCTATTCACAAACCCATAGGTCCCTGTCCCATCATGTGGCCATTCATCGGCTGCATTTGCGGCATTCCCATTGGCAACATTCCACCCGGTGGTGGGAAACAAGGACTGCTCAATTTTGATGGATCTGATGCTGTTGATGCGTTTGAGTTAGCCTGAAAGCGATGATAAAGACAAAAATTGTTTCTATTGCTCAAATTCAACTCACTCTATTTTTTGAAGCAGCTGTGGCTCGTGGTTTCTTCTGAGCCGGCGCTTTTGCCGTACCCTTTCCTTTCGTTGTCGTCGTTGTCGATGTGGTTTGCGTAGAAACGGGTGGAGTTGGGACTATTGCCGCCAATTGTGCATTGTAAAAAAGTGAGTCAGGCAAATAGCCGAAAGTCATTGGTTCTTGCGGAATCACTCCCTAAATTTTAGTAAATTGTTATGTTTCTGAATGAAATCTTTAGCATTTAATAAATCTGAAATTATTAGAGTTTTTTTAAAAACCTATTGTCTACTATTGTGATGGTACTATAGTGATGGTACTATAGTGATTGTACTATTGTGATTGTACTATTGTGATTGTACTATGTGATTGTACTATTGTGATTGTACTATTGTGATTGTACTATTGTGATTGTACTATTGTGATTGTACTATTGTGATTGTAACTATAGTGATTGTACCATAGTGATTGTACTATTGTAATTCAACTATCGTAGTCGTTACTATTGTGATTGTACTATTGTGATTGAACTATCGTAGTTGTACTATTGTGATTGTACTATTGTGATTGAACTATTGTAGTTGTACTATTGTAGTTGTACTATCGTGATTGTACTATTGTGATTGTATTATTGTGATTATGCTATTGTGATTGTACTATTGTGATTGTACTATTGTGATTGTGCTATTGTGATTGTACTATTGTGATTGTGATTGTACTATTGTGATTGTGCTATTGTGATTGTACTATTGTAGTTGTACTATTGTAGTTGTACTGTTTTCTACTTTACCTTTTCTCCCTTCGGATACTCATGAGTGAGATTTCGTCTCCTCATTAAATAATATTGCTGAGCAAAGGTTTGATCTTGTCGAGCATGAAAATCCTGAAGTTTATTTATCATTTTCTATTATTATATTTTGATCTATTATGTTTTGATCATAAAAATCAAAGCATTATTTCTTTAAACTGACCATATAAAAAGGAAAAGCTGGTGGCATCTCGGTGTTTGTATAGCTCGGGAAATTTGGTCCCGGTATTCTTTGCATTTGCTAAACATTTCAAATAATAAAGAATATTTCAAAGCTAGTTTTTTTTAAATCAAACCTGCATTTGAGGGATCTGCGGATGCATTTGCTGCATCGGTGAGCCCATTCCCTGATGATGAGCATTCTGCATCATTTGCTGCTAAAAGGAAACACAATTGACTTTCTCTATAACGAAATGGAATAGGAAAAGGGAAATAAAGAGTATCCTAACTAATGAAATTAAGGAATATAGACATCCCTCAACAGTCAATTCTCTTTATAACGGAATGGAAGAAACGAAAAAATTGTTCCTTCATATAGAGTACCGTTATATATAGCCGATCGCCAGCTGGGATCAAAATTCTATTGTTTTATAGAGTTTTCCACTATATAGAGTTCTCTTATAGAGTCTGTAATTGCAAAGAAATTGTGTGAATCAATTTTAAGCATAAGTAAACGATTAAAGAAGAAAGCTTGTTTAATGATTTGAATGATTTCACTTCTTCAGCCTTTTCTTCAATCAATTCTCATTGTTTTCTCATTCCATTGATCACTTCAACCGTTATATATAGCTGAGCGTCAGCTTGGATCAAAATTCTATCGTTATATAGAGTTTTCCGCTATATCGAGTTCTGTTATAGAGAAAGTCGACTGTATAGTTAAAAGAAAAACAATTTTTCCTTTCTCATTGCAAATTGAAATACTTTAAAAGTAAAGTAAAGTTTCTTTTGTTTATGTTTGTTTGTTTGTTTGTTTGTTTGTTTGTTTGTTTTTCTAAAGTTCTTTTGTTCTAAAGCCTCTTTTTCTAACTCACTTGACTTGGATGCATTTGCGGGTGCATCTGTGACGCTTGATGGCTTTGCATCTGCATTTGTTGAATCTGAAAAATATTCTTAACTGAAAAGCTGAACTTGAACTGAAAAACTCACTTCTGAACTACTTAACTTAACTTAAGAATCTAGCTTCCTAACTGCTTAACTTAACTTAAGAATTTACTTCTGAACTGGTTAACTTAACTTAAGAATTTAGCTTTCTAACTGCTCAACTTAACTTCTTAACTACTTAATTTAACTTAAGAATTTACTTCTGAACTACTTAACTTAACAATAATTTAACTTCTTAACTGCTTAACTTAACTTAAGAACTTGATTTCTTAACTGCCTAACATCTTCAAGAATGCCAAACTTCTTAATTGAAAAACCTTAAAATATTCTTAACTAGTAAATGATGTGGTTTATTGATTTTGTTGATGTTGATGTTGTTGATGTGCTTACATGATGTTGTTGAGCCAATTGATGCTGTTGTTGTTGTTGCGTCTGTGTTTGCATAGGTTGTGGAGGATGTTGGGGACCAGGCGTTGACGAGTGATTACTTTCTGCAGATAGAGGCCCACCAGGAGTTTGATGTGTTGACGTCATCGGTTGAGTTCCTAAAATAATATTAATTCCTTTGTGTCTTGAAGAGTTCAAATCTTTTTCCAACAAGCTCTAAAATGTTCTAACATTCTTTCCCAGTGTCAGATCACTTCTACAGTAGTTTCTATTTTTAAAAAAATACTTTAATCAACCTTGAGGCGTATTTGTTAGTCTTTGCATGGGTGACGGGTAATTAGGGGAGGTGAAAACATCTTGGGCGAGTGGAGAAGGCACATGCATTGGTGAGGGAAGAGGTCGAGTATCTAAAGTTTGAAAGACTCGATTTAAATTCTTAAATTGATATTGATTTCAATTGATAATGATATTGTTTGATAAACTCTTCTAAAACAAATCTAAATCTTTACTTTGAGGACTTTGAGCAGCAGCGACAGCGTGCGAAGATCGTGGCCTTGGCACTGGGTTCGGTTGAGCGTGCTGCATAGGCATATTTGGCTAAAATTCATCTCATCTTCATTCTAACAATGCCTGAACTATAATACCTGACTAAATTGTCTCATCATTGGTGGAGCGGGCATAATTTGTGGTGGGCCCATAGCTCCGTGTTGAGGCGTTGCTGTTTGGGGAACACCTTGAGCTGGAGAAGTCATTCCTTGTGCTGAGGTTGCTGAAAGTATTCGTTTTCAAAAATCTAGAATGATTTGTTATATTTATCGTTGTTTACCTGGAGCATAAACCATTCTCTGTTGTTGGAAACCGGCTAAGCTCATTTGTCGTTGATGCATCAAGTAATTGCCCTAAAAGAGAATAAGAAATTCTTTTTAAAAAGCCTTATTAATAGAATTCTTAAGTGTAAATCTTGAAGTTTCGATTAAATTCAGCTTAAAGATTAGAGCATAAACGTTGCCTAAAAGTACAAGTACTTTGTCGAACATTACAGTAACAGTACTTTGCCGAACACTAGGGTAGCAGTACTTTACCCAACGGTACAAGTACTTTGCCTAACACTCCAGTAACAGTACAAGTACTTTGCCTAGCACTACAGTAACAGTACTTTGCCTAACAGTGCAAGTACTTTGCCGAACACTAGGATAATAGTACTTTACCTAACAGTACAAGCACTTTGCCGAACACTACAGTAACAGTGTCTAACATTACAAGTACTTTGCCTAACACTACAGTAACAGTACTTTGCCTACAGGTACAAGTACTTTCTCGAACAGTACAAGTACAAGTTCTGACTGACTGTAGAGCAACAAGCACAAACCTGATACTGGGCGGCGGTCATATTATAATCCTGTGGATGCATTCCGGCCATTTGAGGGTTCATTCCGGGTTGTGGATGACCTGGAAGAGGTCCAGGTCCACCCATACTCATTCCCATCCCCTCCCCCGACATCCCCTGACCTCGGTGATAGATCGAGGGATCCTGGAATTTGATTTGATGGTGGAAATATAAATAGTTGAACATTTGATTCAATTAAGCAATCAAATCTTGAACTCTAAGCTATGAATCACTGAATACAAAAATGTCGATTTGTATTCGCTGGTCTTGTTTTCGATGGATTGTAAAAAAGGAAGAAGATTGAAGAAATCAAGATACTAAATCTTTTTAAGACATAAGATAAAGTCTGTTAGAACTTGTTTAATATAAAAAGTACAAGAAATTAAATGAGAAAAGGGTAATAAAGTTTATTAAAGGTAATAAAGTCTGTAAGGTAATAAAGGTAATAAAGTTTGTAAGGTATTAAAGGTAATAAAGTCTGTAAAGTAATAGAGGTAATCAAGTCTATAAGGTAATAAAGGTAATAAAGTCTTTAAGGTAATAAAGCTAACAAAGTCTGTAAGATAATAAAGATAATAAAGTCTATAAGGTAATAAAGGTAATAAAGTCTTCTAAAGTTTATTCTTGCATTTTGTTCATTTTCTTGCTTCTGGTCGAAAACGATAAAAAAAAGAGAGAACTGTGAAAAGGGTTACAATAGAAAAGAAAAAAAAAAGATAGAATACAAGAGAAATGAGGAAAATAAGAGAAAAAAAAGGAGATGGCATCTGCCCAAACACTCGCACGAGCAAAAACAAACATCCCGACGCTGTGCGGTTGAAAGACCGACAAATTTTTTTCCCCCTTCTTTTCCTTGTTCTCTGTTTTTGGTTGAGAAATTAAAATCAAAGGATACATTATAAAAACTAGGGCAATCGTGAGATAAACTACATCTTGGATAAGCCTTGGAGTTGGATAAAATACACTGAGAATTATGGGGGTAACTTTTTTAGAAAAATTCCTGCCAAACTTTACTTGATTTTTTTACTTATTACTTATTACAAAAGTTTTAAGTATTATATAGAAAAATAAAGCCCTTAATCTTGACATCATTTCTCTAAAAAGAGCTTTCCAATTGGAATTATATAAATCATTTTACAAGCTTTTAAATGAGCTCAAGTCGGTTTCTCTTTGCCGATCTGCCCGACACTTTTTGATAGACAATATTTTCATCTAGAAAGATATTCTTTTCATTAAACTTATGTTATTTTACTTTAGAAGTATTATTCAATAAAAATATAATGATAGAAAAGCTTAAACAGCAAGATTTTCTTATCAAATGAATATTCGAAAAAAGCTCAATTTTCTCTTTTTTTGCAAGAACAAACACGCCTCAAGGTAGATTAAAATCTCTTTTTCAAATAGAATCAACTGTAGAAGTGATCTAGCACTTGGAAAATAATGTTAGAACACTTTAGAGCTTGGTGGAAAGGATTTTTTTTTCTCTTCAGCGGCTTTCGACATTTTTTTGACAAACAATATTTTCATTTAGAATTCTTTCAATCAAACTTTTGAGTTTTTAATTTAGAAAGTATTATTAAACAAATAATATAATACCCTAAAGTGTCAAGTATAAGTTCATCCGAGTATAAGTTCGGCCTTAATTTACATTCGCTTTAATTGCTTTGAATTTTTTTTTTGTTGGGTTTTATACTTTTTGTTATATAATTTATTATTGTTCTTGGGCGCGGGATACTACAGGGTGACCTATCACAGGTACTACAGCCATCACCATTGCTATTTTTTTGCATGGACCAGACGATAGTGTTGAAGAAGCGCTGGAAGCATCTCTTCAACCGTCGACGTGGACTTTGACCGGATGAAGAGGCCAGGGAGGGATCCAAGACTGGCACCGGAGAGGAGCAGGGCGGACGCGCTGAGCCACGCCCGGAGCAACAAATAACAGCATAAAATTTGCTATAACCCTCAATAAATTTACTTCTATTATTGTTCTTAAAAGCAAAAAGTTTGCTGCAGCGGGGTTCGCCGCACACGCAGCGAGACAGCCGTCAATTTCTGCGAAAACCAAACGGACTTTACCTTTGGGTACTAGAAAAGTTGATAAAGAAAGATCTAAATGAAAATATTCTTGAGCTCATTTAAAAGCTTGTAAAATGATTTATATAATTCCAATTGGAAATCTCTTTTTAGATAAATGATCTCAAGATTAACGGCTTTATCTTTCTATATAATACTTGAAACTTTTGTAATAAGTAAAAGTAAAAAAAATCAAGTAATAAACGTCATAAGTGAAGCGTTTACTAGAAACTTTTCGAAAAAAGTTATCACCATAATCTCAGTGTAGTTTATCAAAGTCCAAGGTTTATCCAAGCTTTTCTATCATTATATTTTTATTGAATAATACTTTTAAAGTAAAATAACATAAGTCTGATGAAAAGAATATCTTTCTAGATGAAAATATTGTCTATCAAAAAGTGTCTGGCAGATCGCCAAAGAGAAACCGTTTTGAGCTCATTTAAAAGCTTGTAAAATGATTTATATAATTCCAATTGGAAATCTCTTTTTAGATAAATGATCTCAAGATTAACGGCTTTATTTTTCTATATAATACTTGAAACTTTGGTAATAAGTAAAAGTAAAAAAATCAAGTAAAGTTTGACAGGAATTTTTCTAAAAAAGGTCTCGTCATAATTCGCGGTCACTTTGTCGTAAAACTAAAGAAAGTCTTGGGTGAAATACCCAATATTCCTTGAAATAAGGAATATTTGATATTAGGAATATCAAGGAAATGAAATATTACTAGAGAATTCAAGTATTTACCTCTAGAATTGAACTAAACGTATGATGGAGCTAAAGCAAAAGCTAAAAACTGGCTTCGACTCAACCTACCGTAAATACTGTAGTAGTACCCCACCCCGATAATGACGGTGCGGAGTGTTGTGTAGTCTAGCTTTGAACGAGTTTTTCTCGACACTGTTTTATGCTAGAATGCGCGCTTATTTATCAAAAAATAGCTGAAATTCAGGGCTATTTTTTGATACCAAAGATAATGACGGTGCGGAGTGCTGTGTAGTCTAGCTTTGCACGAGTGTTTCTCGACACTGGTTTATGCTACAATGCTCGCTTAGGTATCAAAAAATAGCCCTGAAATTCAGGGCTATTTTTTGATACCAAAGACGAATTTTTTGAAAGTACAGGCGCTTTGAAAAAATGAAATATTAAAAACTTTTGCGACTACGCGACTGTACGAGGGCGGTGGGGTACTATTACAGTACTTACGGTAGGTTTTATGTCTTTTAGCTTTTTGAGAGCAAAGCTTCAACTTCAATCAAGATTTATAGAAAATAAACGACTCAACTCAACTCAACGACTTCGACTCAACCTAGTTATTCTTTGGATGATTTTAGTTTTATTTTTAAAAAAATAAATACATCTTTTTCTAGTTAGTATTGAAAATTCTAAAGAAAACATTCATTTTAGTTAATTTGAATTCTGGAAAAAAGAAATTCCTGGTTTTGTTGAGAAGAAAATAAGTAAAGCAACTAGTTTGTCAAAATGATTTGTCAAAAACTGAATATCTATTCAGCTAAGTTAAACTAAAAAAGTTCTAAAGTCTAGAAGTTCTTTTTTAAGTCATAATTGTTTAATGAAGTAAATGGAATGTAAATTTTACGGTATTTATGTAATATAGCTGTAATATTGAAACGGGAATGTGGTGGTGGAGTGATTTCGCCACATTCCCGTTTCAATTTCTTTTATCGTAACATTTTTTGGTACCTTGTCGGCTATATTACATAAATACCGTAAAATTTACATTCCATTTACTTCATTAATGATAATTCATTAACTCATTACGGCTTACATTAGACTTTTTCAATAGAAATTTTCGATTGTAGGCTGATTGTAGTTTACTTGGCTGATTGTAGTTTACTTTTCATATCTCTTCCAGAAATTTCAACTTTCAATTTAACTCAAAACCTTTCTAAATTCGTTTAATAAGTCAATAAATAAGATTTTTGGCAATAAAAATCCCTAAAATTTGAGAAATATTGAATGAATTGGAGTTGGTGTTCAATTCGGACATAAATCATTTCCAAGTAGTCGCTTTTTCTCATTTTTTTTACTCTTTCTTTCATGGATCCGGTTTGAGTCACATGACAAAAGAAAGAAGAAAGAAGAGAGAAGAGGGAAGAAAGAAGACAGAGAAAGAGAAAGAGAAAGAGAAAGAGAAAGAGAAAGAAGAAAGAAGAAAAAGAAAAGGTGAGAGAAAATGGGATTCATTCATTGAAACAAAAAAAAAAACGAGTTAAAACAAATCTGTGTAGCTCCAGGAAACAGACTTGATCAACAATTTCAAGAACTTTTCATTGCAAAAGATGAAAATATCTCTAAAACCGAAATAGAAAAGCGGTTCTTAAAGCTAGTTAAAAGAAAATTAAACAAAAAATTGATAAAGCTTTGTCTAGAAATCGCATAATATCCGAAATTCTAGAATTTTTCTTTAAAAGTTACTTCTTATATTTTAAAAAAAGCTTGTTTTTGTTTAAAATCAATAATTGAACAAAAAAAAGGAGTAAATTATTGCCGAATTGCTGCCTAATTGCTGTTATATCTTCTCAAGAATTGCTAGCGGCATTTTTTTTTGAATTTAAACACTTGCCCAATTGGTTTGGGTAATTTGGGATCGAAATTTAGACCAAGAAATCGATCTAATTTTTGTAAAAGATTAAGAAATAAGCAATGAAACTTTGGGAAAATCGCTTCAAATAAACGAACCGGATACATTGCATAATGTGGAATCGGTTGTCCCCCGTAGATTCCATGTGAATCGGGGCCACCTCCAGGTCCACCCGGCTGTGAACCGCCTTGTGACATCGCATTCGATGCCATTCCCCTGGAATAATGATAATAATGATAATCAAAACAATTTCACTTGAATATTATTCTAATTAAGCATAGGGAACTCAATAAAAACGGTTTTGATAATAGAAACCTGTCCTCAATTGTTTATGAATCTTATTTACAGTGTAATGAAGTTTAATAAAGTTTAATAAAGGATTTACAATGTAATAAAGTATACCTAGAGTGTAATGAATGTAAAATTTTAGAGAAAAACTACTAATTTAGACTTCGAATGATTAATTTAACTTGATTCTACAGTTCAAAATACTAATTGAGCATAGATAACATAATAAAAACGGTTTAGCTAATAGAAACTTGTCCTCAATTGTTTATGAGTCTTATTTACAATGTAATAAAGTATATTTAGAGTGTAATGAATATAAAAATTCAAAGAAAAACTACTAATTGATGCTTTAAATGATTAATTTAACTTGATCCTACATTTCAATTACCCTCTAGCATTCAATAATCATTATAAACATTATAAAATAAGATTCTAAACAAAAAAAGAAACAAATTCATATAGTTCTTAAAGAAAGCTAAAGATTGTTTACAGAGAATTGAATTCTGATAAAGGAATCTTCTTTTCTTTCTGCTTTTTCTTAATCCTTTGACTTACCTGAGCGTAGCTGGGTGAGCTTTATTGAGTGGATAGACCAAAATCCTCTTTTTTTTTGAATCTGAAATCAACAATATATAGAAAGATTTTTGATCAGATTTAGAAAAGAAAATGATGAAAAATTTAATCAAATCTTTGTGGTAAATATCATCAAAAATGTCATCAATAAATTGTCATAAAGAGTGATGAATAAAAGGGTTAAAAATAACTAAAATGAAACAGAGGTATGTCAGAGGTATCACCATACCACTAGCTTACTACCTACTAGGCTACTAGGTTTCATAAATTTAAACCAATCTTTGAGATAAATATCATCAAAAATGTCATCAATAAATTATCATAAAGATTGATGCATAAAAGGGTTAAAAATAACCAAAATGAAACAGAGGTATCACCATACGTCCGAGGTATCACCATACCACTAGTCTACTACCTATTAGGCTACTAAGTTCCATAAATTTAAACAAACCTTTGAGATAAATATCATCAAAAATGTCATCAATAAATTATCATAAAGATTGATGAATAAAAAGCTTAAAATAACTAAAATGAAACAGAGGTATCTCAGAGGTATCACCATACCACTAGTCTACTACCTATTAGGCTACTAAGTTCCATAAATTTAACCAATCTTTGAGATAAACATCATCAAAAATATCATCAATAAATTATCATAAAGATTGATGAATAAAAGCCTAAAAATAACATGTTTCTAGTTTTAGAAAAGTGTTTGAATTTCGAGATTGAAAAGGGCGGAAAAAGGAGAAAGTTAATTTGCTGAAAGTAATGAGATTTTAGAGAGAATTATGAGAAAATAGAGAAAACAGCTGAAAAAAGTTAGGAAAAAGCATCTGGCTTTTGCAAAAATTAAGGGATTTTAGATGAAGACAAGTAAAACATTCAAACAGATTACCGTATTTACTCGAATAGAAGACCGGCCTCGATTATAAGACCGTCTCGAATAGAAGACGGGGTCTAGGGGGTGATTGAAAAAATAGAAAACCTCTAAAGAAAACCTCTTCTATTATCAAAATATTAAAGTTTGATTTGTTGGAATTTAACGAATAATCAGTCTAGATTTTTTACTCTAAAGCTAAAGATGGTTTAAAGTAACTAAAATTGTTCTTTGTGTTCAAGAAAACATTCTCTCTCTCTCTCTCTCTCTGGCGCAATCGATTCTCTAAATGATTACTCATAATTTGAAGAATTGAGTCTCAAGAAAGTTTCCTTAAATAGCTAGAATATAGTTAAAAGCATCATCTGGAATAATATAAAGATGACGCCTGTCTGTCTATTTGCGCTACTCCTCAGCCCCCAGAGAACTGTTTCAAATGGTTTACAGTTAATTTAGCATAGAATTTCATCTAGTTGTGCAACATGTTTTTAAATTTTTAAAAAACCAAAATTTTTGACGCGTCCGGGAGTCGAACCCGGGTCGTGTGGGTTAGAAACAAGGGCGCTCGCACTGCGCCATCTAATGCGAGGGTCCCGCTTTCTGCGAGCTCCCTTGTATCGCAGCGAGAGCAGCCTGTTCTCAAGAGCCAGATAAAAGAGCATGGCCGAGTGGTTAACGTGCGCGTTTTTCAAACGAACGAAATAGAGAGGTCGCGGGTTCGATTCCTCTCGCCGCTAATTCTTTGGCTTTTTTTACTTTTTTTTACAGCGAGTTACTCAATAACTTAAATAGTGTTAATAAACATTTAATAAAGCTAAAAATAAGCTTCAAACTATTCATAAACTAGCTACAATTATAAAATAAGATTCTAAACAAAAAAGAAACAAATTCATATAGTTTATACAATCAAAATCAAAAGAAATCTCGGTCGAACACAGGAAAATCTGCCAAAAATTACGTAGAAAGAAGAAAATGAGAAGAAACAAGGCTTGTCAAAAGATAAAAGCTTATCACCAAAATGTGCCGGGCTTAATGTGAAATTTCGCATGTCTTCCATTGAAAAGAAAAGATTTATGTTTAAATATTGGTTTTTCTGAAAGGATTTCAACAAGTTCATCAATTGGTTGCTTTTAAGAAAATAAAAACTAGTTTTTGAAAAGAAAAGAAAAGACAAAGATTCGATCTCTTTTGTAATCTTTTTATTGAAAACTTTTCGTAAACTTTGAAGGGTTTCTTCTTCTTCTTCTTCTTCTTCTTCTTCTTCTTCCTCTTCTTCCTCTTCTTCCTCTTCTTCTTCTTCCTCTTCTTCCTCTTCTTCTTTTCTTCCTCTTCTTCCTCTTCTTCTTCTTCTTCTTCTTCTTCGTCTTCTTCCTCTTCTTCCTCTTCTTCTTCTTCTTCCTCTTCTTCTTCTTTCTTCTTCTTCTTCTTCCTCTTCTTCTTCTCCTTCCTCTTCTCCTTCTTCTTTCTTCTTTCCTCTTCTTCTTCTTCTTCTTCTTCTTTCCCCTTTCAATTTTTCCTGGAAAGGATTAACAAGTCCACCCACTTGTTATGAATAACAAAAAAAACAGGATTCAAAATCATCCAATTAGTCAGTGATTTGAGAAAGATTAGTAAAAGTTTAATAGAAAAGAAAGCTTTTATATCCTTAAAGACCTTGTTTTTCGTTAAAGACTTCGACTCAAAAGTATCACCTTTAAACTTGAAAAATGAGTTGAATTGATTTTAAAAAACGTAAAACACTGATGGCAGAATAAAGCAGCTCAAAATGTACTCTTTCTATCACTTCTGAGTAAGAGTTAAAGTTATAGCTGGCTTAAAACAACAAAAAATGAAATTGCCTGATTCGAAAACTTCGCCATTTTTATCATATTTTTAAAACGAAAAAAAAAGCTATAAAATCCGATTCAAGAGAAGTTAACGAAATGTCAAATAACTAGTGTTCTTTTTGTTTCATTGCGTAAACGTCTATTCCAAAAGCCAACTAATGCCTCTTAAAATTTTCCTATCGTTTGTAGTTTCTCAAAATCGATTAACATTCGAAATTTACCAAAAAAAATTGCAACAATTATCATAATTATAATATTTAAGCCACAAAGCAATTTCCGCAATTAATTTCCGCAATAAATCAATGAAAAGAATTTGTTTTAAAAACAGATTTCAATTTTAAATGAAATGAAAAAGAAACGGAGATGAAAAGAGATGAAAGATGAAAGAGAGAAAAGCAAGACTGGTATGATGAAATAAACTAGAACTAGGAAAGCGATCAAAAAGTCGGAAGAATAGCTGTTGGAATAACTATTAGCTTTTAAAAAGCTGGGAAATTTCGAACGGTATTGGAGCATGTAAATCAGGCCAAAAGCCAGAGCAGATTCAAGGTTGATTTCTGATGAATCCAGGAACCAGAGCAGATTCAAGATTGATTTCTGATAATTCAGTAACTTCTTTAGTTAATTCAGGCCAAAACCAGAGCAGATTCAAGGTTGCTTTCTGATAATCCAGGAACTTTTTGAGTTAAGTCAAGCCAAGAACCAGAGCAGATTCAAGGTTGATTTCTGATAATCCAGGAACTTCTTGAGTTAAGTCTAACCTCTAACCTGACCTAGCCCCTGACACAAATGACTTTGAAATATCATAAGTACCAAATTTGACAAGCTTTCCGTAGTTATTGGGGAAAAATGAATGACACTTGTATTAGAAGCTTGTGTTAATGTACTTTTTTTAACTCAAGAAGCGAAAACTTTATATGGAGAATGAATTGTTTGGCTTGTACTATCAGAGAGTATAAAGTGTTGGTTGATGGACATCGAAAAGGAAAAAAAAGAGTTGTAAGGACGACTAGATGGGATCATTTTCTCCTTTTCAATCCACCAAGCTCACATAAATCACACCGCCAACAGAGCAATGGAAAAGAACGGCAAATGACTTAAAATTCACTCCTGAACGATTGTGGAAAACAGTTTTGAAAGGGGGATTTGGAAAAAACTAGTGAAGCTATGATCAGATTAAAAAATTTGGGAAGAATTTTTGGATTATGAATGAAAGGTTTAATGATAAACTTGATTCATCAAAGCAGAAGCTAATTTTGAGTCTAGATTTATAAAAAGACCATTCTAGAAACTTCATAACTTCATAACAATTACCAAATTAGCTAAAAATCTTTACTTTTTCTTTATTTAAACTAAAACTGGAATAGAAAATGGCTTCAAATCAACAATTTAAAAGCGATTCATCAAAGCAGAAGCTAATTTTGAGTCTAGATTTATAAAAAGACCATTCTAGAAAGTTCATAACTTTCTAACAATTATCAAATTAGCTAAAAATCTTTACTTTTTCTTTATTTAAACTAAAACTGGAATAGAAAATGGCTTCAAATCAACACTTTAAAAGCGAAAAAAATGCTTTCTTATCAAAATCCTAAAAGGCAATTGGGTTTATATTGATTTTAAAATCAATATAAACCTAATAAAGACAATAGAAACATCCTTTAACATCTAATAATCAAGAAAAATTTGAAACGAGAAACCCATAGATAAAAGGAAGCGAAATTTTTTCCGAACCAATCCCCATGGGGTTTTTCGATGAAAGAAAAGAGTGAAAAGAAAACGAAGCGGTAATATTCTCTGCACAAAAAGGAAGCCCACAAAGCAATACTAATTCACTCTCCTCAATTTTCTTTAACTTATAAGTATCAAAAAAATTGATACTAGTGTAATTGGTACTACTGTTTATAGTTAAGTTTTAATGGATTTTCTGTTTTTTGTAGCATCAATTCAAATTCAACAATTCAAAAGAAAAATCTCAATGTAAATGACTGGCAAGGCGTTCTTTGTACGGCTGCGAAATCGCTCATGATCTGGTAAATGATTCTAGTATAAGGTACTTCTCTTTTGGTATCAGAAAGTTAGAAAAAAAGGGGAAAGAGCAGTCAACAACTGAGCCATTTTTGCCGTTATTCGAAGTCGCTATGCCCAATGCTATACCCAATATCGCTATGCTTTTTTGGGATCAATTTTTACCTGAAATTTTGCTATATTTCTTGCAACAAATCTTGTCAAAACATTTTGTTATTTAAACAGAAACTAAATTGAGAGAAAATGCACGTTCGGCTCACTTTTTGCACGAGAAAAACGACTTCTTATGGGCTAAATTTAACTTATCAGCAATTTTTTAGATTCAACAAAGGATAAGAGAGTAGGCAGTTTGAATTTGAATTCATGCTATATTTCTTGCAACAAATCTTGTCAAAAAGATTTTGTTATTTAAATAGAAACTAACTTTAGAGAACAATGCTGAACGTTAAGCTCAGGCTTAGGCTCTCGTTTACTTTGTTTGACATAACCTGAACCTAGAAAAAATCAATTATTCTAAACTATTAGGTTGAAAAGAAAGTTCTCGGAAAGTTTGACTAGAGATTTCTTAAAATAAAATCCACTAATTCAAGAACATTTTACTCTATTATTTACAAGTGAACTCCAACAAATTACAAATTACTCGTTGCTTTTTTTGCTCTGCTTTTTTTGAATCAAAGACTTTTTGAAATATAATTAAGTTTATCAAAAAAAAGCTGGGAAGAATTCATGGCTTGGTTTTTGAGAAATCACCAACCTTTCCAACCAACCAACCGTTCAAACCTTTCCAAACTTTCTTTCCAACCTAATATATGCAAAACATGCTATCATCGTTGTTTACAATGATTACTAGAAAAAATTTAGGTGATTTGACGACTACAGCGAAAACAAAAAAGAGAATGGAAAGCTGAGATTTGGACAAAAGAAAAAGGCTAAATGGGGGAACTACGTATGCATTGAAATCAGGGAAAAAGGGAGAAATTTCTAGAGAAAGAATTTGTTGATTTAATTTTGATGAGTTACTTTTGAAATGTGATGAAAAGTTGACAAGAAAACTGGATGATTTGAAGCGATTCATTTCTATTTTTAGTTTCTTGATGAAAAGAATTCAAATCTATAAGTCTACATTCAGTGTTCTTTAGTGTTTTCTATAATCTAAACACAGGTTTTCTGGTGTACTTAGTTCAGGTAGGTATCTTGGATGTATTTTGTGTGAAAACTGGAAACGATGAACTAACTTAGACAGCAGAAAGTTTCAGTTTTAAAGCTGAACAAGGAAAGTTTCAGTTTTAAAGGGGAACAGGGCCAGTTTTAGTTTTAAAACTGAACAAGGTCAGTTTCAGTTTTAAAGCTGAACAAGGCCAGTTTCAGTTTTAAAGCTGAACAAGGCCAGTTTCAGTTTTAAAGCTGTACAAGGCCAGTTTCAGTTTTAAAGCTGTACAAGGCCAGTTTCAGTTTTAAAGCTGTACAAGGCCAGTTTCAGTTTTAAAGCTGTACAAGGCCAGTTTCAGTTTTAAAGCTGTACAAGGCCAGTTTCAGTTTTAAAGCTGACCAGGGCCAGTTTCAGTTTTAAAGCTGAACAAGGTCAGTTTCAGTTTTAAAGCTGTACAAGGCCAGTTTCAGTTTTAAAGCTGAACAAGGTCAGTTTCAGTTTTAAAGCTGTACAAGGCCAGTTTCAGTTTTAAAACTGAACAAGACCAGTTTGAGTTTTCAAATGCTTCAAAAAGCAATAAAATAAAGCCATTACAATAAAATCTTTTGTAACAGAATAGAAATTTAGCTGATCAATTTAAAGCCTACATTTTTGGGTAACAAGATTAGATCAAGAAGGCATAGAGTAAAAAAAATTCAAATTTCTTCTAAAGAACACAAATAGAATTGGCATTGGTATTGGAAAAGAAAAAGAAATTGTCAATTGTCAAAAAATTATGAAGATATCTTGAAAACATGGCTAGGAATTTTAAGGAAAGTCTCGCTGCTGTATGTTTCGTTTCTTTTTTCTCCTCCTCACCCAACGAAACTCGTTTTACGGGGAGGGGAGATCTAAGGGGAAAAAAAGCGAAAAGGAGGGGCCACGTGAGATCAATTTGTCCGTCCACCAAAACCCTCCTTTTTTGAAGACTCTTCCAAGCTATCAAAAGAGAATATGCACACATTCATAAGCGTATCTTCTCTCGTTTTCTGATCATTGGGCTAAATCGAAATGAATTGGAATGAAGCAAGCAATGTTTTGCCGGCTTTTGATTGTAAATGATGGCTTGTTTTATTATGAGAATTTGAATTCTTTATCTATAATTCTTTATCTACAAGTCTTTATCTACAATTCTTTATCTACAATTCTTTATCTACAATTCTTTATCTACAATTCGTTATCTACAATTCTTTATCGACAATTCTTTCTCTACAAGCCTTTATCTACAATTCTTTATCTACAAGTCTTTATCTTTATCTTCTTTATCTTTATCTTTATCTATCTATATTAGACTTTTTTAAATCACTAAAATAAAAAAAATGAAGAATTGAAGGAATGGAAGCAACAGTTTTCCTTGTTTTTTTGTAGAATTTGTATAAAAATTGAATTGGAGAATGGACTTTAGAGTATTAACGTTTTGAATTTAACATTTTTTATAACATTCTTTAGAACAAAAGAATTTTGTTAACAAAAAGATAACATCTTTATAACATTCTTTGCAAACTTTTTCCTTTTGATAGCTCTGGATACCGGTTTATTGGTTCTTTTACTCAGCTTAGACACACCCTTTCTGGCATACTCTAGTCCTTTACTGTTAAACAATAAATGTCTAAAGCTTATGCTAGAAAATGTAGGTTTCTATTGAGAAAAACCAGAGAGCAGCTTATTCTATTTCTAGAGAATTTGAAAATCGATAATTGCTGACGTTTGAATGGAATTTTCATCGATTTCTATTTGTTTTTTATTTATTAATGCTTATGAGATGATAAAAAAGATAAATCTACAATGATTTCAGTTGTTTTGATCAAGTAAATCTGATTTAATCAAGTAAATCTGATCGTCAGAATCAGATTTACTTGATCAAAACAATTGAAATCATTATAGATTTATCTTTTTTATCGTCTAATAATCGTTAGTAAATAAAAAACAAATAGAAATCGATGAAAATTCCATTCAAACGTCAACAATTATCGATTCTTCAGCAATTATTTCTTCAAACAAAAGAAAGAGTCAAAGAAAAGAGATTTCTTTAATCAGAAATCAGTAAAATTGATTTTAAAAGTTAAAGGATTGATTTGAAATTTAAAAAGAAATAAGCAAAATATATTCATTCAATGGAATAGATAGTATAAAGTTGGAAAACAAGTGAATAAAGTAAAATTTCAAAAAAGGTGAGAAATGAGTCGAGGTAAATGAGTGGGTTTAGTGATGACGGTAAAGTGGCATCTTGCAATAAAATTCAACAACAATTTCCTTCTATAAATCCTTTGATTTGCGTCATATTATAAATGTTGAAAAGTTTTGGGAAAAGAACAGTTCAAATTGTTTGAAGAAAGTGAAGATTTGGAAAAAAGATCGAGAAGAACCACAAAAATGTGTGTGGTTCTTCTCGGAAATCTGGGTCTTTTGAAAAAACAAGGGTTCTACCTTGTTTTTCCCTTGAAAAAACAAGGGTTCTACCACAAATTTCTAACCCTAAATCTCATTTTAGGAATCATTTACAGAACAAAAGAAAAATCACTGTGCAGATACTGGCGAGATGTTCTTTGTGCGGCCTTGTAATCGCTTGCAATCTGGCACATCTTCCAGATACATAGCCGTTCTCTCTTGGAATCAGTTAGGGAAAAGAGTGATCGAACCGGCCCTCCCCCTCGGGCCCCATTCCGCTCAAATCCCGCAAACCAATCCCACTCGAAACCCTGCCCTATTCCCGTTAGAAACTCAAGTCAATTGAAGGATTTGTTAGATTAGATCATCCCTTCCGTCATCGTCATTTAAGTCATCGGTTTTATTCATTCAAAGCCCAAATTCAGTCCATTCTCCCAGTGCTGAGATAGGGGAAAGTTTACGGAAGTTCTTTAGGATGAAATTGGAGGGAAAGAGATCTGTATGTTCACCTATCTATCGGGAGGGTGTGCCAGAAAGCTAGAGATTACTCGGCCGCACAAAGAACACCTTGTCAGCCACTTTACGCTTTCTTTTGTTCTGTAAATGATTCCCAAATTAGAATTAATGTTAAAAATATGTGCCCCGGGGTTTTCAGGATCGTAGAATCTATTGAAGGAGTTTATTTTAATCTCTTGCATCAGGAAAAGGCCCAAGAGAGTCGAATTGGCTTTAGGTTTTGCATATGATAGCTTTTTACAATGAAAAGACCCGGGATTTCCGAGAAGAACCACTTTTACTTTGATTTTTTGATTGGGATTAATAACTTGTTTAAAAGTATACTTTTAGGAGAGCAAACTCTGAAAGGATTAGACTTATTGAACTTTATTACATTAAACTTATTATAGATTCAGTGCTTGTTGCCTCAAAAGTCGTCTTTTTGAGCCTCTTTTGAACGGTTACAAAGGGTAACTCTCTCCATCCGCATTTAGGCGGGAAATCCTGGCTCTTTTCTTGAAAATTCTTGAAAATCTCTCCACCCAGTTGGCCAAAAATCCCGTAAACTTCTATTATTCGAAAAGCTTGAACAGAAATTAGAACAGATGAAAAATAAAGCCCCATTTAGATACCTTGAGGACACTGGTTACAATCAGTGAAAGTGAGGCAGATTTAAAGAAGCTAACCGTGGATGAGAGGCGATTTTTGGGAAATGAAAAATGAAAAATGAAAAGAAATGAAAGAAAAGAAATCCCGGAATCTAAAATATTGTTTTTAGGAAAAGAAGAAGGTGGGGAAGATGAGTGGAAAGTAAAACAAATCCCAACCAATTTTTGAAAAAGAGATTAACGAAGGGAAGCTCTGGGATTTGAAATTGAATGGGGATATTATAAAAATCTTGCTATTGCTTTAAAATTGTTGTTATAGGAAAAGAAAGAAAATCTTCACATGCAAATAAATTCTTTTTGAGAGTTTTACAAGATTTAAGCCTTAATCAGGAGCAATTCATTTTTTGGCTAGCTTATGTCTGGGGAAATCGCGGAAAGATTTTGGAGGAAAAAGGAGGATTCAGAGGGAACATTGATCAATAGATTTTAAAGAGAAATAAACTTTATCGGAAGATTTTCCGAACAAATGCTTTATTCTAAAATTTATATGAAAACCAAGAATTGTACCGGATTCGCATTAAAATCTAGAGCCAAATAAGAGCTGAACTTGTTTCGTTACTAAAGTTATAAGTTTTGTAAAGTTATTTGAATCCAGAATACAAGCTAAGCAAGAAATTCTAGAAAAAGAATTATAAAATCAAAAAAAATCAACTATTCCTCAAAGAATTAGCAAATGATTTGTTAAAATTTATATAAAAACCAAGAATTGTACCGGATTCAGTTAAAATCTAGAACCAAATAAGAGCTGAACTTGTTTCATTACTAAATTTATAAGTTTTGTAAAGTTATTTGAATCCTGAATACAAGCTAAGCAAGAAATTCTAGAAAAAGAATCATAGAATCAAAAAAAATCAGCTATTCCTCAAAGAATTAGCAAATGATTTGTTAAAAAAGATGCAAGATATAGACAATTCATTGATCTTGATCATGATCAAGTTGATTAATCAAATAAATTCATTTTCAGAGTTTTACAAGATTTAATCAAGCATCTAATCTAATCAAGCAATTCATTTTTCATTGTTTAAATCTAAGCGATCATTGAAAAGTTCAAAATCTTAAATAAATCTGTAAGCTTGTAGAAAACGAGTAAATTGATCAAGTAAATCTGATCGTTAGAATCAGATTTACTTGATCAAAACAACTGAAATCATTATAGATTTATCTTTTTTACCATCTCATAATCGTTAGTAAATAAAAAACAAATAGAAATCGATGAAAATTCCATTCAAACGATCGTCGAAACCGGAAACTCCAAAGCGTAAATTAAATTATAAATTTGATCAAGTAAATCTGATTGTCAGAATCAAGATTTACTTAATCAAAACAACTGAAACTTATAGATTTATCTTTTTTTTATTATTTATTATTATTTACTGTTGTAAAACAAGACAATAAATGGTGATTTTTTTATTTTTGAAAAGCTAAAGCCGAGAAAAGTTGAGCTAGCTAAATGGGAGAAAAGACGAAAAGAAAGAGGAAAACGAATCGATCAATCGAAAAGGGATCGGATAGGGGAAATGGAGAAATGAGGAAAAGAAAGGGAAAGAAAGGAAAAGAAAGGGAAAGAAAGGGAAAGAAAGGGAAAGAAAGAGAAAAGAAAGCACAAGAAGGGCAACACTCGTGTTTGAGAAGGGAATTATGACGGCACGCACAGCCCACAAACCTCAATCTGAAAGAAAACAGTGATTTTGGAGAACACTTCCAATTCAATTACTGGGATTTGAAGTGATTGGAATGAGGAAACAATGAGAATTGATTGAAGAAAAGGCTGAAGAAGTGAAATCATTCAAATCATTAAATAAGCTTTCTCTTTAATCGTTTGCTTATGCTTAAAATTGTTTCACATAATTTCTTTGCAATTACAGACCCTATAACAGAACTCTATATAGCGGAAAACTCTATAAAACAATAGAATTTTGATCCCAGCTGACGCTCAGCTATATATAAAAGTACTCTATATGAAGCAACATTTTTTTCGTTTCTTCCAACTTTACTTTACTTTTAAAGTATTCCAATTTACAATGAGAAAGGAAAATTTGTTTTTCTTTTAACCATACAGTCGACTTTCTCTATAACAGAACTCTATATAGCGGAAAACTCTATATAACGATAGAATTTTGATCCAAGCTGACGCTCAGCTATCTATAACGGTTGAAGTGATCAATGGAATGTGAAAAGAATGAAAATTGATTGAAGAAAAGGTTAAAAAAGTTAAATCATTCAAATCATTAAACAAGCTTTCTTCTTTAATCGTTTACTTATGCTTAAAATTGATTCACACAATTTCTTTGCAATTACAGACTCTATAAGAGAACTCTATATAGTGGAAAACTCTATAGAACAATAGAATTTTGATCCCAGCTAACGCTAAGCTACTCTATATGAAGACTCTATATGAAGGTACTCTATATAACGGTACTCTATATGAAGGAACAATTTTTTCGTTTCTTCCAACTTTACTTTACTTTTAAAGTATTTCAATTTACAATGAGAAAGGAAAATTTGTTTTTCTTTTAACCATACAGTCGACTTTCTCTATAACAGAACTCTATATAATAATAGAATTTTGATCCCAGCTGACGCTCAGCTATCTATAACGGTTGAAGTGATCAATGGAATGTGAAAAGAATGAGAATTGATTGAAGAAAAAGCTGAAGAAGTGAAATCATTCAAATCATTAAACAAGCTTTCTTCTTTAATCGTTTACTTATGCTTAAAATTGATTCACATAATTTCTTTGCAATTACAGACTCTCTATAACGGAACTATATAGTGGAAAACTCTATAAAACAATAGAATTTTGATCCCAGCTGACTACTATAACGGTACTCTAGATAAAGGAACAATTTTTTGGTTCCTTCCATTTCGTTATAGAGAGACTGTATTTAATTTTATTGCATACTAAAGTTAGCTGGATTCATTTTAAAATCAAAAACTCTCAAAAATTGATTTCTTTGTTAAAATCTAAGTTGAAAAGTTTGAAAAATAGAAAAATCAAATCATTTGAGAGAAGAAATCACGCGGAAGTTGATCTGAGAGAACTCTTGTTGAGGAACGAAGGGTAAATGAATAAAAATACTGGATCCAGTTGTTTATTAGGGAAAGCTAAGCTAAACGGTTTAAAAAGATTTCTCTCTGATCAAGATTTCTGATTCTAACTTTAAAGACAAGAAGATTTGCTTGATAGCTTCGCGAAAACTTCTTCGATCTTGATCAGAACTCTTGTTGAGGAACAAAGGGTAAATGAATAAAAATACTGGATTCAATTGTTTATCGGGGAAAGCTAAGCTAAACGGTTTAAAAAGATTTCTCTCTGATCAAGATTTCTGATTCTAACTTTAAAGACAAGAAGATTTGCATTGACAGCTTTGCAACAAATTTCTTTCAATCAATGTAACGGGCAAAACGGCACAGACAAAATATGAAACAATGTGGAGGAAATGGTCGAATGGTTTTAAATTAAAGAATAAATTTAACACATGAGAAATAGATTTCAGAATTTGTTCTACAACATATCCAAAGAATCGATTAATCAGAATTTGCTCTACAACAAACTCATCCAAAAAAAGCTCATCCAAAAAAGTCCAGTTCAATAACTTAGCGATCATACAAAAAACATGTTGCTTAGGGTAATCGTGGTTCGGCATTTTTGACCCCGAGGCGATTGGGAAAGATGAGGGAAAGAAGGGAAAAGGGGAAGAGAAGGGGTGCGCAAGGGAGAGACTGTGCAATGGATAGAGAGGAGTGACTGGGGATCGATCGATTGAAAGAAGGGGGTGAAGGACTCGGAAAGGCTAAGGGATCCCCTTGGGGAAGAGAACCCGTTCCTTCACCCCTCTCTTCCTCGACCGGTCCTCTACAGTGACCGTCTTCTCCCTTCTCTCTGCACAAATCACCTCCTTCTTCAATGACATCTTTCTTCTTTCCTCCTCTTCTTCTTCCTCTTCTTCTTTTCTGCTTCTTCTTCCTCTTCTTCTTCTTCCTCTTCTTCTTCTTCTTCTTCTTCTTCTTCTTCTTCTTCTTCTTCTTCCTCTTCTTCTTCCTCTTCTTTCTTCTTCCATCCTGAAACAACTTTGACAAATTTTTGAAATAAAGATCTTCTTTCTTAAACAGCACTTAAGAAAGAGCCCTAAGAAAGAGCCTTTCTTAAGAAAGAAAGAGCTAAACTTAAAGCTATAAATCAAAATAAAACTAAAACCGAAAGAGTTTAAAGCTATTTAATCAGTTAAAACAAAGATAAGTTTAAGATTTTACAGAATTTTGCAGAAAAACTACAACTAAATCTGAGCAAACTTTAGTTTCCTTTTTAACTTTGTTTACTTTTAAACAAAATCTTCAAAACATATATGATTATGAGACAACAAAGCTAACAAAAAAAAACAAAACAAGTAATTCTATCGACTTAGGAATATAGCTTGCAAAGGAAGACAAGGATCCCCCCAGCTCCCCATGTTGCCTGGTGGTGCAGGTCGAGAAACTGGATTTCGATCTCCTTCATCCACCAATTCTCTCCTCTACATTCCTTTCTCAAATCCATTTCCAACTACTTTTTTCTTTTCTAAGCGTTGGCAATAATAAGTCCAAAAAAGTGATCTAAAACGGCTATCACTAGATCAGAGAAAGGAGAATGAAAGTTCAAGAGATGCTGGTGTTTCTTTTGAATAGGTTTATACCAAAAGCAAACCAGACCTAGCTTTACTGCAGGCTTGGGCGTTTAAAAGTATCTTGAGAAGCTTTTGAAGTCTTGACAAGCTCTAGAAGTCAGTCTGGGTTTGGCTTTGATTTTGACTAAGCTGGTCTGACTAGAGTTCATTTGGAACATCTCTTTCGAAAATAAAGTGGATAGAAATTTCTGTTTAGCTTTCAGTTCTTTGATTTAATAGTTTATTTCTTCATTCCTAGCATTTTAGGAATTTTTTTGAACCTAGATTTCAGTAAAGTTCAGTAGTAAGCTGATAGTAAGCTAAGATTCAGTAAAGAGACTTTTAAGGGTACTTTTAAGGAGTTTATATGGTCTGTTGCATTCAGCTTTTAAACAAGCAAGAAAAATGAAGATATTTATTGCTTTAGAAGAATATTTGTGAGTATAAAGTACTCTCGAAAAAGAGTATTGTTCTCAAAAAGAGTGTTTGTTTCAGTAGTATTGTTCAGTAGGAAGCTGATAGTAAGCTAAGCTTCAGTAAGGAGACTTTTAAGGATACTTTTAAGAACTTTATATGGTCAGCTGCATTCAGCTTTTAAACAAGCAAGAAAAATGAAGATATTTATTGCTTTAGAAGAATATTTTTGAGTATAAAGTACTCTGAAAAAAGAAAGCTAGCCAGAAATCTGACTTGCCAAAATATGAAATCCTATATTTGAAATCAAATTTTTAGAAAAACAGAAATTTGAAGAAGAGTGAACCGTTTATGAACGAGTTTTGTTTATTTATTTGTACTAGTTTTTTTTCTTCTCTTTATTTATATCGATATGATGATCAAAAAAAGCTTCTGACCTTTACCTAGCTTTATTGCAGGCTAGGGCATTAAAAAGTATCTTGAGAAGCTTCTGACCTTCTGCTTCTGACCTTTACCTAGCTTTACTGCAGGCTAGGGCATTAAAAAGTATCTTGAGAAGCTTCTGACCTTCTGCTTTGACCTTTACCAGCTTTACTGCAGGCTAGGGCATTAAAAAGTATCTTGAGAAGCTTCTGACCTTCTGCTTCTGACCTTTACCTAGCTTTACTGCAGGCTAGGGCATTAAAAAGTATCTTGAGAAGCTTCTGACCTTCTGCTTCTGACCTTTACCTAGCTTTATTGCAGGCTTGAACGTTAAAAAGTATTTAATGCTTTAGAAGAATATTTATGAGTATAAAGTACTGTCGAAAAAAGAAAGCTAGCTAGAAATCTGACTTGCCAAAAAGTTGCCAAAAAGTTTCCAAAAAATGAAATCCTGTATTTGAAATGAAATTTCTAGAAAAACAGAATTTTTGAGAAGAGTGAACCGTTTATGAACGAGTTTTGTTTATTTATTTGTAATATAAAAAAAAAAGTATCCTTAAAAGTCTCCTTACTGAATCCTAGCTTACTATCAGCTTCCTACTGAACAAAACTACTGAAACAAACACTCTTTTTGAGAACAATACTCTTTTTCGAGAGTACTTTATACCCATAAATATTCTTCTAAAGCATTAAATATCTTCATTTTTCTTGCTTGTTTAAAAGCTGAATGCAACAAACCATATAAACTCCTTAAAAGTATCCTTAAAAGTCTCTTTACTGAATCCTAGCTTACTATCAGCTTCCTACTGAACAAAACTACTGAAACAAATACTCTTTTTGAAAACAATACTCTTTTTCGAGAGTACTTTATACTCACAAATATTCTTCTAAAGCATTAAATACTTTTCAACGCCCAAGCCTGCAGTAAAGCTAGGTAAAGGTCAGAAGCCAGATCTGGTTTACTTTTGGTATAAACCTGTTCAAAAGAACTCAAAGCTTTCTGAATTGCCAAAAAGTTGCGAAAAAATGAAATCCTATATTTGAAATCAAATTTTTAGAGAAATAGAATTTTGGAGAAGAGTAAACCGTTTATGAACGAGTTTTGTTTATTTATTTGTACTAGTTTTTCTCTTCTCTTTATTTATATCGATATTTTTGAATGTTTTCCTCTTTTCATTTCCATTTTTTTTTTCAAAACACGTGGTTCACTTGGAAAAATAGGTGAGAGAAATTTTATCTCAAATTTTGAATGAAATTTGCAAAGTAGAAAACTTTCTAAAACAAAGAATAAGGTTTTAAATATTAAAAATAATTTGATAAACTTGTTTTAGAGTAGAATAAGATAATGAAAAAGATATAAACAAAGTTGTAAATCAATTAAAATTCATTTCAAAATTGCAAAATTCAAAATTCAAAACTTTAAGTTAACTAAAAGATTTCAAGATATAATGATTAATGTTTTTAGATTTTAAAATTTAGAAAGGCTAAAGAAGGAGGTTGTTATTTCGTTTGTGGAGTTAGTTGTGGCATTGGTTTGTGGTGAAGAAGAGAAGAAATCGGGGAGAAAGGGGGCGATGGGGTGAAGAAGGGAGTCTCGAGACTCTGCCACCTCTTCTCTCTTCCACTTTCTTTCTCACCTATCTTTCTCATCTCTCATTTTTCCCTTTTTCTTCTATCTCTCAACACAAACATAAAGCTCTTCCTGCACAATTCCATTCAACTTTCATTCGTACGATTATCAGTGTTCATCTTGATTACTAGGAAATTGGGTAGTATTAAACTTAAAATAAACCTAAAGTAACTTAAAGCTAACTTAAAGTAAACTTAAAGTAACGTAAACTTAACTTAAAGTAAACTTAACTTAAAGTAAACTTAACTTAAAGCAAACTTAACTTAAAGTAGACTTAAGGCTAACTTAAAGTAATGTAAAGTTACATAAAGTAAACTTAAAGTAAACTTAAAGCTAACTTAACTTAAAGTAGACTTAAGGCTAACTTAAAGTAACGTAAAGTTACGTAAAGTAAACTTAAAGTAAACTTAAAGCTAACTTAACTTAAAGTAGACACAAAGCTAACTTAAATTAAAGTAAACTTAAATCTAACTTAAAGCTAAATCAAAGCTAACTTAAAGTAACGTAAAGTAAACTTAAAGTAACGTAAAGTAAACTTATAGTAAACTTAAAGCTAACCTAAAGCTAACTTAAAATAAACTTAAAGTAAACAAACAAAAGAAGTGAATATAGATTTGATTAAATATTGAAATCTGTAAGCGAAATCAGTAGTTTTCTGAATTAAGATCGATTCTTTAATGTTTACTTTCAATTTCTCAAGTAAGTTAGATCAATAACTAACTTGCTTGTATAATTAAAAAGTCTCTAAAAGCCAATGAATAATAGTGCTAAGAAAAAGAACATTTTTCTCTCATTTTTTTTGTGGTAAACGCTTTTCACCCACACCGCAAACCGAAATCGATCTCAAAATGAAATGAGTTTTCATTTTGAGATCGATTTCGGTTTTTCATTGAATGTCAGTAACAAAATGTTACTTTAATTCTCAATGTTACTGACATTCAATGATAATAATACTTTGTCAGTACTCAATGTTACCGATATTCAATTACAATAATACTTTGTCAGTACTCAATTTTACTGACATCCAATGGCAATAATACTTTGTCAGTACTCAATTTTACTCACAATAATATTTCCTCAGATTCTTTTCTAGTAAAAGTTGAAAAATTGATTTAAAACATTGAGCTTCAGGAGAAAGTTGAGCTTTCCAGCTTTCCAAATGATCTCCCTTTGAGCCCTTTCAAATAATGTAATCAATTAAACAAGAGCTATCATAAAAGAAAATCATTTCTTTCTAATTGTCACTAAAAATGCTGAACGTTTCGTGTTTTTTCTTTTGAAAAACACTGGATAAACGAGAGGATCGAG
Source organism: Mesorhabditis belari (assembly GCA_958450365.1). Taxonomy (NCBI): domain Eukaryota; kingdom Metazoa; phylum Nematoda; class Chromadorea; order Rhabditida; family Rhabditidae; genus Mesorhabditis; species Mesorhabditis belari. The sequence goes on from CAUEEP010000736.1 coordinate 2,349,951, forward strand.
TGGAAAAAGAAAAGAAAAGAAAAGAAAAAGACAAAGACAACGACAAAGACAAAAAGAAAAGGTGAAAGTTTGTCGATGTATACGAGAGATTCGAATGAGATCAATGTGAGATTTGCGTTAGATCTTTTCAAACAAGAAAATGGCATAAGAAATCGGAAAGGTGGAAACATAGTGGAGTTTTGCAGCTTCTGGAATCAAGCTTTGAGTTCTTATAGCTAAAGTGGTCAGTTTAAAGGTTTAAAAGGCTTTAGTTTATCTTTATTTTCCGTTTTGCCAGAAATATTGGAAGTTTAGGGAGCCAGGAATGATGTTTTGTTTTTTTTTCTTAAAGTCTACTCCAAAGAAGGTTTTTATGCAAAGTTACAGGTTACAGTCATTTTGCAGTATTTTACTGGTAATCCAAAATGGAAAAATGATCTAATAGTAAATTTTTTAATAAAGAAATGGCTTGGAAAACAAATTTCTGATCTGAAAAATGATCTAATGGCAAACTTGTGAACAAGAAATGGCTTGGAGAATAAATTTCTGATCTGAAAAATGATCTAATGACAAACTTGTGAACAAGGAATGGCTTGGAAAACAAATTTCTGATCCAAAAAGTGATCTAATGGTCAACTTGTTAAAAGAAATGGCTTAGAAAACCAATTTCTAGTCTGAAAAATGATCTAATGGCAAACTTGTGAACAAGAAATAGCATAGAAAACAAATTTCTGATCTAAAAAATGATCTAATGGTCAATTTGTTAACAAGAAATCGTTTAGAGAACAAATTTCTGATCTAAAAAATGATCTAATGGTCAACTTGTTAAAAGAAATGTCTTAGAAAACAAATCTCTAATCAATCAATCGATCAGAATCAATTTTTCCTTTCCAAATATCTTTTTAAACCAAAAAAAATCCCTAGATTTTAATTCGTTTACCCAAAAAAACCTTTAGCTCTATTCATTCGCAATGTTTCATCAAAATTTAAACAAAAAAAAGCATAAATAAAAAGAATACTGAAAGAATTGTATTAAGAAAACATTTTATCACAAATGAAAAATTTTCTCGAGTTTGTACCCGAGCTCAAATAATAAAAAGCTCAAATTTTCTCAAATTTTCTCAAATTAATCCCCAAAGGCAATAATTTGAAAGCCACAGCTCAATTTATTTTACACAAAACAAGAAAATGTAAAAAGATTAATCGTTTTTAAAAGAATTTTTAATGATAAGAAAGAAAGAAATTTGAAAAACTTGTGGAAATTCGCTGATTTTTATTTGTAATTTTACAATTTTATTCAAAAAAATGTAAATTATTAAAATTATTAAGAAAATGATTTACTTTATTAATAATAAAATTATTGATGAAGTAATTCATTTTCAAATTGAAGTAGAGGAAAGGGAAATGGAGAAAGAAGGAGAGAAAGAAGGAGAGAAAGAAAGAGAGAAAGAAAGAGAGAAAGAAGGAGAGAAAGAAGGAGAGAAAGAAGGAGAGAAAGAAGGTGAGAAAAGAAGGCTTCGACTTACTGTCAACAGAGAAGGACACGCGCGGAGACCGGCACTCCCGTGTACAATAGAGACCTTTCCATTCTATTCTAACTCAATATAGAGTTCAACCCTTTCTCAACACTTCGAAAAGTCAACGAAATTTTGAAATTACAGAAAGCTTATCTTACTTTGTAAGTCAAAAATCTGTATATTTGGTTGGAAAGAAAAGGAGGAGGAAAAGTTTGACTAGAGATTTCTTAAAAACAAATCCACTAATTCAAGAAAATTTTACTCTATTATTTACAAGCGGATCCCGAGAAAAAACAAAAAAACAAAACAAGTAATTCTATCGACTTAGAAATATAGCTTGCAAAGGAAGACAAGGATCCCCCAGCTCCCCATGTTGCCTGGTGGTGCAGGTGTGAGTAGAGTGTGCTCCTTGTTGACAGACAATTTGTCAGACAAATTTTCATTGACAACTTTTTTGTCAGACAATTGATCCGACAAACTTCCGACAACGCGTTTTCTAAAAGGTGCGCTTTTTAAGCAAAGCTATAAAGGTCGCGCGAAAAAAATTTGCAAACTTTTCTTAAAATATAGTAATGGATAGTTTTATTTAAGGATTTAGGTTTTTTAGGGCGTGGATTTTTTTTTTGGAATGGTTCTAGTGCAAATGTAGACAATAGGCCTGGTAAATTCGTAAATAATATAATTTTTTAATAGTGTTTCTTAACTTTTCCCGTTTTAAATGTTTCCTTTAATTTTAAATAGCATTTAAAAATTTTTAAGTTTTAGCGAAAGAGTAATAGAGCTAAGGAAAGAGTAATAGAGCTAAGGAAAGAGTAATAGAGCTAAGGAAAGAGTAATAGAGCTAAGGAAAGAGTAATAGAGCTAAGGAAAGAGTAATAGAGCTAAGGAAAGAGTAATAGAGCTAAGGAAAGAGTAATAGAGCTAAGGAAAGAGTAATAGAGCTAAGGAAAGAGTAATAGAGCTAAGGAAAGAGTAATAGAGCTAAGGAAAGAGTAATAGAGCTAAGGAAAGAGTAATAGAGCTAAGGAAAGAGTAATAGAGCTAAGGAAAGAGTAATAGAGCTAAGGAAAGAGTAATAGAGCTAAGGAAAGAGTAATAGAGCTAAGGAAAGAGTAATAGAGCTAAGGAAAGAGTAATAGAGCTAAGGAAAGAGTAATAGAGCTAAGGAAAGAGTAATAGAGCTAAGGAAAGAGTAATAGAAAAAAAGAGCGCAAGATTTTAATGTACATTTGCATTTTGAAAAATTTGCTGATGCAAAGCATAGGGTTACGGTAGCTTATCCTTGGCGCGCGCTTTTTAGAAAACGCGTTGTCTGCAAGGAACACACTCTAGGTGTGAGATTGTGAGATTGAGGAGGGGTGTGAGATTTCTTAAAAACAAATTCACTAATTCAAGAACATTTTGCTTTATTATTTACAAGTGGATCCCGAGAAATTACTCGTAAAGAAAATGAGTTCAGCTTTTTCTTACAATTTTAAAGATTCAAAACATTTTTTTATTTAAACAGCAACTAAATTGAGAGAACATTTTTGATTATTAGAAATTTGTATAATGTTATTTAATGATTGACAAGGTGAGCTTAAGCGGGGTGTACAGGACTCGTTGAACCATTGAATCTTTACTTCTTCCAACAATTTAAAGGCGTAAATGGAAAAATTCACGATCACATTCGAGCCAGCAAATCGGATTTCAAGATCAGCAAGCGAGACAATATCGTTGAAGTTCTTTCAGTTGTGTGTGAGCAGCTTAAAGCTTCAGTATTTTTCAAGTTTCGTTAATATTCATGGTTCCGAGCAGGTTACATCCCTCAACATTCGGTAGACTCTGACGGACTATCTCTTTAACAAGACAAATAAGTGCGATTGTGGAGAAAACGAATGCAATAATATTTGCATTATTTGCATTAGTGTGCCTGTGCTCGGAAATCTTTGATCTTTCGTTCGGATCCACTAGCAGTCAAACTTTTTGCTTTTCTTGAAAAACATTAAAAAACCTTTTTGATTATTAGAAATTTGTTCTAACCATTTTTCACCATATACTCGACTTTATAGCTTTTCTTTTTTCTTTAAAGCTTTACAGCTTTATAGCTTTATAGCTATAAATAGCTTTATTGCTTTATAGCTTTATAGCTTTCTAGCTTTATAGCTTTCTAGCTTTATTGCTTTATAGCTTTATTGCTTTATTGCTTTATTGCTTTATAGCTTTATAGCTTTATAGCTTTCTATTAGCTTGGTAAATATGAAAGGTTATTTTTTACAAAAAATATTGCCCTGTCGTTACGAAGAACATTCGCTGTCTAGGACTTTTCTCAATAATATGTCAAAATGTGCTCATGTTTTTTTTGCAAAAACTTTTTTGTTTTGAATAATATTTGTATTGTTTCAGCTCGACAAAGATGGATGACCAAAAATTTAAAATCAGGGCCGGCATTTTCTTTGAATTCAAGTTAAACAAGAAAGCTACGGAATGCCATCAGAACATTTGTACTATTTTTGGAGAAGCTGCTCTTACTTACAAACAATGTTGTGTTTGGTACGATGGCTTCAAAACGGGAAACGAGTCATTGGAAGATGCACCACATGGAAAGCCGCCGATTACTTTGGACGATCAGCTGTTACTGAACGAGGTCGACTTGGATCCATCGCAAATTAGCAGAAAAGTTCGGATGCACTCATGTTACCATTTACACGTTTTCGGGAAATCATATCGAAGCGGTAAATGGCTCCCCCACGGCCTCACTGATGCCCACTAAGTCACACGAGTCACCTTGAGCTCTGTTCTTCTACGTAAAGCTAGGCATCGTGACTTTTGGAAGTATTTTTTGACATCTGATGAGACTTGGCTTTTGTATGAAAATATTCAACTCTATGGACAGTGGCTGAGTTCAAAGCAGACCTCTCATCCTATCCCGAAGCCTCCGAAAAAGTTATGCTTTGTGTGTGGTGGAATCCTAAGGGATTGGCTCATTTTGAAATATTAGATAAAGGAGACACTGTTGACGGGAGACTTTATGCAGAACAAATGGGTCGAGTCGATCCAGCATTGAGGAAAAAGAGGATCGATCCATCGAAGGTCAAATTTCTTCACGACAATGCTAGGCCTCACATTTCAAAGATCGTCCAAGAACAAATCGATACGTTGAGCTGGAAACTTCTTCCACACCCACCATACAGCCATGATCTAGCCCCATCGGATTACTATCTCTTTCGGTCAATGAAACAAGCAGTTTCTGGACAGCAGTTCAAACAAAAGTAGGACATCGAAAATTGGGTTGGCAACTATTTTGCCTCTAAAAATCTTCATTTTTACGAGGACGGTATTCGTGATTTGGGGCAACGTTGGAAAGAAGTTATTAATGCTTGTGGTGAATACATTTGATTTTGAAAGTGTTTAAATAAATTTTTCTGTTATGTTAAAAATGATCAAAAAAATAACCTTTCATATTTACCAAGCTAATAGCTTTATAGCTTTATAGCTTTATTGCTTTCTAGCTTTATTGCTTTCTAGCTTTATTGCTTTATTGCTTTATAGCTTTATAGCTTTATAGCTTTATAGCTTTATAGCTTTATAGCTTTATAGCTTTATAGCTTTCTAGCTTTATAGCTTTATAGCTTTCTAGCTTTATAGCTTTATTGCTTTATAGCTTTCTAGCTTTATAGCTTTCTAGCTTTATAGCTTTCTAGCTTTATTGCTTTATTGCTTTATAGCTTTATTGCTTTATAGCTTTATTGCTTTATAACTTTATAACTTTATAGCTTTTTCTGCGCCAATCTCGTGAGGGTACGGCGAGAAGGAAACTTCTACAAATCGTACTTATTCCAAACTATTGAAAAGTTTTGTTCTTTCTAGAATTTCTCTAATAAGGACACTTCCAGAAAGACTTATTTTGAAAATTCGTTTATAAAAAGCAATTGATACAGCAAAATTCAATCACTCATTAGTTAGATTTGAAGAATCACAATTTTTTTTGGATTTAAATCTTTCCTCAGATTCTTCCAGTTTTCTTTACTAAGTCAATCTTTTGAATGAAGTTTTTGACTGAATTTTGTCAACTATTGTTCAAATAATTCCTTTTACAAGTCCTTATCAAAGCTGCAAGTTTTGCTAACAATTCTAATAAACTTTTAAGTAAAAAATGTCTTGTAAACAAGTTGTTTATAGCTGATAAAGAAAACGATAAATGGAAAATGATCAAAAAGGGTAGAAATTGAAGGAAAAAGTTATAAATCTACCATTAAACAGTTAAATAAATCTACGGAATGTCGGACGAGACAAGTGTCTATTCATCGGCTTTAAAATATAGGAAATCCTTTTGTGCGATTCTTTTTGGGTTATTTAGCAAAAGAACTGGTCGCAAAGAAACCGGGGAATTACCGAAAACATTTCCGCCAGAAGTTCAACATGAATGTGTAAGTATTTTACTCAATTTCGATTTGATCTTAATCATTTCAGAATCAAAAAAAGGATTGGATTGAGAAGCGAAGGAGTCATAAAGTTTGTCTGTCTAATGTCTAAGAATGAAAATTTATGACCGGCTTTGATAATTAATCCCATTTACAGGTGTTTCTCGTTTTTATCGCAACACTTTTTCTAATGGTCGATATGTCGCTGTGGTTTGCCTACAATTTGCCCTCATGGTGTATTGGCTAAGTTCTCACTTCCAAACTGAGGGTGTGGGGTTCGGCCCCCCTAGGGTTCTCTTCCCTAGCCCGTGCGCCCAGACTAGAGGTCTCTTCTCTAGAGCTGACTAGAGATCCCTTCTCTAGCGGAGTTCACTCTTCCACTGGGTTGGCCCATTCATGGCTTGAGGTTATTAAAGCAAGAAGCCTATCTTCTATCTATCTTCTTTTCTCCCCGCCTCCACATCGCCGAGTAAAATATCTCATCTTTCTCTATGTATTTATGTGTAGATTTGTGTATTGTCTGACTGATTACGCTTTATTTCATGTCCTGAATAAAGTATGAATATATATTTGAAAGATATTCGAAAGTGAGTTTTACCATCGTAAAAACCAAATCTAATCAGATTGTCAGTCTGAAGCAGAACTGGCAACAATCAGTCTAAACCTAAATCTAACCCCAGTCTGACTCTAGTCTAACCTTTTCTTAAGCTGAATGATCTAGACTCTATCTAGCCTTGATCTATGGCAGATTCTTGACCCTAGTTCATCTAGGATTTGAACCCGCTACCTCTCACCTCCCAGCTCTCAGCTCTACCAATCAGACTAATACAATCTCTACATAGAACCTTATCTAACCCCAGTCCGACTCTAGTCTAACCTGTTCTTAAGCTGAATAATCTAGACTCGATCTAACCTTGTTCTATAGCAGATTCTTGACCCTAGTTCATCCGGGATTTGAACCCACTTACCTCCCAGCTCTCAGCTCTACCAATCAGCTACACCGACATGTATCGCATTGCCGCCGGCCTTACTATCTGACCTGCCTCTAAATTCTATAAACATTCCAATCTTTACCCTTTAAATCAACTTGTAGCGCCCTTGTAGCGCATTCACCGGCCTTTTTACAACGAATCCCTTTAAATGAGTACATACAATTGCTGGCACTGGACTCACTTTAGAGAGACTCATTTTTCTTTATCTAGTCCTGTTTGTCAGATGGATATTTTTAAATAAAAAGAACACAAAGCCATACCAATCAGCACATACCAATCAGCTACACCGACATGTATCGCATTGCCGCCAGTCATACCATCTCAACTGCCTCTAAATTCTATGAGCATTCAAATCTTTACCCCTTTAAAGCAATTTGTAGCGCATTCACCGGCCTTTTTACGACAAATCCCCTTAAATGGGTGCATACAATTGCTGGCACTGGACTCTCACTTATCTACATTGCTTTCTACTTGTTGGCAATGCATGCGGTAGCCTTTCGTCAACCAACTCTCTTGAAAATTTTCTTCTTTTATCTAGTAAGTATTGAATGAATTTCGATTTGTATTAGATAGAAATTTCTCATTTCAGATTCTAGCAATCATTCTCAACGTCTTTCACGCTGTCTATCATCTTTTAAATAAAATTGTCTACGAAACGATCGTCATTAACATCATTGATTTAACTTGGACAATTTTTGTTTTTCATTTTGTGCGTATTCATGTTTATTCAATGGATTTATGTAAAAAATGCTATTGATTCTTGTTTGTTTTAAATTGTAAAGCACAATTGTAATCAAACGATCAAAGATTGTTAGAAATTTTTAGAAATCGTTCTACCTACTTTATCTTTAAATCTTTTAAACTTTTAACACTTCTAGAAATATATTCTCCGAATGTGAGATTAGATTTTATTCAGTTAGTTAAGATGTAAAAAAAAAACTAAAGAGTGACATGATATAAAAATCTAAAGAATTACTGTAAATACTGTAATAGTACCCCACCGCCCTCGTACAGTCGCGTAGTCGCTAAAGTTTTTTAGTATTGGGTTGGTGAATTGAAAACTGCGGGGCTTTGAACTAAAATTTATTCAACATAAAACGATGAATTCATTCCAAATAATTTCCACTATTATTGACGACTTCTGCCCATTTTACAGGCAATTTGCGGATTCCTCTTTCGTGGTAGGATTTTGGTTTTGAATCGAAAAACTTTTCGAGCTAATTTTTGACTGCTTCTTCCGAATCGAAGTGTTCTCCCGCAAGCTCATTACTCATGATCCGGAATAAATAGTAATCAAAAGGGGCGAGGTCCGGACTGTATGGGGAATGCGCCAAAAGTTCCCAAACAACGCTGTTTATTTTAGAGCGAGTCAGTTTTGCAATATCAAGGCGCGCGTTGTCGTGGATGAGAACGATCTTTGACTTGGAGGGCCTATTCTTCTTCAGGTGTTCTCTCGCAAGCTCATTACTCATGATCCGGAATAAATAGTAATCAAAAGGGGCTAGGTCCGGACTGTATGGGGGATGTGCCAAAAGTTCCCAAACAAGGCTGTTTATTTTAAAGCTAGTCAGTTTTGCAACATGAGGGCGCGTTGTCATTTTACTGAATTTTGCGGATTCCTCTTTCGTAGTAGGCTTTTTGTTTGTGTGTGAGACAAGTGTGAGACTCAAAAATGGAGGACTGGAGATGTCCCAGTTTGAGCATTTTAGCACTTTCTTCAAAAGAAACCCATTTTGGTGTCAATAGAAAAGTTGTAGAGAATCAAAAATGAGGCTTATAGCCAGATTTCCAAAAAGATACACTTAGTGGTTTCGCTTAAAATGTAAGTTTCGTGAAAATTCATAAATTTGGCACTTCTTGAAAACCAGTTTTTGTATCATTCTGGAAATTTGGATATAAGCTTGATTTTTGATTCTCTACAACTTTTCCATTGACACCAAAATGGGTTTCTTTTGAAGAAAGTGCTCAAACTGTCACATATGACAATAGCCCACAGTTTTCAATTCACCAACCCAATATTTCATTTTTTTTCAAAGCGCCCGTACTTTCAAAAAATGTGTCTTTGGTGTCAAAAAATAGCTGAAATTCAGGGCTATTTTTTGATACCTAAGCGCACATTGTAGCATAAACCAGTGTCGAGAAAAACTCGTTTAAAGATAGCCTACGCAACACTTCGCACCGTCATTATGGGGGTCGGGTACTATTACAGTATTTACGGTAATATTAAAGAGTGACATGATAAATTGAGAGTGATCATTTTGCAGGCTTTTATTAAGTCTTGATAAAGGAAAAAGAAATAGAAAGAAAAGAAATGGAAAAATTAAAAGAAATTTAGTAACATTTCATGCAAAAGTCCATGTAATGAATCTGTATTTGAAATAAAACAAACAACACGAGAAACGCGAGTGCATTCATTGTTGTGATCAAGAGCGCTGAATAGGGATCGATGTGAATGATATGGTAGATGACTTGAGCAACTTCTAAGCAAAACACCACACCCTAAAACGAGAGTTAAGGGTTACGTATGGTAGTATCTTGATCCTTAAGCTCAAAAGCCTAGTCATGCCCAGTCAAAAGCCTATACACACGAATAATGTGGTTCAAAGAAGCAAAACCCTTAAGCCTTAAGTCTTAAGCCTTAAATCTAGGGAAAACAATAATCTAGCTGGGATTGAACCATTGACCATTGACCATTGACTAAGGTACAAAGATTTTATTACAATCTCTTGCATTCTACTGCAAGCCATGTGCGCCATAGCCAGTCAGAGAATGCAAAAGATTTCTCTCTTCTTTTTTTCTAACTATTTCAATCTTCTCACCAAGTAGATAAGCACAAAAGTAATCCGTTCTCGTTTCATGAACAATATTGCATGAACACTTGTACAACAAACGATGATAGCTGAGAGAAAGATGAGATTCGCAATCAAGTTGTGCACGGCCTCATAGAGACGAATCGTAAATGGGAAATAGCTGAATAAAACATCTTCTAACAATGAGTAGTTCTAGTTTTAGAGTTAGATCTTTAAATCGGAGCCAAATCAAAGCTAAAACTAGAGTTTTTTAGTTTTTGAAATTTCACTACTTGCCTGCTTGTTCCCGGATGCATTAGTGACCATTCAATCATTAAACCAACAACTAATATAGAAAAAAGAACGATCAGAAAACCCTAAAGTTTAGATAAACATAGCAATAACAGAAATTCAAACCTTGTGCACGAGACGAAATCTTGGCCATGTAGATTTTTGAGTTTTCTAAAGCTCTCTTTGATTGATATCGCCAAATCGATCGACATTGAATCGAAAAATGCATTTTAGCAAATGACTTTTGTATTCTAAAGCGTAAAATCATATTGTATTCACGTAAAAGTAAAAGTCGTTTGCTAGAATTTGCTAGAGCTAGAATGCAGAATGCGTTTGCTAGAATGCATTTGGCAAATGTCAATCAAAGACCACAGCTTTCAAAGACCCGATCGCACATATTTATTGGGTTGGTGAATTGAAAACTGCGGGCTATTGTCATATGTGACAGTTTGAGCACTTTCTTCAAAAGAAACCCATTTTGGTGTCAATGGAAAAGTTGTAGAGAATCAAAAATCAAGCTTATATCCAAATTTTCAGAATGATTCAAAAACTGGTTTTCAAGAAGTGCCAAATTTATGAATTTTCACGAAACTTACATTTTTAAGCGAAACTACTAAGTGTATCTTTTTGGAAATTTGGCTATAAGCCTCATTTTTGATTCTCTACAACTTTTCCATTGACACCAAAATGGGTTTCTTTTCAAGAAAGTGCTCAAACTGGCAAACTGGGACATCTCCAGTCCTCCATTTTTGAGTCTCACGCTTGTCTCACACACAAACCAAAATCCTACTACGAAAGAGGAATCCGCAAAATTCAGTAAAATGACAACGCGCCCTCATGTTGCAAAACTGATTAGCTTTAAAATAAACAGCCTTGTTTGGGAACTTTTGGCGCATTACAGCCCATACAGCCCGGACCTCTCCCCTTTTGATTACTATTTATTCCGGATCATGAGTAATGAGCTTGCGAGAGAACACCTGAAGAAGAATAGGCCCTCCAAGTCAAAGATCGTTCTCATCCACGACAACGCGCGCCTTGATATTGCAAAACTGACTCGCTTTAAAATAAACAGCCTTGTTTGGGAACTTTTGGCGCATTACAGCCCGTACAGCCCTCCCCTTTTGATTACTATTTATTCCGGACCATGAGTAATAAGCTTGCGGGAGAACACTTCGATTCGGAAGAAGCAGTCAAAAATTGGCTTTGAAAGTTTTTCGATTCAAAACCAAAATCCTACTACGAAAGAGGAATCCGCAAATTGCCTGTAAAATGGGCAGAAGTCGTCAATAATAATGGAAATTATTTGGAATGAATTCATCGTTTTATGTTGAATAAATTTTAGTTCAAAGCCCCGCAGTTTTCAATTCACCAACCCAATAGTTTGTGAAAAATTCTTTTTGACTTACACATGGATGATCAACGGTGGCAGTTGATGAAGTGGTTGAATTTCGATAAACAGTCGGCTCCTCAGTATATTGGATATCAGTGTTCTCATCTTTCACTGACAAGAGTTAACTTTATCAAATCAGAATTTTGTCTACTTCAAACTAGTGCATTGATCAAAATTTCTATTCTAAATGACTTTCAAAGAGTTGTTGAAACAAGTAGTAACTATTGGTTTTGATTTAGTTAAACGACCATCGAAAGCCTATTGTTAATCTTTTATTTTCTGAGACTTAACGTTTGAGCAAATAAGCTTCTTTTTTTCTGAAAAGCTTTTTGTTTAAATGAGCTAGAATTTGATGATTATTTCATAAATTTCATAAATTGAAAGATTTCATTGACTTTCATTAACTTTCATTGACTTGAATTGTCTTTTCTTCTTGATCATTTATTGATTCTTGATCATTTGACTGTTTCCCTATGGAAATATGACGTTTAAAACTTGATCGATTCAGATTAAGTAAAGACGGCGATATAAAAGGGATTTTTAAATGAAAAACTATAAGTCTAGTCTCATAATTTGGAATAAGAGAAGAAGGGAAACAACGAGTGTATGCTTTTTTAGTGAAAAATGGATGATCAACGGTGGCAGTTGATGAACCGTTGGACATTTTCGACCAAGGTGATAAGTTTGTTAATGGAAAGTGACGATACGATGGTGGCATACTCGAGCAAAGGCCGGCAATAGGCTATAAAAGCTCTGCGATAAGTCGCGATTTTAGGGAAATAAATGGCGCGAAGTATTAGGTTCGAAATTCTAGAAGCTTTTTTTTGGAAATGTAGTTTAGGTGAGGATCAAATTTTAGAGAGGGAACTAACAGATCCAACAGAACTAACAGACTAACAGTATACCAAGATCTTTTACAGGATCATCGGCCAATCCTTTTGGTAATTGTAGATCCCCCAAATTTAAAGGGATGTGTAATGAACCCAATGTAACGTCATTGCATTTGTCCGGCGTAATGCTAATTTTCCAAAAGTCTAGTATTTAATAAAATAATTTCCCAGGAACAAACCGTTTCTCAAAGCCTATTCTTTCAAATCAAAGAGTCAAAGAGCTAATTAAAAATGGCAAAGAAAATTGATATTTAACAGTTAAAATCTCAATCTTACTCTTAACAATTTACCTGTTAATGCGAAAAACGAATTACCGTATTTACTCTATTAGTGGGGTCCCCCACTATTTTTTCAATCCCCTTCCAGACGACCCCACTATTAGAGAGGACCCCACTATTAGAGAAATTTAAAAGAACATAAAACCAAAGTTTTAAGTTGAAAAGATATCAATTTTTCTCCGAAATTCTTGAAAAAACAAGTTTGGCTTCATATTTTATTTAGCTTTAACCGTAACAAAACATTAACAAACAGTAAAAGAACTAATCCAAGAGATCAACAATTGATGTATCACTTTCGTTACCAATATTAGAGAGGACCCCACTATTAGAGAGGACCCCACTATTAGAGAGGACCCCACTATTAGAGAGGACCCCACTATTAGAGAGGACCCCACTATTAGAGAGGACCCCACTATTAGAGAGGACCCCACTATTAGAGAGGACCCCACTATTAGAGAGGATCCCACTATTAGAGAGGATCCCACTAATAGAGTAAATACGGTATCCGTAAGATTAGCCATTTGAAATCAAAGTCAATCAAATCAATCAATCAATCAAATCAATTTAACACGTTGACGACAATGGCGTTTTTGCACAAACAATCGCATGGGACAACGTTGTTTTTTTTCGACAAAAAATGTCACCTGACATCAGGTGACAATGTCCCAGGCGAACGAATATGTGTCAGACAGCATCAGGTGACAATGTCGTCAACGTGTTAACAGTTAAAATCTCAATCTTACTCTTAACAATTTACCTGTTAATGTGAAAAACGAATTATCCGTAAAATTAGCCATTTGAAATCAAAAGTTTTCCTTTTTCTCAAACCGACAATAGAAAATGACCATAGCTTTTCAGTTTATCATAAAAATAAAAAAAGTCAACAAGATTTATCGCAAAGAATCAACTGTTCTCAATTCGAAAAACTAAATTTTATCTTTTTCTATCTCAAAATTTAGTCGAATTTTGACGAAAAACAATAAAAAACAGTCTTTTTGTTTTGAATTGTAACTCAAAACTCAAAACTCGTTGACTAAAAAGAGAAAAATCACGTTTATTAAAGCTAATTTTTGCGTAAGAATGTTTTTACTCTTTAAAAACAATAACATTCATTCATGCCACTTGAGTACTTTGAAAACGACTTTGAAAACAACTCAATCAATAAGAAATCCGTATTGCGAGCTTATCTTCAAGTTATTTAGCATCTTCAACTTCCTAAATTTAAGTTAAGAACTTTAAGATGCTAAATAACTTGAAGGATGGGCCGACCACATAGCCAGAAGAACAGACGACAGATGGACGATACGGATCACAGAGTGGCTACCACGAGACCAGAAGAGGCCCATCGGAAGACCAGCAACTGGAGCACAAGAGTGACAGAGACGGTCAGAGAAAGGATGGCTAGAGTGCAACCACCACCAGCAAGTCGAAGACTTCGAACCAGGAACAATCAAGCTAGGAAACACTGGATGACAATAGGGATAGAGAAATGTGGAAGCAAGTTGTGATCTGCGCAAGTAGGAACACCTGAGTGCGAAAATAGATCAAAAAAAAAAATAACTTGAAGATAAGCTCGCAATACGGATGAGTAATGAAGAATTGTTTAACAAAGAAAGACAGGCAATCATTATTTCAAAGGCTAGATTCAAGGCTAAAGTTAACGAAAAGTTTCTTATTGATTTAAAGATTATTCAAAGAGCTCACATTAGTTGTATTTGCGTTGAAAGCTCTGAAACAAATGATCTTGAAAATTCAAGGCTAAAACAAAGTTGACGAAAAGTTTCTTATTGTTTTGTTCAAAGAGAAACGATCTGATGAAAAAGCATTTCGAAATTTGCATACGAAACTTTTTCTTTCCCCATTTAAATGCATTATTTTTTTCAATGTTAATGTTCTTGCCCAATGTGGCGAATTACCACTGCTCTGCAGTTAGTCAAAAATTCAATACACAAGTTAAAATTGAAAGTTGATGGATAAACTACCGTAATCAGTCACTAGACGATATTCAGCTGTCCGTTTGTTGTAGCTTGTATACTTAAAAAAACCGGTTATTTAAGCTTTGCTTTTGAGTGAGTTTGTTGTTCTCCTTTTTTGCTTTTTATCATCCTTTTTTTCACATGCAAGTGTTGAATTAATTGTGATTGTAGTGATTATTGTTGGTGGTTCAGTGGTAGAATGCTCGCCTGCCACGCGGGCGACCCGGGTTCGATTCCCGGCCTGCGCACCAAATGTAGTGATTATTGTTGGTTTAGATATAATCTTTATTACAGAAATAATAGTTGGTTCAGTGGTTTGGTTGGGAGAGTAGAGACACTCCACGGTACACGTCGGCAGCTCGTTCACAGCTCGTGCAGCTCGTGCTTTTATACGGAACTCGGGCGTTCGTCTCGTCTTCCACACAATGGAGTTGAACGAATAGCGACGCAAATTAAATCTCGCACAATAGGCGTTCGTCCGCATAGGTGTCTAGCTGGCCATTTCCATACGTGGCAATCTCGATCACGAGATCGTCACGACAGTGATAGTGCCAAGTTGCTCCAGTTTGAGCGAAGTTTGCCTTAATAAGGGAAAGTTGTGCGTTTTCAAGAAGATCACTATTGAACCACACCGAGACACGGTCTCACAAGAAATTATATAGATCAAAACATAAAAATAAATTTCTTACACCCAATCTAGTGGCATTTTTCTTTAAAGTGAGACTCTTTTCTAACTGTAAATATTGATTACGCTCAATATTTTCCGATGCATAATTCAAATTTGCCTTTCCAAATTTGTGGTCTCAAAAAAAGCTTCTTGAACGAATAAATAATAAAGTTCAATTCCAAGTAAACTCGAAAGCAAAATGTAAATCAAAAAGAAATTTTTGAGAGCAATTAGCAAAATTGGATTGGAAATTGATTCTATGGCGTAAGAGATGAATAGAGTTATCTGAATCAACTGAAATTCAGCTTTTTTTTAATAAACTTACTTGATTTCTAGCCATTCAGCTGGCACTAATTGGGGTAGGCTAGTTTCCGCAATTTTTTTTTTGCGCAACAGAGTGATTGTGCTAGGTCTTTTGCGCGACTCGCCATAACTTTCTTCTAAGTCGGTCAATCTTTATGTTTTTGGTTTCATTCTGTAGATCTCAATAAATGCAACAAAATGAAACCAAAATCATAAAGATTAGCCGACTTAGAAGAAAGTTATGGTGAGTTGCGCAAATGACCCTGTTGAGCAAAAAAAATTGCGGAAACTAGCTTACCCCAATTACTGCTAATATTAAAAACAAGGAAATAATCTCAGAACTTGTCACTGCTCCTTCAATGATTGCAATAAGTTCAACTCTCCTTGTTCTATCCAATTTCCTCTCTTCTCACATAATAACTTTGAATTGAGTTGAAATTTGATTGTTGAATGAGCGAAAATGTCCCCAAAAGGGAATTCTCATCACAATTCATTGTCAGAGATTCACACAAAGATTTCTTCTTTCAGAGAAAAAAAGCGAGTTCTCTTCTCAGTTCAGCGATCCCCGGAAGTCACTTTTTTTTGAGGGGAAACTCCTTTCAAACCTCGCTTCATTCCTCAAAATTTAAAGCCAAGATGTTTGAACTATTGTTTGCAAATAAATCTATCAATTATCCCAGCAATCTATAGAAACATGCAATTTGAATGTGAATTTTAAAACTAATTACAATGTAAAGTTTTCCTTGTTCTGAGAATTTGTTACTTGATTGATGACCTTTATCATTAATTTAATCAGCAGCTTAGAGAAATTTACTTCACTAACTAGCTAACTTTGCTTTTATAAAGTTTGAAATGAGTGAAAATGTCCCCAAAGGGGATTTCCCATCACAATTCATTGTCAGAGATTCACAGAAAGATTTCTTCTTTCAGAGAAAAAAAAGCGAGTTCTCTTCTCAGTTCAGAGATCCCCGGAAGTCACTTTTTTTTGAGGGGAAACGCCTCGCTTGCCTCATTTTCACCCAAGCATTGCTCAAAAAAATTTAAAGCCAAGATGTTTGAAGTATTGTTTGCAAATAAATCTATCAATTATCCCAGCAATCTATAGAAATAAGTAATTTGAATGTGAATTTTAAAACTAATTGCAATGCAAAGTTGTTCTTAGAATTTGTTACTTGATTGATGACCTTTATCATTAATTTAATCAGCAGAAATTTACTTTACTAACCTTCTCTAACCTTTTTATTTGATAAATGACAAGATTTACATTCTACAATTGAGTGATAAAGATAAAACTTTACAGTGAGCTGAATAAATGAATCACTAAACAAATTAAGGTTTTCATTGAAGATTTTGCTTCAATTTACTTCACTAACTAGCTAACTTTGCTTTTATAAAGTTTGAAATTTAATTGTTGGATGAGCGAAAATGTCTCCAAAGGGGAATTCTCATCACAATTCATTGACTAACTAGCTAACTTTGCTTTTATAAAGTTCTCTAACCTTTTTATTTGATAAATTGATTTACATGACAAGATTTACATTCTACTATTGAGTGATAAAGATAAGATAAAGATAAAACTTTACAGATAGCTGAATAAATGAATCACTAAACACTAATTAAAGTTATCATTGAAGATTTTGACTGATTAAATCAAGCTTTACCCAAATTTGAATCGAATCTTTTCTTTCAAATAGATCATGGACACATTTTTGAGGGGAAACTCCTTTCAAACCTCGCTTCATTTTCACCTTTCATCCCTCAAAACATTTTTGGACACATTTTTGACCCTTTTCTCCTTTAAGATTCAACTTTTTGAGCTTTTCAGAAAGATTTCCTCTTCTCTTTTCTTTTCTTAAACTCAATTTTCGACAATCTTTTATCGTGAATCAATTTTAAAAAAAGAGAAATTCTTCTAAAAACCTTTTTTCCAACTTTAATACTTTAGAATTCGTTTTATTTTTATTTTTTGAATTGCTAAACTTGAAAGTTTATTTTTATTGATGACCACTTTTAGTGGATTAATTGGATTGCTTTAGAGCTCGCTGAAATGTTCGCTTTTCAGCCTCAAATGGGCTTTTCACATGGAATAGGAAAAGATAAACTTTTCAAAGTTTATACTGAGCAGTCTATTTTCTTTTGTTTCATACAATTTATTATTATCAGATTATTATATAAAACACTAGAACTCAACAAATTTGATTGAATTATCCAAATTCGAGCCTGTTTTACGTTGTTTTGTGCTAAATTTGTTTAAAAATAGCACAGTGATGTGGTTTAGATACCGTATTCTCTCTAATAGTAGTGCACCCCGCCGAGTTGATCACTATTTACAGCTTTCAAAGTTTTCACAGAAGCTCAACACTCAAATCCCCCACTAGATCTCATCGTCAGCTACATTTTCCGACCGCACATTGATAGGTTCTGATAATCAGTTCTCGAGATTTCGAGTAATTTAGGCAACGCTCAAATATTGAAAGCTCTACAATATCTACAAAGTCTAGAAAACTCAAATCTATCTTTATCTTTATCAAATCATATGTAGAGCTATACTCAAATACCGTATTCTCTCTAATAGTAGTGCACCCCGCCGAGTTGATGACTATTTACAGCTTCCAAAGTTTTCACAGAAGCTCAACACTCAAATCCCCCACTAGATCTCATCGTCAGCTACATTTTCCGACCGCACATTGATAGGTTCTGATAAGCGGTTCTTGAGATTTCGAGGAATTTAGACGACGCTTAGGGTGCACTATTATTAGAAAATACGGTAGTTTAGTTTATCTAGTTTTCAAGAGGAGATTCAGGGCTATTGAATGATTAGAATACCGTATTTTCTCTAATAGTAGTGCGTCCCGCCGAGTTGATGACTATTTACAGCTTCCAAAGTTTTCACAGAAGCTCAACACTCAAATCCCCCACTAGATCTCATCGTCAGCTACATTTTCCAACCCCACATTGATAGGTTCTGATAATCAGTTCTCGAGATTTCGAGTAATTTAGGCAACGCTCAAATATTGAAAGCTCTACAATATCTACAAAGGCTAGAAAACTCAAAACTATCTAAAGAAATCAGTAGCAGAGTAGTTTAATGCGTGATCTTTCTAATTATCTACTAAATAACTAAATTTGAGTTGAAAAAAATGGATAATACAATCTTACAAGCACAACTTAACTCAGCTTCACCACAGATTGACAGCTCTGAATTGATTAAAAGATGTATCAGATTTATTATTATATTATACTCTAATATATTATACTCTAATAAATCTGATTGCTTTAGAGCTCGCTGAAATGTTCGCTTTTCAGCCTCAAATGGGCTTTTCACATGGAATAGGAAAACATAAACTTTCAAAGTTTATACTGAGCAGTCTATTTTCTCTTGCTTCATACAATTTAATGTTTTTTTTAAGTACAAGAATACTGTTTATTAGATTTACTGGTCAATGGATTACGGTAGATTATAGACATGGGCAGCGGGTCGGGTCGGGTCGGGTCGGATCGGATCGGGTCGGGTCAAAAGTGACCCGCTGACCCGACCCACGACCCGGCTTTTTTTCCCGGATGACCCGCTGACCCGACCCGGCCGCCAAAACTCGAAATTGGACATGTCTAGTAGATTACGGCTCAGGGTTACTGTAGCTAAAAGTACTTGATGGCTTTACCTTTTAGCTTTTATCTTTTGAATAGTAACTTTAGTCTTGTTCTTAAGTTTTTCTTAAGTTCTTAAGTTTTTCCTTTCTTGTCAACTTTTTTCCCTACCGGAACTTTGCTTGATTGAGCATTGAGTCGTCTAATGGTCGTCATCATAGAGCTAAAGCTGTCCCAAGCAAGACCTAGCTTCATTTTGCGGTCATTGACTTTTGACTAGATTTTGATACCGTATTCTCTTTAATAGTAGTGCACCTTGAGCATTGCCTAAATTACTCGAAATCCCGAGAACCACTTATCAGAACCTATCGATGTGGGGTCGGAAAATGTAGCTGACGATGAGATCTTGTCGGGGATTTGAGTGTTGAGCTTCTGTGAAAACTTTGAAAGCCGTAAAATCGTCACCAACTCGGCTCGCCGAGGTGCACTACTATTAGAGAAAATACGGTATGCTTTATTCAGAGGCGAATAGAAGCAATAGAGATTCAAATAATCAATAGAATCATAATTAGGATTTGTTTACAAGTTGGTAAAGGTTTTAAATAAGATCCCGTATTTTCTCTAATAGTAGTTTCTCCAGAGCTTTGCCTAAATTGCTCGAAATCTCAAAAAGCGCTTATCAGAACCTATCGATGTGTGGTCGGAAAATGTAGCTGACGATGAGATCTAGTGGGGGATTTGAGTGTTGAGCTTCTATGAAACCTTGGAAACCGTAAAATAGTCATCAAGTCGGCTCGGTGGGGTGCACTACTATTAGAGAGAATACGATATCTAAACCACGTGGACATTAGCAAAATACACGCTTTGAAACTACTTACAGAGATACTTTTAAGCTACCGTATGCTCTCTAATAGTAGTGCACCCAGAGCTTCGCCTAAATTACTCGAAATCTCGAGAACCGCTTATTAGAACCTATCGATGTGGGGTCGGAAAATGTAGCTGACAATGAGATCTAGTGGGGGATTAGAAGGTTGAGCTTCTGTGAAAACTTTGGAAGCCGTAAAATAGTCATCAACTCGGCTCGTCAGGGTGTACTACTATTAGAGATAATACGGGTTAATAAATAAATTCGTTTATCGAGTAACCCAATATTTGCTGTTTCAAGCGTAATTTAATAAAACTCTAAGTAAAATAAGTCGAAACCGGCTTAACTGTTTAGAATTTGTCACTTGATTAACAATAAGAATCTATATCTTTGACAACTAATATTTACTCTAATAATATTGCACCCTGAGCGTTGTCGAATTGCTCGAAATCTCGAGAGCCGCTTATCAGAACCGATCGATGTGAGGTCGGAAAATGTATTGGGTTGGGGAGAATGAGTCGGCGCCGAAATTTAAAGAAACTTTTTGCACCCATAAAACCTTCTTTAAATACACGTTTTGTTTCATCAAAATGGTCCACTATTTCTTTACAAAATGGCTTTTGAGAGATTCCACAAAAAGCTTTTCTTTTTTTGGGATTTTATGGATTCCCAAACACAGCTAATCAAAATGACAAAAAGTCCGACTCATTGCTTGAACAGTTTTCTTCCACATAAACCTCCTTTGGTGTTTATATAAAAAAGATAGAGCACACTCAATTACATAAGTTACCAAATTTTCAGGAAGATCCCTCCAACCGTTTACTCTAGATGACAGTTTATCGATTTTGTGAAAAAAATGATCCTTTGTTGAGTTGAGGCGCTGTTTGAGTTCTCTTTTAAATATTATTTTGTAGAGAATTGGTTACCCTTCTACGGATATCAAACGCATATCATTTGACAAAGTCATTTAACAAAGGCGTCGACTCATTCTCCTCAACCCAATAGCTGACGATGAGATCTTGTGGGGAATTTGAGTATTGAGCTTCTGTGAAAACTTTGAAAGCTGTAAATAGTGATCAACTATCAACTGTAGATTTGTAAAGTAAAGCTACATTGGACATTTGTTTTTCAAAGCTAGGTGAAAGAGGGCGAGGAACGACTTCAGTTGAACTCGGTCGCTGTTTTCACATTTGCTCTTTGCTCTCTTTCTCCTACTTTCAACGAAAAATTGTTTCAGATGGCTTTACTTTAAGAATCTACATCAAATTGGCTAAAAAATGAGCTATTAGGCAAGTTTTTTGGTTGAATAGAAACTTTTTTATAGCCATTTTAAGGCATTTTTGAGCCTAAACTTTGGGGATCAAAAAAATTTTTCTACCGAACCAAATGAGCTAATTTCAAAAATTTATTATAAAATATATGTATTATAAACATTTTTTATGGTGATGACTTTTTGATTGGATGCCCGGAAGTACCCTCATTCGTAAACGGCTACGACATATATAATAATCTGATACTTTTATTTCTTTGAATCAATTCAGGGCTGTCAATCCGATGCTTGTAGTGAAGCTGAGTTAAGTTGTGCTTGTAAGATTGTAAGATTATCCGTTTTTTGTCAACTCAAATCTGGTTATTTAGTAAATAATTAGAAAGATCACGCACTAAACCACTCTGCTACCGATTTCTTTTTGTCTTTTCTCTTTCCTTTTGTCCGAAAAGCATTCACTCATTAAAAATTCGTGAATGAATACATCATTAGCGTTTTCTTCGTGAATACATCGTCAAAAATGTTTTCTTTTCAAAAAAACACCTGTGAAATGATTCTTTTTTTCTACCCACGCATAAGAAAACAATAAATTGATTGTTGATTGTTAAATTCATCAATTGATTCTAGAATTCTCATTGATCCTTGTGTTTCAGCAATTTCGGCAGAAAATTCTATAAAATATTCATGTCTAGAATTTCTGAAAACCCAGCTTTTTCACTTTTTTGAAAGTCAAACTTTAGACTTGAGTCTTCTCTAAAATTTTGGGAAAAGATTTCAAGGTTTAAAGGCATTTTAAAGGCATTTTAAAGTCATTAAATTGTTCTCCATCTTTACCATCTTCTTTTTACTAATGACAACTTGTTTCTATTTCCATTTTGTCCAAATTGCAGTGTTCTATGGTTAAAGTATTGAAAAAAAGAATTGATTTCGCAAATTCTGATTGTTATTTGCATTAAATCGTACTGTGATTATTGATTTGATTTGATTTTTAAACACTTTTACTTCTAAAACTTTATCTCAACTTCTCACCTTCAATGAAAATCATACTCGCATAGTTTTTAATGAACATTTTGATGAACTTGCCTTATTTTAATGCACCAATTTGTTCATTAACCCTTTTCAAGCTGAAGAATTCTATTAACAAAGCTATTAACAAAGCTTTTTTTACACTTTGTCTTAGAAATTTTTATATTAATCTTGTACATGTCAATAATTTTGTAGCTAAATAGAAAACGCACTTCTTCTGGTGTAAAGTCTTGAGGAAGACTTGAGAAAGACTTGAGGAAGACTTGAGGAAGACTTGAGGAAGACTTGAGAAAGTCTTGAGGGAGACTTGAGGAAGACTTGAGAAGGACTTGGGGAAGACTTGAGAAAGACTTGAGGAAGACTTGAGAAAGTCTTGAGGGAGACTTGAGGAAGACTTGAGAAAGTCTTGAGGGGGACTTGAGGAAGACTTGAGAAAGTCTTGAGGGAGACTTGAGGAAGACTTGAGAAAGTCTTGAGGGAGACTTGAGGAAGACTTGAGAAAGTCTTGAGGGAGACTTGAGGAAGACTTGAGAAAGTCTTGAGGGAGACTTGAGGAAGACTTGAGAAAGTCTTGAGGGAGACTTGAGGAAGACTTGAGAAAGTCTTGAGGGAGACTTGAGGAAGACTTGAGAAAGTCTTGAGGGAGACTTGAGAAAGACTTGAGGAAGACTTGAGGAAGTCTTGGGGAAGACTTGAGGAAGACTTGATGCATTTCTAGCTTTAAAAACGAAGTCCTTAATGGCTTTGTGATAGAGTTTTTCATCAAATCCCTACAAAAAGCGTTAATGCTTCCGGGTTAATTGAGTGTATTTAGATGAAAAGCCTTTTAAAGCTCCATTTTTATTCTTTTTCAACTCTCGTCATTAGAAACGCTTTTCACATCCGAAAAAAAGAGCCCACTTCAAATTACCCCCTGATGAAAGCGTTTTTATAGAAAATGACAGCTTTCCCAAGTTGAGTTCTTTGTTTTCGAGTTTTTCGAGTCTTTATAAATTCATCAAACTTTTCGATAATCGTCTAATGGTCGTCATCATAGAGCTAAAGCTGTCCCAAGCAAGACCTAGCTTCATTTTGCGGTCATTGACTTTTGACTAGATTTTGATACCTTCGTTTTCTTTGTTCTAGTTTTAAACCTTTCAGTTTACATTTATTTTATTTATTTATTTACAAAAGATTTATTTCTACTTTCAGATGCCTTCAATACAAATTCTACTAGAACCAAAGTCAATGGTGAGTTTTAAAATTTAAAGAACCAACAAAACGATAATCAAATTTGACATAACTTCATTTACACTTTCCAAAGCCACTTCATAACACTTTTAAAGCCACTTAAACAATAAAAAAAATCTGTCATTAAAACATGATCTAACCTTGCTATTGAAACAATTACTTTTGCTAACTTTTATGCATTATAGAGTAACCAAAAGATTAGTTCTTACAAGAGAATAGTCCAAAAAGGGTTTGAGACTTATAAATAGCGATGAGATGCAAACGCCTATCGAACATAACAAATCCGATGCTGGATTTTGTTTTTGCCCACGGATCCTGGCTTTCGAGAAAAGCGCATGCAAAGTTTTGGACATTTTCGGCAAACTCTCACCTCACCTATAAGAGGTTGCCACGCCGACAGGGTACAAGGAGCTGCGGCCTAGGGGGTAGTACGTTAGACTATCAAACTACTGCTCCACGGTTCGACTCCCTTCGGCACCAACGGCAAAAACACGTAACCCCGAACCATGCGCGATTAAACTGTAACTAAATCTTTTGAGATCATAAGCCACTTTTTTAAGGGTAAATCTATGGTTAAAAAATGCGAAATTCGTCGATCAGCGCTCAGCGATTAGCGCGGAAGAAGAGAAAATCTCAAAGAGATTGATGGCCCCCCTCCAACCACAAAAGTACCAAATTTAACTTTAACTTTAAATTTTAAAGTAAACCTCTAGACTAAAGATTTGCTTTTTTAAAATTTAAAAAGTAATCCTTTAAATGAAAAGAAATTCTTTGCAAATCACATCAAATTTCCCCTTGATAGGTTTACATTTCTCGACTTTTCTTCGACAAAAAACTTTTCTATTTGGATGCACTTTTGCAAGAAAAAAAGGTAAACTGACTTTTCTCTGGGTCATTTTTTTTCTTTTCTTTTGTCAAGATGACCCGTTTGGCATGATGTGATCCCCCACCGCGCGTCACGCGTCAATTTTTAGATTATAGTATTGGGTTGATGCATAATTATCCGGACTTCTTTTATAAATGATTTTATTTAACAAAAAATAACATAAATAGTTAGAAAAATATGTTTAATTGATTATTCTGGAGCATATTCACCGCCTACATCAATAACTGATTGCCATTTGCTTGGAAGACGATCGATTCCACGATTCCAATAGATTGACTTGACTTTCGAATGGAGTTCAGACAAAGATTGGATCGGAAATTCTGGATAAAAAGTCATATCCCGGAAATCAGAACCGTATAGAGCTAGAATTGATTCAAAATAGACCAGAAACCTTGTGGAACAGATCTCCGAAAAACTTGGATCTGATATATTCTTGCTTTTTTAAAGTTTTGAACATCCATAGTCTTGTATTCAAACAGATGAACTTCCCCGACAAAAAAACTTTTCTATTTGGATGCACTTTTGCAAGAAAAAAGGTAAACTGATTTTTCTCTTGGTCATTTTTTTCTTTTCTTTTTTCAAGATGACCCGTTTGGCATGATGTGATCCCTCACTGTGATCCTCACGATAAATCTCTGTAAAAGACGAAGAGAACACCCACACAACAAATAACTTTACTTCAAAAATATTATATGCTTTAAAATATATTTTAACAAAGAGAAGAGCCATATTTTTTTACTATCTATAGTAGGGTTTAAAAGTTTAGAATCACCACCACTAAGAAAATGGCTAACAAACTTGATATATCTTTACTTTTTTTCAGTTTTGAACACCCATAGTTTTGTATTCATAAAGATGAACTTGCTTTTTCTTTTTCTTTTTGGATGACTATTTGAACTTTTTCTATTTGGATGCACTTTTGCAAGAGAAAAAAGTGAACTGACTTTTCTCTTGGTCACTCTTTTTCTTTTGCCAAGATGACCCTTTTGGCATGATGTGATCCCCCACCGCGCGTCATGTGTCAATTTTTATATTATAATAGATTGACTTGACTCCCGACTTGATAAATCTCTGCAAAAGACGAAGAGAACAATCACACAACAAATAACTTTACTTCAAAAAATATTATTTCCTTTAAAATATATTTGAACAAGGAGAAGAACCATATTTTTTACTATCTATAGTAGGGTTTAAAAGCTTAGAATCACCACCGCTAAGAAAATGGCTAGCAAACTTGATATATCTTTGCCTTTTTTCCAGTTTTGAACACCCATAGTTTTGTATTCAAACAGATGAACTTCCCCGACAAAAAACTTTCTATTTAGATGCACTTTTGCAAGAAAAAAAAACGTGAAATTTCTATACTAAATGATTTTCAAAGAGTTGTTGTGTTCAAAGTAGTAAATATTGGTTTTGATTTAGTCAAACCACCATCGTTCTTATGACGCTAAGAAAATGGCTAGCAAACTTGATATATCTTTGCCTTTTTTCAGTTTTGAACACCCATAGTTTTGTATTCATACAGATGAAATTGCTTTTTCTTTTTCTTTTTGGATGACTATTTGAACTTTTTCTATTTGGATGCACTTTTGCAAGAGAAAAAAGCAAACTGACTTTTCTCTTGGTCACTCTTTTTCTTTTGCCAAGATGACCCTTTTGGCATGATGTGATCCCCCACCGCGCGTCACGATAAATCCCTGCAAAAGACGAAGAGAACAACCACACAACAAATGACTTTACTTCAAAAATATATTTTAACAAAGGAGAAGAGCCATATTTTTTTGTTATATATAATAGGGTTTAAAAGTTTAGAATCACCACCGCTAAGAAAATGGCTAGCAAACTTGATATATCCTTGCTATCCTTGATATATCCCGGAAATCAGAACCGTATATAACTTGCAATATCCTTGCTTTTTTCATTTTTGAACATCCATAGTCTTGTATTCAAACAGATGAACTTGCCCGTCAAAAAGACTTTTTCTATTTGGATGCAAGAAAAAAAGTAAACTGACTTTTCTCTTGGTCACTCTTTTTCTTTTGCCAAGATGACCCTTTTGGTGCAACGCGTACCGCTACGCGTCACAATTCCCTGCGAAAGATGAAGAGAATAACCACACAACAAATGACCTTCACTGACCAATTTACTTTAAAAAAATATTATTACTTTAAAGTTACTTTAAAGTTATTTTATATCTACTTATCTACTTATCTCCTTTTAGAAATACTACGCGAGAGAAGCGGCAATGACAATTCGTGAGCGAATCAAGGCAATGAAATGGGAGGATATTCACCCAAAGCATCACCTTGACACGATTTTTATGTTGATTAACAGTTGTTATTTGGTAAAAATTTATAAGCATTTTATTTGACAAAGAAAAGAAAAGAAATCTATTTAATTTAAGTGAGAATCTGAGCAATAAACTAAAGTGTTTTTATAATAAAACTAAGAAAAAACATTATGTCATTGAATAATTGAATTCTCTGCAACTTTTCATAAACCTAATAAGAGATAGAAGATAATAAATTTGTTTAGATTCTTGGAGTAGCTTCAGTGGTGACTGGGATTTGGTTGTTCAAAGAGAGAGACGATTTCTTGGAGTTGACCCCAGCTGGATATGCTCCTTTAAGTAGTGCCGGCTTTTGTGTATTCTCAGGTAAAACTGGAAAAATGTTACTTAAATGTACTACTTACACTACCACTTACAATTTTGTACACTTCAATTTTCATTCCAGGCCTTGTCATTTGCGTCATCGTCATTGTGGGCATCTACGGTGTTAACGCGCAAAGCAAAAAGCTTATAATCACTGTAAGTTTTGTAAAGAAATCAAAATTGGACTTAATTCATTCAATTAATCCTTCAGTACATCGTTTTTGTCGGTTTTCTCATCACGATCCAACTGGTTGTCGGCTTTTTCGGTTTTTACACAAAGGTTTATCCATTTCAAACAATCTCTCATCAATATTCATCAATACTTTTCAGCAAGGTGTTCGCGAGCAGATTAAACAAGACATGAAGCAACATATCAAATTGCAAAGTATTAAAACGAGAAATGGGCAAGAGATGAATATCACTCTGTCGTGGAGTCATTTACAAAGAAGTGTGAGTTCTCTGAATATATTAGGTTGGCAAGTTATAAACGATCGTTTTTGGGTAATGTGTTTTGCTGAAAAAAAACGGCTTATCCAATCAAAAAACGGTTTGCTTCATTCAAAAGCCCTATTCTTAATCTACAAAATGGCTTTTTTGAATTTGTTGAAAAATGTTTTATTTGTTTGAAAAATGTTTTATCAAAATCCTGATTTCTAGCATTCATGAGCTAATATATTTTTGAGTGATTGCATACTTTTTAAAATAAAACGCTTCATCGATTACATAGTCTCCCAAAAATTTCAGAACAATCCAATCGATCCAACCGTTCAGAACAATCCAATCGATCGAACTGTTCAGAACAATCCAATCGATCGAACTGTTCAGAACGATCCAATCGATCGAACTGTTCAGAACAATCCAATCGATCCAACCGTTCTCTGATGAGCTAATATATTTTTGAGTGATTGCATGCTTTTTAAAATAAAACGCTTCATCGATTACATAGTTTGCCAAAAATTTCAGAACAATCCAATCTTCGGAAGGTTGATTTTCAAATTAGGCTCAAAATGCACTTTTGTGCTAATTTAATCCATTTTCGTTTGAATTTAAGCAATATTAAAAAAAGAAAGATTAAAAGAAAGAGAACGGTTCGATCGATTGGATTGTTCTGAATCGATTGGATTGTTTCTCGACAAGTTGCTAGTTAAAAAGAAAAAAGCGGTGTACATGAAAATGGTGACGAAATTTCGGTGGAAGACTCCCGTTTTGAAGAGGAGGCGAAAGATCGGGATTTGGAGGGGAAAAGCGGTAAGGATATTTCCAATCTCCAACGAGGCACAAATCGCCAAACCAAAGCAAACCGTTTTTTGATTGGATAAGCCGTTTTTTTCAGAGAACACATTACCCAAAAACGATCGTTTATAACTTGCCAACCTAATAGAAAGATAGTAAAAAAAAAATGAAAAGCTGAAAGAGATTAGTGATATCTTTTATCTGAATGAGTTCTAGGTTTAAAAAGTTTCTGGTAAAATGTCTAAAGACAGTCTAAAGCAGTAGTAGATTTAAGTTTTCCGATAAAAAAAGATGGAGACAGGCTCGTTCTGAGACTTTTTTTACTAAGGCTTTTGATCTTGATGAGAAAAAGTTACTGGATTGAGGCAATTTACCGTAAGATGCGACACTTTTTTGTAATTTTAAGACAGCTTTTTATGATTCTAAGACAGTTTGCCGTAATTTGAGACAATTTTTTGTAATCTTCAGACAGATTTTTGTAATTCTAAGATAGTTTACCGTAAGATTAGAGAGATTTTTGTAATTTTAAGACAGTTTACCGTAAGATTAGAGAGATTTTTGTAATTTTAAGACAGTTTACCGTGAGCTTTGAGCCAGTTTGTCGTAATTTTCCGACAGATTACCGTGATTCTGAGAGAAATTGCTGTAAATTTTCAAGTTCTACTTTACAGTAGTGCTTAAGTACCGTTTCGGCACAAAGCATCTTTCTTTTTCGAGTCTAGGTTAACAACGATTACCGGCTATTACCTGATTTTAAACTCGACCAAAACCTTAACCGTGTTTAGCACAAAGCTAACCTTCTCCAAACTACCATTTTAGCTTCAATGCTGCGGCATTGATGGCCCATCGGATTGGCATTTCAACAATCGTTGGCCAAAAAATCGTTATGTGCCCGATTCGTGTTGTAAAGAGGCGGCTTTTGATCATATGGAAGCGGATATTCGTGGTTGTGGAAAACATCCAAATGCTCCATATATTTATCAAAATGTAAACTTTTGAAATAACATTCTAGAGTTGCAAATAACATTCTAGGGTTGCTATGAAGCGTTTGCTGATTGGCTTTTCATCAATCAACATATCGTCTCTACAAATTGTGCAGTACTCTTAATTTTTGAGGTAAAGAAACTCAAATCACATCAAATCACTAGAGTAAAATTAAAATTTTGATTGTTTTTCAGGCAGCTGTACTAGCCGTTTCTTGGCTAATCTTTCAACGAATCAATGGCATAAAAAAAGCGAAATCTGATCGGAAAAAGAGAAAAGATTTAGTGACAAGAGCAAGATCTGTTTCAGGTAATCATAGAAATTTTTATTCTTTCTTATATTATTTCTTTAGAAAGTGTCGCAATAATGGATGTTGATTTAAAAGATGAAACAGCATTGATTAATCATCGGATAAAAGACGAGATTCAAATGGAAGAGAATGGGAACAGGTTCGAATAGAAAACTTGCTGAAAAAGTTGAAAGCCGCACAATCTAAGCCGTTGTGGTGTAATGGTTAGCACGGTTGCCTCGTAAGCGGAAGGTCGCGGGTTCGAGTCGCGGGGATACGTTTTTGATCTGCCTTAGTTCCAACTACTAATATCGGCTTTCTTTATCGAAAATCAAACACTTTTCTTTTGACATAGCTTTATTTTCTTATTGTCATTGAAGTATTGAAGAGGCCTGATTTGAGATTCATTATAAAAAGTCCGTCACGATACTCCATTCAGATCCGAGTGGTCATAAGAATTCATGAGAATCATAAGATTGAGAAGCTAATCATAAGAGGCTTGATTTGAGATTCATCATAAGAAGTCCATGACGACACTCCATCAAGATCCGAGTGGTCATAAGAATTCATGAAAATTATCATAAGATTTTGAGAGGCTAATCATAAGAGGCTTGATTTGAGATTCATTATAAAAAAGTCCATCACGACACTCTATTAAGATCCAAGTCATCATAAGAATTCATGAGAATCATAAGATTGAGAAGCTAATCATAAGAGGCTAGATTTAATATTCATCCGTCACGATACTCCATTCAGATCCAAGTCATCATAAGAATTCATGAGTCACAAGATTGAGAAGCTAATCATAAGAGGCTAGATTTAATATTCATCCGTCACGACACTTCATTAACATCCAAGTCATCATAAGAATTCTTGAGAATCATAAGATTGAGAAGCTAAACAAGGCTTGATTTGAGATTCATTATAAAAAGTCCATCACGACACTCCATTAACATCCAAGTCATCATAAGAATTCATGAGAATCATAAGATTGAGAAGCTAATCATAAGAGGCTAGATTTAATATTCATCCGTCACGATACTCCATTCAGATCCAAGTCATCATAAGAATTCATGAGTCACAAGATTGAGAAGCTAATCATAAGAGGCTAGATTTAATATTCATCCGTCACGACACTTCATTAACATCCAAGTCATCATAAGGATTCTTGAGAATCATAAGATTGAGAAAGCTAATCATAATACGATACATTCTAATCATGAGGTTTTAACAAGGATTTCTTGTCAAAGTATTACATATAAAATGGCTTGAAAAGTGAATTCTTATTTCCAGGACACTGCACGATCTGGAGACAAATGTGAGAAGTGAGATTCCACCTGAAGATCCAATTGGGCAAAGATGATTTATGTTTAAGTATTTGTTATAAAGTTACCTATTAAATAATTAAAGCAATATTGTATTCAGTTTTCTTTTTCTTCTTTCTATTTTTCAAACTTTTGTGCATTATCATCTAGTCTCAGGTAAGATTGAACACGCATTTTTTCAAATATTTCAAACTCGAATCTCGAATCTAATCGAATTTTTTAAAGAAATCATTAGTATTCTGTGCTTACCTCTTCATTTTTTACCCTTATCTGTTGAAATCTCATTTTTGTTTACCAATTTTACGGGATTTTCTCGAATCTGAATCTGGTTCTTTTCACTTCTTCATTTTTGTTTTGTTTTAATTGATTCTCATTCTAATCACGGATTATTTTACATGATTATTTGTGAATATTTACTTGTTTTTTAAAGTAAATTTGATAATCAATATTGGGATAAGAACAAAGAAACATCAGTACAGGGTGTGGCGTAAGTATGGTTACAGCATTCAACATCAGCACAGGGTGTGGCGTAAGTATGGTTACAGCATTCAACATCAGTACAGGGTGCGGCATAAGTATGGTACAGCATTCAACATCAGTACAGGGTGCGGCGTAAGTATGATTACAGCATTCAACATCAGTACAGGGTGTGGCGTAAGTATGGTTATTGAATAATTTTACTCCGGTTTTTTGAAGAAATTTGAAAATCTATTTTAAAGGTTTAATATAAAAAAAAGATTCTTTTTAAAAGAAATATTAAATCTTTTAAAAGTTTCTAAGCTCTTAAAGAGAGAAAGAAAAGAGAGCAGAGATGGGGATGGAATTTGATAGTCTCCATCTTACAACCGTTTTCTCTCAAACAACCGCTTGCTTTTCTCTTTCTACAAAGCTAACTAGCTATAAGAAATATATTTATTTTCTAAATTTATTCTTAATGCTTGACAAAATGGGTCAATTCGCAACGAAATCGATGAGAAAAGTGTCGAGAAGAATGTCGCTATTCTCGAGCAGAGGTTCAGCGATTTTTCTGTGTACTTTGAGCTCACAAACAAGCATCTCGCGTATTATATTTATATAAAAGTTCAGTGTGCCAGAAAGAGTGTTTACAACATTTTTCCGAGCACAAAGTACACAAAGCAAGTCAGCATTCTAATAGAAGGTTGCGATTTAGATTTATAGCTTAGTTTAAAGATTTATAGCTTACAAGGGAACATTCAGAACCGACCGTGACATTTCAACGCGAAACTTTAGCACAAAGATAAATCGATTACGAGGATTCCAGATTTTTAATCCGTTTTTCCTGACGGACCTTGGCGTTCGAGATACAAGCGTGCAAAGTTTTGACAAATTTTGCCAAACTGCCTATAAAACAGCACCACGTTGAGGGGAAGGAAGAGTAGCGGTGATCTAGTGGATAATGCGTTAGTCTACAAAACCTATGACATCTTTGCTCGCAGGCTCAATTCCACCACTTCAATCTTTTTCAATTCCGAGCACAAAGTACACAAAGTACACAAAGTAAGTCAGCATTCTTATAGAAGGTTGGGATTTAGATTTATAGCTGAGTTTCAACATTTATAACTTAGTTTTAAAGATTTATAGATTACTTTCAAAGATTTATAGCTTACTTTTAAAGATTTATAGCTTAGTTTAAAGTTTTTTTAGCTTAGTTTAAAGATTCATAGCTTACAAGCGAAGATTCAGAACCGACCGTGACATTTCAACGCGAAACTTTAGCACAAAGATAAATCGATTACGAGGATTCCAAATTTTTAATCCGTTTTTTCCTGACGGGGAGGTCTTATGCGCTAATTAATACTAATATAAAAGACATACCATGCGTTGCGTAAAGCTTGATGTCCTTTCTGGAGCGATCTCGATGATCCTCGTGGCTCCACCTTTTTCCAGTTGAGCATCCATTTGCCAGCCGTTCTCCGATTCGAGAAACCATTCGTTCAGCTTTTTGTCAAAACTTTTTGTTGTCAAAACTTTACACGCTTATATCTCGAACACCAAGGTCGGTCAACCAAAGCGGATTACAGATTTGGAATCCTCGTAATCGATTTATCTTTCTGCTAAAGTTTCGCGTTGAAATATTGAAATATTCGGAACGTTCCATTGTTTTTTTAAATTTATAGATTATTTTTAAAGTCTTACAGTAATAATTAAAGATTTGATGTTCTAAATTTTCTTTTCAAGAGTTTCTTTTCATCTTTTCATCACAAAGTACAGTACTGGACAATGGACAATGGCTTAGGCTACATCAAGCCATAGCGACGGTGCTTTAAAGTTCGTTGGTACAGTACTGGACAATGAAATATGATATTCGAAAAACGATCGTCACTTTCGCGCGTCTGTAACTCCCTTGTCTTTGAGTTTAAACTATTAGTGTTATACATTTTCTGAAAGCTCTTTTCAAGGGCTACACAATGGTAATATTAATATTTAGAAATACGGTAAAGACAAGGGAATTACAGGCGCGCGAAAGTGACGATCGTTTTTTCAAATATCATATTTCATTGTCCAGTACTGTAAATGCTAGAAAACCTATAAAATCCAGAAATCTAATATAAATTTGTTATATAAATCGATCTGTAAACGAGTATAAATATAGTATAAATACAAAAAAAAGCTACCTTATTGTAAGTCGACTTTTTCAGACATCTATTTCATTGAAAATATCGTTTAACCGTATTTCTAAATATTAATATTACCATTGTGTAGCCCTTGAAAAGAGCTTTCAGAAAATGTATAACACTAATAGTTTAAACTCAAAGACAACGGAGTTACCGGCGCGCGAAAGTGACGATCGTTTTTCAAATATCATATTTCATTGTCCAATACTGTACATTTGAAAATGGCGTTTAAAATATTCCAAATCGAAATCTCGAATTCGTAGATTAGTTTAAATTGAGATAGAATTGAAAATTATTCAAATTCAGAATTAAATTCAGAATCGAATATCGAACAAGCGATTACCGACGAAATGGATGCACAAAAAGAGCGCTTTATTCCAGAAAGTCTCGATCTTTTAATGAAAGAGACATCGTTTACAAGGAAAGAACTCAAATATCTTTATCAATGTTTTAAACAAGTTTGTTTTAAAGTAAAAATAAATCTAGTAAAAGAATCTAAAGAAAAACTTAATAACACTTTAAAAACTATTTAAGAATTGTCCTTCTGGCTATGTAACTCGAGAGCAATTTGTTATGATTTTTCGTCAATTCTTTAGTATGCAACGATTGTCTGGTGGGTTTTTTTTGGGGGGTAGTCAAAACAGCGCCATAATAGAAAACGTTCAAAACAGCGGCGTCAAATTTCTCAAAATCCAAAAAACCAAGCCGGTTCAAGTTTTATACCAAAAAATTCCTTGCGTTCTTGGCTACATGATGGGTGAAACAGTTTTTTAAAAAAAGTTAATATTTCATCGATAAAAAGAGCACTCAAAATGTGTGTCGAGTGATACTCAGTTGGTTAACTGAATATCTTTAGCTGTTGGTTAACTGAATATCTTTAGAGACCCATTTTGAGTGCTCTTTTTATCTATGAAATATTAACTTTTTTTAAAAACTGTTTCACCCATCATGTAGCCAAGAACACAAGGAATTTTTTGGTATAAAACTTGAACCGGCTTGGTTTTTTGGATTTTGAGAAATTTGACGGCGCTGTTTTGAACGTTTTCTATTTTATGGCGCTGTTTTGACTACCCGCCTTTTTTTTAATGTTTCATTTATAAAATTTCAAATTAGATAATTTTATTCATTGTTTTCTCTCATTTTTTAGATCCAGGTACTTATGCTCATCTCGTTTTTAACACTTTTGATGATGACAACAATGGGAGAATCAGTTTTTCGGTAAATTACTCTCTAAAAAGTACTTTTTTAAGTTAAAAAGGTTAAAAATTCTGGCTTTAAGTATAAATAAATGATTTTCCTCTTTATCATTTTCTTTATTCGTTTAGGAATTTGCTCAAGAACTTTCAATGTTCAGTAAAGGAACGATTGAAGAAAGACTTGATTGGGTTTTTGATCTTTATGATACAAAAAGAAGAGAATACATTACAGAAGATGATTATCAGAAAGTCGCTTTGTAAGTTTTAATAATCTATAAGATTTCTTTTTAAGAAAAAACCTTTTTTTACTATTTATTCAAAAGAATAATCTTTGTCTATCTTTTCAGCTAAATGATTGCCTGGAATCGTCCTCTTTAAGTATTTTAAAAAACGCTAAAACACATGTCTAATAAAATTTCATGTAGTTGTGGATTTTAAAAAAATTTTTGCAAAAAGACAAAGTAGGTGGTTACTGGCCGGGGTCGAACCCGGGTCATGTGAGTCGGGAGGCGAGCGCGCTATCCACTGCGCCATCGATGCAATTCTCATTTTATGTAGAAATTTGTATTTTTCAACACAAGGAATTCGTTTCTGGCAATCATTTTTTAAATTTCTGAAGTGCTGTTCTGTTGTTTTGCTGGTGTGGTATAAACAATATAAAAGCACGACCTTTAAGCTCTAAAGGACGAGAAAAAAGAAACAAAAAGCCAGTCAGTCAGACAAAAAGCCAGATTGACCCCCGACCTTCTGATTAAGATACAAGGCTCCCAACCAGTCGCCCATAGCGATACTTGTTTCAGAGCAATGTACGCGGTAGTTGGTGTTCACTATTGGAAAGAGAAACACATTCCGCCGTCGGTGAAACGCCATCTGAAGCATCAATTTCAGGTTTGGGCTAAGAAAAACAAAAACTTTGTCCACATTGGAATTTCAAAATTTCTCTTATCAATGACATGTCAAAATTGACACCGATATTGCAAATATTACTGTTTGTCAATAGTTCCAGTTTAAGTTACACTTTTAAGCCATTAAAATTATCACTTTATCATCTTATTCAGCCTTATCTTTCCCTCTTTTAACAAGTCCTTTCCTTTCCTTCTTTCCTCTTTCTTCTTTCCTTTCCTTCTTCTTTCCTTCCTCCTTCTTTCCTTTCCTTCTTCTTTCCTTTCCTCCTTCTTTCCTTTCCTTCTTCTTTCCTTTCCTCCTTCTTTCCTTTCCTTCTTCTTTCCTTTCCTTCTTCTTTCCTTCCTTCTTCTTTCCTTCCTTCTTCTTCCCTCCCTCCCTTTCTTTTAACAAGTTAAGGTACCGAATAGCTTACTGGTTAAAGCAATTGCAAAAGCAAAAGGTCAAGGGTTCAATCCCCCCTTCGAATTCTACTCACTTCTATATATCAATCAACTGTTCAACAATATCTTAAAGAATAAATAATTCTCTTTTCAGTCTCTTGACGTGAACAAAGACGGGAAAATTACAAGAGCCGAGTTTATCGAAGGTTGTCAAAAGGATGAGCAAATTTTGGAATCAATGGAAGCTTTGAGAATCTATTTGTGAATCAATGAAAACTCTGAGAATTAAATTGATTAATCTATTCATTTCTTTTTCTTGCGTCATATTTTCTATAAGAAAAAAAAGCGATAAGAAAGTCAAAAACATTGTGAATTGATTGAAACTTTCTACTGACACAGAAATTGAATAATAATATAAAGTGTAACAATTGAAAAAGTTCATTTTAACTTTGCTTATTTCTAAAATTATCATCAGTTCAAAAGCTCTCAAAAGCTCTCTATGAACTTTCAATTCTTAAACCAAAATGTTCATTTGTTAAAAGGGAACTAGTGTTCACCAATGTTCTTTCCATCGCATCTTCAATCGTTCTCAGAAACGATACTTTTGACTGATTCAATAGGCTTCGAATTGTTTATCCCAGAAAAACATTGTATTTAATCGCCCCCAGCGAATATGTATCGGAGGTTTCGAGATTGGATGAAGGGTCTGCTTCGAACTCAGCCACTGTCCATGGAGTTGAACGTTTTCATACGGAAGCCAAGTCTCATCAGATGTCAAAAAATACTTCCAAAAGTCACGATGGTGAGCTTTGCGTAGAAGAAAAGAGCTCAGGGTGACTCGTATGGCTTTGTGGGCATCAGTGAGGTCGTGGGGGAGCCATTTCCCGCTTCGATATGATTTCCCAAGAACGTGTAAATGGTTTTCAATGGTAACATGAGTGCATCCGAACTTTTCTGCTAATTTTCTACACTTTTGCGATAGATGCAAGTCGACCTCGTTCAGGAACAGCTGATCGTCCAAAGTAATCGGTGACTTTCCATGTGGTGCATCTTCCAATGACTCGTCTCCCGTTTTGAAGCGATCGTACCAAACACAACATTGTTTGTAAGTAAGAGCAGCTTCTCCAAAAACAGTACAAATGTTCTGATGGCATTCCGTAGCTTTCTTGTTTAACTTGAATTCAAAGAAAATGGCGGCCCTGATTTTAAATTTTTGGTTATCCATCTTTGCATCCATTATCCAACAATACAAATATTGTTCAAAACAAAAATGTTTTTGCAAAAAAAACATGAGCACATTTTGACATATTATTGAGGAAAATTCTAGAAAGCAAACGTTCTTCGTAACGACAAGGCAATATTTTTTGTAAAACCTTTCACCTTTCCTATTTACCAAGCTAATAATAAAAATAACTCGATCTAATCAATCAATTTTGGTTTTGGATTAATTCTCAAGCATTCTCTCTAGAAAAAGTGCAATTTCATCTCATGTTTTCACCTATTTTTGTTGTTTTTCTTTTCAATCCTTTTTTCTCTTTAGTGATCACGAGTGCTGCACTAAAGATCATTTCATTCCCCCTTTTCCCTATTTTTTTTCTCGTGCAATCACCCCGGGTGTCGCCACTTTTGACGCCAATTTCAACACGTATCCATTTCTGACTATTTTTGGTCATTTTTTTAACAAATCAAAAGATGTTTTTAGCAAAATTAGATTTGTTTTCTGATTAAATTTTGATTTTTCTTAAATTTAAATCATATTTGTTTACTTCTTTTTTAACTAAATGCAATTTTTTTCTTTTGAAAATCGATCAACTTATTACTATTGCTTAAAACTATTATTACTTAAACGTCTTACTTAAATTTCAAAAATTCTAGAGCTTTTACGGTGTTAAAACTCAAAGAAAAAAGCTTAAAAACTTAATTTTTGAAAGATTCTTTTAACTTTCAACACAATTGTAAACAGTACTGATATATGAAAATTCAATATCGAATACTTACCAATTACACGCCGGAGAAACAAAATATTGGGTTGATGCATAATTATCCGGACTTCTTTTTGCGTGCTTGTATCTTTTTTGTTTTGAAAGCTTTTTGTCTATTTCTTTTTTTTAAATATTCGTTATTCTTTAGTGAACAAAATGCGTGTCGACAATCATATCCATCTTCGCCATATCATGCTCTACCACTTCGAAAAGGGATGGTCTGCCGCAGAGTCGTTTCGCGATCTCAAAGAACTGGAGAAGCCCCAACGGACTACCACGTCAATCGATCGCTCAAAAATTGGCAAACAAATAAGATCTACAACGATTTGGATGACTTGATAGACGATGTTAAAGCGTGGATTGCCTCCAAAGATCGTTTATTCTTCGCTCGTGGAATCGATCGTCTTCCAAGCAAATGGCAATCAGTTATTGATGTAGGCGGTGAATATGCTCCAGAATAATCAATGAAACATATTTTTCTAACTATTTATGTTATTTTTTGTTAAATAAAATCATTTATAAAAGAAGTCCGGATAATTATGCATCAACCCAATAGCAAAATTAGTTGAAATAAGGGCAGATCAAAAACTCGTGCCCCACCGGGACTCGAACCCGTGACCTTTCACTTGGCACGCAACTGTGCTAACCATTATACCACGAGCCACCAGATCACCTTTACTCGAGAGAGACTTAAGTTCCAGAGAGAAGGGAGTTAACTTTCAGAGAGGAGGGAGTTAACTCCCTCTAGAGCGAAGGAAACCAACTGCGTTGTAGTGTAATGGGTAGCACGGTTGCTTGGTAAGCGGAAGGTCGCGGGTTCGAGTCCCTGCAGTGCACATATTTTTGATTTGCTTCTCTTACTCCAGGGGAGTTAACTTATTTGCATAAAGCATATGAACAAAAGACTTCTTTTGTCATTTACTCAAAAAATGAAACCAGTATGATGCAATTAAATGCAATGCAATGTTAATTTGTTACCTTTCCGGGTTTGTAATCGATAATTACCCAATATCGATCGATTTTTCTTATTCATTGCCATGTTTTTGAAATCTTTTCAAATCAAATCTTTCAGATCAATCAAAATCATCGAATTTTGATGGATTCAACTCAATATTCATTCAACAATTACAAAGAATTTCTTCATACCGGCTTCCAATCGCTCGTTTACGGCGCTCAACTTTTACGATATCCGAATCGTGGGTTAGTGTTTGTTTTTTGATAAATTTTAGAAATTATTTCAATATAAACGCTAGAAAACCTATAAAATCTAGAAATCTAATATAAATTTCTTATATAAATCGATCCGTAAACGAGTATAAATATATTGGGTTGATGGAAAAGTCCTTTCCGATTTTTTGGGAGAGTACCTTAAATTTGTCGAATTCTGACGTTTTATAGCTCATCCTAAAGCTGAATTCAAGACGGATCGATTGGTAAAAACAGTTTTGAGATTCTTACACAATCCTTTGACCTTTCAAACCTATTGGGTTGATGGAAAAGTCCTTTCCGATTTTTTGAGAGAGTACCTTAAATTTGTCCAATTTTGACGTTTTATAGCTCATCCTAAAGCTGAATTCAAGATTCTGAAAATCGAAGGAGCACCAGCGACACCTGTTTCGGGTCCATAAACAAAATCGGGTCCATAAACGTCAGTAATCTCTCGATGAGCCTGTGCGGCATTGAGTTTTCGGTTGAATGTCGCTGGTGTCTATTGCTAAGATTCTGAACATGCGTGTCTAGGGGTTATTTTTGACGCCGATCACGAAACACATGTTTTTAGCCTAGGTTTCTGCACGGAAAACTAACGAAACGTGAAAACAGCCCTTTTTTTGGCTCTGCCGCCCTTTACTAAAATAGCTGTAAAAACTTTTAGAAAAGAGATATCTCAAAACGGTTTTTACCAATCGATCCGTCTTGAATTCGGCTTTAGGATGAGCTATAAAACGTCGTCAAAATACGACAAATTTAAGGTACTCTCCCAAAAAATCGGGAAGGACTTTTCCATCAACCCAATAGGTTTGAAAGGTCAAAGGATTGTGTAAGAATCTCAAAACTGTTTTTACCAATCGATCCGTCTTGAATTCAGCTTTAGGATGAGCTATAAAACGTCGTCAAAATTCGACAAATTTAAGGTACTCTCCCAAAAAATCGGGAAGGACTTTTCCCTCAACCCAATAGTATAATTACAAAAAAAGCTACCTTATTGTAAATCGACTTGTTCAGACATTTATTTCATTGAAAATATCGTTTAAATCTCTTAAATTTTTAATCAATTATATAGCTTTTATAAATATAAATGTTAGAAATCGAATTTCTAAATATTTCTAACCAATTTCTCAAGCATTTAGCTAAGAAAAAGTTCTTTAAACTTGAAAAAACCGAAAACAATGAAATTTCCTTCAAAATCGATTGATTTACTTCAAAATTTAGCACTAAAAAGTGAAATTCCTTTTTGTAACTCGATTAAGATTAATCAATGATCAATCAAATCAATTTTAAACCAAAGTTTCAATCATTTCTTTACAGAAAATCCTTTTTCTTTCTTTACAAAGCTTTAAAATCGTTTCCTTTCAAATGATTTCCCGGTCTCACCACGATCCCTTCACTACGATCTCTCAAAAAATCTTCCCTCATGCAAATCAGCTGATGTTTACTTGTGTAATTTATTAAAAGAATTTTTTTTTTTGATGAGAATTGATTAGGGAAACTCTAGGGAAAATTTCAAAACGCTTAACCTTATCAGTTTTTGAGTTTTTGGAGAAAACAAAGAAAATTTTGTCAAAATTTGTCAAAATTTGCCAAAATTTCCTTTAAAAATCGATTTCTTATGAAAATTATTATGATTTCTTAATAATATTTTGTTTTCAGAATGTCAGATGATACGGGTAAAGAGCTGACAGCGATTACTTTCAATCAGGTAGAGGAATTTGTATGATAATTTCAAAATAGATAAATATAATCTAAATTCTTATCAATTTTTAAGAAAAAGTATCTGAAAAAGTATCTAAAAAACTTGAAAAAAACCCTTGTTTCTTACTAATTATAAGAATTTTAGACCTCTTTCTTACTTAAGCTAATCAAATGTGAGCTTATCACAAGTTTAAATATATTCTAGGATTCACAATGCTTAGCTATTGGACACGAGGGTGGATATGAATTCTATCCACTTGCAAAGAACACGGAGAAAGTCGTCGTTGAACACAGGAATACACAACCTGAGGTAAAAGAAGAAAAATTTGAATTACAGAGATGGATTTGATGCATCTTCCACCAACTCTGTAATTCAAATTTTTGAGTCCGTGGAACATGCATCAAATCCATCTCTCAAAGCAATGTATTCTTGAAGCAAATTTTCCTTGTCAAAACTCTTCAGCATACAATTGCTGAAAATTTGATTGACATTGAAATTTGAAACCATCAACACCGGTCCTTTCCTAGGTTGAGGACAAAAAGTCAGTATCGGGATTAGAACCCGAGACCTCCCGACTATCCGGCGGACACTCTACCAATGAGCTAAAGGGTCACCTGAACGGCTGCCATCAGAAGAGGGCTTTATACCTTACTGAGCCGTTCTTTGAGTTGTGTTCTCAATTTTTTCTAATATATTGATGATTCTGATAAATGAAAAAATGATCTTAAAAAATTCTATTTAAGTTTTTTCAGACAATTCTTGTGGAACGACTTCTTGGCTCAGGATTGGCGATGGTTGTCTCAAGGAAAGAACCTCGAACAATGCATGTTCGACATGTGAATGATAGGAAAACGATTCATGATCAACGATTTAGTAGCAGGTTAGAAAAATGCAAAAAAAAGGGCTTTATTCTAGAAGATTTTTATTTTAGAATATGATATTATTGAAGACAAATAGAATCTAGACAAGCAACACAAACAAATCTTTTTGTTCACTTTTAGCATTCTCAACATCAAAGTCAATCGACAACGGGTGGTGGTCTGTTTGGAAAACGCGATCTACATCTATAATCTTACTGATATGAAAGTGAGTACAAAATACGACGAATATCTATATTCTAATATCATTCAGCAATTGCATACAATCGATGGTGAACTTGAGAATAAATCTGGTCTTCTTGATCTTTCGTTGGGCAACTCGATTCTTGTATATCCTGGGAATTCACTGGCTGGAACTGTAAGATTTGAAAGTTGTTTGATTTTGAATTGCGTTTATTGAATTGAAGATTGATTGAATTCAATATTGAATCCAATCTTGAATCCAAGATTGAATCCAATCTTGAATCCAATCTTAAATCCAATCTTAAACCCAAACTTAAACCCAATCTTAAACCAAGCTGAACAATCTGAACCAACTAAACCAACTTATACCCAACTTAAACCAACTTAAATCCAATCTTGAATCCAAGCTTGAATCCAATCTTAAACCCAATCTTAAACCCAATCTTAAACCCAATCTTAAATCCAATCTTAAACCCAATCTTAAATCCAATCTAAAACCCAATCTTAAACCCAATCTTAAACCCAATCTTAAACCCAATCTTAAATCCAAGCTTGAATCCAATCTTAAACCCAATCTTAAACCCAATCTTAAATCCAATCTTAAATCCAATCTTAAATCCAATCTTAAATCTAAT
This sequence comes from Mesorhabditis belari, assembly GCA_958450365.1. NCBI lineage: Eukaryota > Metazoa > Nematoda > Chromadorea > Rhabditida > Rhabditidae > Mesorhabditis > Mesorhabditis belari. The sequence continues at coordinate 2,392,479 of CAUEEP010000736.1, forward strand.
TGAAGAAGTTTAGGTTCATATTTTCGATGCTACTGTAATGAAGGCAATGTTCACAATCCCGGCACATGAGAGCAGATTGGCGGCGATTCGATTAGACTCCGAAGGCAATAAACTTGCCACAGCTTCCGAAAAAGGAACTGTCATTCGAGTGTTTTCTGTGAAAAAGGTAAGAACTGATGGAAGCGCTGGTGGAATTGAGTAACCTGTTTTAGGATCAACAATGGAACAAATTATGGGAATTCCGACGAGGAGTGGCTCGAGCTGTGACCATCACGCAACTCGCTTTCTCAATCGACTCGTCTTTTCTTGTCTCATCATCGAATACTGAAACGATTCACATCTTCAAACTACATCAATCAGATGAAACACAGACAATATCTGTAAGTTGTCGTAAATCGAAACATTTAGAACTTGAATCTGAAAAAGTTTACCAAATTTTAGGACAATTCCTATTCGGGTTGGATGTCATGGGCGATTTCCACTGTTGCTTCTTATCTACCTCCTAATGCACAAGTAAAAGATTTTTGGAATCTTTTTGTTAACACTGAATTTCAGTTACTTGAGAAATCCTTCGCTACGGCTCATCTACCAACACAGAGTCGAGCATACGCTGCATTGCCAACGATTGGACAAGAAATGGTTCTTGTTGTAGCCACAGCTGATGGTAAGTCGGTTTTGAAAAAATAGATATTGAAAGCCGAATTCTTCTGGGATAGATAAGAAAAGGTATTGAATTTTGAATGAAAGACTATTCCTGTATTCTCTTAAATAAAGTCAACCAGAAAGCCTTGAAGATTCAGTTTCAAGAAGTTGATCTAACTATAATCTTTACAGTATCAGTATCTACAGCTTTACAGTATCAGTATCTACAGCTTTACAGTATCAATACCTTTACAGTATCTGTACAGTACCTACAGCTTTACACTATCAGTAACTTACAGTTGATTACAGGTCATCTCTATTACTACAAAGTCGACAAGGAACGCGGTGGTGAGTGTTTAGAATCAAGCCATATCCGAATTGGTCCACACGCACAAGTGACCGAACTGGACAGTCAAGTTGATGATATTCCACCATCACAACATCCTACATAAGCTACCGTAATCTTTCCATACAGTAAGACTTCTAACAGAAAGCTAAAAGTTAAACAAAACCTTGATGCATTTTTTTATAGTCAAATCCATTATCTTAAAGTCTTAGAGAGCTTGTTTAACATAAATGATAAGAAGTCAAAGCACAGTGCACTAGAAAGGATATGTTTAAAGCTCAGAGTACACTAGAAGGGTTGTGTTTAAACCTCAAAGTACATCAAAGTCTTTATTAGAAGTCTTACCGTATTCATTTCTCTTTCAATTTTTGTGATTTACACCTAATCAACTCTTTCTCTTTTTTTTTCTTTTCTCAAGTTGTTTTTAGAGAAAATTCTTGTTAATAACCTACCGTAAATACTGTAATAGTATCCCACCTCGATAATGACGATGCGGAGTGTTGCGTAGTCTAGCTTTGAACGAGTTTTTCTCGACACTGGTTTATGCTACAATGTGCGCTTAGATCTCAAAAAATAGCCCTGAATTTCAGCTATTTTTTGATACCAAAGACACATTTTTTTGAAAGTACAGGCGCTTTGAAAAAAATGAAATACGAAAAAACACTTTTGCAACTACGCGACTGTACGAGGACGGGTGGGGTACTATTACAGTATTTACGCTAGTTTATGAATAGTTTTTTGTAGATAATTTCAGGGTTCCCAAAATTTGGACTAGTCCAAAATGTAAATTTACTTCATCTGCCAGTTCTAACTCTTTACTGTAAATAGTATTCGTTTAAAATTCCCCCCCAAAATACGTGTAACCAAGTTTTGTCATAGTTAAATAATTTCCTTATACGCAATATTCATGTCATTGTTTTTGTTTTTTAAAAAAAGTTGAAAGCCAAGCATTCCTTTCTCAGAGAGACTCCTCGCCAAGCCTTACACAAATAAATTTTACGATTTTCTCATCACTTTTTATTGTCGATTCTTTTATGTTATGATTTTTGATTGGATTTGATTGAAAAGCAGTTGTTAAATCGATTGTTAAACCGATTTCTAAAAGATTTACCTTAGTAAAAGCTATTGTAAAGATTATTTTAGATTTTAGCGATTGTAAAGATTATTTTAGCTATTGTAAGCTAAAAGCTTTTACCAGTGACCCAATAAACCTCACTTTTTTAATATTTGACTAGTTTAAAAACATTCAACTTCAGTAAATTCAATGTTAGCTTAGCTAATTGTAAGTAAAGTATGATGATTACTAATAATGATTACTAGTACTAGTATAATGATTACTAGTATCAAATTAAAGCCTTGTTGAAGCAATGAACGATAAAATTTAGCCTCTTTATCCTCAATTCACTCAAATCCAAATTCTCGCCATTTCCCATTTCTATTCCTCACTGAAATCTTAGCCGCTCGTTCGCATTCTGATTCAAAATTGACTCATCGTTGAATAAATGTACATTTGGTGTTGTTTGATAAAAGATTTGGTTCAAGACCAGGAAAAATAATTTTAGTATTGAATTGAAGTCATAAATCAGTCATAAATCAATTTGTTAAAGAAAATTTTAGAAAAATTTCAAATTATGACTAACACAGAGCCGCCAGAGTTTCGACCCGGCGCTGAGTTTCCTGGCAGTGAAGAGGTGATCCATTTCAAAATTGCTAAGCAAAAAAAAATGAAAACAACAAAAATTCTATAATTTTTATAGTTTAGCATTTGATTTTTGGTACTTTTAGATTTTTGAAATCAGCGATTTCACTGTCGTTACTGAACTTGAACAATTTGTGGTTTCTGTTGAGGCGATTATACATGAATGGGGCCTTTCTGGGACAGAAACTCGACCTGGACCACCAAAATTAACAAATGTAAGAAAACAAAGTGTCATCTAAACATCCTTTAAATCTTTTTTGATTTGTTTAGATCACTAAATGGGACTCAAAATCGGAGAAGATTCAATTCGGTGAGGGAAATCATTTGCGAATCACTCATTTCTGGCCGGATATTGAAGAGGCTTTAGAGGTGATTGCAAGAAAAACTATTTAGTGTATCAGAATTTCATTTTTTTTTAATAGATTTTACATTTTTCGATCAATTCTAGGCACTTCCCACTCCTTCAACTAGCTCCATCGCCCATCTTGGCTATCATTCTTTAGGTCTTGCCTCTCCGGACTCCGATTTTTATCCAAGAAATAATATTGTGGCTATGGTAGATAATATAAAATTAAATCAAATGAGATAATTTTAGTATGCAGCGACTGAGCACATTGTGTTTTCTCCTTGGCATCCTGAAGATGATAAGATTGTGAATGAGGATCAAAAGAATACGATTATATCAGCGATTCGGATAGCGGCGCTATCATGTGATTGGTAAGTGAACGAACATATTGGCAGCTACGATTATAGCAGCTCGAGCCCCGTAGTGACTTAAGCTTTTGACTTTTTTATTTGAAATGAGAACTAGATTATATTCTAAGATTCTCTAAAGAAGTTTCAGCATTATTGGTCAAAACATGGCCTAGACAAACAGACAGACAGACGGACAGACGGACAGACGGACAGACAGATAGACACACAGACACACAGACAGCTCTCTTTTATAGTACATATCGATTATAAGATATAATCGACTATATATAAAGCAGAAGAGACCATCTGTCCGTCTGTGCGCAGCAAAAAGGGGCGGGGCTTCGATTGTGCGAAAACGTAGACCTCCCCAGTGGAACTTATGTGACTTCAGTGGAACTTCAGTGACTTTAAAAGGTTCTGGAATTCTTGAAAAGCCAAGTTCGGTTCTTTTATTTCATCATTTACTTGTTTATTGCCTAATTCCTTTACTTGTTACTAGATTGCAGCAGACTTTCGAGCTTGACCCATTCTTTTTTAGAACTCAACCCCATCATTCAACCCAAAATAACTCATTCCACTAATGACAATCCTTATTGAGATTTCAGAAAAGATTCTGAACAAATGACATCAAATGAGCCTTCCTTGGTTAACAATATTATTAAGATATAATTAATAGTATTTCAATAAGTAAAGTTAATACCTTAGTAATTGAAATATTCAGTGAACTCCCAATGTTTCTACAATATAGTGGCCTTGAGCGACAACTTTATCACGGTGTTTTAATCACACGATCGACTGTGACTATGTATGAGGTAAAGATTATATTTCTTCATCAATTTATCAAATGAACCTGTTTTAGGGAGCTCACCTCCAAGCCGGTCAATCAAGACATTCTCATCTATCTGGCTTACTGCAAATGTTTAAAGAGAAAGTGGTGAGTGAGTTTATTTGTTTATATCTTTAATTGTTTACGAATTTAGTGATTAGGAATGAAATTTTCATTGAAATTTTAGAAATGCCCAATCCCGCTGATCGACGCTAGCGATATTCGAGTCTCCGCGCAAATCGAGATCACGCATAAGGTAGATCAAAAAGAAATAGAGGATTGGTGAATTTGAATTTAAATTTGTTATTGTTTAGATTGTTTAAATAGTTTAGATAGTTTAGATAGTTTGATTTACATTTTTTTAGAATCAAAATTGAATTTAGATTACTAGTGCGGAGATGAACGACGATCAACTCATCGATGTTTGCCGCGTTCCATTTGGATCTGAATTAAACCCGATAAAGTTCGTTTTCGTTTTCGTTTAAAGAAGAATTTTATGACTTTTAAAGCTAAATAAGTTTTAGAAATGCAATTTTGAGTGTTGTAGCATTGTATAAAATTTAGAAGCTTAGTTCTGATTTCTTTGTGGCCAAATTTGAAAGAGGAGTGTTGTAGTATTGTATAAAATTTAGAAGCTTAGTTCTGATTTCTTTGTGGCCAAATTTGAAAGAGGAGTGTTGTAGTATTGTATAAAATTTAGAAGCTTAGTTCTGATTGCTTTGTGGCCAAATTTGAAAGAGGAGTGTTATAGTATTGTACAAAATTTAGAAGCTTAGTTCTGATTGCTTTGTGGCCAAATTTGAAAGAGGAGATTCTCAACGAGGATGAGGTGAGTTTTGTTTGCTGAAATTAGATAAAAATTGGTTTATAAAAAAAGATATAATATCTAATTATAGTATAATAAAATCTTAAAAGTTTAAAATAATCAAATCTATCGTGTTTTTTTAGACTCTCTCCGATTTGGATCCGATGAGCGCGTTTGCTTGGTCGGCTCGAGTCAATTTCACCCACGTGGATCGATTTTTAGGTGAAAAAGATTGCTCTTTTAAATATAAAGTTTAGATTTTAAGTAAATAAAAAGATAGATATGCTATTTTTTTAACTAGACTTTATCATTCTAATCAAATTTTATAGATGATGCCCTTCACAAACTCTTGGATTTACCCATTTCAAAATTCCACTTCGAAACGGCTGCCCTTCTATTAGGAATTGACACGAATTCACCAACTTCTGGTAAATGAAGAGAATTTTAAAAGCTATTCAAAACTTCTACAAAATACTTTAGGTGCTCGTGCTTTTGATGGACTGACCGGTTCATCGAGATCTCTTCGAATCGGTGCCTCTCAATCACTCACTAACCCAGCTGGACTCAATCTTGAAGATCCACTGCTACCATTGCCAAACGTAAACTTTAATAAACATTTTGTTAATCCATTTCTTGAACTTTTTTCTTTTTTAGGAAATCATGAACTATTGGATAGGCGAAATTTTTATGAAGAATCGCTCTGAGACACCAAATGATGAAATGCAAAGCTTGGAGCTTAAGGAGAAACATTTCGATAAGAAAAAGACGGAGAAAGAGATTGTTGAAGAAGTAAATAACAATTGGAAATCGTAAATGTTTCGTTTTTTTAGTTAAAAAAGAAGTTCAAGATGGTTAAAAGTGCTCCAGAAGGATCAGTAACGGCAAGACTTGGCAATGCTTTCACTCATTCTCTCGTCAAAGCGAACTATGGACCGACAACGTTTGCACAGGTTTGTTAAATTTATAAATCTATTCCCTAAATCTATCTAGATCAATTTAATTACCTGGTTAATCGTTTAAAGTAATTTAAAGTAACGTTTAAAGTAATCGTTTAAAGTCATTTAAAGTAACGTTTAAAGTAATCAATTGCCTTTAGGTGTGGTACGAATTCGTTCGTAAACTCCGTTACTTCTACGAGAACAATAAGGATATTCCTGGGTGAGCTGTTGTCAACATTACAAATTGGATTTAAATTCTTTAATGAAAATTTCTTACAAATAGAAAATTATTGATCCTTTTGGAGCACTTTTATCAATTTAAAACTTCTTTATTTTTGTCAAGCTTTTGAGATATTTTTGTCATCAATCAATATTGTTTTAGAATGACTTCTGTAGAGTATCCAGATCTTTCCATGTGTCTCCTACATCAAAAAATCGAGATGCTTCAATGTTGTATTACGGCAAGAAAAAAAAGACATGCGCTTTATGAAAGTTGCAACAATTTTACTAATGGTAAGGAAAAAAAACTGTTTCTTAACAAAGTCATTTATCTTTTAGATGAATTTTTCGATGCAGAAGAGGATCTTTCAGATGATTCTCAGAGAGAAGAGGTGATTTTTTACTTTTAAAAGATTAAGAGATGATTGGTAATCGATTCTTTTAATATTTACTTTAAAAAGTAACCTTTCACAAAAAGAAACAAGATAGGAAACTTAACTTCTAAACATCAAATTCAGCAAATCCAATGCACTGAGCCTTTTGGAAGACTTCGTTTATTGGATGAAGAGATGATGCTAAAAGATCATCCGGAAATTCCGATTTATGTACCGATTACACAAGTTGGTTATCCCTTCTCTATCACTTCAAATATTATTTGAATATTTTAGGATCGAGAACCGATGACAGAGGATATGATCGAAGAACATGCTCATTATCTATCATCATTGGAAGATGGACAAGAGAGAACCGAAGCTCAAACAGATATGCTCAAAAGTGATATGCAGGCTTTTAAGGTGCTTTTTGATTTGATTCATTTAATGTTTTGATATTTGAATTTACAATACAGTCGAACTTTGATCTAATGAACCTAAAAAGTGCCTCAAATTTTCTACCTTAGACAGCCACTGATTGCATTTGGTTACGCAGAAATTTTAGACACATTTCAAATTGTTTGTATCAAAGTTCGACTGTATTTACAATCACTCTCTCGATATTTCTCTCAATATTTTAGGCTGCGAATCCTGGGTGCTCTTTTGAAGATTTTCTCCGTTGGCACTCACCTAAAGATATCATTTGGAATGAAGAAGGTACAGAAATCAATGATTTTACTCGATACAATACTTTAACAATTTTAGAGAGAAAATGGGAACTCTCAGAAAGAATGCTGATCCCAGAGAACTCTTGGCTCAATTGTTGGGAACACTCTATGCCTGTCCCCGTTGTACACCAAAAACGACTCTTTAATGAAAGTAAACGAGCTGAAGAGGTATCTAAAACTTTCAAAGATTCAATATTCTTAATAAACAAATCTTTTTTAACCTATAGAAAGCTGAGCATTTTTTTTTTTGATGAATCTATTCTTTCTAGTGCATCTTTTTGCTTAAAAATATTGCAGAAGGATGAATTGATTCGCTAGAAAGCTTCAAGAAAGCAAGATGCTTATTTTATTGTTATTACCAAGAAGATAGATAGCTTTTAAATCAAATACAGCTAAAATTTTAGATCCTTTCATGGTTGGAGAGTTCGAAATGCGGTCAAATTAGTGAGCTTATTAGGCCAGTGGTTTTCGCTCAAGCTGTGAGATATCTCTTGAATGAAGGTAAGGTTTAAGATTGGCTAGTTAACTATAACTGTAAACAGCGAACAGTTTTTTAAATTTTCAGTTGAACCAGTGCTTTCATTGATTGAACCAGAAAAGATCGTCTTCTCAACGATTCGTGCTTGTCGATCCGGATCTAGAGACGATTTTCTCGAAGCGGCTAGAGAAATTAGACGAATAGAGACAATTCTCTTGCACTATCAAGCGATATTCTCAGCTCTTGATCTACCAATGGTTTTAATGGGTTTAATTTTTAATAGAAAATGTTTAGGCAAAGAATGGTCCAGCTCGAGATGTGGTGGCTTTAAAAGAATTTGTCTTGAAGCTGATTGAAGAAGAGAAATTGATAAAGTGAGTGAAGCACTAGTTATTTGACTTACAATAACTTACAATTAGTCACATAATTATCAAGAAATCAATAATTAGAGATCAATTCAGAGACATTCCTGAAGATTGTGTGATCAGTCATGGTGTTCCGATTATTGGAGGACCAAACGAGTTTGTTGGAGATTCAATGCAAAAATTGATACTTAATTCGAAGCAGAAATCAAAGCCGAATGTTACAAAGTTGGTTTTTCAATAGAATTTTATTGATTTTAAATCCTGGATTGATAGATTAAGGTGTACAAAGTAAAATAACTCGAGTACAATGGAAACAATCAGTAGTTCTTTTTTTTTCTGGACAATCTGTTATTCTAAAAACTTTACACATGATATTAGATTGGCAACTTGAAAGTTGGTACACTTATTTATTGCACTTTTTAGAAATAACTATTGCATCAATTAATCTACAGTTTTTACCAATAAAAAGGCCCATTTATTCTCTGAAATAGGCTTTTAACAGATTTAGAAAAGCTTCGATTTTGTAGGTTTTTAGGGGGCAAGAAGTTGAGAACCCCAAAAATGATGAACACTTGATGAAGCGATTTGAGCACTTTCTTCCACATAAACCTATTTTGATGTCAATAAGAAAAAGAAAGAGCATAACGAGTTAGATAAGTAGCCAATTTTTCAGCTAAATATAATCAATCGTTTTTGTTGTAGTTCCATTTGAAGAAAAACCTTGAATTACTGCTCAAATTTGTTTCAAAAGTTACCCAAATTTGCTTAAGCTTGTCTTAAATTAGATCCTATATAACTTTTGTTTAGAGAAATCTAATTCAATTGGCGTATTAAATATGTTTTTTATGGAAAATACGAAAAAGTGTATCAACTTTCAAGTTTTCAATCTAATATAATAGTTGTAATTGCAAAGCTACAAGATAACTACCGTAAATACTGTAATAGTACTCCACCGCCCCGTACAGTCGCGTAGTCGCAAAAGTTTTTTAGTATTTTTTTTCAAAGCGCCCGTACTTTCAAAAAATGTGTCTTTGGTATCAAAAAATAGCTGAAATTCAGGGCTATTTTTTGATACCTAAGCGCGCATTGTAGCATAAACCAGTGTCAGGAAAAACTCGTTCAAAGTTAGACTACGCAACACTCTGCACCGTCATTATGGGGGTGGGGTACTATTACAGTATTTACGGTAGTTATAGTTATAGTTAGAGTTATAGTTTTAATTTATTTAACTTTCAGACGTCAATACGTCTTGCGATGGTTAGTACCTCGACCAAGTGCTCAATCTCGTCTCTGTCCTCAACGTCTTTTTGCATCACTTTCCAAAAAAGAATTCCGTCTATGTGGTGCTTATACAGATGATGCGATATTTAGATAATATTATTTATCTATTCACTTTACTGCTTGCCATTCCTTGTGTGGATTTTTGCAATGAGAAAGGAATAAAGATTGGATTGGGTTGAACAAAAGTCCTGAATCAAGTAAGTACAGACACAAGAACAGTACACAAAGAAAAGTGATTATTTGGAAAAGGACAGGGTTAGATCTACTTAGTCTAACCTAGTCTAACCTAGCCTGGCTTGAAACTCTGAACTTTTCGAATCAACAACACTAGTTTACTCCTTACCTGATTTTCAAACCAATCCATTTACCAGCTAAAGTTTATTCCAAGATTAAGTATTGCACAGAAAACAAGTAAATGAGGATAATGGCCTAAAGCCCACTTGTCCGTGTGACGCTTCTCAAGAAATCACTCCACTTTTCCCCCATTCTACTGAACCCCTTAGTAGATTATGCCTCAATGAGCCAATCCCCCCTCCTTACTAGGCCATCCGGGCATTCCACTCTCGTTCTTCTTTCGATATTCATCCCTAATAAATCAGTGATGCGTGCAGGTAGACACCATCTCTATTTCAATCTAGAAACTTGTGAATTGTAAAATAGAGTAACAAGAATTATTGCCACGACATTGAGAGAGTAATTCAGACGGGAAATGGCAATGTTAAATGATACAATTATAGAAACACATCATAGTGCTTCAAATAAGACAAGATAAACATGGTTTTTGGAAGGTTTCAGCCTAAAGTAGCATAAGACAGTTCAATGAATCTAGCTAATCAAACAAAAAAAAAGTTCATTTCAAGCTTGTTTTGGTGCAAAATCGATTAAGATGCTTATGTTTGACTTTTGATTTTCAAGATATAGTTGATTTGCAAGATATAGTTGACCAAGTAAAGACAAACAAACGTTTACAGAATCTTTTTGAAATCATTGTTCAATGAGAAAACACTTGCTAGACCCCGGAACACTAAAAACTGAAACATTTTCCTGTTGGGATTTAGGCTTTTAGTGTTCCAGGTTCAAAACCCGAAACACTCCTCAAAGCTTTAACAGCAAATCATTGTTCCCATCTCAAAATTGTGTTTCCTTGAACCCAGTTAACCTTCTAAAATTCCCCCAAGTTATTCTAAAACATTTTAAAACCTAAAACCAAATTAACCTTCAGTTTTCCTTTTCAACTTCAAGATCTTGCCCCAATCTCGTTCTCTCCATCATTGTTTGTAGCTTCTTCAAGCCCATTCATCTCTATCCATAATGGAGACATCGGTTGAAACGGAAACGAATCCAATCCTCTCATCTTTCCTCTAGAAAATGGCAAGATCTGGGATGGGTTGGAGAAAGGAAAGGGAAAGAGGAAAGAGAGAGGTTGGCCCGCCCCTCCTACGGTAGCTCTTGACTTCTCCCCTTCTCCATCTCCAAAGCTAATTGTCACCCATATGCCTTTTCCTTATAAGCTAATCTTTCGATTACAGTAACCCATTGGTCTTTGTTTTAGAAACTTCTTTAAGTTCAAGATTGGGGTTGTTCAAAAGGCCAGGTCAGTCCTGTTCTGACCTGTCTTGGTTTAGCCTGGCCTGGACAAGGCTGACCTGGACAAGGCTGACCTGGACAAGGCTGACCTGGACAAGGCTGGCTTTACTGCAAGCCTTGCTCGCAAAAGTCATAAGGCAAGAACTTAGCTTTTGTCCAGGATCCAATTTTGCCTTCAATCTTAAACAATTTTTATGACTTATCCAGGGAAAATTCTCTCAATACCAGTTCATTCTGCTCACAAAAACTGCTATAGTCTAATTTTGTCTGCATTTTCACATTCTTTTCTTCTCCGACTTTTATGTGTGCTTTTTTTATTATATGCACCCCTCCATATCCTCCATATCCATAAAAATTCCATTTTGCTGCTCATCCCATTCAAAATTTTGTCTCTACTAATTAAGATTATTCTATAGTTGATTATTTTTTTCTTAAAAACATCTAGTCTATTTTATTTTTCGAAAATCAAACTTTTTGGATTAGAAATTGGACGCTTTCCCTTTTCTACCTAAATATCTATACGAGAAAAAGCATCGGAAGAGTTCAAATTGATGCGCTCGTCCAAAGCAATGCTAAAGCAATACCAAAACAATGCCAAAGCAATGCCGAAGCAATGCCAAAGCAATGTCAAAGCAATGCTAAGGCAATGCCAAAGCAATGCTAAAGCAATGCTAAAGCAATGCCAAAGCAATGCCAAAGCAATCGCCGAAGCAATGCCAAAGCAATGCCAAAACAATGCTAAAACAATGCTAAAGCAATGCCAAAGTGAATGAATATACTTATCAAAAATGGCGAAAAATCTTTTAAATACTAACGTTATCTTTTGTTGGAGTTTATTAGTTAAAATTATAAAATAAAGCTGTTAAATCAAGGTGGAGCTATCATTTTGTATTAGTTATTGGTGTATTAGTTGCCTGGATCAAGTAAGTACAGACACAAGAACAGTACACAAAGAAAAGTGATTATTTGGAAAAGGACAGGGTTAGATATATTTAGGCTAACCTAGTCTAACCTAGCCTGGCTTGAAACTCTGAGCTTTTCGAATCAACAACACTAGTTTACTCCTTACCTGATTTTCAAACCAATCCATTTACCAGCTAAAGTTCATTCCAGGCTCCAAAAAATATCTATTAAATACTAGCGTTATCTTTTTTTGGAGTTTATTAGTATTAGCTAGATTAGTATTAGTATTAGCTAGATCTACTTAATCTAACCTAGTCGATTATTTTTTATCTTAAAAACATCTAGTCTTCTAAAATCAAACTCACCGAAATTTCTAGTTATTTGGAAGATGCGCTTTCCCTTTTCTACCTAAATATCTTTACGAGAAAAAGCAGGAATCGGAAGAGTTCAAATTGATGCGCTCGTCGAAGCAATGCCAAAGCAATGCTAAAGCAATGCTATGCATTTTGTATTGGTTATTGGTGTATTAGTTGCCTGGATTAAGTAAGTACAGACACAAAGGACAGTACACAAAGAAAAGTGCTTATTTGGAAAAGGACAGGGTTAGATCTACTTAGTCTAACCTAGTCGATTATTTTTTATCTTAAAAACATCTAGTCTTCTAAAATGAAACTCACCGAAATTTCTAGTTATTTGGAAGATGCGCTTTCCCTTTTCTACCTAAATATCTTTACGAGAAAAAGCACGCAAGCGTAAGATTTCGTTTACGTTTCAGTCATAGATTTAAGAAAGAAAAACGAAATTGTCAATGAACTTCTTTGGATAAAATGTTTCTTAGATCTGTATTATTTCTTAAATGAATTTAGGATCCGCTTCTCTTTTCTTCTTTTCTTTTCACTTTCATATAAAAGCCCTCCATTCAATCTTCACTAAGAGGTCTTATTGATTTACTTTGCTTTAGAAAGTAAAGTAAAAGTAAATCAATGGTTGATAGTAAATCAATCTTTGATTCTGCTTTAGAACTTTACTTTCTAACCAAAAATAATTTCTTTAGAAGTTTAACTTGTTAACTACTGTATCAATTCTTATCATTCTTACAGAATGACAACTAAATCTTGTTTCCTTATCGATACTCTTCTCACTGGTCCATCAGTTAGCGCTACTCAAGAGACATGTCTTGATTTGGCTAAGAGGTATATTCCCTTAAATCTTTAGAATCATAAATCAAAGTTAATAAAAGGATATACGAATGAGAATACTTATCATTAATTTAGAAACGAATCTTTCTCTGAAGAGGATGAGCCTTGCTCATCATCAACCACTGAAGGCAGTCCCCTCGTTGATCCAACCGCTGAATCGGAGGATTTGGAAAAGGTAATGAAATGCAGGATATAAAACTAAATAAGTTTTAGAATGAACGAGAAAGTGAGCATGAGGAAAGCTCTCGTTTGGATAAAATCGTTGCATCAATGATCGAGAAACAGAAAACGAATGATTTGTTGATGCAAGCGATTCCTTCAATTCAACCACCACAACTCTTGACTGCATTTCCACTATTGCAGGTTTAATTTGAGCATTTAAAACTAATACATTGTTACTAATGTTATCAGCTCAATGTCAAGACAATGATTGATGGCATTGGACAAGCTTTGGACAAGCTTTGGACAAGCTTTGGACAAGCTTTGACAAGCTTTTGACAAGCTTTTGACAAGCTTTGGACAAGCTTTTGACAAGCTTTTGACAAGCTTTGGACAAGCTTTTGACAAGCTTTGGACAAGCTTTGGACAAGCTTTGGACAAGCTTTGGACAAGCTTTGGACAAGCTTTGGACAAGCTTTTGACAAGCTTTTGACAAGCTTTGGACAAGCTACTTAATTCAAATCCTTAACTCATTTGATTCAAAGAACTTTTAAAACACTATTTTGTTAATATCCCAAATTCAATTTCCTTTAGTTTACTTTGAAATTTTGATCTTTTCACCCACGAGAAAGATATAATTGAGGTTTGGGTAAAGAGAGTTAAAAGTGAGAAGCGATTTCCACATAATGAATGATTCAGAAGCTGTCGTGAAGGTGTGAACTGCCCATCCAAAGCCTTATAGAATGCCAAAAGAGTTTAGCGGATCCGCTTCTCTTTCCCTTCTTTTCTTTTCACTTTCAAACAAAAGCCTCCATTCAATCTTTCTCTCAAAAGAGAAAAGCCTAAATTTCAATAAGAACGAAGAAGAAAATCAAATAAATTTCTATTCTTAATACGGTGATTTAGCAGGACTTCGAAACTTATTCTAAACTAAAAGAAAATCAGAGATTTTAGCGAACCATGGCTACAGTTGGATCACCAATTGGAGCTTATTTGGCAAGAGTTCAATTAATGCAACAAGCCGCTATTCAATTGAATTCTTTCACTGCAGCCGTTCAATCAAGAATTTCACAACAACACGTCGTTCCAACACTTTCAAGGTTCAATTTGATAAAAGGTGAGTTGGGTAATAGATTTAACTCATCATAAGCGCACTAAATAGTGTTTGATCTATGATCTAGATATCTATAGATCATATATCTATAGATTTATACCATTAAATATCTATGGATCTATATAATCTCTAGATCTATGATCTATAGATCGTATATCTAGAGATTTATACCATTAAATATCTATAGATCTATGTAATCTCTAGATATATGATTTATAAATATCTATAGATATCTATGGATCGTATATCTATAGATTTATAACATTAAATATCTATAGATCTATATAATCTATTGATCTATGATCTGGGTATCTATAGATCGTATATCTAGAGATTTCTTGCATTAAGATCTATATAATATATCTATAGATCTATATAATATACTTAATGCTTGACTTCAGTCTCTAAAAATCTCGAGTCTTAGTTTACACTTTTACAACTCTTTCATCAAAGCTTTCATCAAAGGCTTCCCTCCCAATGCTACCATTTTCTATTCCAAATTTCTTACCTAAACCACTCGAATGATGTTGAACAAATGCTTGTCGAATGATGTTGAACAAATTCGCTTGAATTGTTTATTTTATGCAATGGATACCAGGAATCCATTCGAATCCCCCAAAAGACTACCGTAGTATACAAACATGACCCATCATCGGCTTTCATCGGCTTTCATCAAAGACTTTCCTCTCCTCTCAATACTACCAGCTGTCCTATTACGTAACTAGAGAATGAACTAATTTCAAGATATCGTAAAAAGTTGTTAAAGTTCAAAGCTGAATCTCTAGATTCACCTCGAAATCAACTCTTGACAAGAGGACATGCAACAGAGTCAACAAGTCGAGGAAATGTGAAAAAATATCGGTGTGATGTTTGTGAGAAGACGTTCAGTCGAAGTAATACGCTAATTACTCACAAGGTGAGTCATAAAATTACATAAACAAGTTGAAGGAAGGTAAGTAGAGCTTGTTAACTCTGTAAATAAGGCTAGAGCTTGTTAACTCAGCACAATTCCGTAGCTCATTTTCATTTTCAAAAGTCGATTCAATAGCATTGTCATAGATTTTCAGTAAGTTAGAAATCTTTTTGAATACCAAATCTTGCATTTAGCTATTGCATTTTGATCGATTAAGAATTATTCTCGCCGCGCTGCGTCCACCTGTTACCCAAAGAGACACAATGTTGCGTGAGAGAAACGATTTCTCTGCCCAAATAACTGATCATAACCCCAACCCCCGGAAGACATTAATTTACCCATCATCCTTTCCCCTTTCCTTTAAAAACACCAAATGGTAGACAAGATTGCGCAAATGTTGGTTTCCATGTCATGTCAGGCCATCCAAATCCCTTTCTCTTTCTTCAACCAATTGATGGGGAGAACAAGTGTCTTGACCTGAACCCCTTTCTCGCCCTCTTCTCATCCTAATTACCCGATCCCTATCACATCCAACATTTACCACATTTGTGAGTGCAAATTTGTCAACACTCCATCGCATGGGAGACATTTGGTTGAGATGTAGAACTTGAGATAATAATCATAATAATAATAATAATAATAATCAAAAAGTTTCCGAATGAAAGAAGTAAAGTCTGTCGGTTGATCAACGGTTGATTTCAGATCATTTTGGCTTAACGAGATTTAGAATTTGTTGCGAGCAAACAGCCAAACTTAAGGCAAGAATTCTTCGCAAGAGTTTCGGCCTAGTTTCGGCCAGAGTTTCGGCCAGAGTTTGGGGCAGAGTTTGGGGCAGAGTTCCGGCCTAGTGGGGGGAGCCGGCCCAATCGCTCATCGTCCCTTCTTGTTTAGCGTTGGTGAAAGGGAAGCCCCTTATGCTAGAGGGATTTGCCAGATCGCGAACGATTACGAGCGCGCACAAAGCACCCCTTACCAGTCATTTACTTAGAGATTTTTCTTTTGCTTTGTTGATGATCCAAAAATCTATTGAGCTGTAAATTTGTACCTGGGGGTTTTCGGGGTCGGTGAATCGATTGGTGCTATTCATTTTGTCTATTCTGCCAATTGGGACTTGAGATCTAGACCTCCTAGGCCTATTTGAGATTGGGCATGAGAATTAACTGATTTTTCGGACATTTTCTGATGAACAAGAGGCAAATATTCCTCCAAACCACGAACAAAGAATACCTCGAGGCACATAGAGATTTTTTTTTCTTATTTAGAAGTCCATGGAGCATAGGATTAGCCAGCCAGCTTGTGAACTCATCAAACCAAGATTTTCCCAAAGACTAGGCAACGCTTTCCAAACTCTCTAATCACTTTAAGTTAAACTCCTATTCCTAAAACCTCATTGACATATCAATTTCTTTCCAAAATTTGTCGCCCGCCAGAATTGAGAATAAGCGATGAGATGGGTCACACATCGAGGAGGAGACAATGCCGCAAAGCTCATCCATTGGATGGGAGAAAAGGAAGGGATCGCTAATGAAGTGCCCCTTTTCATCTCTTGAATTCCATATTCCGATTGAGATGAGAAAAAGACGTGACACCTTTGACAGATTGAATTGATTCTTGCTTCGTGCTAGGCATATCGCTTCTTCTTGTGGATATTTGGAAGGAGGGAGTACATTCATCAAATTCTTTAGCCTGTAGCTTTAGCCTTAGTTATTGTCTTAATAAATTGATCATTATAAGCCTATAGCCTTAAATTCTTAAGCCATAACTAGCTGAATTGGATAGTTTTTCCAAATAGCATATTTTTATAAATCATAGCCTTGCACAATGGTAGCATGAGCTTGACTCAACTGAATTGTGATAGTAAATGTAAGCTAGGACTGACAGAATTGCTTAAGATAGCAGAAATTAACCTTGAGCTAGGACATTGGACGACTAATAGCCAATCTAGATTGATTAATTGTCCTTTAGTAGTGAAAAACCAGAAGAAAGCAAAAAAAAGTAAAGAAAAGCCCCAGATCAAGCCGAACCAGGGACTATCGGATTACTAGCCCAGGCTCCTAACCACAAGGCCACCCGGCTAACGAGGGTGGGCGTCTGCGGATTTCCCTTTAAAGAGTGCCAAGTTGTTGCCTTTAGAGAGTCCCCAAAAATGTTTAATTTTCAGCTAAAAACTTTGAAACCTTGTATCAGTTATTTAGCAGCTAAAAACTTTCGAAAATTTTTATTTTCTAATATTTCTGAGATAGCTGAGATCTCAAATAGCTTGCATAAGACTAATTTTTCCTAAAACAAAACACTAAAAATTTCAGAGAATCCATACCGGCGAGAAGCCGTTTAAATGTGAGCACTGTGGGCGCGCGTTTCGTCAACCGGGAAATCTCACTCGACATCGCCTCACTCACACAACGGTTGGATTCTTGGTTGGATTTGAAAACCCACGAGAATATAAGGAAATGTTTAGGCAAAACCCTATGTGTGTATCGAATGTGACAAAGCGTTTAATCGAGCCAGCAATCTTCATACGCATATGAGGACTCATGTCAGGGATCTATGAATGAACACAAAACATCAATCATATCAATTGATCTCATATCTGTGTATGATAAAGATAAGAAAACATTGTAATTCTTTGTGTAAATGTGCAGAGATTTTTGTGAGTGAAATTTGAAATGAACTTTTTGTACTCAATTTGGTTTAAGTCCAAAAAAAATCTAATGTAAAAATGGATTTTTTGTCATTTTTGAATCATCGTTAAGAATCAAAATAGTAAAATAAAGAAAAAAGATTAAAAGACAAATAGAGGAAAAAAAATGAAAGGAAGATTTTCTTGTAGTTATTGACTATAGATGATCTTTATTTTGATTGAAAATCTTGTTCAAAAGTTAACGGGCTTATTAAATGAATGGAAAGGAAAAAAGGTTCATCAATTACCGTATTTTCTCTAATAGTAGTGCACCCTGAGCGTCGTCTAAATTCCTCGAAATCTCGAGAACCGCTTATCAGAGCCTATCGATGTGGGGTCGGAAAATGTAGCTGACGATGAGATCTTGCAGGAGATTAGAGTATTGAGCTTCTGTGAAAACTTTGGAAGCTGTAAAATAGTCATCAACTCGGTGGTGCACTACTATTAGAGAGAATACGGTATATGGATTTGGGAGAAAGTAGACTTTTTTCTTGAAAAACCTTGTAATTATCTTTTTGTACCAGTACTCTGAACTGTTAAACTTCAAAATCTTTACCCTTTTCATCATTGTTTGAATCGAAAACTTTCAAAAATAAACTCAAACTTAGAATGAAGTCCCTCCATACAAAGCAATCTCTGGAACTCGTCGACGAAAAGGATCGTGATCACCCAGATTTTTGTATTATTACGTCTGTTCTTAAAATATCAAGCAATACCGTATTTTCTCTAATAGTAGTGCACCCAGAGCGTCGCCTAAATTCCTCGAAATCTCGAGAACCGCTTATCAGAACCTATCGATGTGGGGTTGGAAAATGTAGCTGATGATGTGATCTTGTGGGGGGTTAGAGTGTTGAGCTTCTGCAAAAGCTTTGAAATAGTAAAATAGTCACCAACTCAGTCAAAAACGCGTGCACTACTATTAGAAAAAATACGGTAACTTCTTTTCATTAACTTCTGATGATGATATGAGTAATGGAGTTGAATAGTAATAGAAAACCTTCATGATATGAGTAATGAAGCTAAACAAAAGCTCCTAACGATCTTCTAAAATTCTTCTAAAAGTTTAATTTACATCTAGACTAATGTTCGTTCAGTTATACTCTTCTTTACTCACCAACGAACTTTTTGTAGCTCTTGAAATAAGCTTTTCGTCAAGCAAAATCAGCGACCAACTCCAAAAAAGCAATTTCATCTAACTTTACTTGTTTTGAGTTATGTTTTTAACTTAACACAGACTTTTCTGATCACAAAAACTTCATTTTCTGATTCACTTCATTTCGAAAGTCGAAAAAATCATCGATCTCATTGCATCAATTTCAACAGCAACCTTTACTATAATTTTGAGATCCTTAAGATAGCATGTTTTTTCAACCATTACACTTTGATCCTGTAAAAATCCTTTTCAAACCATTTACTGAAAGCACAATCATTTTTTAGACATTACACCAGTTTCCTTCTCTAAAGTGATGTCCGTCGATGAGACACAGACACACACTAAAGTGATGAGACACATCTGAAAGTGTTCACCCATCAAAGAGGCCAAAGCACAAAAAAACATTGACAGCCCGTTTTTTGTGTTGGGTTCATTTTTCAAACGAGAGTAGTTTGTTCTAGATTTGCTTTGGATATTAGTTTACAAATGGATTTATTTATAAGCGCTTTTGATATCTTGATTACTGGTAGCATAGGTAAGATCTAACCGATCCTACTAGTTAGTCATTGAGAGCCAGTGAGAACTAAGCGATACTACTAGTTAGCAATTGAGAGCTGGTGAGAACTAACCAATCCTATCAGTTAGCCATTGAGAGCCAGTGAGAACTAACCGATATTACCAGTTAGCCATTGAGAGTCAGTAAGAACTAACCGATCCTATCAGTTAGCCAGTGATAGCCAGTGAGAACTAACCGATACTACTTGGACAAATAGCAGGTACCGAAATTTCCTTACTAGTTAGAACACTAGATTTGGCTGCAAATGCATTTGATCTGGTGCACAGGCTCTAAACTGGTAGCATAGGTAAGATCTAACCGATCCTACCAGTTAGCCTTTAGCCAGTAAGAGCCAGTGAGAACTAACCGATACTACTTGAACAAATCCCAGGTACAGAAATTTTCTTACTAGTTAGAACACTAGCTTTGTCTTTAAACGCATTTGATCTCGTGCACAGATTATACTTTACTTTGTTAGACTTACTTTTGACTTTAAAATAATAGGTTGATGCATAAGTCTTTTCGTTTTTTTCGTACTTCTGTTAAAAAGTAACAAATTCACGAATTAATCTATAGTTTGCTCTATAAAAAAAAGTGTTTTTTTGTTCAATTTGCATCTTTTTAAATGAATTTCGGTTCACTTTCAAGCAAATTCGAGAGTGAAAAACGCCTTTTTCGTAAAAATCTATAAAAAACTCTACGGAAAAATTGGCTGAATGAATTTCTCTGAAATTTTGGCGAAATATCAAACGTTTTTTTTCTCTATCTTTTATCTATTGACACGAAGATAGGTTTTCTTTAGCTAAGGTGTCTAAACCGCTCAGGCTCAGGCTCAGGCTTAGGCTGAGGCTTAGCCTGAGCCTGAGCCTGAGCCTAAACCGCATCATCGAGTTAGCCCTTTTTGACTACCCGACTTCATACTCTCAAGAAAATCCAGGCATTAAATATTTTTAAACCCGTTTTAATGTTATTTTGCAGAAAAATAATTGCTTTTTCTAATGAAATCAACCGTAGTTTAATTGGTGCATTTGTTAGCTTGAAACGGCAGACGAAAAGGAACAAAAACACTTATGCATCAACCTAATAGAAGACCTCAAGAGAATTTCTTTAAGTTCTTCGCTCAAGTTACCTTTCAGGTAAGTTAAACTTTTGAAAAGTAGAAAAACGTGATGACATGAGTTTGGGTCATTCCCGTGTGTTACAGCCATCCTTTCCCACCTTGCAACCATTTGTGTGAGCTGAAAAAAAATCTCACAAGAGAGCCAGTTGTCACTAGACACTACATTCTCTTCCCTTAAACTTTTTTTTCACGTAACAATCCATAAAACTTCCGTTTTCCAATGTTCTTTCACTTTCTATAGATTATAAATGACTTACAAATTAATTATTTTATTAATTAGTAGTCTTTTTTTATTTAACACTTTGAAATAATTCTTCTTTTCTTTAGGAAAACAGCTGATTTTTCAATTTTTTTCAATTCCAAAGAGATTTTTACACTAAAAAGAAAAAAGGAAAAGAAAAGCTTGTTGAGGAACTAAAATTACGAATAAAGTTATAAAATAAATGTTAAATAACAAGGATAGTAATGCTTTTAACAAGTTTTTAAGTAAATAAATCAATCAAATCAATCAATCATCTTGCATCCCGAATCTGCTTTCTCTAAATCCTCTAGAGCTTTTTTTGTAAATCGTGTAATTAAAGTTTAGAATACCCTTCCCGACAAGTTGCGTTTGATCTCCACCGTGTCTGATTTTACTACTTCGTTGTAAAGAGCTACTTCGTTGCATTTTAAGTGACTTTGTCATCTTTTATCTGCTACATTTTTCATGTCGTTTTCGCACTTTATTTCTTTCTAAATAAAGTATTTCCCGTATTTTCTCTAATAGTAGTGCACCCTGAGCGTCATCTAAATTGCTCGAAATCTCGAGAACTGCTTATCAGAACCGATCGATGTGGGGTTGGAAAATGTAGCTGACGATGAGATCTAGTGAAGGATTTGAGTGTTGAGCTTCTGCAAAAGCTTGGAAACCGTAAAATAGTCACCAACTCGGCTCGCCGGGGTGCACTACTATTAAAGAAAATACGGTATATATGTTGTGTCCGATTTAGATTTCCGCCCGACTTAGATTCAATCTAAATCTTATATAGATTGAACAATAATACGTCTTATATAGATATGCTTGATAGCTTGTCTAAAAACGTTCACAGACAATATATTAAACACGTTTATTATTGTTCGATCTGTATCGGACGTCCGATATAGACTGTAATCAATAAAAGATCTTTGAAAAATGCAGAAAACTACAGAAAACGCTTAAGAACATATATTAAGCATGTTTATATTATTGTTCAATCTATATAAGATTTAGATTGAATCTAAATCGGACGTCCGCGATAAGTTCAATCTAAATCGGATGGAAATCTAAATCGGACACAACATATACAGGGTGCGGCAAAACTTCTGACACTTTTTCTGTAAGCAGTAATTTTTTTGGCTTCAAAAACCCGTGAATTTCAAAAAAACTAACGCCGGATTCTAAAAATTTAGGTAGTTTCACCCCAATATAGCCATTTTCATGAAAAGATTTCAACTCTCAATAACTTTTTGACGAGAATTTTTTATATCCCGGTCTGGTCGCTGAAGCTTTTTGCGAAAGTTGACTTAAACTTTGCAGAATGAAATTTTTTCCAAAAACTGCTGTTACCATTTGATAGAACTGAGTTTTTTCTTGAAAACAAGTCACAAAAAAATTTATATCTTAAAAACGAAAGATTTTCAAGCGATCCTACGAAGGGCACCCAAATCTCAACAGCAAAAAAAAAACTGCTGTAACGACCTTTAAAACATCCTCATCAAAAGGTTGTTTAGATGGCAATTTTTGTGTAAAAAAGCATATTAAGGGGTAAAAATATCTGAATTTTTATAATCCGGTGTTAGTTTTTCAAAAATCGCGTTTTTTCCAAGTCAAACTGCCCGTTTACAAAAAGTGTCAGAACTTTTGCCGCACCCTGTATATCAAATCAATACAACAACTTTATCCGAATTTCTTAAGTTTTTGATTTTGATTACCGTATTTACTCTATTAGTGGGGTCGTCTGGAGGGGGGTTGAAAAAATAGTGGGGTCCTCTCGAATTGGAAGAAGATATTGGTAACGAAAGTGATACATCAATTGTTGATCTCTTGGATTAGTTCTTTTATTGTTTGTTAATGTTTTGTTACGGTTAAAGCTAAATAAAATATGAAGCCAAACTTGTTTTTTCAAGAATTTCGGAGAAAAATTGATATCTTTTCAATTTAAAACTTTGGTTTTATGTTCTTTTAAATTTTCTCTAATAGTGGGGTCCTCTCTAATAGTGGGGTCGTCTGGAAGGGGATTGAAAAAATAGTGGGGGACCCCACTAATAGAGTAAATACGGTAGGTAATATTTTTAAATAAAACTTAATGTTAAACTAATTCTTTTATACGAATTTTTAGATTTTTAAGAATACTTTAACATTTGAAAAAATGGGATTCTTTAAAGGAATAGAAAACTAGGAAAACTAGAAATCTTTAACCTGAAAACTTTTCAATGTTATTATAATATTACTTTCTAAACTGCAACCACATTTTGGCTTTACTCCAAAATATAAAGCTGTTTGGAAGTGACGGTTCTCGAGAGATTGTTGACTTTATCCCTTTCAAAAGATCTCTTCTCTTTCATCATTTCTTCAATTCCTAACATTTTATTCTCAAAAGAATTCCATCAATGTTTACTTATAGAAATTCACGAATAAGCTTATTCAGTAAAGTAAATGAGAAATCTTTTGCTTTAAAAATGAATTGTCCCCAATGGGATCAATTATTGGAACATCTTTTGGAAGAAATTCTCTCAAATCTTTCTGCAAAAGATTTAGCAAAAGCTGGAGGTGTGAACAGGTCAGTGTTAAATGTTGAAGAGTTTAAGTAGGAGATTCTATAGAAAGATATTGAATATTGGATTGGATAGAAAGATATTGAATTTTAATGTCTTGTCTTCAATCGATCGGTTTTCGGTTTTCGAGCAATCTAACGGATTTAGCCGATTGCATTGCATATGGCTTAAAGATTTTCAAATAACAACAAAAAGCTTACCG
Organism: Mesorhabditis belari; assembly: GCA_958450365.1. Lineage (NCBI taxonomy): Eukaryota > Metazoa > Nematoda > Chromadorea > Rhabditida > Rhabditidae > Mesorhabditis > Mesorhabditis belari. Next base: position 2,416,252 of record CAUEEP010000736.1, read on the forward strand.
TATTTTCCCTAATAGTAGTGCACCCTAAGCTTCGCCTAAATTGTTCGAAATCTCGAAAACCGATTATTAGAACCTATCGATGTGGGTTCGGAAAATGTAGCTGACGATGAGATCTTGAAGATAATTAGAGTGTTAAGCTTCTGTAAAAGCTTTGGAAGTTGTAAATAGTGATCAACTCGGCGGGGTTCACTACTATTAGAGAAAATACGGTATTTGAGTATAGCTCTACATATGATTTGATAAAGATAAAGATAGCTTTGAGTTTTCTAGACTTTGTAGATATTGTAGAGCTTTCAATATCTGAGCGTTGCCTAAATTGTTCGAAATCTCGAGAACCGCTTATCAGAACCTATTGATGTGGAGTTGGAAAATGTAGCTGGCGATGAGATCTAGTAGGGGATTAGAGTGTTGAGCTTCTGTGAAAACTTTGGAACCTGTAAATAGTCATCAACTCGGCGGGGTGCACTACTATTAGAGAAAATACGGTATTCTAATCATTCAATAGCCCTGAATCTCCTCTTGAAAACTAGATAAACTAAACTACCGTATTTTCTAATAATAGTGCGCCCTAAGCGTCGTCTAAATTCCTCGAAATCTCAAGAACCGCTTATCAGAACCTATCGATGTGGGGTCGGAAAATGTAGCTGACGATGAGATCTAGTGGGTGGTTAGAGTGTTGAGCTTCTGTGAAAGCTTTGAAATAGTAAATAGTCATCAACTCGGCGGGGTTCACTACTATTAGAGAAAATACGGTATTCTATTCTTTCATACAAAGATCTTTCATACACAAAAAACTTCTCAAAAAGCATAAAATCAAAACAAACTTAATCATTACTAAATTTAGACATTGGTATATTGTCTCTCGAAATGATCGTTTATGGAAAGGCGTCTTTAATGAAAAATATCCATTATGGTTAGATGAAAAAGTGAAAGTAGTTTAGAAATTTTTTAATCTTTAAAAAAAAAAATCCTTTGCAGATTACGGATTCCTTTTTTGATGAATATGTTTTTTTCAAAAATGATTTGCCAAAAACAAAAGTACAAGTAAGTTTTAAACATCTTAAAAACAACTTTCTAACGTCTTAAAACTTTCAGATTGTCGATGATTTTGAGACTGAACTTTCGGCGGTGGCTTTTTCCTTAACTGGGCGTTATTTTGGTGTTACTGGAGTAAATGGGATGTTCTGGGTAAAGCTTTTAAAGCTTTTAAATTGTTTAAAAGTCAAATCTTTAGCTTTGTCTTTCTGATTCGATGGAGTTTTTCCACGAAAGAGATCTCAATGAATATCTAAGCTGGCGAACAGCTGATCGAATTGATTTCTCACCGGATGAGAGCCGAGTACTCGTCAATGGCATTAGAAATGACGGAAAACGGGAATTCGCATCGTTTAGCATAAATTGTAATATTTTAAAAGGTTATTGAACATTGAACAAGTTATTGAACAAGCAATTCAACTTTAAGCCTAAATTTCTTGGTTTCTGGCTATCGAATTTCAACATTTTATTTTAATAAAATTACAAAAACTTTTTAAAAATATTTTAAAAAAAAAAAAAAAAAAAAAAAAAAAAAAAAAAAAAAAAAAAATTTAAAAAAAAAATATAAAAAAAAAAAAAAAGGGGGGGAAAAAAAACCCCCCCCCCCCCCCCCCCCCCCCCCACCAAAAAAAAACCAAAAAAAAAAAAATAATTTTTTTTTTATTTTAAAAAAAAAAAAAAAAAAAAATAAAAAAAAAAAAAAAAAAAAAAAATTAAAAAAAAAAAAAAAAAAAAAAAAAAAAAAAAAAAAAAAACAAAAAAAAATTAAAAAAAAAAAGGGAAAAGGGAAAAGGAGGGGGGAGGGGGGCCCCCCCCCCCCCCCCCCCCCCCCCCCCACCCCAAACCCAAAACCCCCCCCAAACAACCCCCCCAACGAAAACATTCTTGATCTCATTAGATGCGCCAAATCTTTCCCTATCGATTATTATAAAAACTATTTATATTGGACAACCCAACAAGAACAAATTTGAGCTTAAAGTTGAATTGCTAATGGCAATCAGATTTTCCACAAACTTTTAAATCTAACAGGCAAAGATCCTTGAATTTACAATTTATCCAGATTCTCTTTCTAGCTGAATCCCTTTCTGTTCACTACATTTGCCGAGTGATCTGCAGTCCAGAAGATTTCCGTGGTTGCTGGTTTGACAACCAATTCGTGATCAGTGCAGAATTCTACAAGTTCAATATCCCGTAATCTCTCTAAACTCTTCAAATAAAGTCTTATTTCTAGTTTCAGAACCGCATTTGGCACATCAATCTCTCAGTTATGGTTGTGCAGTGTACCGAAGGATAAAAGCTCAATAGCTGATACGATTGTTTGCCCATTTGTTAGGTTTTTGATAATATCATGATAATATTTCACAAATTATTATATTTTAGATTTTTAAATCGTACAGGCTATGTAAAACAAGTGCTTGTTGCTCAAAAAGTCTCCGCTCGTTTTCGAAGAATTTTACAGTTAGCAGAGGAAGCGAAATGGGAGGGAACGGTTAGTGAAGATCGATTTCCATTTAAATCAAATTCTCAATTCTCAAAATACTTTTTCTTAAGCCTCCTCAAATTTAGTCGTTAGCCGAGAAGCTTTTGGAGTTGAAGACAAGAGCTGAGATTGGATGTGAAGATGGGGAAAAGGAGTTGAATGCGTTGAAGAGACTTCTCGATTTGGAGAGTGATTGCTCTTTATGCTTCTCACAACACAATCCAACTCCATCCACGTCGAATGGGGAAATTTGGATTCAAAAAGAGATGAGTATAGGTGAGTGAGGGAAGGAGTTGGCAAGGAGAAGTAGATTTCTGGAGAGGGATTGAACCGTCGACCTTTTGCTTTGCAATTACTCTAGCCACTGAGCTATTTAGTACCTTGACTTGACAAGAGAAAGAAGGAAAGACAAAGGGTAGAGGCTTTCTGAGAGATAACAAAATGTTTTTCTACCTTTTCTACTGTTAAATTTGAATTTCTGTCGTAAATTTTCAATGTTAATTTTCGCGCAACGTCGCATTCCAATTGACGTGGCCGTCATTTGGAGGTAGTCGATGGGAGCGCCGCGTCGTCGTTTCTTTTTCATTTTCAAATCATTTTTTCGTCAGAAATTAGTTGAAAGCATTGTTATACGTGGTAGTTTTTTTTTTTTGAAATGAGAAAATAGATTAAGTAATCTATTTCCATTTGGGAAATAGATTACTTCGCGACATTTAAGCTCAAACGGCTAAAATAGAAGCTTAAATCCATTTCCATTTGGGAGCCGAGTGGAGAATCCGGAAATTTTCATAGCCGGACCACAATGAAGGCCAAAACAAACTGATGATTTGGGGAGTTGAATGGAAAAAAAACGAAAGCAAGACTCATCTTCTGGACCGTGACAAAACTGAGTGGGAAGAAAGAAGGAAGAAAAAAGGAAGAAAGCAAGAATAAAGAGATGGTATAGATTGTAATGTCAAGGCTAAAAGAAAATCGATTTTGACTTGTAATCTCCTAGAGGTGGGCTTGTTTTTGATAGACTTGTTAGAAGCTAATTTTTTAAGCACTAAGTACTGGCTATAAATGCAAGAACTGTGGCATAAAAGACTTCTAACTTATTCAAATTCAGACTGCAACTGTGTATGTCATCATCCAGAAGATCGACTCCTCATTTATGTCACTGGTGGCTTGTCGGAGAGATTAAACTTCAAGATGATCACACCAGAATTCGTAAGCTTTTTTGAATTATTGATATTTAAAACTAAAAAAATAATAAAAGAAGATAAAATTGACTTTTTGGAATAAAATGGAAATGGATTTAAGCTGCTATTTTAGCCGTTTGAGCTTAAATGTCGCGAAGTAATCTATTTCCCAAATGGAAATAGATTACTTAATAAAAATAGAAAAAAAACTATCACGTATAACAATGCTTTCAACTAATTTTTTCTATGTCTATGTCTTCTTTTTTATTACTTTATGATTTTAGATTTGGAAAGTCTTGAACTTGAAGAGCATTGAGGTGGACGATGAAGAGGAAAATGAGTTGGGTGATTTGAATTTGAATTTCATTGTTGTTTTAGCACTGATGGAATCGATTATGTTTTGAAGCGAGTCCATCACCCGGATCACTATATCGAAATGCCGGGCACCATTCATGACATTCAGCTATCATCAGATCAAAAGTAAGTATTATAGTTTGAATTGCTGACGCACTAGCTCCCGAAAGGCTTCGTTAACATTTTGAGCTCAAGATACCAATTCATTCAAATGATACTTTAGAGTTCTGATGGTTGCGCTTGAGACGGTTGTTGAAGATGATCAGGGCAATGTGATTGGAACTCAAGTACGGTACACAATTGATTTAAAACTTTGACAAACTAAAACTTGGCTTTTAAGAATAAATCAAATTCAGCTTGAACACCGACAAGTCGATCTCGGGAAGATGATCTTTGAGCCGAAGCACACCTATGGAAAAACGGGAACACTGGCCGCGTGCACGAGTGAGAATTTGATTGTCAGGTGAGTATTTAAACATTGTTTTTATTGACATTTTAACATTTTAAAACATTTAAACCTTAATTGAACTGCTAAATACAAAAAATTAAACTTCCGATCAACTTTTGTAATGCAAACTTGACTAAAATTCCCTTGAATCAACTATTTCTGCTTGATTTGTTGCGCCATTTATTAAATTTTCCGCTTTCTTGGCATAATTTAGATTCATGATTACAGAAAATTTTCAATAATTGTGAGTTAAGAAAAAGTTTTGGAGGGAATAGCTCAAATGTGACATCAAAAGAGAGAATTTTGAAGAATTAAGGTCAATGCAAAGACAAAGATTTTAAGATTTCAAGTATTTTACTTGAAACCTAGTGAAATTTGCATATAAGCTTCAGATTTAAAAGCTATAAGCCACTTGATAGCTGATTAGTTTGCAATTTTTTTTCAGTTCCTGTTACAATTTTGTTAAGTAATGTTTGTTTCTACTCATCACTGAACATTCAAAAGCCTTAAAACACAATCGATCACCTTTTTGGTTAGATTTTTTGATGTTATTTCGTTTGAATCAGGACGTTTAATCATCATTGAGAGAAGGGGGATGGATGACTCAGCAATGAAACCCTTTCACTCCCTCAGTTCTCCATTCCCTTCACCGGAATGCTGACTGAAACATCCAAGTCATCATTTCGTAACTCTTTGTCTCTTTTCGCCGAAATTTCAATCTCTTTCCTTCTTTCCTTCTATAGTCTTTTCCTTCCTTTCCACCCAAAAAAAGGAACAGCTATGTTTGTCTTTTTAAAGAAAGGAACACGAAATCTTTTCCCTACCCACTCACTCCCAAAAAAAACTTAGCGTGTAGCAAAAATTTCAAATGCAGACCGGGGGTGAGTTTGGCGCGAAAAGAATAGAGTGAATGGTCCACCTGTGAAATGCCCTTGTAAGAAAGGAAAAGACATGGAAAGACAAGTTTTTGAAAAGAAGAGTTGCCGGGGTGACACAAAGGAAAAGGAAATCTTTGTAGGAATTGATGAATGATTGCTGATGAATTGAGGAAAAATAGGATTTGACGGTTTTATACTCGGATTTTAGTAGTTAGCAAAGTTACAAGTTACTGAAAAAAAGCTACTAGCAGACAAAGTAATCTTTGAAGAACTTCAATTTCTTGAGTTTTTGATCTATTGCTTTTTAAACCGAATTTTCTTACTGTAAGTGCAGTAACCTGCTACCTACCGTAATCCGGAAATACTTAGGCTTTTAGTACTTAGGTTTTAATAAATTATTGTAACTTACAGTAACTTTGAACAAAAATCTCAATCTCAAATCAAAATTCATTTACCCTAAATCTTTTCCATTCCAATTAGCTAGGAAGATCTTTTATTAAATAAAGCTTAACACTCTCTTCACTAGCCCAATTCAGAGTTACCATGGGTGACGAAAGCAAATCCCTTTCAGCAAAGAATTATTGCGGGCATGAGTGGACTTGATAAGAAAAAAAAAAGAAAGAAAGAAAGAGCAAAAGAAAAGGATTTCATTTAGTTCTCACGAGACAGAGGTGACGATTTGGTCGAGAGATTATGGAGGAGAACCATTGATACATCTGCAACATGATGAGAAGTAAGTTGTAAAGGAAATTGAAAAGGAATTGAGAATCAGAGAACGGATTGGATTGGGTGTGGCCTTTGAGCAAGTTTTGTCTTATCAGATAAGTGAAAAGGGATCTTTCAAGTTAGTGAATGATCTGTTGGCTTGAGTTTGTTGATTGGCTTCATTTAAAGCTTTGAAATTGTTCAATAAACTAAATCTAAACACAAATTGAGACAAAACTACGGTAGAAACTATTCAGAAGGACTTTAGGAATTGAGGCATTAGGCTTTGTACAGAAAGCTTTTGGTACTGTAGATACTTTGGATACTGTGGATTTTACTATACTTTTAGTACTGTAGACCTTATTGATCTCATACTTTGAGTACTGTAGTAGTACTGTAGAGTACTGTAGCTCTTACTATAGCTCTTACTATAGCTCTTACTATAGCTTTTACTATAGCTCTTACTGTAGCTCTTACTATAGCTCTTTTGTAGCTCTTCTATAGCTCTTACTGTAGCTCTTACTATAGCTCTTACTATAGCTCTTACTATAGCTCTTACTATAGCTCTTACTATAGCTCTATTATAAGCACAACTTTTCTTTTTGTTTTCAATTTAATCGTTGAACTTTTACTTCAACTTAAGCACTTAGACTGAAAAAATCACTTGTTTAAACTGACTTTTATGCAAATTTTAACCAAAATCGATGATCTATCAAGCTACAAACTATAAGAACACTTGACTATTTTTATGAGTTTTTTTTCCAGAGCTCTGAGAACACTTAAACAACTTTTCCGTTAGAATAAAACAGCTTAACTAAAAGTTTTCCGAGTTTCACTTACATTGAATACTTTAATAAGTAAATGATAATTTCTTGAAGTTTAAGAAGTTTACGGGAAATTACAGTAATTGCTATATTTATATAGCAATTGTTATGCTATACGTTGTCTGGATTAACTAAAATTATTAGCTATACGTTGTCATTTCTCATTTGTATTGTTATTTCGATTGTTCAAATGGGAATAGATAGGAAATGGCATCTCCCCTCCTGAATTTCGCATTCGGCTGTTTGATAAAAACACAAAAATGTCGCGTGACCTGGCAGGGGTTTCTATTTCCGATTGCCAAAAGAGGAGAATCAAAATTGAGAAAAACATATGCCCAATATTTTCAGGGTTGAGAAAAGAGAGCCTAAAATCCAATTTGCAGAGTGAGTCGCATCGCTGTGCATCCTCGAAACTCGATGATTTTGGCTTGTGTACGCAAAGATTTGCATGTCTGGACAATTTGAGTTGGGTACTGTATAAAATTGTCTTTTAGGGATATGAAAGTTTAGTATGACAATTTGCTTTTTAGATTGCTTTGTAAGGTTACGGTATCATTGCTATAGAATTCAATGTTAAACTTGTTGTAACATTATTTTTAGAATATAATGCTACAGTCGAATTACGGTAATTGTATAAAAAAATGCTTTTTAGAAGATGCTAATTGTAAAGTAATGTTTTGATTTTCTTGCTGCTTGATTTTCTTGTTGCTTGATTTTCTTGCTGCTTGATTTTCTTGTTGCTTGATTTTCTTGCTACTTGATTTTCTTGCTGCTTGATTTTCTTGCTACTTGATTTTCTTGCTGCTTGATTTTCTTGCTGCTGCAATCTCTCCTTTTCTTCAATTTCTCTTTAAATTTCCTTTTTTTAATTTATTTTTTATTGTACAATTCACAGAATTTCATTTATTTCTTTTTTTTTCTGAATTGATTGATAGAGGAATTGCATAGAGGTTAGTCATATCAAACTGGTGCTTTTTTTTGAATATTTAGTTGAATATAAAGTTATTTATATAAAGATTACAAAGAATACTTGAAAATATTTAAACAAAAATCCAAATGCTTTTACAGAGTGTGTTTATTTTTAGGATTTCGCTCTTTCCAATTGCAAAGGGAAGGCGTGAAGAAATTTGAGAAAAACAGTCATGTTTTTGAAATGACAGAAAACTCGGCATAGGGATTGTTTTCGATTTGAAATGGGAGATGTGATGAAAAGGGAAAGAGTCAACTGGGATCCATGATGTTTACAATCAAAACTTGTGTACATCGATTGAGATTTTGAACGGACAAACTCCCCTAGAATTGCCGAGATTCTATTGGTGCTCGGAGTCTGGTTTTAAAATCAACTACATCAACAAGTACTGAAAGTTCTTCAATAAATTAAGCAAGTAATTTATCAAGAATATTGAGAATGAGAATAAAAATGGGGAAAAGAATGAAATGAGTGAGTAAGAAGTGACAAAAAACGCCTACGATTTCATTAAAATAGCTGAAACTAGAGCACATGACTCACCATGACTTTAAACTTCTTCAAATTTCTTCTTTAAACAATAAAATTTAAAATTAAACCGAAAAATAAACCCTAAAGTGATTATTGATTGTTTAAAATTGAAGTTAACGGTAAGTAATCAGCAATTTGTCAGCAGTAATCAGTAATCAGCAGAGTCAGTAATTTGAAGTTAACAGTCAGTAATGTGGGAAAATGTGTTCAATCAATTTTCTCTATCCCAAAATTACCACTTGTTAACCGCTTTCGATATTGAAATCTATTCTTTTCCTTTTCCAAATCCCTTTTGTTATGGTGGGGATAAAGAGAAAAATGAATTGGTGGGAATGAATGAGAGAAAAGAGGAAAGGACAAATATGCAGCTATCTCCGGCCTTGTCCTTTGATAGTCAGCCCTTTTCCCCATGAACAAAACACACACCTTTTGAGATGACTGGATTTTTTCGTCAAACTATAGATCATAATGTGCTAAAGATGTGGGATTTTGAACTAGAATTGAACTAAAATCGTTCTAAAGCCAGCACTATATATAAAACTGATCAAGTCGATCAATTGATTAAAAAACTGATCAATTTTGGTTCTTGATTTGATTCTAAACTTTACAAGTTTATAGAATTTGTTTGCAGTTTATTAGAAGATTGATTTAAGTGATGTAGAAGGAAGGAAGAAAGGAAGGAAGGAAGGAAGGAAGGAGGGAAGGAAGGAGGGAAGGAAGGAAGGAAGGAGGGAAGGAAGGAAGGAAGGAGGGAGGGGAAGGAGGAAGGAAAGAAGGAAGGAGGGAGGGAAGGAAGGAAGGAGGGAGGGAAGGATGGAAGGAAGGAAGGAAGGAAGTAATTAAGTAAGTAAGTAAGTAAGTAAGTAAGTAATGTAGTTTTAATGTACTCATCACTTTGATAAGTCCCTTGTTTTAAAATCCACGTAAGGAAAGAATTTGTTTACCATTTGGTAGTGATGAAATTTCTTTTTCGTTTAAGAGGCTAGTTTTTATGTCAATCACTGATCGCTCGTCGGTGAATCGTTTTTGAGAAGTGTAGAGGTTATTCATTACACTCAATGGAAAAGAGGAGGGATTGGCGAGTGAAAAGATCCCTCCACACAGCAATCTTTCCTCGGACAGCTGTTCTAAACTTTAATAAAAATGACCAAGCTGGAATTTCTGTTTATTTAAGTGATAAATTGAAAGAATTACTTAAAAATAGCACAAAAATCTATCTATTTTAACTCTAGATAAATAAAAAAAGAAAAAAAAGCTTTATTTTTATGCTCTAAACGATAAGATTATCTAATATTATGAACTTTAAAATTCTAGATTTCTAAATGTACAATGTAAAGGCTTCGATTTGATACTCTTTTCAAACTTCTAGGCCTCTAGGGGAGAGTTGGGGCCCGAAGAGGGCCCGCAGCGGCTCTTAATTAGGGGTTGTTTACTGGAGGCATGGTCAGCCCGCCGGCACACATCGATCTTCTCTCCGCCCCCTTTGCTCGTCCCTGTTATTCAGCCGTGTGCACATCTTTTAGATTCCAAGAAAGAAAATCTAAAATCTATTATAATCTATTATAATTACCATTAATCGATAGAGAATCTTTTGAAGAAGAACTTTTATTTAAGAAGTTTATGTCAATGTTTAGCTTTTTGTCATGTAAAATCGTGGAGAAGCGTGTGCGCTAGGAGGGTCGGCTTTGAGAGAAACGACCCCTCGTTGTAGCCCAGAAAAAGGTGCTCCCGCCCCGCCGATCCCCGCTATTCAGTCACAATGATTTCACTAAAAACCCAATAAATCAGACTTCTATAGGAAATTTTCATTTAAACAAATGATTCTTTATATAATTATGTTGAGAATTTAATGAAATTTTCATTTTTTTTCTTATTTTTTGCAAAATCTTTTTTATTTTAAGGAATAAGATGAAGAAAATGTGTGTGCGCTAGGAGAGCACACGGATGAGAGAAACCCCTGTGCTCGCGCGAAATTGGCCCGCAAGAGGGGGGCAGAGCGAGGGGAATGGGGGCTCGTGTCATTGTCGGCGCTATGTCCACCACTTTTCCTTTTCCTTTTCCTTTACCGAACTTTTAATTTATTTGTGTTTGATTGTTTCAGAAATTTTCAGTAACAGACCTACACCAATCCTACCCTTCATAAAGCTCTTTAAAAGATGACTGACGCAAAGGACGAGCTCGTGCAGAAGGCCAAGTTGGCTGAACAGGTTCGAATGATGGTTTTGCAATGAGTTTAGAAGTTTTTTTTGAAATAAAACTATCATATTGATTAAATTCAAATTTTTAGGCTGAGAGATACGATGATATGGCTCAGTCGATGAAACGTGTCACTGAGTTGGGAGCTGAACTTTCGAATGAGGAACGAAATCTTCTCTCAGTTGCCTACAAGAATGTGGTTGGAGCTCGTCGCTCATCATGGCGTGTGATCAGCTCAATCGAGCAAAAGACTGAAGGAAGTGAGAAGAAACAACAAATGGCTAAAGAGTACAGAGAAAAAGTCGAGAAGGAACTCCGCGATATTTGCCAGGATGTTTTGGTGAGTTGTTGAGAAAAGATTTATTAGAGATAGCTTGAGTTTATTAGAAGTTATAGACGTTTTAGAAATGTAGACTTGTTAGGCAATTGGTAGACAACTTCTAGACAAGAATCTACTGTAGTTCTAGACAGCTTCTGGACAGCTTCTAGACAAGAGTCTACTGTATTTCTAGACAAGAATCTACTGTAGTTCTAGACAAGAATCTACTGTATTTCTAGACAAGAATCTACTGTAGTTCTAGACAAGAATCTACTGTAGTTCTAGACAAGAATCTACTGTATTTCTAGACAAGAATCTACTGTAGTTCTAGACAAGAATCTACTGTAGTTCTAGACAAGAATCTACTGTAGTTCTAGACAAGAATCTACTGTATTTCTAGACAAGAATCTACTGTATTTCTAGACAAGAATCTACTGTAGTTCTAGACAGCAAGTTCTAGACAAAATTCTAGACAAGATTCTACTGTAGTTTGCTTATCGAATTAGTCAGAAATCTTAAAGCTTTGTCTGCTTTAGCTTTAATTCTACAAGAGTAGAACTTACAAGAGTACCTTTTAGACTCTCTTGGACAAGTTCTTGATCCCAAAGGCTGGGAATCCAGAGAGCAAGGTGTTCTACTTAAAGATGAAAGGAGATTACTATCGCTATCTTGCTGAGGTGGCTTCTGGAGAGGATCGTGCAGGTACACCTACCCCTTTACACTAACTTGCATCCCCTCGAGTGCCTAAGAGAAAACTCTTTGCTGTGTACTGTCCCATCTTTTTGGCGAGTCGAATCGGGGCACCTAGGAGATGCACGTTAGTCTCTAGTCTAGAACAAAAAAAAACCAGTTTTTGTTTTAACAAATGTTTTTGTAGCCGTTGTCGACAAGTCTCAACAATCCTACCAAGAGGCTTTCGACATCGCCAAGGACAAAATGCAACCCACGCACCCGATTCGGCTCGGTTTGGCGCTCAACTTCTCGGTGTTCTACTACGAGATCTTGAATGCGCCAGATAAGGCGTGCCAATTGGCGAAACAGGTGTGTTCATTTGGGATTTTCTAGCACAAGCGAATGCCGCTCAAACCGCATATGGAGAGGCACAAGAATTGGCAAAGGGAAATCTCCCCACAACGCACTCGGTTCGATTGGGGCTTGCGCTGAATTACTCGGTTTTCTTTTACGAGGTCGCACACAGTCCCGATCGGGCCTGTCAACTCGCAAAACAGGTTCAATTTGAGAAAGAAAGGCTGACATTTGAAATTTGCGTAATAGATTTCTTGAGATGTATTCACTGATATCAGTTGACCCTAGGAATCTAGGATCTTATCGATTTTTGTGGAAAGAGAAAGAGAAAGAGATAGAGAAAGAGAAAGAGAAAGAGAAAGAGAAAGGGAGAGTGTTTGCAGGGGCAATGGGGTAAACAACTTATTGATTGGAGATTGATAGAGATATTGACAAGGATGTTGACAACTTATTTATTGAATATTGACAAATTTATTGATTAGATATTGATCGCATATTGATTAAGTATACTTTTTGAATAGAATTGAATCATCAGTCTGATCGTTTGCCTTCAATGTTTAGCTAATCAATCAATAGTCAGACTTGAGTCATCAGTGAGTCAAAGTACACATAGATTAAAGATAAAAAGCCTCTAGCAAACATAGAGTTACAGTAGACTAAGCTACAGTAAGCTACAGTAAGCTAGAGCAAGCTACAGAGCTACAGCAAGCTACAGTAAGCTACAGTAAGCTACAGTAGACTGTAATAATATCTGTTGTATAGAAAAGGATCCAAACTTGTGTGGGATCTTTGGTGAAATGTAGAAAGAAGTAGGGATTATATTGAAAATTTATATTGAAATAGGGAAGCTATAGAAGGATTAAATAATCAATAATCGAAGAATCAAGATTTAAGAATAGATAATCAAGTACCAAGTCTAATCCACTTAATTTCTAGGCGTTCGATGACGCGATCGCTGAGTTGGACACCCTAAACGAGGACTCCTACAAGGACTCAACCCTCATCATGCAATTGTTGAGGGACAATCTCACTTTGTGGACCTCGGATGCCGCCGGAGATGATGACCAAGGAGACAACGCTGATGGAGGAAACTAGAGCTTCGACCGGGTACCACCAATCACCCCATCACTCCCTTCTCTCCCCCACAACCTACGCTTAAATGATCTGATAAATTTCTCTCTTTCTCTCTTTCAATCTCCCCGTGAATTTCTCGAAAAACTTTCTCATTTATTTTTCTAAAATAATCCAAACCCATATATCTGCTCCTAAGGTCGTTTTTTTTTTCATTTTTTTCTCCTCGATCTCTTTTGGCGGATTTCTGGAGCAACTCCCATGAAATTCTAGCCCGTTTACCCCTCTTGCAAAGTTAATTTAATATTCGAAAAAAAAAAGTTTATCTAGTAGTTTTTCTTTCACTGAATTTCTTTAGAAAAGAGTTTAAAGGTGTAAAATTTTTGTGAAGTTTTTATTTGGCAAATTGGATACACACAATTTTGTTATGATAAAGGTGTTTAACGATTTGGGAAATGAGAAAATGCAAAAACAATATTGAACAAAGAATTTAGCCTATCTGAATCTGAAAATTTCATTTGAACAGCTGATTGAACAGCTGAAATTGATTCGAGTAGATCCGAAAAGTAAATCAAAACATCCACTGCAGCACTTTACTTTTAAAACTCTACAATAGTTGTTTCAATTAGTAAAACATGACTAGAATCTAGCCTTTCTTTATAAATGCATCAAGAAAACGAGTCCAACTATCATTTTACTATTACCGTATTTCTTCGAATAGAAGATCGGGTAAAGAGTATCATCGCATACTCCTGCGTAGCAGCCCTTTTTAAAATTTCTTTTCTGCATAAAAGCTTTCAATCAAGTGCTTTAGGGCTGGAAAATGGCTCAAAAATACCACATGAGCTAACAGATTTTTGAGCCATTTTCCAGCTCTATAGCACTTGATTGAAAGCTTTTATGCAGAAAAGAAATTTTAAAAAGGGCTGCTACGCAGGAGTACGCGATCATAATCTTTACCCGGTCTTCTATTCGAAGAAATACGGTAACTACTGTCTTACGCAGTTTCATGCTGGATTTCTATTTTGCTAAAAATAGAAATCGGTACGCTAAGTTCTGCAGCCTCCCTAAAGTCTTCCTAAACCTCAAAAACTGAATTTTGTTTTAGCTCAATGAAGAATATTATAGAAAACAGCTTTTAAACTATCTAGTAGCGAGATTCAATAGCTAGATTGCTTCTGCAAAAAATTATTAGAGCTAGAAAAGGTGCTAAAATTATTAGAGCTGTAGTTGGAAGGGGACAGTTTGTAAGCATCAATTTTTTCGAACTTGCTACTAGTTTTAAAAACTTTTCCGAAGTAATTAATTGCGCTGAATCCATTGGAAGCATTTACAAACCATTCTGAACAACTTTTATGTCAGTTTGAGCAACAATTTCGAGCCTTCAAGCGTGGCTCTCTTTCCACTGGGTTCAGAGGTGCGAGACCGAATTAAGAGGCTTAAAACCTCAGTAATTGCTTGAAATAGCTAGAAAACAGTCACTAAAGCTTAAATAAACACCAAATTAAGAATCTACACCATTAAAAACCCTAGAAGCAAAAATTAGTGCGCCCTGGCTCAATCGAGATGAATGTACACTGCCCTCCAACTATTATAGCACGCTAGAAAATTTAGTATTCTACCGTAAATACTGTAATAGTACCCCACCGCCCACGTACAGTCGCGTAGTCGCAAAAGTTTTTTTAGTATTTCATTTTTTGCAAAGCACGCGTACTTTCAAAAAATACGTCTTTGGTATCAAAAAATAGCTGAAATTCAGGGCTATTTTTTGATACCAAAGATAATGACGGTGCGGAGTGTTGTGTAGTCTAGTTTTGAACGAGTTTTTCTCGACACTGATCTATGCTATAATGCGCGCTTAGGTATCAAAAAATAGCTGAAATTCAGGGCTTTTTTTTGATACCTAAGCGCGCATTGTAGCATAAACCAGTGTTGAGAAAAACTCGTTCAAAGCTAGACTACGCAACGCTCCGCACCGTCATTATGGGGGTGGGGTACTATTACAGTATTTACGGTATTTGTATTCTGAATTTTCGAAGCTTTACTTTACCAAAAATGGATATTAAAATAATATAAAATAATAATATAATAAAATAATAAAATAATAAGTAAAATCGGGGGTGGCTACTTTGCTCCAAATTTTTTTTGCGCAACTCGCCATAACTTTCTTCTAAGTGGACCAATCTTTCTGGTTTTGGTGTCATTTTGTAGATCTTAATAAGTGCAACAAAATGACACGAAAATCATAAAAATTGGCCGACTTTGAAGAAAGTTATGGCGAGTTGCGCAAAAAATTTGGCGCCAAGTAGCCACCCCCATAGAATTCTTCTAGAAACATTTTATTTCCCTCTTTTGCTACTTTTTTTATTCAATATCCATAAAATAAACTCAAAAAATCCAAAATTGATTGATATTTTTCTTAAAATCTCTATAAACCTAGTAGGTGAGATGACAGAACTAGGTATTTTGAGTCTTCTTCTATATTCTAGAGTTATTCTAAAGTCAAGTCCATCTTGAATACTCGTGAACAGCTTAAATTAGTTTAAAAGTAGAAAATGGCTTAATCTGTTTGTTTGATTGTTTAACCAGAAAATAGAGCTAAAGTTTATTATTGAGTTGAACTTCAAATCCTCAATATTTTCTTCAATTTGAAAGTTTCAAATTTATTCACATGATCAAAAGGACAAAAATTTTTTTGATTTGATTCCTTTGGTGCCATAATTTTTTTCTTAAAACACCCAGCAAACATTTTGAGTCAAAATTGAACCCAAAAAAAGCTTATCAAGTTTGTTGTTAATGTCTTTCAACTCTTTCCCTTTGAGCAAATCATTTTTGAAAGCAAATTTTTGCAAGAACCCCGTAAACTTGTTTAACATTTTGTTCGCAAAATCTCTTATTCAAAAATTATGAAACACGTTTTCATGTCAAAAGCTACGCTGCCTTTTTTCTCTATTCAAGTGGGGGATTTCGCAATCTTTTTCCCCCTTCCTTTTCCCAAACTTCCCATTTCCGTAGCTCAAAATGGGGGAGAAGTTTAAGCTGATGCTCGTTTCAAACTTCTCATCCTCGCATCGATTCTTTGTGCATCGCCTAGGGCCAAGCGGGGGCACACATATTGGAAGCCCCTGTGGGCCCCCCGCTCGGCTCATCGATTCCCGGCCTTCCCTTTTCCACCCCAACCAGCTTTTTTCAAGGGACGTGCTCCTAAAGCGCGGATCTACAGCGTTAAGCTTTTCCCCAAAAAAGCCCTTTTTCCTTTTCTTGCATTTTTGACAAACCCCGAATAATTTAGCCAATAAACATCTAGATTTTATGTTTAAAACTTGAATATTTTCAAGTAAAGTGTTTCCTCTTTCTTTCTATTTTATCGTTTTCTATAAAACGGCGGCTTTATATTTTTTGTTCATTCCTTTCTTTTTGCGGTAATGCTTTTCTCAATTTTACACTCGTTTTTGTAGTTTTCCACCTTTTAACACAATCACTTCTCATTTCTGATCAATCATTCCATTCCCAATAATCCATTCAAACTACAACACTTTACAATATTCCCCTCCATTCTGTGTGTTCCTTGCCCCGTCCTCTCTTCATCGAATTAGGTTGTTTGTACAGTTGATTCCCCCTTTTTTTGCTTACTCATAAGCCTTTTCCGTGCACTGTTATTGATATTTTTCTTTTTTTCAGCATCGGCTTCCGATCTCATCTTGTTGTGAGAGATGACGCTGAAACAAATCGTCGCACAAAGTAAGTTTTAATTTCGCCTTTAACTATGCTACTTGCTAGATAATGTATAGAAATTTGGTGCAAATTAGCAGAAGCTTTGAAACTTTACACTTTGAAACAATTAAACCGAAAAAGATAAAACTGCCAACAAGAAATTTATGAAATTAGTTAGAAAAGCAGTGAATAGGCTTTTGTCAAGTGTCAAACTTAAAAGTTCTGATTGTTTCAAATCTATATGTCGTAGCCGATTAAGTTTTCGCGAAAATTTTTCAATCGTAATCGGCTACGATATATAAACTGGTGTAATAACTGTTTTGGCAAATTTATCAAAGATAGATTTATTTCTTTAGAAGTCTTGAATGATGTGATACGACCGCTGAAGAAGAAAGCCGGATGGAATGTTCTTGTGTTGGATCGTCTCGCAATGCGGATGCTATCAGCCTCGTGCAAGATGCACGATATGCTCAGCGAGGGAATCACCATTGGTTAGTTTGGATCTGAATGTTTAAATAAAGTGTGTACTGCCATAAAGTCGAGGATTTGATGGTTGTTTTTAATCTTGGAATTCATTCAGTATGAAAAAGTTGGATGATGATTTAATTACAACGATCAGCTAGCTTAATTTGACTAATGGTAACATTTTATCTCCAAATGCCTTTAAAATAATTTTGTTCAGACTAGATATAAATTTAATCTCTAATTTTAGTCGAGGATTTGATGAAGAATCGTGAGCCATTGCCGACCCTTGACGCTATCTACTTGTTGGCCCCTACACAAGAATCGGTGAGTTAGCTTTTTAAGTTTATCAAATAGCGATTTCGTATTGAAAGACCACTTTGATTGCTTTTCGTTTAGGTGAATCGTGTGATCGGAGATTTCACGGTGAGGAATCAATACAAATGTGCCCACGTCTTCTTCACCGAGGCTTGCCCCGATCAACTTTTCTCGACGCTCTCCAAGTCGGCCGCATCACGATTTATCAAAACTTTAAAGGAGATCAACATTGCTTTTACACCATATGAATCACAAGTGAGTTTTCATTTTGGATTTTTTTATACGTCAAATGTGGTTCACCGTTTAGTGAAGAATTAACGTTGTGGGGCAAATAGCAATGAGCTTTGTAAAATTTGTTGGCTCAAATTTTCAATTGTTCAATTTTAGGTCTACACTCTTGATTCGCCTGACACATTTCCGCTCTACTTTAATGCGCAAAAACAAGGAGGACTTACTTCGAATCTCGAGAGAATAGCCGAACAAATTGCTACCGTTTGTGCCACACTTGGGGAATATCCATCAATCAGGTAAGGGGTACAAAATTTGAGGTCAGAATTTGTATTGTAGTTTTGTTTCTTTGTCTTGGAAAGCCTCACAGTACCGGATATTCTTAAATTACAACAGTCCGGATCTTTTTATTACGCCCATTAACAAGAGAAAAGCCATTTTTGATTTTTTTAGATATCGAGCCGATTTTGAACGAAATGTGGAGTTAGCGCATCTCGTCGAACAAAAACTTGACGCGTACAAGGCTGATGATCCGACGATGGGCGATGGAAACGAAAAGGCCAGATCACAGCTCATTATCATAGGTACTTTGTTTCAGTAGTTTAAATATAGAACGTGTAATTTCTAACCTCAATGATTGTCGTTTTTTATTCAACCTAATCCTGCGATTTTATATTTTGCTTATTGTATGTAGCTTATTGTTAACCATAGCAGTAACATTATAAATTAATTTTGTAGATCGTGGCTTTGATGCGGTATCTCCTTGTCTACACGAGCTCACTCTTCAAGCAATGACCTACGATCTACTTGGAATCGAGAACGATGTCTACAAGTATGAGACTGGTGGAAACGAAAGTGTTGACAAAGAGGTATTAAGACAAAGCTTTACTAATAATCACTTTCATACAGGTTCTACTTGATGAGAATGACGATCTTTGGGTGGACAATCGACACAAGCACATCGCCGTCGTTTCGCAAGAAGTGTCTAATGGACTTAAGGTAGTTAAATACGTCATTTGGTCCTTAAAAAAAGTTTAGAAATTCTCCGACTCAAAGATGGGAATTACGGACTCGAAAAGCATCAAGGTGGCTCAAGACTTATTGGATCATGGTCAATTCTATTCAGGATTTGTCGATGATGATCAAGAAAATGCCGCAATACCAAAAGGAACTCAACAAATTCAGCACACATTTCCATCTGGCTGAAGAAAACATGAAGTACTACAAGAATGGTGTTGACAAACTTTGCAAAGTGGAACAGGTAAGAATTTGCAATGAACAAATGATAAGAATTAGTTTAAGGATAGTTAATTTTCAAACACATATGATTATTATTTTAGGACCTTGCAATGGGCGCTGATGCGGATGGTGAACGCGTGAAAGATCCGATGAAATTGATGGTGCCCGTTCTGATCGACCCAGCTGTACGCCTTGAAGATCGACTTCGCATAATTCTGCTCTACATCCTCAGCATTAAAGGTATCAATTCCTTTGTTTGGAGGGAAAACACTCTTTTAAGTCTGATGGCTTTATTATGTGTTGTTTCTTAAATTTATCTTTTTTAGGAATCAGCGAAGAAAATCTCAACAAACTCCTCCAACACGCAAACGTCTCGATGGCCGAGAAGGAAACTTTGACTAACGCCGCTTATTTGGGCCTAAATATGATTATTGATGTGAGTTACCTCTTTTTAGACATTACAAATGAATTTAGCAAGGCCGAAAAAAGGTTTGGGTTCCAACTCGACGCGAAAGACCAAATGAGCAAATTTATCAAAGCAGCAGGTTTGCTTTGGTGTAGATAATTTAATGGAAATTTAACTTTAGATGGGTTCCAATTGTTAAGGACATCGTTGAAGATGCGATTGACGACAAATTGGATCTGAAGCATTTCCCCTTCTTGGCTGGTAAGAGTTATTGCCAATTAATTAAGTTTTACTCTAAAAAACTAGTGTACACGTAGTCAAACAGTCAAAAACAAAATCCTTTGAAATTAATCGACCCATAGAAGGATTGATTTTATGAATTTACTTTAGGTAGACAAGTCAACACTGCGTATCGCGCTCCCACCTCGGCTCGTTATGGTCAATGGCACAAGGAACGCGGACAAGGGAATACGCAAAGGTCAGTCAGAAATTTTATTGTGTACAAAGTAAACCGTTTTTTAACGTGCGGAACAAGACGAAAGTTATCGTAATTTTGTAAATGGTCGAGTGGGTTATGCGTTTGCTTCTAAAACCAGCGACTTTTAGGTCGCAGGTTCCAATCCGGTCAGAGTCTATACTTTTAGGAAAGAATTCTGATTTGCGCATAATTTGATAAAGACTGCTTGCAAACATTTATTAAAGACAAAATACATTTTTTTTAATCACTGAAATCAGCTAAAAACTCAGCACCAAAGTGTTTATAAAATCAAAAGATTGGCTCCTTTTATATTAAACTGCTAAAAGAGCGCATTTTAGAATGAACATTACTTGACGTTTTACTTGACGCTTATTCAAGTAAAAAATTACCTGGAAAAATTTACTCAAGTAATTACTTACTTGAGACACCCTAGTCATAATCAGTTTTACTCAAATTCAATTTTTTAGATCCGGGCCCCGTGTGATTGTGTTCATCATTGGTGGCCTCACTTATTCGGAGATGCGTGCTGCTTATGAGGTGACACGTGAGAAGAAACCGTGGGAAGTTATCATTGGTTGGTTTTTTAGCACTTACAATAAGTACTTGGTTTTGTTAGATAATCTTTATCGAAAATGTAATCAAATTAGGCGGAATTTTAGAAGAGTCATTACTACTCTTTTCAATAACTTTTCTTCATCAAGTTACATACTTAGGCTCTGATCAAATCATTACTCCCGATCGCTTCCTCACTAACCTGAAAGAGCTGAAGACAAAAGATTGACTGGCAGCGGGGACGCGAGTGGAAACGGTCGTCAACGAGATGGGACATCTTCGAGTCTAAAAAGTATCACTTTCTTTTCACACAAACTTACCACTTACTTTTTCAGCCAATATTTCCGATACATGTGACCAATTCCCTTTGCGTACCCCATAGAAATTACGCCATTTTTCTCGCCTAGTCCCTTTCTTCAATTTACTGAATCCAAAATACAAAATGTGCTTTATTTCTCCCAATTACTGCTAATGTATATTTTCCTTTTAATTTATGCATCGATTGCGCTTTCTTTCTTTTTGTTTAATAGTTCGTTGTGATGTCTAGCCATTGTTACTTCTAGTTTTAGTCGATCTTCTGATCATTCCAAAGATTGCTTCTTCGTTTTTTTCCTAATTTATGCCATTTTGTGTTTGCGAGTAAATTGGACTAATGGTTTCTGATGCAAATAAAAGTAGAAAGTTTTTTCAAAAAATGACAAATACATACTATTTTAATGTAAATTGCGTGTATAATTTTACGGAATGGGTTCATTCAATTTCAGTCAGTCGAGTTAACACCTACAACGCAATTGATTTAGCCCTGAAACGGCCCAAAACACTTGAACGCCGTGGTGG